>OU343220.1:65196310-65326792 GCA_910596185.1 Chrysanthemum makinoi | reverse complement strand
GATCGAAAAACACAATCAATTTTCTATAGTATAAGTTAGATAGCTTAGTTGACTTTTTCAGTTTGACTTTATCTTGTATAAATAGCGTACTCTGTATCCATTTTCATTTTGAGTGAAATAGTATATTTTTTACCTCCTCTGAACTTTCTCAATACCTGGTATCGGTTGTAGCTATTGGTCTTGAGGTTATTAATTTCTATTTCGATGTTGAAGGTAGAAAGACTCTTATAAAGTTGTAGCAGTAGAAAGATTTTTTTATTGTTCAACGGGTTTTGAAGGTTGTAATGGTAGATTTTATGGTAGTTCACTACAAAAAAATATAACATTTGGCACTACTTTCGACGTGCCAAAATGCAAAGAAAGTCGACCCAAACCAAAATTGGCACGACATGTCGTGCATTTTTGGTCGACCCGTTTTTGTTGACCCAAATAAATTTGGCACGACAAAACCTTTGAATTTTGGGACGACAAAAGTGTGGGGCCCAAAGGAATTCAACCATTGAAAATTGAAGGCACGACATACTTTGCAAAATGGTACGACAATGTCGTACCAATTTTATTTTATTTTTTATTTATCTTTTTAAAATAATAATAAAACGTAATTTTGAATACAAAATACAAAATGGGACGACATTCTTTTGTATATTAGGGACGACATCCCTAATAATTCTGGGTGGGCAAAAAAAATGCAGCAAATGCAGTTTTTCCAGATTTTTTCCGGATTTTTTTCCGGAAAAAATCTACCAAAACAAATACAACCTGTAATTAATCACAATCCACAATACCAATTCGACAATATGATACAATACCAAATTACTAAACAAAGATCGAATAACATTCCACAATTCCACGATACCATTCAACAAATATGATACAAAGTAAACTACTCTTAAACTATACAAGGCGCAAATTTCCTAAATAACATGTCTCAAACTAACAAGTCACAAGCTTATAAAGCTAACATGTCTCAAAATTATAAAGTTAACATAAATCCACGATAACATTCGAAAAATTCAATAACATTCGGCTGTCCCGGCTGTCCACGGTCCCGGCTGTCCCAAACACCCCGACGGTCCCGGCTTTCCCAAACACTACACATAAAACCATAGTTAAACAAACTATTGTCGTCCCAAAACACATTGTCGTACCAAATTAATTAATAAAAACTTAAGGCACGACATTGTCGTACCAAAACACATTAACAAAAAAAAAAAAAAAGTCACTTACCAACACAAAAGGTGGTGGTGGTGGAGCTGCGGCTGCTGCGGTTGTTGGTGGTGGAGCTGCGGCGGTGGTTCACGGTGGTGAGCTGCTGCTGCGGTGGACCATCTAACCAACACAAACACAACATAAAACCATAGTTAATCAAACCATAATTAAAGAAATTAAATTAACAAACCAAATGTTAACAAAAAAAATACCTTTAAATGTAACAAAATAACAAAAATTATACAAGTTGTGCACAGTGGTGCGTGTGTAATTGATGGTTACGAGTGATAGTAGTGTTTTGGTGGTGTCGAATTGAAGAAAATAGCGATTTTTTGGGATTTTTATGGTTTTTTTTCCGGTTTTTACGTGCTGTTTGTGGTGGGTTTTTTTTTACTAAGTGTTGAGAGAGAAGAGAAGTAGATATGTATCAATTATTGATGTAAATTTGGGACGACCAAAACGGGACGACATTGTCGTCCCTTTTTGCTACTTTTTTGCCCAAATATTTGGCGCGTTGTTTAAATTTTCAGGGAAATTTTGGTCAAAAAAAGGGTACGACATTGTCGTCCCTTTTTGTTGTTTTTTTTTTTTTTTTTTTTTTTTTTTTTTTTTTTTTTTTCTTTATCTTTTGTTTATTAAAATGTGTTTAGAATATTTAATAAGTACTAAATAAATTAAATTTATTATAAAATTTTTAATAATTTTAAAATTAATTAAATTAGTTATAAAAAGTTTAAATAAATTAAAAATAATTTAAATTAGTAACAAAAAATTTAAATTAGTTATAAGACATTTAAATAATTTAAATTAGTTAAAAAATATTTAAATTTCTTGAAAATGATTTAAAATTAATTATAAATTTTTAATAAATTAAAACGACCTGAAATGTTAAGGTATAGATGTCGTTATACGTATCATGTTAAACGACCAAGTATACGTGCTATGGTATACGTATCATGTTAAATGACCAAGTATAGGTGCTATGGCATACGTATCATGTTAACGATACCATTACGTATCATGTTAAACGACCAAGTATAGGTGCTATGGCAAGTACAATGGAATGTGACTGAGTGCCACATTAACCTCAAGCAAACGCTTGAACATCCAAGAGAAATCTAGTGACAGGCCACTAGACGTTACATCAACTAAAACATACAGTAACTAAAACTCCAACAGGAAAAAAACATCTGATGGAACAAGAAACTCCCAAAAAATCACGTATACCATAACACCTATACTTCCATAAATGCTTTTGGATTTATGGAAGTATAGGTGTTATGGTATACGTATCATGTTAAACGACCAAGTATAGGTGTTGTGGTATACGTATCATGTTAAACGACCAAGTATAGGTGCTATGGTATACGTATCATGTTAAACGACCAAGTATAGGTGATATGGCATACGTATCATTTTAAACGACCAAGTATAGGTGCTATGGCATACGTATCATGTTAAACGACCAAGTATAGGTGCTATGGCATACGTATCATGTTAAACGACCAAGTATAGGTGATATGGCATACGTATCATGTTAAACGACCAAGTATAGGTATCATGTTAAACGACCAAGTATAGGTGCTATGGCATACGTATCATGTTAAACGACCAAGTATAGGTGCTATGGCATACGTATCATGTTAAACGACCAAGTATAGGTGCTATGGCATACGCATCATGTTAAACGACCAAGTATAGGTGCTATGGTATACGTATCATGTTAAACGACCAGGTATAGGGGCTATGGTATACGTATCATGTTAAACGACCAAGTATAGGTGCTATGGTATACGTATCATGTTAAACGACCAAGTATAGGTGCTATGGTATACGTATCATGTTAAACAAAAAACAAAACGACCAAGTATAGGTGTTATGGCATACGTATCATGTTAAACGACCAAGTATAGGTGCTATGGCATACGTATCATGTTAAACGACCAAGTATAGGTGCTATGGCATACGTATCATGTTAAACGACCAAGTATAGGTGCTATGGTATACGTATCATGTTAAACGACCAAGTATAGGTGCTATGGTATACGTATCATGTTAAACGACCAGGTATAGGTGCTATGGTATACGTATCATGTTAAACGACCAAGTATAGGTGCTATGGTATACGTATCATGTTAAACGACCAAGTATAGGTGCTATGGTATACGTATCATGTTAAACGACCAGGTATAGGGCTATAGTATCATGTTAAACGCCAAGTATGGTGCTATGGTACGTATCATGTTAAAAAACCAAGTATAGGTGCTATGGTATACGTATCATGTTAAACGACCAAGTATAGGTATCATGTTAAACGACCAAGTATAGGTGCTATGGCATACGTGCTATGGCATACGTATCATGTTAAACGACCAAGTATAGGTGCTATGGTATACGTATCATGTTAAACGACCAAGTATAGGTTTGCTAGAACCTGCACCATCTTTTCCCTTCCTTTGCTTGACGAACTGTTCAAACAATGCTTCAAGATTTGTTACCCTATTTCCCGCATCATCAAATGTGTAATCGAACGGGCTTTTTTCAGCTTCATCTTTTTCCTTCCTTTGCTTGACGAACTGCTCCCACATTGCTTCAGCTTCCAGTAGGTTTGCTCCTCCATTCCATAATGCAGAAGTAGCTTCACTGTCCAAATACACTCTGTAGAATCGCTCTTTCCTTAACCATTCCAGAATGCGGTCTCTCATAAACGGGTCTATGTTCTTATAAGAACCATATTCATCATAAATTTCTGACCCATACGTATCAAGAACTCGAGTAAAAAGATATATGGACGATAAAACCAGTGACCACTCTTTTTCCGGCGTGTAATCAGCCATTTTATTGTTACGTGTGTTTTGTGGTTATTTATGTTTTGACGGGATATATAAGGAAAACTTTGCGGGAAAAATAATGGCGGGAAAAATGTATTTAATTTTAAATTAAAGTATTTGATTATAAATATAAACTATTTAATTTTCATTCTATATTAAATAAAATTATTTAAATTAAATAAAAATAATTTTTTAAAATTAAATAAACTAATTAAAAATAATGGCGGGAAACTATTGGCGGTAAAAATAATGGCGGGAAACAATTGGCGGTAAATATTTTTTTTAATTCTATAAATGTATTTAATTTTAAATTAAAGTATTTAATCATAAATATAAACTATTTAATTTTAATTCTATATTAAATAAAATTATTTAAAATAAATAATTTAACTAAAAACTGGTGTTTAAAAAATTGATTTACAGTTTGGGACGACAATGTCGTCCCAAAGTGTTTGGCGGGTCCAAAAAGTATTTAATTTTCGTGAAAAGTTATTTAAATACTAAAAAATGAAATAATTACAAAATGGGACGACATTGTCGTCCCAAACTGTATGGGTCAAAAGTTCTTAGCTGACTGATGTATTTGTTGAAAAACGTGTGGGTCCTACTTGCAATTTGGGACGACAAAGTCGACCCAAATAATTTGTCCGTCCCCAAACTATGATTTTAGTGTAGTGCCGCTAGACGCGGATACTTGTCTAGTCATTACTAATATTGAATAAGATATGTGGAATTCAATGTTTAACATGGTATCCAAGCTTGTCTTATCATGAGACCTTGTCAGCAACCTTGATTTGACGTCTCTAGCCATTCCGCTAAACTTTAGTCATCGTTGTTTATCCGTTCTTTAGAAAAAATCAATTTTCGGATTAAACCCTAGTCGGTCACTATTTTTACCATAATCCCTAAACCATAAGGAGTTAACTGACACCGTCGGCACCACTGGTTATGTATGAATTATAAAGAAATGCATACTGGATCGCCTCCGTAGCCTCTGCCACGCTTCGTAACAAGCCGTTGATTTCGAAAAAAACATGACTCATTGTTTTGCTTATAGCTCTCAAACTGCTAAGTTGAATAATGCCATCAGCGGTCGTGGATTTGTAATTAAATTCCGAATAAAATGCCACTGGAATCGGCGCCTCCACCGGTCGGACATGCTGTAATTAGTCCAAACAGTCTTCGGGAAAACAAAAATCTCTCCTTTTCAGATTACGTTTATCAAATGCGACTGGTTACTATGAAAGTCTTAGTTATGCATTAAAATAATTATCTTTATTTTGTTTTGTTTTAGTCATTATATACACTCTAATTCGAGCTTTCACGAATTCACCACTCGAATTACGAGGAAGTATTAGAAGATAAATAAGCATTAGCGGGCTCGGTCCAATTGTGTAACGGACCGATACCCATTAGGTTTTACCTTTGATGTCTCATGCATTTATAGTTGATTATAGTACAAGAAATTCTATAATAAATCACAACAAAGATGAGTCCTAGTAAAAAATTTAGTCATTTAGATAAGGCTAAAAACTGAAAGACAGAGAAAATGAGTATGTGATCGAGAAGTTATGTGATCATTTATCGTTTTAGAGTTTTATGAATTCCAGTGGAGGTGGCAATTTCGGCCCATATATTTATGACTATTGACTAAGACTGATTTGGGCCGTATTTTATCATAAACAGGTCAAATACTTTGGTTAAAAAAAATGTCAGAGGTTGAAAGTCGGCAAATGTCTATTTTAAATGTCAACAAGTGACTAAAAAGTTTAATTCAACTATTTATTAGATTACTATTGTATTATCTTTGTAGTTAGAATTAACATTAGCTATTTATATAAAAAATAATAATAAAATAAAATAAAATATTCAAAGAAGTTTTTGCGGGTCAACCAACCCACCTGTTGCAATCTAAACCTTTTTTACCCATTACCTAATTGCACCCATTTGCCACCTCTAGAAACAAATGCTTCGGGGCCTGTTTGGTTGGTGGGGTTACCGTGGGTTTTAGGTAAAAAGGTTTAAGTCGATTGTTTGGTTGTATTTATAAGACTTCGGTTTAGATTTGTATCACAAATGTAAAGGGTTACAAAAAAAAGAGAGTAGGTCGAGTGGTTTTCTGACAAATATATATGAGTATTGGGCCATGTTTTGTTTTTTTCCGTATCTTATTTTGTCCTTTCTTTTTATTTTTATTATAAAACAATAAAAAGGTATTTTATTTATCCTTCTCTCGTATATATTAATATAAAATAATTTTTAACTTATATTTTAATATATAATATATATTTAAATATTATTTTCTCTCTTCTAATCCTAATCCTAATCTACAACTTTACATTCAAATCCAAATCCTAATATAAACCTATCTACAAACCAAATGGCACCTTCATAATAGTATAAATGTAAAAGATCGATGGCCTCGCCCATGGCGCAACCAAACCACAGTTGCTAATTTACTTCAGTAATTTTTTTTTCTTCGTTAAGCTCTCTCCCTCGTATGGTAACCAACACACAATCAGGTAGATACATTAAATTTTTATGTTAAAAACTACATATATCTATCTACTCTACTCAGCAACACATCACTCTGCATTTAACATGTAATTTAAAAAGATAAAAAACCTTCAGTAGCATAATGCCAACCAAAATCAAGCTCAACGATGTGATTGCAATATATCCTACAAATTTTATATAGGATCTTAAAGAAATTTACACATTTAAGCATGCATGTCATCCATGGTATTCATCTCAGATCCAAGCTCGTAACTTTATTAAGACAGTACTACATTTCAAAGAAAAACTTAAAACATATTACAACATTATAGCATTTTTCATCACTTAGAAAACTTACTGAAACAATACATATGCATAAAATCATAAACCATATACGCAAGTTCACTCATGAAATGGAAATATTTGATCCTCCATGATCTTCTTACTATCAACGGAACCAAAATGATCCAAAAACCAGAAACGAATCCAACCACGATGCTAATAATCAACCCTCAATTTGGCCCATCTTCTTCTATTTGGACTTCTGAATCAGGTACTTCAACTGGTATGCAAGAATCAGTTAGTGGAGCTCCACAAAGTCTGTTGCCAATGAAGCTGGATTTATTGAAGATCTGAAGCTGAGTACTTAATGGAACTCTTCCTGTGAAATTGTTATACGACACGTTGAAACTGCTCAAGAAAGTCAAGTTTGACAAGCTCGTGGGTAGTTGCCCATAAAGCTTGTTCATTGATACATCAAGAGACACAAGTGATTTCATATCTCCAATCTTGTCTGTGATCCTACCTGTCAGTTGATTTTTGATAAATTCAACGATTGTAACTCTGAGAGGGTTGTTTGCTCACTTGGGATGTGCCCAACAAGATAGTTGCTAGAAAGGTCCAATAACGTCACTAGTCCAAGAATAGCGCCGTACTTATCCTCTCGTCCCTTCAACACCAATGAATCACTAGCCAAAGCAGAAATAGTTGATCCACCAGATCCACCAGATCCACCAGATCCACTAGATCCAGCATAGTAAGAAAAAGGGAAGGAAAACTGAACATTTGAGATACTTTCTTTCCCGGAAAGGACATTAAAGTTGTTGACACATGTTGGAATATTTCCAGAAAGTTTATTATGAGCAAGATCCAATATTTGAATATGTGTAAGATTACAGAGCTCATGCAGAATATTTCCATAAAAATTGTTGAATCTAAGGTTAAGTATTCTCAAAGAAGACAGATGTGTCCCATGTTGATTTTTCACAGGTCTGAACTTTTGATATGTCCAGGATCGATACAAACACAAGCTATACAAGAAGATGATTCATTTCATTTCAATATAACAATGGGTTACATTGTTACAAAGAGACACACTAAAAACGTTACATGTAAATGACTATATATAGACTCCCAACGGTTTGGAAGTTACAACCGCCAATAACTAACTAGCGGTTATTTAACTACCTTTAACCGTCCATAACCGTAATTCGGTTATATAACTTCCTATAACTACTTATAACTTCTTTTAACCGCCAAGCGGTTGTAAACTATGTATTGACCAAGTTTGGTCCTTCGACTATCGTTATTTACAATACAAGACTTTTACAATTACAAGGTCTAACATTTTCCCCCCTAATTGTTTAAGTCTTGTTCTTCGAGTCTTCATCTTCTCCGCGTCTCTTTATTTCCTTCTTCCTGTCTCAACGTGTTGTTCATTGTTTACTTCTTGTCACGTTGCCTTTTCCTTTTGTTTTTGTGTCGATGTATAATGTTTTGCCTTAGAACTCTTGGTCTTGGCTATCTTCTCGAACACAAATATCTCCAAATACCTTGCGGTATTTCACTAAGAAAACAAGTCGATTTACTTGTTTTTTTTCTTTACCAAAATGAATGGTAGTATCCTTCGTTGCTCGTCCGCGTTCCACAACACTTTCCTTTTATTTCTTGTTCCACACCGAATGTGCTTCACCCAAAAAATACCTTTCGGTATTCTTTTCCAACAACAAAAAACACAATTGATCAGGTTGCGTTTCTTGTTTAATATCTTGTGTTGCTAGCGTCTTTCTTCCAAAAACAATCTTTGATTGTTTTTCTCTTAACCGGTCTAACTTCTATCTCCAAGCAACGCCTCTTTTTCTGTTCTTTTATATACCTTATAATATACAAGGTATCCTAACGCGTTTCATTTTCTGTCCAACGTATTACGCTTTGCAACAGTGGGTCTTGACTTCGTTGTGTGATGTTGGTTGCCAACATGTTTTGCAACAAAACGTTTTTCTTTTGTTTTGTTCCTGCCGCATACACAAAGTCACACCAACGCAAACCAACAAGTCATCTACAACGTTGTTCTTTCTTCTTGCTTCAAACAGCATCTACTCTTGTTCCACGTTATGTGTCAAGAGTCTTCCATTCTTTGTTGTCACGCTATTTCAGTGGCCAACAGGGGTTCCAACAATATTTTTCTTATGACGTCTTATTCTCCACCTTTGTTCGCGACAAAGAGGTTTTGGTTTTCTTTCTTTTTCCCTTTGTCGTTACTTTCAGTTCCAACAAAGTTTTCTCCCACCAACGTTTGTTGTCAACGTTTGTTCCTTTAATCTTCGTTGGATTAAAGTCATTGCTAATTTTCAACTTCTGTTGGTTCCGATCATGCATTATATTCCCCAACATCCTTGGTGTCTCCCTTCTCGGTCTCTTGATCATCTTGATCAAAAGTTTGGATCACATCTTGTAACCTTGCAAACCTTTGGCTCTGATGCCATGTTGATTTTTTTCACAGGTCTAAACTTTTGATATGTCCAGGATCGATACTAACACAAGATATACAAGAAGATGATGCATTTCATTTCAATATAACAGTGGGTTACATTGTTACAAAGAGACACACTAAAAACGTTACATGTAAATGACTATATATAGACTCCCAATGGTTTGGAAGTTACAACCGCCAATAACTAACTAGCTTAACCATCCATAACCGTAATTCGGTTATATAACTTCCTATAACTACTTATAACTTCTTTTAACCGCCAAGCGGTTGTAAACTATGTATTGACCAAGTTTGGTCCTTCGACTATCGTTATTTACAATACAAGACTTTTACAATTACAAGGTCTAACATCCCAAGCCATTCTGGAATGTTCCCAACAAGTTCGTTTCTGCCAAGTTGAAGGATCACTAAGTTGGTCAAGTTCATCAGAGAAGCGGGTAGTCTTCCTAAAAGCTTGTTCCCGTGCATGTTTAACGATTGTAGCTGAGTTAAAGAACCTAAAGTTACTGGAATCCCACCCGACAGATTGTTGTTCTCCAAGCTTAAGAAATTCAACCACTCCCACTTCTCCCAACACTCGGGAGTGACACCCGACAGATTATTATTTCCCAAGTTAAGAACTAATGAAAAATCCCCATCATAAGAGCACAAAAATTGATGCAATGATCCCATGTAAGCAGATAATCTCGCCCATTGCTCCATCCATGAAGACAAAAACATGAAGGACCAATGTTGCCCGTTTCAAACATTTAAACCGAATTGGCGGTTAGATTAGTTATGTTAGTTATTTTCAGAACCATCATGTCGTTTGGATGTGTCCATTCGAAAACTATATATAGATGAACATGATACAGAATTTGATAGTTAGAACATATTGACAAGTTATCTTATAATTGCAATTTCATATATTGGTTTTACTCATATTGGGACCAACATCCCACAAAACAATTATTTGATACATCCATGTATGCTAATTGACGACTTGAGTTACTAGGTAAACGCCCTGTTAATTTGTTAGAACTTAAGTCGAGTACCCCAAGTTTCGGGGGGAAACTAGAGAAAGTTCCTTGGATTTCATTTTTCGACATATTTAAATATACTAGAGTGGGGAATGATCTCCAGAATGACTCATGAATGGGTGATGAAATGCTTGTGTTGCTCACGTCCAAATATTCTAATTCTCTTTGTGATTGCAACCACAACGGAAATTGAGGCCCTAAAACCCAAGAGTTTAAAAACAAGTACTTCAACTGAAAAGGGGGAATCCAGTTTTCATGTTGAGGTCGTAGGATTAAGCTGTTTCCTGTTCCATTAAGATATTTTAAGAACACTAGTTTCGCAAAGTGAGCTTCTGTCACAACACCTGTCATCAAATTGTAAGAAAAACCCAACTCTTTCAGCTTCGAAAGTTGACCAAGGCTATTGGGAAGGTTCCCATTTAGTCGGTTATATGAAAGTTCTAGCACTTGCAAAGATGATAGTCATCCAATCGAGTAAGGAAGGCTTCCATTCAGTGTGTTATACGAAAGATCTAAAACTTGCAAATTAAGTAACTGTCCAATCGAGAATGGAATGGGTCCGGTAATCTTATTCTGAGAAAGAGATAGTGTCCTCAAAAATGATAAACGTCCTATGGAACCTGGAATGGTACCAACTATATTGTTCTTGGAAAGTAAGAGGTGCACCAGATGTATCAGTTTGCCAATTTGATTCGGTAGATGACCAAAAACTCCTGTGTACACCAAGGATAACGACTCCAAACTGGGTGATTCACACTTGAAAAAATATTCAAGATGGTTTGTTAAACTAATATTATCAAATTGGTTTTGTGACAAATCGATCTCTTTCAAATTACAAAGGTTGCCCAATGATTTTGGTAATGGTTCGGTGAGTTGATTTGATGATAAGTCAAGGATATGAAGGGAAGTCAAGTTGTGAAGGGCATCAAGGGATGAACTGGAAACAAGACAGAGACTTAAATCTAAGGAAATGAGCTTACTAGAAGACAGCCCTTGTAATACTAATGAAGAATTCATGAATGTATTGTCATGGACATGAAGCGACTCGAGATTAGTCAAATTACGGAAGCTATAAATAGTGTTAGGAATATTTCCCTTAACTTTAAAACTACTTAAATCCAATGAAACTAGACTGGTAATACTATAAATCCACTGTGGCATGAAACTTTGACTGAAATCGTTCACGGAAAGATCAAGCAAGGAAAGGGACGAGAGATTAGAACTAAAAACATAGGGAAGTATGTCATGGACTTGAGTACGAGACAAATGTAGTTCAACCAAAGAAGGAAGAGTGTTAATCACCTTAAGCCAATCTGATGCTTGGCTAAGAGTCACGCCACTCAAATCCAGATGATGGTTCGACCATACATTACGGATGGTCTTATACTAATTGTTATTTCGATTGTAACTTTATACTTGTGAAAAAGGTGATAGTGATTTTCAATATGGTGTGAGCTTGTTTAGAATAAGAGAATCAAATGGAAAGTTGACTACCAAGCAATTTTCTATAATGGTATCATGCATTATACCAAGATCGATCTTGTGTTTGTCGTTTTCTTTCTTTTTAGCAATTAGAGACTTGTGGCTTATCAGAGTTAGGTATATATCAAAAACGTCAACTTTGGTCTATTCTTGTATTTAAACCATCACGCAGTTTGCAACTCAACCTTTCTCTCTCCAGTAACTGAATTCCCAACTTTTTCTCACCATTAAAATTCAATTAAAACCTTTATTTCCTTCAATAATAATGCATATTTTACAAATCTAAACCAATCATTCGATTCTCCTTTTCATTGCGCATTCAATGATATGATTGAATTTTGATTTGGTTCAGATTAGTAAAAACCCCCAATTTGACATTTTTTCCAATGTTAGTCTAATTGTTCAGTATATTAATTCAATGAATTGTAAATAAAAATGTCAAACAAAAAAAGGCATATGAAAAGGAAAATAAAGGTTCCTGGCAAGTATGGAAACTCTGTTGGTGATTTGGGGAGGAATAGGGATAGTGATAAAAATGAAGTTGTTGTAACTGAGGAGAGTGTGAATGTTAGTGATGATGTAAGTAATGGTGATAGGGAGGTTATTGGGGAAAAGGAGGCTAGTGATGGATATAAGGTTTCTGTTCCAACTGTGGTGAATGAATTTCCACCTTTGAATGAGGTATATCAAAATTCTCCTACACATACACCTGTGAATAAAACTCTGAATGCTAATGCTGATAAAACTGCTAGTGTAAAGTGTATACATGAAAATAACTTTGTTGAGAATAGTGTTGATAAGGATACTAGTGTTAATAGCTTAAATGAAAGTAATACTGATGATGTGTTGAATAAGAAAGGAAATAGAACTTTTGCTTCCACATTAATGAAAGATTTAGTCAATGTGAACAATAAGTTGACATTGATACCTACTGAAGTTGAAAATGGAAGGGATGTGGTTATATTTGATGAGGAGCTTGTTAATGAGGGAAGTAAGAGATGGGACAGAACTTTATGTGGATATTTTGTAGGGTATAGGATGTCCTACCAAGAAATAAAGTACAATATAGGAAGAATGTGGGGTAAATGGGGACTAAAGGATATCACTGTGCAGAATGGAACATACTTGTTTAAGTTCAACAATGATGAAGGAATGAATAAGGTCTTAGAAAATGGTATTTGGATGGTGAATAACAAGACATTACTTGTTCAAAAATGGGATCCTAGTGTGTGTATGGAAAGAAGTGAGACTAATGTATTGCCTGTATGGGTCAAACTGATGAACATGCCTTTAGAAGCTTGGTCTGTCAAAGGTGTAAGTGCTATTGCAAGCAGCATTGGGAAGCCACTGATAATGGATAAAACTACTACAAAAGTATGTCAAGATGGAAATGGAAGTATAGGGTATGCTAGAGTCCTTATTGAGATTAATGCTAAGAAAGATATCAAAGATACTGTGGAAATATGCTACAAGAACAAACAAGCAGAAACCATAGGCTCAAAGTTTGTTAAAGTTGAGTATGGGTGGAAGCCTCCTAGGTGTACTGCTTGTAAGGTGTTTGGACATATTGATGCAAATTGTAATGTTCTAAATAAGGATGAAAACAAAAAAGCATGGGAGAATATAAGGGATGAAAACATGAAAAATGGTAATGGAGAGAATATGGAGAAAGGGAATAGCAATGCAAATATGGGATATAATGATGGTAAAAAGAATGGAATTCAGGCTAAACCTGATAACAGGATGGATGTGAATGAGAAAGGAAGAAAGAACCTTCATGTTAGGCTGGAATTCAGACCAAAAACTGTTGTTGAAAATCAGAATGTAAACAAGAAGGATAGTGGAAAAGTGCAACATATACAGTCACAAGCAAATAAAGAAAACAGTCCAAAAAAGACTTGGAGTGTGGAAAAAGGTTTGATGGAGAAATTAAAGAAGAGTGCAAACAAATTTACAGTGCTTGAAGATATAATAGAAGATGGAGGTATGGAGAATGATTTATGCAGGGATAAGAATTGATAATCTTTAAGTATGGAAGAGAATGTAGTCAAAGATAATGAGGATGCTGATATATTCATCCGGTGGCAGAAGGAAGAGGAAATGGTTGGTATGTTTGTGAGTGATAAGAGGATTCCCACTGATGAAGAATTAGAGACTTGGGCTCGATATATGTGTGAGTGGTACAAAGAGAAGTGGGAAGCAAAATGGAAAAGTAAATGCCCCATTGTAGGAAGATGTATATGGCTTAATGATTGATTGAGGTAGCGAATATGGAGGTTTAGACTCTGTTAGTAGTGTCTATATGAATTTTCATGTTTGTATGTCTTTCTATGTTTTAGCTCTAAGTTCAGCAGCTTTGGTGTTCCTTAGCTCTGATTGTGTATTGTAAATGTTTGGTTCTTAATATAATTCACCTTTTGCACCAAAAAAAAAAAAAAAACGTCAACTTTGAATTTTCATTTAGAACAAGTCACTTGTTTTAACATACCAATTAAGGGTATGAACATAAATAACTAATTGGTCAGTTTGCATGTAAAGTTATATGTGACTTAATTTTAATCGATTTATTCGGATACTAAAAAGCCTATAGCTTACCAATATAAGAGTGATCTATCAATCAATTTAGAGGTTGTAGATTCGAGTTTTAGCTGAAGCATATATGATGTATACAATTGGTTTGTGAGTGTTTACCTCTTTCAAAAAAATTCAAGTGACTAACATCCTACTAGGGCTGAGCAAATGACCTGAATGGACCGGACCGACCGAGACCGGACTGGACCGGACCGGACCGACCGAGACCGGACTGGACCGGACCGGACCGACTATATTCGGTCCGGTCCTCGGTCTCGGCTTTTGGGCAAATTCGGTCCTCGGTCCGGTTCGTCCGGACCACAAACCGACTAATTTGGGCTAATTTGGCCTTGTTGGACCGGACCGACCGAAGGACCGACCACATTCGGTCCGGTCTCGGTCTAAGATTTTTGCCGAAATCGGTCTCGGTCCGGTCCGGTCTTGGCTGATCCGGTCCGGTTTTTAGACCGTGCTCACCCTTACATCCTACGCATATTGCAAGGCATAAGGTGCGCATATTCACCTGTATGGCAGTGGTTCATGATGTGTTACTAATGTATCCATAGTAATTGACTCTAAATATGTATAGTAGTCACTTATGTCTAAAACACCTTAAGAGCTTTAACCTTTTGTGCCATTTTGTTTCATTGTATCGACGGAATTACATTTTCTTTTTAACGGCACTTTTTCCACACCTCTATACCACATATCTCATAATATATCTCACAAAGGTCTTCTACGAGACTTTTGCATCTATTACGACCTCATGGCCACAATATGTTGACATTGAAATTCAAAACTATCAACATCGTCATCTTTCTTCATATTGTCGATCATGCATCGCAATCACATAGACTTTTAAGCACAAAACTTAAAAGTAAATATCATCTTCCGTAGAAAAAGCAAAAACTTTGAAATTTGTTTTATGTTAAAAGTATGAGGTTTGAAACATGAAAAATCGTTGAATAACTTGAAAGTGATTTGGCTACTATTCACTATGACACTCCACTCATTTCATCTTCTTAGTTTGTGGGATAACTTTTTAAGGAAGATGACAAATGCACAATGTGTAACTATTTACCATACATTTCCAAGGGTTCAAATCTTACCAGGAAACAATCTATGGGAACTTGACATGTATACAATCAAACAGAAAACGTTTGTTTAGGCAAGTGGATATGAGATAGTTGACTTGTTTACTTAGTACCTTACACAAATGGACTATGTTGAATTTTATCTCTTGACATTAGGAGATAAAACAAAACAATTAGACTATGAAAAATCAAATTTCAAACAAGTACTATTACACATATGGAGGATGATGGGTGGTGGCCTCTAACGGTGACCAACATATTAGATGATAAATAAGTATTGACGTGCTCAGTCTAATCGTGTAACAGACAGATGTCTATTAGGGTTTACCTTTGATGTCTCGTGTACTATATGATTAATAATATTGAATAAGATACGTAGAAATTCAATATTTAACATAGTATCCGAGCTTGTTTTATCATGAGACCTTGTCGGCAACCTTGAGTCGAAGTCTCTAGCCACCCCGTCAAACCGTAATCATCGTCGTTTATCCGTTCTGTAAAAAAAAAATCAAAATTTCGGATTAACTCCTAGCCGGTCACTATTTCTACCATAACCCCTAAACCATAAGGAGTTAACTGATACCGTTAGCGCCACTAGTTACGTATAAATTAAATAGAAATGCATAACCGGATCGCCTCGTAGCCTCTGCCATGCGTCGTAACAAGCCGATGAGTTCGAAAAAAAACATGACTCATTGTGTTGCTTATAGCTCTCAAACCGCTAAGTTGAATAATGCCATCAGCGATCGTGGATTCGTAATTAAATTCCAAATAAAATGCCACCGGAATTGGCGCCTCCACCGGTCGGACATGCTTAATAAGTTCAAACAGTCGTCGGGAAAACAAAAATCTCTCTTTTTCAGATTACATTTATCCAATGCGACTGGTTACTATGAAAGTCTTAGTTCTGCATTAAAATAATTATCTTTATTTTGTTTTGTTTTAGTCATTATAGTTTACACTTTAATCGAGCTTTCACCAATTCGTCACTCGAATTACAAGAAAATATTAGAAGATAAATAAGCATTAGCGGGCTCGGTCCAATTGTGTAACGGACCGATACCCATTAGGTTTTACTTTTGATGTCTCATGTATTTATAGTTGATTAATAATAATGAATTAGTACGAGAAATTTTATAATAAATCACAACAAAGATGAGTCTCAGTAAAAATTTAGTCATTTAGATAAGGTCACAAACTGAAAGAGAGAGAAAATGAGTAAGTGATCGAGGAGTCATGGGATCAGATCGTTTTTAGAGTTTTAGAGTTTTATGAATTCCAGTGGAGGTGGCAATTTCGGCCCATATATATTTATGACTAAGATTGATTTGGGTCGTATTTAAGTACAAACGGGTCAAATACTTTGGCTAAAAAAGAAACATGTCAGAGGTTGAAAGTCGCTAAGTGTCTATTTTAAATGTCAACAAGTGACTAAAAAGTTTAATTCAATTATTTATTAGATTACTAGTGTATTATTTTTGTAGTTAGGATTAACATTAGCTACTTATCAAAAAAAAAAAGATGTTCAAAGAATTTTTGCGGGTCAACCAACCCACCTGTTGCAATCTAAACCTTTTTTTTTACCCATTACCTAATTGCACCCATTTGCCACCTCTAGAAACAAATACTTCATAATAGCATAAATTTAAAAGATCAGTGGCCTCGCACATGGCGCAACCAAACCACAGTTGCTAATGTACTTCATTAAATTTTTAAATTTTCGTTAAGCTCTCTCCTCGTATGGCAACCAACACACAATCAGTTAGATACATTAAAATTTTATGTTAACATCGACATATATCTATATACACTACTCAGCAACACAACACTTTGCATTTAACATGTAACAAGATCAAAAACCTCACTTCCTCAGTAGCAGTTCATTAAATAATACATAATGCCAACCAAAATCAAGCTCAACGATGTGATTGCAATCCTACAAATTTTATATAGGATCGTTAAGAAATTTACACATTTAAGCATGCATGCCATCCATGGTGAACATCTCATATACAAGCTCGTAACTTTATTATGACAGTACTGCATTTCAAAGAAAAACTTAAAACATATTACAAAATTACAGCATTTTTTATCACTTAGAAAGCTTACTGAAACAATACATATGCATAAAATCATAAACCGCATACGCAAGTTCACTCATGAAATGGAAATATTTAATCCTCCATGATCTGCTTACTATCAACGGAACCAAAATGATCCAAAAACCAGAAACGAATCCATCCACGATGCTAATAATCAACCACCAATGTGGCCCATCTTCTTCTATTTGGACTTCTGAATCAGGTACTTCAACTGGTACGCAAGTATCAGTTACTGGAGCTCCACAAAGTCCGTTGCCAATGAAGCTGGATTCATTGAAGCTCTGAAGCTGAGTACTTGATGGAACTCTTCCTGTCAAATTGTTATACGAGACGTTGAAACTGCTCAAGAAATTCAAGTTTGACAAGCTCGTCGGTAGTTCTCCATAAAGCTTGTTCATTGATACATCAAGAGATACAAGTGATTTCATGTCTCCAATCTTGTCTGGGATACTTCCTGTCAGTTGATTTCTTGATAAATTCAACGATTGTAACTCTGAGAGGGTTGTATGCTCACTTGGGATGTGCCCAACTAGATAGTTGCTAGAAAGGTCCAATAACGTCACTAGTCCAAGAATAGCGCCCTAAGTATCCTCTCGTCCCTTCAACAACAATGAATCACTAGCAAAAGAAGAAACAGTGTATCCACCAGATCCACTATAATCACTAGATCCAGTAAAGTGAGAAAAAGTGAAGGAAAAATGAACATTTGAGATACTTTCTTTCCCGGAAAGGACATTAAAGTTGTTGACACATCTTGGAATATTTCCAGAAAGTTTATTATGAGCAAGATCCAATATTTGAATATGTGTAAGATTACAGACCTCGTGCGGAATATTTCCATGAAAATTGTTGAATCTAAGGTTAAGTATTCTCAAAGAAGACAGATGTATCCCAATCCATTCTGGAATGTTCCCAACAAGTTCGTTTCTGCCAAGTTGAAGGATCACTAAGTTGGTCAAGTTCATCAGAGAAGCAGGTAGTCTTCCCGAAAGCTTGTTCCCGTGCATGTTTAACGATTGTAGTTGAGTTAAAGAACCAAAAGTTACTGGAATCCTGTTGAGTTTATAATACATGATATACAATAAAACATGTAGACATCAAGAGTACACAGCGGAAGACTAAAGATCATAACAAATAAATAATTAACTGAAAGTATGCGTAACGTACCTCTTGCGAATGTCAGATCCCTTGAGCAAAACAAAGAAGTGGTTTGAAGAGTTGTCCCTTACCGTTCTACAACTCAAACCAATATGGTGTAAGAATAGTGTCTTACTACCACGTTCTTGTACACACGAATTAATCAACGAATCAAGCGATTGCTAGATCTAACACAAGTCCTCGTTTAAGAAAAACGAAACCAAACTCCCTTACAAGGGGTGTTCGGCCGAATGGGACAAGAGAGAGGAGATGAGAGATCTAGGGTTAATTCAATGCACAAAGTGTGAGAAACCCAAGAACCTAACCTTGTTTATATAGTAGATGGGAAACTTTGGGAACAAGTTATGGATTAGGGCTTGGGAAAGCCCCCTTGGCCGGCCATGAGCAAAGCCCAAGGGAAAACCCATAACTTTTTCAAGTCTTTCCATTTCTAGTCCTTTCTCTTTTAATTTAACGGTCGTTAGTCATTTTTCCGTTAAATACTTAACGATCGTTAACCGGACTTAATGTGCAATAATTAATCGTAAACATAAACATTAATTATTTAACTTTAATTCTCATTCGCTAATGTGTGCAATCCCGTGGTCACGAGTTCGAATCCGGATATTAACATGTTTGTAAATATATACATTTCCAACAGCTCCCACTTGGATATGTTTACAAAACGTGAAATGACATTGGTTAGCGTCTAGCAACACGCCAATGCCCCCCGGTACAACTCGTGTATGGTTTTCTGGAGAAAAACCAAGTTTTGATGATTCATCATCATATTCATCCTTTTGTTTCTAATACTATGTTAATAAGAATATGGATCTCACTCATTTCTTAATTAACTATTCTGTTTCTCGCTTTATGTGATTGATTAAGATTACCAATTCTTCTGAACATATTCCAGAAGACCTTGGGCATGGCCATGCAAACATCTTAACAGCCCTACGAGGGGGCCAGCAGTATTATACTTCAAAATAAATTTGAAGGAAACAAATCCTATTTTGACTACAAGCAGGATTCACAGATTTCGCAACACTTCTGAAAACAACCCTTATAACTACCAGTTACGTATAGCGTTAGATTGCTTCACAGAAATGCACTACATCCATGACATATCTCTGGTATCTCAAGTCAGAGGATAAATATTCATGATATACTTAATGACAAAGATCCATAAAGTATCATCATGTGGGTGGGATAAGTCCTATACTCAATCCATTGAATATCATCTGAAATTAGTCATGCTACGCATCAATATACTTTCAAGTATATTCTAACTAATACTCAGATTTGTCTTAATTCAATATCATTCTCATGTTATTGATCGACAACGGACTATTTAGAATAACTTAAGTTATTCAAGGATTTAAACATGCAAATACAGGACACAATATTATAAATGAAATTAAACGTATACCGTACTTTAATTCATTATAAATAATAATTGTTTAACATCCTTTATCCAAATACTAAATAGATCAATGCATGATAATTCTTAGTTAATGAATTTTTTGCCACAAGTCATGCAACTCATACTTGTTGACAAGGCATAATTTCAACTAACTTTGATCTATAGGAATTTTGAGAATACTTATTTCAAAAATTCAATAAGTGAATTTCTTGTATATGTTTACACATATCTTGATATTGTCATATCATTCCATAAGGTGCGTGATAACCTGAACCACCCTTTTATGACAATCATCTTTCAAAACTTTTAAAGTTTAAAGTATTCTTTATTCTTTAATGTATAATGCAACTATGCTCTTAGTTGAGCATAACTAGTCAACATGGTCATCATCAAGAATACCGTGACTAGAATTGAGTGTCATCTCAATTATACTAGCATCATTGTGTACAACAATATGCTCTTTAAACATCCGTAAACTTTGAACAGTTATAGTGTAATGTTGGTGCCTACCAAAACTCAAGTTTGTTGGCAATGACAATTATGAAACAATTGTCATATAATCATCCATAGAATCTAGGAGCATCTCCAGACTGTGGAATGTGATTCTATATCCAAACATATTCCTTTTAAAATATTTATTACACTAAAAACTTTCAATGTTGTCAAATCATCTTGTAATCAAGCATGACACAACAATCTGATACACAACATGATGTTCATGATGAATCTTCAAGTTAAACTTTAAGATCTCATCTATCTTGTCAAAGATATGTATTCATCATGTTCTATTTGACTCATTTATTTACCGCATATGTTTATAATAATAAACATATATTCCAAGGTTGTATATATTATTTCCAAATCTTACAAACGAATTTTCATTCCCAACTAAAACTTAATTTAAGTGGAATGTAGTTGCCCATACAACATATAAGATTTAAGAAAAATAAATAATACTCCCACTAACTTTCAGGAATACTTATGAGCAATCTTATTTTAATTATTAAATCAAACATAGATTTAATATTAAACATAAGAATCATCTCCTAGATGCATGCATATATCCATTCATGGATTCTTGCAGTCTGTACATATTCAAAGATTATTTGAATTTATAAAACTACTTTGTATTACTCATCGTCCTCGCAAAAGTAATTCCATAACAAAGAGTTTTGATATTCATTGTCAAAATTTCATATCAATGAAAATAAGTATGACAATTATAATCTTTATACTTCTATTTAATGTATCTAAGAAAGAATATTCAATCATAGTTAATTGCTTAAGTATGATTAATATTATTATCACTAGACATGCATTAAATATGTGTACAATATTGTCCATATGATTCCTACACAAAGATTTAAACCACTAGGGTTTTCATTCTTTGAAGAAACTCATTAAGATAAACCAAATATCTAAAGTTGATTATCTCTATGGACAGCATCTCTACATTCATAGTATGATTGATTTACCACAATTCAACATTTGGTAAATTCATCATCATGATTAACAGGCTTACCATGATCCTGTAACTCATATTTCTCAACATATTAAATATCTGAGATATCCTTGCGGATCTATGAATGACAATTCCATCATATTGAGGTCTATCATATACATGTTTAGCCTCATCATGATATTTGCTAGTGCATTTTAGAAGATTATGTATTTTGTAATTCAATCTTTCAAGATCTAAACAAAACTCCCACTTGCCTTTAACAATTTAAAGATTACCTTTAAATAGTTTAGTAAGTAAAGCAACAATACATTGTTCTCTTTTGGGATATTACAAAAAAAAACATTAACAGTTCCTGACATTAGTTTGTTACAACCTACTTTACAAGTAGTTTAACAAATTCAGAACTTCATTATAAGACTTAATGTGATTCATCACATTCCATAAAAATGGTGTCTTATTAATCTTCTAGGTTGGAGTCTTATTGAGTATATTCAGTCTATACTCAATCTACTAACCTGGATAACATGTGGAAGAAACTATAGTTATCTTGAATCAAACATGCCAACAGATTTTGATTCTTCTAACTGAACATACCATAAAACTATGGTATTTTCTTAGAATTAATATTGTAAGAAAATCTAACAATATTTAAGATAACCATCTACTCTTTGGCTTACCTATTTACCAACAAAGTAAAACTTAATGGTACAATAGAATTACCAAATCAATTGCATGTATTATAACACAAATATTTTTGACCAAGTCAAAAGACATATTAGTTATAATCCCACTATACGTTATAAGTCATTGATCAACTTATTGACTTCATGCATATGTCTTAAAACATAGCAAATTAACATCTTACTTTATATTGTAAGTCTTGTATTAAAGACTTCATGTTTGTGACTTTACAAAATCATAAACATTTATAATTAAAGTAATTATGAACACCACATCGGGTTTAAATTAATATTTCAAGTTAATATTTACTACATATATTTAAGTCATTCAACGAGTACTTAAATTCAAAGTAGTATTAAATTACTTCATTTAATTATGTCATTCCATGAATGTTCAACGTAAGAAACTGCAAAATCATCCATGCTCGTTATCACGACACGTGGATATTTTACCTTGGTCTATAATCTAGTTCACTTTCTCACGTAACATAAATTGCAACAACAAGTGTTTCTTAAATATTGTATGACATAAATATTTAAAATAAAGTAGTCTTTGTTACCATCTTGACACATGTACTTAATAGGGCAATCATACACATTAAATGTATAATTCTTATTAGAACATTACTCTCTTACCTTGAGGTCAAGAGAATCCATTTAAATCATATTTATATGTGTTGTACCTTGCACACAATAAAGATTTCTCCCACTTGTGCATGGAACAACATCATGTAGCAGATAAACAACACGATACACGTTCGTTTATTTGATTAATATGATTTGTGTCATAGATATAACAAGTAGATGTAGAACTATATTGTTTAGTAAGGAAACGTACACGACTATCCTTAAAAACATAAGTGTCTACAATTGGAAAGTAATTATCTTTGAAGATAATCTGGGTTACTACACAGGAAATAAGGCTTGTAGCTCCCACTGAATTAGAAATCATTAAAACAACTTCTTATTCAGTAATGCAACACAAATGCTCCCACTGAATCTGACAACATTGTAAGTGTTGCATAACCAGTGAAAACAACTTGCTTGCTTTTTACTTTCCTACACCTTTGAAGAACCATACGCAATCATTACTAAGGTACTAAAAGGTGTATTCTACTATATGAATGATAGGTTATCCATCAATTTTATTAACTCGAAAAATTGGGTATGCAATTTCTTCCTCAACAGGCCTACCATCCCTATACTGGTATGTAGCACCTTTAAAGGTTAAAGCAAAACAACTAGATAAAATATGCTAGTTTGCCTTTTACCAATTTTCGCGATAATTAGTCTAACTTCTAATTTAGTAACTCATATACATGTTTTCCAGTTAACCAAACGTCATGTTTGTTACAAAAGGATTCATTCACCAAATGAGGGTAATGAAATCTTTATGGAAAATAAGATGTGCAATTCATTGCTATGAGTTACATTAGAATTTAGACAATTCAAATGTTCCTATTATACCTTTCTCATTCATGAAAAGGAATAGGATTGAGTCTCATTCTTCTCCCATGGAAAAGAGACTTTGTTTGTCTTTTCAGTAAATTATTCTCGATCAAACATTTGTTTGAAAGCTAGAATGGATCAATTTACTAATCAAAGACTAAACCACGTTTACGGTTAAATGTTGCATTTATACATTCAAAAGAATTACAAAATTCAATTTTAGTATTTTCGATAATTAACCTTTTCAATAAACAATTAAATACCCAAGGTTCATATTCATATAACCAATTAATTATTATTGAAAACTAGGATCCAAATTGTCATAATTTCATCACGTCAGTTGATCTGCTAGTAATGAACCTTATACAAAATGGTAGAGCTATTGCTCAATTGCCAATTTCAATTGCAATTCCTAGATTTATGGGATTTACATATAGCCAATATCAATCGCCATGTAAACATGTTTTATCCCCATCTTATGCCTTGAGTTGCCAGTTCTCACAGCCTAACTCAATTAAGTTGTCCAACTTAAGAAACTGCAAAATCGTCCATGCCCGTTCTCACGACACGTGGATATTTTACCCTTTGATTACGATCTAAATCATGGTCTCACGCAAATAAAAGGTAATCTCAGGTGTTTCCGTTTCGTTGGATGGCATACAACTTAAATTAAGGGTGATAATTTTTTATGTCAAATCAAATATGAACAAAGATGTCATGCATTCATCTTTGTAGCATAGTTTTTATTAAAACATTTATATCTTGTTTTAATGTATAAGCTTTTCGTCATCAAACTTTAATTGAGGTATTGGATTCACCAATCAAGGAATTTAGTGTTAATTATCATCCATTATACCGTACTTTTGCATAAGTGTAAACACTTAGTGTTTCGGGTAATTACCACCAAAGTGGCGCATGGAATTAAAACTAATTTGCCCTTAAGATGAGCTTGCACATTTAATGGCTTACTAAGTAGCTCCATTCAAACTTACAGGGGGCAGAGAACCAGGTAAGCGCAAAAGCATAACCTTAGACATCCTTTCAGTGTGATTGTGCGCACTTCTTTATTAACCCCTTTATAGTTCATTCTAATGGGTGAGCCGTTCAGACCATTAGTACCAAAGTCACCAATCAATTAAACGATTATGATTACTATGCTTAAAAATACACGTTTCACCATTGTTTAGGTCAGTTTATTTTTCTTGTAAAAAATACCCTTGTTACACATAACAAACAAGCAAGTATTTAAAAATAAACATATAAACAATGAATGCATAACAAATAAAAGTCATGCATATCAAATAGCCACATGCAAACCTTTTGATAAATCCTATTAATAATCAATTCTAGATCTGTCAATATGCATATATTTAATTAAGACTTTCACCCGTTTTCATCTATGTACAAAGTGAGCCACATGCATCAATTCATCGATTGCGTAAGTCAAAATTAAATACATACCACATAGCACATAATTGATTAAATTAATAATGATTGAGGTCTTCCCCAATTTTTGATCTATCATAATTTAGTGTATATCACTTAAACAAGAAAGACATACAATAAAAGCAGATCCATGATAAAACATGCAGATAATTATCATGGACATACAATTATACTTAACAATTAATGCAATTAAACAGAGTTACGCAATACACATAAAATTGCATGCATCCTAGGGTTTCTAATCCAATTAAAACTTTAGTTTACAAAACCCTAATTAGGGCACCAAAAAAAACGCCCCCCCCCCCCCCCCCCCCCCAAAAAAAAATTAGGGTTTAGGTTTTGCAAACCCTAGATCTATGAAAACAAATAATAACACACTCATTTTTATTTTAATTATGTGTTTCAGTAATTAATTACTTGTTATACAAGGCTCGTGATGCCACTGTTGAGTTTATAATACATGATATACAATAAAACATGTAGACATCAAGAGTACACAGCGGAAGACTAAAGATCATAACAAATAAATAATTAGCTGAAAGTATGCGCAACGTACCTCTTGCGAATGTCAGATCCCTTGAGCAAAACAAAGAAGTGGTTTGAAGAGTTGTCCCTTACCATTCTACAACTCAAACCAATATGGTGTAAGAATAGTGTCTTACTACCACGTTCTTGTACACACGAATTAACCAACGAATCAAGCGATTGCTAGATCTAACACAAGTCCTCGTTTAAGAAAAACGAAACCAAACTCCCTTACAAGGGGTGTTCGGCCGAATGGGACAAGAGAGAGGAGAGGAGAGATCTAGGGTTAATTCAATGCACAAAATGTGAGAAACCCTAGAACCTAACCTTGTTTATATAGTAGATGGGAAACTTTGGGAACAAGTTATGGATTAGGGCTTGGGAAAGCCCCCTTGGCCGGCCATGAGCAAAGTTTCAAGTCTTTCCATTTCTAGTCCTTTCTCTTTTCATTTAACGGTCGTTAGTCATTTTTCCGTTAAATACTTAACGATCGTTAACCGGACCTAATGTGCAATAATTAATCGTAAACATAAACATTAATTATTTAACTTTAATTCTCATTCGCTAATGTGTGCAATCCCGTGGTCACGAGTTCGAATCCGGACATTCACATGTTTGTAAATATATACATTTCCAACAAATCCCACCCGACAGATTGTTGTTCTCCAAGTTTAAGAACTTCAACCACTTCCACTTCTCCCAACACTTGGGAATGACACCCGACAGATTATTATTTCCCAAGTTAAGAACTAATGAATAACCCCCCCCCCCCCATCAAAAGAGCACAAAAATTGATGCAATGATCCCACAAAAGAATTATTTGATGCATCCATGTATGTCAATTGATTACCTGAGTTACTAGGTAAACGCCCTGTAAATTTGTTAGAATTTAAGTTGAGTACCCCAAGAGTTGGTGGGAAACTAGAGAAAGAACCTTGGATTACATTTTTCGACATATCCAAATATGCTAGATTGGGGAATGATCTCCAAAATGACTCGTGGATGGGTGATGAAATGCTTTTGTTGCAAATATAATAATTCTCTTTGTGACTGCAACCACAGTGGAAATTGAGGCCCTAAAACCCAAGAGTTTAAAAACAAGTATTCCAACTTGAAAAGGGGAATCCAGTTTGCATGTTGAGGTCGTAGGATTAAGCTGTTTCCAGTTCCATTTAGATAATTTAAGATCACTAGTTTGGCAAAGTGAGCTTCTGTCACAACTCCTGTCATCAAATTGTAAGAAAAACCCAGCTCTTTCAGCTTCGAAAGTTGACCAAGGCTATAGGGAAGGTTTCCATTTAGTCGGTTATATGAAAGTTCTAGCACTTGTAAAGATGATAGTCGTCCAATCGAGTAAGGAAGGCTTCCATTCAGTGTGTTATACGAAAGATCTAAAACTTCCAAATTAAGTAACTGTCCAATCGAGAATGGAATGGGACCGGTAATGTTATTCTGAGAAAGAGATAGTGTCCTCAAAAATGATAAACGTCCTATGGAACCTGGAATGGTACCAACTATATTGTTCTTGGAAAGTAAGAGGTGCACCAGATGTATCAGTTTGCCAATTTGATTCGGTAGATGACCAAAAACTCCTGTGTACGCCAAGGATAATGACTCCAAATTGGGTGATCCACACTTGAAAAAATATTCAAGATGGTTTGTTAAACTATTATTATCAAATTGGTTTAGAGACAAATCGATCTCTTTCAAATTACAAAGGTTGCCCAATGATTTTGGTAATGGTTCGCTGAGTTGATTTAGTGGCAAGTCAAGGATATGAACGGAAGTCAAGTTGTGAAGGGCATCAAGGGATGAACTGGAAACAAGACAAAGACTTAAATATAAGGAAATGAGCTTACTAGAAGATAGCCCTTGTAATACTAACGAAGAATTCATAAATGTATTGCCCTGGCATGAAGCGACTCGAGATTAGTCAAATTACGGAAGCTACAAATGCTGTTAGGAATATTGCCCTTAAATTTACAACTACTTAAATCCAATGAAACTAGACTAGTAATACTATAAATCCATTGTGGCATGAATCTTTGACTGAAATCGTTCTAAGAAAGATCAAGCAAGGAAAGGGACGTCAGATTGGAACTAGAAACATAGGGATGTATGTATTGGATTTGAGTACAAGACAAATGTAGTTCAACCAAAGAAGGGGGAGTGTTAATCACCTGAAGCCAATCCGATGCTTGGCTAAGATTCACACCACTCAAATCCAGATGATGCAACTTATTCAGACTTGACAACCACTGCATATCCATCATGCAGGTCATTTCATAACTATTACGAAAACTTCCAAGACTAAGGACATGTAGTTTTGAAAGATTCCTAAACTGAGGAGGTATGATTCCACCAAAGTTGGATCGTGAGAGGTTAAGATACTTCAGGTTTACAAGAGAAGCTATAAATGTTGGAAATTGGATCCGACCAAAATCATTGCAACGATTGAGTTGTCCACGGCTTTTGAGACCATACGCGATAAGACATCGGAAATAATAATGAACAAATATGGAGATTGAGGGTCACCTTGTCGAATACCTCGAGTAGGCCGAATGTTGCCTATGGAATCACCATTAATAAATAAGTATTAACGGGCTCAGTGCAGTGTGTAACGGGCCGATACCCATTGTGTTTTACCTTTGGTGTCTCATATACTCTATTTATAGTTGATTAATAATATTGAATAAGATACAAGGAATTCTATAATCTAACACAACAAAGATGAGTCCGAGTAAAAAAAATAGTCATTTAGATAAGGCCAAAAACTAAAAGAGAGAGAAAAGAAGTAAGTGACAAGGTTCTAAATATTGACGGTGGTGGTCTTGGAGTTGGTTCACTAAGCTTCTAACATTGCTACACTTGTTAAATGGTGGTGGCGCTTTAAAATGGAAGACTACACACTTTGGAAGAATATTATTGTGTCCATTCACGGAGACAAAATTGGTCTAAATATTGATGATATTACTTATAATAGATTGCCACCTAGTCCATGGAAGTCGATATTGGGATTGCATAAACAACTCTTCGGTTTATGCATACACCTTCACTCGATTTTCTTAAAAAGGTAGGTGATGGGTCTACTTTTAAATTTTGGATTTACTCTTAGGTTTGGTGAGATTGACTTCAAAACTAAATTTACAAGAATCTATTCACTAGAAAAAAAAAAAAAAAAAAAAAACCCAACGTGCTCCGTAGACGAGAGATGTAATTCTTCCAATGGGCCTTTTTCACGTTGTTGGGCTTGGAGTCATGTACCACGAAACCAGCCCGAAAGAGAACAACTAAATTCTTTGTTGGACCTTATCAAAAATTTCCAAACAAATGAATCTAAAGACACTTGAGAATGTAATTTATACTCTTCAAAGACTTATAATGTCAACTCAATGAATAGGCTTATTGAGAAATTGTAAACCAAGTAATGACTATGAATGTTAAGTACAATATAGTATATTTATGTTTTAATTATTATGTGTCGAATTTAGAAAGGCTTACATGTAATGGGTTGGGTTAAAACCCTTAACCCAAATAGCCTTTTGGTTTGTCAGTTATTTTAGTTTATAGTTATGGCAGTTAGGGCAGTTAAGGTTGAAACAACACAATGCTTCACCAAGCAACTGTCATGTCGTTTCAAATGTTATAAATAGGTATAGATCGAGTCATGTAAATAATAGTCCCATTATTCATATCAATAAACTCAGTGTTTACATATTTGTTCCATAACACAGTTTCACTCATACTCACAAATCATTTTAAATTACAATCATGTTTTACAAAGGAATTGGTTGCAATATAGGCCAATGAATCATTACCAACATTGGTATCAGAGCCTCGGCTCTGAAGCCTGGAGAAAACCAATTCAGAGGCATGGTAAAATGGCACTTAATAGAAAGTTCTTTCAGAAAGAAGTTCCCCCTAAATTGCCACCATGGGGCAATCAAAAAAGGTAACTATCCCTTGAGGGAAAAGAGATGCTAAAACACAAGGTTAAAGAGATTGTGTCTTTCAATGGTTCAAAGGCACAAGTGAATTGCAGAGAACAAGGAGAAGGTAGCAATGTCACTTCGAAAGAAAAAAGGGCAAGATGCTTCATTTGCAAAAAATGTGGACATGTTTTTTGGAAGTGCCCAAACAAGAAGAACAAAGCTAGGAATGAAGAACAATACAAGATGTTGAAGCCATCAGTGACAAAAGTTGAAGAAAAACTTAAGTACCCTGAAAAGGTACATGTAATCACAGATTACATGGTGGAAGGGTCAGATAATGGCAATTGGGACAACATCTGGTACATTAGCAGTGCTTACAAAAGGCACATGAGTCCAACAAAAACTATGTTTAAAAGAATGATAAATAGGTTCAGAATGGAAGGTTTTGAAGAAAAAGAGAATAAATTTATTCTCTCTTATGGAGTTGGTGAGACAACTGTGGAAACAAAGGAAGGAAGTTTGGTGATACCAAATGTACTCTACACACCAGAGATTACATTGGATGTACTTAGCATAGATTAGTTAGAAGATCAAGGTTAAATTGTGAAATACGTCACAACAAATGCAGTTTAAGGTACATGTTTGATGATGGAAGAAAGGCAGTGGAAGTACAAGGAGAAAGCACCATGGCAGAGGAAGATTCGGGGAGTTTGATCTCAAGGCATAACAAGTTCCTTGATAATTATTTCCAATCTATAGATCCTAAGGAAGAATGCCTATTGATCAAAGGCACTGAGGATCTCAAATGGGACAAGGATAATGTTCAAGACTACATAAATGAAGAATATCTAAGTCTGAATAGGACACTATATGCCATGAAGGTAAACACACTTCCTAGGATTGTGTCTTTCTTAGATTTAATTAAGATAGACAGTTTGGTATATAGAAATTGGGAAGTGTTAAGCAAGAAGTTCTTAGACATGGTGGAATGGTCCTATCTAGTTTATTTAAGGCAAGATGTGTTGGGAGAATTGCCACCAATCATTGGGGTGGTAAAGATTGATCTGTTGGGCTTGTATAAGTTGGTGGACAACTTAGGTGGTTACATGAATGTCACATTTGGTGACAAATGGAAAAAGATTGCATAGATATTAGGGTTGACACAGAAGGATGAGGAAGCAGTTAAAGATTGCTACAAGGAGTATATAGGAATGGTAAAAGTTTGCTATGAGGAAGCACAAAGATCCAAGCAGGATGAAGGGCCAAAAGGTGAAATGGTTGGGAATAGCAGTGTGACTGCTCATGTAAAAGATCCACTAGGTCATGCAGGGATAAGTGTTGAAATAAAAAGTGCAATGGAAGGGACTCTAAAGGAAACTACTCATTTTGGTGTTAGATTGAAAGGCAACAACAGATAAAGATGAAAGAAGTAGCACATCAAGCAGTGCTGATTTCATTGTCATCACTTGAAGATAGAAGAACCAAACAACAACAAGATGTTAACATTCAAGCATTAGGGAGGAGATGTAAACCAAGTAATGACTGTGAATGTTAAGTACAATATAGTATATTTATGTTTTAATTATTATGTTTCGAATTTAGAAAGGCTTACATGTAATGGGTTGGGTCAAAGCCCTTAACCCAAACAGCCTTTTGGTTCGTCAGTTACTTTAGTTTATAGTTATGGCAGTTACGGCAGTTACGGCAGTTAAGGTTGAAACGACACAATGCTTCACAAAGCAACTGTCATGTCGTTTCAAATGTTATAAATAGGTATAGATCGAGTCATGTAATTAGTAGTCCCATTATTCATATCAATAAACTCAGTGTTTACATATTTGTTCCATAACACAGTTTTCACTCATACTCACAAATCATGGTAAATTACAATCATGTTATGCAAAGGAATTGGCTGCAATATAGGCCTGTGAATCATTACCAACAGAAATTCACATTACTGGTTGAGGATGAAAAAATTCGGTGGAACAAGTTAATTCCTATTAAAGTGAATATCTACACTTGGCGTTTGTGCAATAATCGTTTACCAACTCGATGCAACCTTGATCACCGTGGAATATATATTGATTTGGTTTGTTGCTTGGTTTGTGATCAAGCAATGGATGTGACAACTGGCAATTTAAGGAGTCTATTTTAGGTAATCGCATTACGTTAAACTAAACCGAGCTTTTGCCTTTATCACTATTTTTATCAACCATGACTTGATTTTATATCGTCTATTGGTTTTTACGGTTTATTTCATTATTGAATGAGTTATCGTATGAGTTTTAACTCTACTTGGTAGGCACTATTCGATTCGACACCAAAAAAGCCTAAAACGAGAAATATTGTAACTTTTAGACCGTAACTCGAAAATTGACAAATAAATAGTAAAAACTCGTGGAAAAACATAAATAACGATGTTAGAAAGTCGAAGGAACGTCGTGGGACACTCGGGGGACAATATATGAGCTCGGGAATGGGTAAACGGGACGTTTTACAAAAAATGGCAACCACGGCCCCTCTTTTTTGCTTAGGCCGACGGCCCCCTCCCCTCCCTCTCTTTTATTATTTAGTCCCTCCTTCCAAAATATATATACCCTCATTCACCCTCATTTTTACTTCACTTTCTCTCACTAAAAACACACACTAACCCCTCTTTCTCTCTCTACTCTCTCTCTCCCCAAAAATAAAACCCTAACCCTAAATATTAACCTAGCCGCCACCTAAATAATCCGGCCACTATTCCGGCCACCACCGGCACACCGCCGCGCGTGACCACTCACCACCACCACCATCTTGAAGCTCTCTTCCTCCTCTTTCCAACCATATATTACACGCACCATTTGGACCTCCATAACACCTTCAAATCTTCGAATTAAGAATCGAATCTTTAGGGTTTCAAGTGGGTTTTGTAATTCGTGTTTGGATAAGGTAAAAGGGACTTGAATACACCTTGTTTGAGCTTTGTAAAGCCACGTATGGCTTGATTAGGGTTCGACCCTATGATAAAATTTACGGCTTTTGGTTTAAACGTGGGATTAAGTCTAATTAACACATAAATAAACATGTAGCTAGTGTTTGGTAAGCATGTCGTGTATCATATTGATGGGTTTTTGTATTTTAGGTCTATTTTCATGTTTTTGGTTAGAATAGATGATGGGTTTGGTGTTTGGTTAATGATTGGAGGTTGATTGATTGTATTTGGATATTGTGGAATTGATTTGGTAGTATTTGGTTGGGTTTGGCCTGGTGTACGAGCCACATAGAGCACGTACGTGGCCTTTGGGTTGCGTACGTGACCCACATGGACCTTGGGTTCGGGTCGGGTCGTTTTGGTAGCTTGTTGGTTGATATTGTTGATGTTTGGATGAGACGCGCGGAGCCGAAAAGCTTCTAGAGCTTGTTTGGTTCACGTGGTCTTAACCGTGACCGTGTCATGACCATTAGGGTCATAACATTGGTTTCGGGTATACTTGGTTGGTTGATTGGTTGGCGAGATTGATTTGAGATTGATTTGAGTTGATTTGGGATTGAATTGCGCTATTATGACTTTTAATTGAACTTGATATATATAATTGTCAACTTTGAGCAACGTCGGTGTTACTTTGACTTTTTAGTCAATAGTTGACCCCGACAACGCCGTAACATGGACTTTAATATAGTTTGAACTATTGATTGATTAAAAGCCGAGAAGTCATGACTCGTGCTTGTGGACTCGAAACGAATAACCATATGCAATTGATATTGGAATTTGACGAAATATATATATATATATATATATATATATATGTGTGTGTGTGTGTGTGTGTGTGTGTGTGTAAATGTTAATAATTGTGAAACATAAATAATAAAAAGGGCTTTTATATCAAAAATATCGATAACAAGATTTATCTTGTTATTTACTATTTTTAAATGGAACTAACGACTAAAAATGGAAATGTTTTATAATAAATAAGTAATTAATGTTTCGAGTACACGTTTATCGAATTATGCCCATTATGGGCATTTAATACTAGTTTAAGTATTTATTTACTTACGTTATGTGCATGGGTTACGGATAACCTAACATTAGTATTGTTGATCCACGTGGGTAGCGGACTTATTAGGTTGACGAATCTAATAAGAGCCCGCTAGGTACGTTGGGTAACCTTATTAATGGGTGAATTATCCTTATGACTCTTTAGGATGCGACCGGTTTGTGGGATAATAAGTGACACGAATGAATAATTGAGTTTATCGAGTTGACGAATTTGATGAGATCTACTATTTGTTTCGAAACTTATTGGACTATGGAGCTTATTGCTTAGATGTCTCATTGTGTTGCATTGAGTCACATATTGGTTGTTTGAGTGCATTCATAGCATCATACTGAGTCGATACACCCACATGAGGATACCAAACACTAGGATTAAATGGTGAAACGAGACATTTTTGAAAATAATGAAATGGAATACATTGGGGTAGATAACGTTGATTTCGAGAGATATATATATTAAATTTGGTCTACATTAATAGGTTGTGCCGAGTCGATAGTTGTTGTGCCGTGATTACCGTTATCTTCTGCTAGTGTTTATTTGTACGTTGATTGCTTGAGGTGAGTTTCATAGCCCCACTTTTATCCACGTTTTTAACTATATTGGGGTGAGAATCATGCTACTGTTTTTGGACTGTTAAAACTATTTGGATTTGCTTATATGCTTGACTGTTTAGATAGATGTGCGGTAGTTGTTGCCTTAGACTAGGTTGAACCGTTGCCTAGCTAAGAATAGACTTCTACCTCGACCTAGTCCGGGGTTGGCAACTGTTCTAGAGGTTGCCACGACAGTGCTGGACTAGAGTCGCGGGGCCCGAGTAATCCCTGGATGCGGGATATGGTTATATGGTTGGTGATCCGGGTAGGATCGGTGTGTGCAAACGGTATTTATCTATCTTAGGTCTTGCATAGCAAATCAACTCCTACAGGTCCACTATTATTTTATTGGATTTAAACCTATGAACTCACTAGCATAAGATGACCTTTTAGCATGATTTCTCATGTATTTGAGAGATGTTTGGAATACGTGATCGGTGGAAACTTGGCAAGAAGGCGGGGTTCAAGGATCATTTCTGACTCTGATAAATTTTGGGGACCTATTTTATTAAATCATGTTTTGGGCCTAATATTTATACTTTTGGATTAAATGTTTTGAATACTTAAATTTGGGATTTGTTTTGAATGTTAAATGACTATCTCTTTGCTATACTTGTGTCAGATACCAATCCAATAGTAACGCCCCGAAAACTTTATTAAGTCTTCCGATGTACCGAGATTTAGGGGTGTTACAATGGAGGACTCACAACACCTTTTTGTAGATTGCCGAGTCACTACCGACCTTTGGTCTATGGTTAAAGATGGTGGAGCTTGGATGATTACCCAAAAGATCTAGATAGTCTTATTACATGGGGTGAGTCGGTACTATTCAATATTTGGAGAAAATTTGTTTTGATGTGGTTGTTCCGGAAATATTGTAACCGTTTGTGTTTTGATCGAGACACCTAGGAAAGACATACTAGGTGAAGAGAATAAAGTTCTCTCTCACACTTGAATTGTTCATAGACATAGGCATTTTAAATCCAATTGGATTGATTGGATCAATGATCCTAAAGTTGCTTGTAAAAACATGATAAAACCTCGTTTCTTCCCTAACATCTTGCTTGAGTGTTTTATATAAATCGCCGTTAAAAAAAAATAAAAATAAAAAGGAGTAAGTGACGAGGAGCCATTTGATCTTATCGTTTTAGAGTTTTATGACTTCTAGTAGAGGTGACAATTTCAGCCCATTTATTTATGCCTAAGATCAATTTGGGCCGTATATTATCACAAACGGGTCAAATACAAAAATTTGGCTAAAAAAGGAACATGTCATATAGAGATTGAAAGTCGCCAAATGTCTATTTTAATTGTCAACAAGTGACTAAAAAAGTAAAAAGTTTAATTCAACTATTTAGATTACTATTGTATTAATATTGTTTTTGTAATTAGGACTTAGGATTAACATTAGCTATTTGTCAGAAAGATGTTCAAAGAAGTTTTTGCGGGTCAACCAACCCACCTGTTGCATATTAAACCTTTTTTTGACCCATTACCAACCTGCAACCATTTGCCACATCTAGAAACAAATACTCCGTAATACTAGTAGTATAATGTAAACGATCAGGGGCCCCGCACATGGTGCAACCAAACACTAATCAACTTCAGTAAATTTTTTATTTTCGTTAAGCTCTCTCCTCGTATGGCAACCGACACACAATCAGGTAGATACATTAAATTTTTATGATAACATCTACATATTTTATTTTCGTTAAGATCCTATATACACTACTCAGCAACACAACACTTTGCATTAAACATGAAACAAGATCAAACACCTTTCAGTAGCTGTTCATTACATAATACATAATGCCAACCAAAATAAAGCTCAACGATGTGATTATACTCCTACAAATTTTATTTAGGATCTTTAAGAAATTTACACATTTAAGCATGCATGCCATCCATGGTGATCATGTCATATACAAGCTCGTAACTTTATTAAGACAGTACTACATTTCAAAGCAAAACTTAATACATACTAGTATACTACAAATATCACAACATTTTTCATCACTTAGAAAACTTGTTGAAACAATACATGTGCATAAAATCATAAACCATATACGCAAGCTCACTCATGAAATGGAAATATTTGATCCTCCATGATCTTCTTACTATCAACGGAACCAAAATGATCCAAAAACCAGAAACGAATCCAACCATGATGCTAATAATCAACCCCCAATCTGGCCCATCTTCTTCTATTTGGACTTCTGAGTCAGGTACTTCAACTGGTACGCAAGAATTAGTTAGTGGAGCTCCACAAAGTTCGTTGCCAATGAAGCTGGATTCACTAAAGCTCTGAAGCTGAGTACCTGATGGAACTCTTCCTGTCAAATTGTTATACGACACGTTGAAACTGCTCAAGAAACTCAAGTTTGACAAGCTCATCGGTAGTTCTCCATAAAGCTTGTTCATTGATACATCAAGAGATATAAGTGATTTCATGTCTCCAATCTTGTCTGGGATCCTTCCTGTCAGTTGATTTCTTGACAAATTCAACGATTGTAACTCTGAGAGGGTCGAATACTCACTTGGGATATGCCCAACAAGGTAGTTGCTAGAAAGGTCCAATAACGTCACTAGTTTAAGAAGAGTGCTATATGTGTCCTCCCGTCCTTTCAACACCAGTGAATCACTCACAATAGCAGAAATAGATATTGAAGTATCAGCACTAGATCCAGGAGGTTCACTGGTTACAAAACCAAGAAAGAAAGAAAACTCGCCATCTGAGATAGTTTCTTTCCCGGAAAGGACATTAAAGTTGTTGACACATCTTGGAATATTTCCGGAGAGATTATTATGAGCAAGATCCAATATCTGAATATGTGTCAGGTTACATAACCCGTGCGGAATATTTCCATGAAAATTGTTGAATCTAAGGTTGAGCATTCTCAAAGAAGCCAATTTTCTCCCAAGCCATTCTGGAATGTTCCCAACAAGTTCATTTCTGCCAAGTTGAAGGATCTCTAACTGAGTCAAGTTCATTAGAGAAGCAGGTAATCGACCCGAGAGCTTGTTCCCATGCAAGTTCAATGATGACAGTTGAGTTAAAGAACCTAAACTCACTGGAATCCCACCCGATAGATTGTTGTTCTCCAAGTTTAAGAAATACAACCACTCCCACTTCTCCCAACACTCGGGAATGACACCCGACAGATTATTATTTCCCAAGTTAAGAAATTCTGGATATTCCCCATCATAAGAGCACAAAATTGATGCAATGATCCCACAAAAAAGTTATTTGATAGATCCACATATGTCAATGAACGACTTGCGCTATTCGGTAAATGCCCTGTAAACTTGTTATAGCTTAAGTTGATTACATCAATTTCTGCTGGGAAACCCAAAAAAGTTCCTTGAATTTCATTTTTTGACATATCTAAATATGTTAGAACCGGGAATGAACTCCAAAAGGATTCATGAATGGGTGATGAAATGCTTGTGTTGCTTATGTGCAAATATACTAATTCCCTTTGTGATTGCAACCACGGCGGAAATTGAGGCCCTAAAACCCAAGAGTTTAAAAACAAGTACTTCAACTGAAAAGGGGGAATCCAGTTTGCATGTTGAGGTCGTAGGATTAAGCTATTTCCTGTTCCATTTAGATAATACAAGATCACTAGTTTGGCAAAGTGAGCTTCAGTCACAACACCTGTCATCAAATTGTAAGAAAAACCCAACTCTTTCAGCTTCGAAAGTTGACCAAGGCTATTCGGAAGGTTTCCATTTAGTCGGTTATACGAAAGTTCGAGCACTTGCAAAGATGATAGTTGTCCAATCGAGTAAGGAAGGCTTCCATTCAGTGTGTTGTGGGAAAGATCTAAAACTTGCAAATTAAGTAACTGCCCGATCGAGAATGGAATGGGACCGGTAATGCTATTCTCAGAAAGAGAAAGTGTCCTCAAAAATGATAAACGTCCTATGGAACCTGGAATTGTACCAACTATATTTTTATTGGAAAGTAAGAGGTGCACCAGATGTATCAGTTTGCCAATTTGATTCGGTAGATGACCAAAAACTCCTGTGTACGTCAAGGATAATGACTCCAAACTGGGTGATCCACACTTGAAAAAATATTCAAGATAGTTTGTTAAACTAATATTTTCAAATTGGTTTTGTGACAGATCGATCTCTCTCAAATTACAAAGGTTGCCCAATGATTTTGGTAATGGTTCGCTGAGTTCATTTCGTGACAGGTCAAGGATATGAAGGGAAGTCAAGTTGTGAAGAGTATCAAGGATTGAACTCGAAATATCACAGAAACTTATATCTAAGGAAATGAGCTTACTAGAAGATAGCCCTTGTAATACTAATGAAGAACTCATGAATGTATTACCATGGACATGAAGCGACTCCAGATTAGTCAAATTACGGAAGCTATAAATGCCAGTAGGAATAGTACCCTTAAAACTACAACTACTTAAATCCAATGAAACTAGACTAGTTATACTATAAATCCACTGTGGCATGAAACTTTGATTAAAATCGTTCTGAGAAAGATCAAGCAAGGAAAGGGACGTCAGATTGGAACTAGAAACATAGGGATGTATGTCATGGAGTTGAGTATCAGACAAATGTAGTGTAACCAAAGAGGGAAGAGTGTTAATCACCTTAAGCCAAGCCGATGCTTGGCTAATATTCACGCCACTCAAATCCAGATGATGCAACTTATGAAGACTAGACAACCACTGCATATCCATCATGCTGGTCATTTCATAACTATTACGAAAACTTCCAAGACTAAGGACATGCAGTTCTGAAAGATTCCCAAACTGAGGAGGTATGATTCCGCTAAATTCAGATAGTGAGAGGTTAAGATACTTCAGGTGTTTAAAAGAAGCTATGAATTTTGGAACTGGGATCCATCCAAAAGCATTGCAACTTGTGTCTAGATGCTTGAGTTGCTTCAGTTTCATCAAAGATGAACTAAAATTTGTTGGCCCAGTTTTTATGGATCTTTAATCAACGATATACCAAATAACAATAAACGATTTGAATCAAGAAACTTTTCTATATATTTCAGTCATATATGTTTGTTACAGAGTTTCTAGTATTTATACATAATGAAACGGTATGTTTGAAGCATTGTGTCGGTTCAATACATATGGAGCAGTTATTGGTAACTGCTATGTAACCGTTGTAACTGCTTCTTTGACTTTTCGTATGGTTGACTTTTGTTGACCGGGTCATTGTGGGTGTTGACTTGGGTCGCTGGGTTGGGTCGATTGGGATTAACCCAGTATTCTCCCCCTTAATCACAATCGCTGTAACGTAGGTCTTTAAGTCTTCTTGATTCATCTTCTGGTTACATCCACCATTTGAGCCTTTAATTTTTTGTGATCATCCTTATGTCCAGGTAGATCAATTTTTCTTCGGTTATTTCCACCTTCTTCTGTGATCTTCATTATGTCCATGTTGATCTGGTTATTTCCACTTTTTCTTCTGTGATCTTCATTATGTCCATGTTGATCTGGTTATTTCCACCTTTTCTTCTGTGATCTTCATTATGTCCATGTTGATCATGTTCTTCTGGTTATTTCCACCTTTGTTGTTATGATCTTCCTTAAGTCCAGGTTGATCATGTTCTTATGGTTATTTCCACCTTTGTTGTTGTGATCTTCCTTAAGTCCAGGTTGATCATGTTCTTCTGGTTATTTCCACCTTCATTGTTTGTGATCTTCCTTAATTCCGGGTTGATCAGTTCTTCTTTAACAGTTGCCATAAGCAATGTTGGTTCTAAGTCTTCTTCAATGAGATTAGATTCTTCTTCTTTCTTTGATGGACATTTGTTTGCAAAATGCCCATATTCTTTGCATTTAAAACACATCACCTTACTCTTATCATGAGTAACTTTATTTGAGTTGCTGTTTGATTTTTCCTTGAAATTATTTTCTTGGTCTCGCAACAAAATATGTCCACATTTTTCACAACGTTCGTGAGTAATGTTATTCTTGTGACGTGTAAACAATAACTTATATTGATCGTTATTGTCCTTGTTCTTCTTAAACTTTATTCTTTCCTCGTACGTCTTGAGTCTCCCAATTGCTTCTTCCATAGTCATTTCACTTAGGTCGGAATATTGTTCTATAGATGCGACTATTTGCAGATACCTATCGGGTACATCATTTAGTAGTTTCCGTACTAAGGTTTCATCTTCTATGGTGTGTCCTAGACTAGCGGCTTTGTTTACGAGAGTTGTAAGTTTTGTAGCAAAGGTGTCAATTGTCTGGTCTTCCGTCATTTGTAACATCTCAAAATCAGATTTGAGTGTTTGTAGTCTTGCTTGTTGAACTCTGTCTTCGTCAATGTGTCTAGTTTTCAAAGCATTCCAAATATCCTTCGCGGTTTTGTGTTTTGTTATTTGAAGTAATTGTTCCTCGGGTAAGGCTTGATAAAGGAAAGCAATAGCGGTTTTCTCTTTTGTCTTATTGGGTTGAGTCGACTCAGTCAGCTCTATTGTTTCCCATAAGTTATTTGCTTCGAGAATGATTTTCATGCGAATTGCCCATAATGAGTAATTCGCGGGCTTTAGGATTGGGCATTGAAATTGAGGTGTACTATTTGTAAAATTAGTACTAGGTTCCTTATTTCCACTTCCTTTCGTCATATTTTAAATTTATTGACAATAAAAAATATCTCCAAAAATCTAACACGAGGTGTGTTGAAAAATGTTTTATTTTTTCTTATAGGCTATAAAACTTTATAGGACTGGTTTTTAAATCCAAAACTATCTTCGGAGATTATTATATTTTAAAAGCGAATAACCTAAAGTTAATTCCACTTTAAATTTTATTCCTAATCAGTATACTAGGTTAATATATTATTCAAAAATATGACAAGATTTTAACAATTTTTTTAAAATAACTTATCAAAAAACAATATATATCAAAATATATAAAGTAAAAAAATGAAAGGTAGTTTTTGAAATCTTTTTGGAACCTGGAGGGGTTGATGGTTTAACCCGATAACTAATAAATACAATCTTTGTGTGTGGCCCTTAAACTTGTACACGCGTCCCTTTTACGGAGTATATTGTTTTATCTCCTTTTCGTTTTGAGATAATAAAAAACCCACGCGTACTTATTGTTTCTTTTGAGATACTGTATTCAGTTCTCTCTCTCTCTAAAAGAAGATAACCTTTTTATCTTCTTCTTCTTCTCCAATGAAAACAACGACGGTTGACCGGCCTCTTTTGATGGCTGTGGTTTTTGACCGCCCCTTCTACTTTCTCCGGTATGGTGTTCTGTACGAGCACTGTTATCCCTCCAACTTGAAACCTAGGGTTTCGGCTTATTTTGGGGATTTTCTTATCCGTGAGTAATTTTACGATTGGAGTTTGCTAATGAATCAATTGGGTGTCAATTGATCCTTCTGGGCTTGATTCCATTTAAGAACAGGTGTGTTTGTTCTAATTCGAATCTTTAATTTGTACCCTAAATGATGACTTCGTTTAGTTTTTCGTTTGAATCAATATAAAACGATTCAATTCGTTTTCTGATCCTATTGGATTGGGTAAAAAAAGGAAACTGTTTTCGGTAAAAAAAATTTCTTTGCGAATGATTTTCTGATGCCGGGTGAGAGTAATCACGGTTGTGATTGTTCCCCTGTTGCGACAGAAATAGGAACACAGAAATGATGTTATGATTTGTGTCCGAATTTATTTTGCAAAAAGTTCCGAAACAGTTTTTTTTTCTTTGATTCTGAAACTATAACGAATAGATTGGTATATGATGATTGTGGCTCTGATACCAATTGTTGGCCCAGTTTTTATGGATCTTTAATCAACGATATACCAAATAACAATAAACGATTTGAATCAAGAAACTTTTCTATATATTTCAGTCATATATGTTTGTTACAGAGTTTCTAGTATTTATACATAATGAAACGGTATGTTTGAAGCATTGTGTCGGTTCAATACATATGGAGCAGTTATTGGTAACTGCTATGTAACCGTTGTAACTGCTTCTTTGACTTTTCGTATGGTTGACTTTTGTTGACCGGGTCATAATGGGTGTTGACTTGGGTCGCTGGGTTGGGTCGATTGGGATTAACCCAATATTATCTGTTGTACAGGTCTTTGAGGGTTTCCAGGATCGAAATAATCAAAGCAACAATCATGTATACATCAAACAGAATCGAATAAAAATAGAGATAAAGAAGATATGGGTTGAACCCTTAATAACTAATATATTGATGATGAAAAGGGTTACTTACAAATACAGAATTCTAAACTATTTATACATGATGAAACGGTGTGTGTGAAGAGTTATACCGTTTCAATAAAACCTAAACATTGTAACCTAAACTATATAACCGTTTATTATGTAACTGCCATCTAATGGGTATGTTTGGGGCTTGGCCCAAACCAGAAAAGTGGCAGGCTTTACTCCTTTGGGTTGCAGGCTTTGGCGTCAAGACCATCCTTCTGATTCTTCATGCAGTGTGTCGACTTGCAGCCAAAAACACAGGAGTAAAAACCTGTAAATCTTCATACAAAGATTAATGGGATTATAGTTTTCCAACAAAATTCCCTTTCAACATCTGCTTTTCGGCTTCGTCATAATATTCACAATGACCCTCAAGTGCACGTAGATCAACTCGATGAACATGACCAGTAACGTTATCACAAGCAATCCCGACCCATTTACAGCACACTCTCCTCACCAGCCCAAGAAGCAAGCCGGCCTGCTTCATCTATAAGGCCTTGCTTAAACTCCAGAAGCGCTTGCCTCTCTCTATCCATGCATAATACATCATCAAAGTTTTGATCACATATGCAGTAACGCAACAAGGCCAAAACAAGAAGTAAACACAAGTAACTTGAAGAAGACACATAAGGAACTGACAAACTAACAATCATATTGGTTGTTTATGAAGAATAACACTATGGTACTTCATTTTTTAGTTTACAATTGGTAATGTGGTTATAAGTATGTATTCAAACTATGAAAAATCAAAGTAAACGGATAGCTTTGAAAGCTTGCCAGACCACTTATTGTTGATACAAAAGTCACAGAACCAAGTCCACGTAATAAAAAGAAAAATATCTGACTCCAATAGACAAATCATTAAACAAATTAAATTTCAAGTCAAGGTCAATTCCCCATTTATCCAATTGATTGATAATTAATAATACTAATACGGTACCTCTTGAACATAAACAAATTTTTATTTACTTTATAAATTGGATTTTAATATATAACATATGAGATTTGCCTCCACCAATAAGCTATATGTATCTCTAGTTGTTTTTCAAAAATGACTAAATATTGTCCAAATATAGGTATTGACCTAAGTTGAATTTTGAACCACACAAATTATATTTTCTTTGAAAAGGGTAAACTCATTTGCAAGCTGCAATTTCAAAACTAATGTCTTCTATGTCATGTTAGTGTTGTTTTAGAGCTTTGTTATAAAAAAAAATGCTTCAACAAAAAAGACCTTAGTATCATACAATGATTTGTCATTGACTTGATACATGTTTTTAGTTAGCTCTTATAATGATTAATGATATTTGGAAAACATCTTTTAGGATATATGGTATCGACTTCTTGAATCTTCGTGAAGGGTATCATGACAGAAGCCTAGTTATGCACATTCATAAGGTCGAAAGTTAGGTTGTAAAAGATATAAGAACGATGAGTTCAAGATGGTAACTTTAGGCCGGATGTAATGGTGACTGCAAATAACCGGTCATTATTGTCATTCCAGCGTCAATTCATTACGACCTTTTTCATGACAAAGTTAGTGTAATAAGGTGACCGCAGTAATAAAAAAAAATACCGCACTTATTACACTAACTTTGTATTAATATTGTTTTTGTAATTAGGACTTAGGATTAACATTAGCTATTTGTCAAAAAGATGTTCAAATAAGTTTTTGCGGGTCAATCTAAACCTTTTTTTGACCCATTACCTAACTGCACCCATTTGCCACATCTAGAAACAAGTACTCCGTAATAGTATAATGTAAAAGATCAGTGGCCTCGCACATGGCGCAACCAAATCACCGTTGCTAATCAACTTCAGTAAAATTTTTATTTTCGTTAAGCTCTCTCCTGGTATGGCAACCAACACACAATCAGGTAGATATGTTAAATTTTTATGTTAACATGTACATATATCTATATACACTACTCAGCAACACAACGCTCTGCGTTTAATATGTGACTAGATCAAAAACCTTTTAGTAGCAGTTCATAACATGCATAAATACATAATGCCAACCAAAATCAAGCTCAACGATGTGATTACACTCCTACAGATTTTATATAGGATCTTAAAGAAATTTACACATTTAAGCATGCATGTCATCCATGGTATTCATCTCAGATCCAAGCTTGTAACTTTATTAAGACAGTACTACATTTCAAAGAAAAACTTAAAACATATTACAACATTATAGCATTTTTCATCACTTAGAAAACTTACTGAAACAATACATATGCATAAAATCATAAACCATATACGCAAGTTCACTCATGAAATGGAAATATTTGATCCTCCATGATCTTCTTACTATCAACGGAACCAAAATGATCCAAAAACCAGAAACAAATCCAACCACGATGCTAATAATCAACCCCCAATTTGGCCCATCTTCTTCTATTTGGACTTCTGAATCAGGTACTTCAACTGGTACGCAAGAATTAGTTAGTGGAGCTCCACAAAGTTCGTTGCCGATGAAGCTGGATTCACTGAAGCTCTGAAGCTGAGTACCTGATGGAACTCTTCCTGTCAAATTGTTATACGACACGTTGAAACTGCTCAAGAAATTCAAGTTTGACAAGCTCAACGGTAGTTCTCCATAAAGCTTGTTCATTGATACATCAAGAGATTCAAGTGATTTCATGTCTCCAATCTTGTCTGGGATCCTTCCTGTCAGTTGATTTCTTGACAAATTCAACGATTGTAACTTTGAGAGGGTCGAATACTCACTTGGGATATGCCCAACAAGGTAGTTGCTAGAAAGGTCCAATAACGTCACTAGTCCAAGAAGAGTGCTATATGTGTCCTCTCGGCCCTTTAACACCAATGAATCACTCGCAACAGCAAAAATGGTTGATCCACCAAATTCGCTATAGATACCATGGACACCAGATCCAAGATTGTAAGACAAGCCGAAGGAAAATAGAACATTTGAGATAGTTTCCTTAGCGGAAAGGACACTAAAGTTACTGAAACATCTTGGAATATTTCCGGAGAGATTATTATGAGCAAGATCCAATATTTGAATATGTGTAAGGTTGCAGAGCTCGTGCGGTATATTTCCGAGAAAATTGTTAAATCTCAGGTTGAGACTTCTCAAAGAAAGTAGTCTCCCAAGCCATCCTGGAATGTTTCCAACAAGTTCATTTCGACCAAGTTGAAGGATCACTAAGTTGGTCAAGTTCATTAGAGAAGCAGGTAATCTTCCAGAGAGCTTATTCCCCTGCATGTTCAGTGATTGTAGATTCTTAGTTAAAGAACCTAAAGTCACGGGTATTCCACCAGACAGATTGTTGTTCTCCAGGTTTAAGAATTGCATCCACGGCCATTTCTCCCAACACTCGGGAATGACCCCCGACAAATGATTATTTCCCAAGTTAAGATTTAGTGAAAAATCCCCACCATAAGAACACAAAAAATGATGCAATGATCCCACAAAAAAGTTATTTGAAAGATCCACATATGTCAAAAAACGACTTGAGTGGTTAGGTAAATGCCCTGTAAACTTGTTAGAACTTAAGTTGATTACCCCAAGCCTTTCTGGGAAACCCAAGATAGTTCCTTGGATTTCATTTTTTGACATATCTAAATATGCTAGAATGGGGAATGATCTCCAAAATGACTCATGAATGGGTGACGAAATGCTTGTGTTGCTTATGTCCAAATATACTAATTTCCTTTGTGATTGCAGCAACCACAGCGGAAATTGAGGCCCTAAAACCCAAGAGTTTAAAAGCAAGTACTCCAACTGAAAAGGGTGAATCCAGTTTGCATGTTGAGGTCGTAAGAATAAGCTGTTTCCTTTACCATTTAGATAATACAAGATCACTAGTTTGGCAAAGTGAGCTTCCGTCACAACACCTGTCATCAAATTGTAAGAAAAATCCAACTCTTTCAGCTTCGAAAGTTGACCAAGGCTATTGGGAAGGTTTCCATTTAGTCGGTTATGCGAAAGTTCTAGCACTTGCAGAGATGATAGTCGTCCAATCGAGTAAGGAAGGCTTCCATTCAGTGTGTTAAACGAAAGATCTAACAATTGCAAATTAAGTAACTGTCCGATCGAGAATGGAATGGGACCGGTAATGTTATTCTGAGAAAGAGATAGTGTCCTCAAAAATGATAAACGTCCTATGGAACCTGGAATGGTACCAACAATATTGTTATCTGGAAGAAACAGATGCACCAGATATCTCAGTTTTCCAATTTGATCGGTTAGATATCCAAAAACTCCTGCGGATGTCAAAAATAATGACTCCAAACTCGGTGATTCACACTCGAAAAAAATTTCAAGAAGGTTTGTTAAACTGATATTACCAAATTGGTTTCTTGACAAGTCGACGTCTCTCAAATTACAAAGGTTGCCCAATGATTTAGGTAATGGTTGGGTGAGTTGATTTGATGACAAGTCAAGGATATGAAGGGAAGTCAAGTTGTGAAGAGCATCAAGGACTAAAGTGGATACAAGACATAAACTAATATCCAAGGAAATGAGCTTCCTAGAAGACAGCCCTTGTAATACTAATGAAGAATTCATGAATGTATTGTCATGGACATGAAGCGACTCGAGATTAGTCAAATTACGGAAGCTATGAATACTATTAGGAATAGAGCCATAAAAATTACAACTACTTAAATCCAAGGAAACTAGATTAGTTATACTATAAATCCACTGTGGCATGAAACTATGACTGAAATCGTTCAGAGAAAGATCAAGCAAGGAAAGGGACGTCAGATTGGAACTAGAAACATAAGGATGTATGTCATGGAGTTGAGTATCAGACAAATGTAGTTCAACCAAAGAAGGGAGAGTGTTAATCACCTGAAGCCAATCCGATGCTTGGCTAAGATTCACATCACTCAAATCCAGATGATGCAACTTATGTAGACTTGACAACCACTGCATATCCATCATGCTGGTCATTTCATTATTATAACGAAAACTTCCAAGACTAAGGACGTGCAGTTCTGAAAGATTCCCAAACTGAGGAGGTATGATTCCACCAAAGTTGGATCGTGAGAGGTTAAGATACTTCAGGTTTACAAGAGAAGCTATAAATGTTGGAAATTGGATCCATCCAAAATCATTGCAACTTGCGTCTAGATGCTCGAGTTGCTTCAGTTGCATCAAGGATGGACTAAAATCCCCTCTCAACATTTGCTTTCGGGCCTGGTCATAATATGAAACATCACAATGACCCCCTGGTGCACGCAGATCAACTCGATAAACATGACCAGTAACGTTATCACAAGCAATCCCGACCCATTTACAGCAGTCACTCTCCTCAACAGCCCAAGAAGCAAGCCGGCCTGCTTCATCTATAAGGCCGTGCTTGAACTCGAGAAGCGCTTGTCTCTCGCCATCCATGCATAATACATCATCACATAAGCAATAATGCAATGAGGCCAAAACAGCAAGCAAACACAAGGAACTTAAAGATACATAGGGAAATGAAAAACGTGCAATCATATTGATTGTTAATCAAGAGAATAACATTAACTCAATTTTAGTTTATCGACTGAATATGGCGTTACCTTCATATAAATAAACTACTTACATGTCATGGGTAGTAGCTTTCATTTTTCCATTAAAGAATGTTTTCAGACTATAAAAAATCAAAATCAAAGTAAACAGTCGGAACATTTAATAAATAGCTCTGTAAATTAGTTAGCCAAAATATCATAAACCATGGTTAATAGAATTGAATAATCCTTGAGGTAGCTATCAATATTCTAGAAAACAAATCTATGTTTGAAATTCAAACCACTTATTGCTGTTTTTTATCCAAATCTGCCGCACTTGTCCAAAGATAAAACTGTATTTTGAAAAACTTAATATTTAATTCAAAGGGACAAATCAAACAAGTTAAATTTCGAGTCAAGGTCAATTCCAAATCGAAATTGATTGATTATAGTGACAGATAATAATGCTTATACAAGCAATGCAAATGAAGCTGATTAAAAGCATCTTCAATGAAGGTTTATAGAACTAGTTCATGATGACATAGCTAGTTCATGATTACTCAAAGTATATGTAGAGTCCATGTAAATAAAACTCTATTGGATAGTAGCCAAGTTTATAAATAAGAGAGAATGACTAGTTAATGTGTATGGAGCAAGGTTACTATTAACTAGTTTTTGAAATTTTTGGTAAGACACTACATAATGTCCAAACAAAATCATTCAAAATTATTAAGCATCTCCTAGAATTTCTCGCACACGAATTTAATTCACTATTTTATTTTATTTTTTGGCCATTTTAGCAAAAAATACCGAGCATGTTTCTCACTATGTCTTAATATTAGCGAATTTTATAAAACATTTGTTGTTATCAACCGCCCTAAGAGCCTGTTGTTAGCATTTTCCTTGAACGAATTATAGAAGGGATTGTTTGTTTGTGTTTCTTAAAGTGATGTTTAGTTAAAAATGAAAACTCTCAATTTTACACTTTTCATTTGAAGTCATTTCTTTTAATTAACCAAAAAAGGAACAACTTTTTACACGACTTTAGGTATTAAGCTTTTTTCATATTTAGATAATCAAATCAAATTCAAACACCACCTAAATTAGTTAATTGAGAGGTTTATAAAAGATCAAGTCAAATAGCATGGTACCGGGGGGGTTGATGCTTAAGAGTCCGAGTCTTTTTCTTAACAAAAATACATAAAAAGTTTATGGAATAGGATACACATTGCCTAACCAAAACTTATATAATAACAGCAATTTGGTTCCTATTACTTCCTATATGAGTACCTCTCTGTATTCATTTTCAACAATCACATTTAAAACCTGTAATACCCTTCTGCAAAACCATGTATGCCCTAACACACTGTTCAAATACAAAAACAGACAGCACCAATGTTTAATTACTGAATTTCATCTATTTCGAGACGATATATAAAAACTTCAAACAAAACTGTGGGTTTCTAACAAAAGACGTGAGCAAATTATCAATCAATAGAAGGTACTTGAGGTTGGATCCAGGGCCATTTTGAATCGCATAGATCAGAAGGGTAGTTACCGTCATCATCTTTTATATTTGTAGCAGCATTTTTCTTCACAAGCAACTCAGCAATGTTTTCTCTATCACAAACAGCAGCATAATGCAACGGTGTTTGGCCCTCGTTATCCTTTAGGTAAGAAAATCAATAGAAATATGAGTTCATGTAAGGGGGGACCCACGAATTGAAACATCTATTATTAATGACTGAAGATGTAAGCAAGTACTACTTTGTAATCAATGCAGCATTCAATATGATGATAGCAAATAGATGTTGCAATCGGGGGTAAATTGTACACAGCATTTTTAAAGTGGTGTACATAACAGTTTTACACTGACGCTACTTACATGGTTTAGATAATTAAAGTGGTGTGAGGGTAAATTTTCTAAATATATATTAGTGTATGAAGTTACAAAATTGTTATAAGATCACCTGCCATATCAGTGGGTCGGGTAAAATGTCAAAAGGTGTATGTTCTGCGCTGGTCAAAGGTGGTATTTTCTAACAAATCAAAACGAGCTGAGTAGGGTTGGGTTGACCCGCCAGCACTTTATGTCCACCTATTCCACATATGATTACTGTAAATATGATTATAAAATCTAGTTTGTTTGAAAGGAGCTTGAAAAACAAATGAAAGAACACTAATGTGCACTCTCAACTCCTTTCACCCGCTTTGCCAGTTTGACACTTTGATCCCATTTCATTTATAAAGCCTATAAAAATTTGGACCCATTGACCCGTTGGGAGTTCAAACATTGCCTAAATCAGACCAGTTTCTTGTAACGGTTACCTTTAAGTTGACATCAGCGTTCTTACTCAAGAGCAATTCTGTAGCTTCCATGTGGCCACGATCAACAGCCCAATGCAAAGGGGTCCGGCCCTCACTATCTGCATTTTTGGATAGGAGTAAGAATATCTTGCACTTTGAAGTTTAAAACATACCCAGCCCCAAGAAGACCGACTAATAAATAAACAAAAGATGTCAAAAAATAAGAAGGTAACATACCCTTCATATCCACTGCAATGCCACCCTCAACACACTTGATCAAGTTCTCTGTATCACCTTCTCTTGCAAAGGTATGTATAGCATCTAATTTTCTGAAAAGAAAGGTGTTTAGCTATATATCGTTACTCATGACTGTTACATAAGTTCACTAATTTTTGAAGAGAAAGGTGTTTGGCCATATATCGTTACTCATTACTCTTACGTAAACTTTCAGATGAGCATGGTGTAAACAATTACAGTTATAGCATCCCCCAAATTTCAGGCAGAAAGGACCCATGGTGCATAATCATAAATATTCACGTTTAATGCCTCTCACATCTTAAACAAAAAACATGGTTTCACGTCCAGACAGCTTCAAACACTCATGCTTGCTCAATGGAATTTAAACAGACACAAAAAGAGGTGCCAAATTTGACCCATTTACTTATCATTGGGTCCATTTGGATCGTGTTTTATCTCAAACTCGTCATATATATAATTTGGCTAAAAAGGAGCAGGTCATAAAGTTTGAAAGTCACCAAAAGTCTATTTTGATTCCAGCACCATCCTAAATGAAATTATTCAAAGATTTAGATTATCATTGTAGCAACAAGGTCTAAATAGTAAATACTACTTAACCACATAAACACTCACTATAATACATGTAACAACTAGAATATCAAAAACCTTTCGGTAGCAGTAATCTCAAATATAAAAGGGTTTAAAGAACCTTACAACTCGTCAGACTCCTCTTCATGGATAAAAGAACTGAAAACAGGTCCCATTGGTCTGGTATCCTTACTTGATCGTTCGTTAGAATCTTCACTTCTTCCCTTCTGTTGATCAATAAATCAAGGAACAAAAAGAGTTAATTATGATGAATGAATTGAATATATATAAGATAAGTATTTACAAATAGAGAAAATATTCTCACAGAAGATGAACCAGCAACCCATGTAGGGTATAACTCTGTAATAATCTCGAGATATTTCAGCATTGCTTCCTCTGCGGGCATTGCGCCTAGTTTTTTCCATGCATTCCTGGCACACACCACATATGTAGGTTATGTATTATGTCACATGTGAAATAAATAAAGGAGCACGAGCAAGCTTCTAGTAAACCTCATGGCCTATGAACTACTGTATATGTCCATCTGATATATTAACAGATAAGAAAGATATTCTCTGCGTTTTATGTAGAAGGTTCATAACAATGTCAAAATCCAGAAACCACAACTGAATATAGTTGGAACCATAGATGAAGATATATCATCGGGCATACAAGCAAATTCCTGATCAATATATGGCAACGCTGATAAATCAAGTTAGCATTGGCAATAGGGTATCGCAATTAATGAATTTATAAATATTTGAAGCACTATAATCTAAATGGGCATTGTGAATAAATGATCCATGTCAAGCCTTGGTAACATTTATCACTTCACACCACATCACATATAACTACAGGATAGACATTTTTACACAAAGATTTAAGCGTACCTACCTAGATACATAAATTTAGCAACATCAATGCTTCACATCTATGATCTACCATACAAGCATCAACTATAGAGGCATTCCACTTTTCGTAATTCACATAACTAAAGCATATAAAAAAACTGGTGCAAGCATGGCAAGGAGTGGCCACATCTACTGATCTACATGAAAGTGAAGGGAATCAAACAACCCCTACATGTTAAACTTTTTAATCGACCGATAAAAACTATTCCTGATGTCTTAAATATATGCATTCTTATATGTACTAAGAGCGTTATCAATTCAATCGAACTTGATTAGCTTAAGTTGAGCTCTACTACCAAATACTCGACCTGTGAGAAACCCTTGTGCTTCTATCTTGTGTCAATTCATATCTTTACCATTCATGTCCATATATTATCAAGTCAAGTCAATTCAATCTAGCAAGTATCAACTCAATTAATACTACCCTTCGGTAAATACCAACACAAACACATTTTTGACCCACATAACATAGCAAGTCAAATTCGAAAGCATCACTTAGTTAATTCAACTAGAGCACAACCTTAAAAACTTACTACTAACGCATAACAACAATAAAACGATAAATCAACACTAGTACTCCTCAAAGCTCGTAAAATAGCCAAGTCAAACAAACTAATTCATCCACCTCAAAACTAACATCAAACATACTGTGTATAACCATAAAAACCGACAAAACAACTACCATTTGGCTCTGGCAGTCATTTTAAGGGCAGACGGCTGAGGCGCAGTACACGGCCCCTCAGTAGCAATCTTATACAAACCATACAGCTCCAACTGCACATCACTCGACACTTTTCGCTCCTTATCCGCCGCGGTCGCAGCCACAAACGCAGTAGCCGCACTAAACGCCTCGTCTAGTTCACTACTCTCCACACCTTCCCAATCATCATCATCATCACTACCACCATCATCCTTATTAAGTAACGGTTGTTCTACTTCATTGTCACTGGTGTAATCATCTAACTGGGTTTCGGTTTCGCGAGTTATGCGGAGGTTTTGTTGGCGGAAGGAGGTGATAATTGAGATGAGTTTAGCGAAAAGGAATGCGAAGATTAGACCGAATATAACTTGTTGCCAATCAAACATTGTTTGTGTTAAATAAAATAAATTCAAAGTTTGAAACCCTAATAATGGATCGAGTGGTGGGTGAATATTACAGTGAGTGTTGCAAGTTAGTACAAAATATTGTGCTTCAGATACTCCGTCATTCAAAATCAGGTGCTAGTAGATATTTTTTTACGATTACAATTAGGTTATCGGAATGGATTTATGATTAGTGGCCTTTGTTTAGTGGGCCGGAAATATATCTATACACTTTTTCATTCCATATTTTATCAATCAAACATAAACAATCGTAATGACACACTTTTTCATTTCCATTGTCATTCTACCCCATACCAAATTCAATACCCATTGTGATTCTTAGCAACAAACCAAACGGGCAACTTTATCAAATTTAATATTTTTGACCTTTTTTTTTTTTTTTTCTTTTTTTTTCTTTTTTTAATTTAATTCTTCATTGCTAAACATGAATACGAAAGTTTGATAGAACTTATCATATCAAGATTCATTAAAATAGTAGTAGTATCACACACTTAAAAAGAAAATTAATTAATTAGTTAAACATAAAGTTGTCGAAAAAGTTAAAAAAAAATAAAACAGTAATAATTATAAGAGTAAAATACACCGTTCGTCTTTAATCTTGTACACAAGCATCATGATTGGATAATAGTTGCCTTTTTCATCGCTGAGAGTCCAAAACATGGAGTTTATATGCTAAACTCGTCTCTTGACCATTAACGTCGATGTCAATGTTCCATTATAGTCCATAAAATCTCGTTATCCTTTTACTGTTGAAGGTAGAATCATCTTATTACCTTGATGTACTATAGCAGATGTCTTGTCCAATTTTCCCGCCATAATGTATAATATAACTAAGCTGTGTACTCATTGCTCATCCCCAAACTTGTTTCGGAAGCCTACCAAAAAAACCCTAATGCAATGTCAATTATCAAATCAAATAATCTAAGTAAGAAAATAACAAACACCAACCTTGGATTTACTCTATGGCGAATTAGAGAACATCCTTTCTTTGATGACCATGAAATTGAGGAAAAAGCTGCAATCAGGAGATATGGTAAGTGTTTTTTTGGTTATAGTCTTTTACAATTATATGTTAGTACGATTGTTTAAGTTATTCCCCTTTTAGGTAACTTTATCGTAACAGTGTTTTTGTATATTTTTTATACAGCGGATGAACCAATATCCTTTAGCATGAGGTACCATTATCAAGGTACATTCAAATACTCTCCAGGTAGAATATATCAAGGAGGCAAAGAATGCCTTGTTGATTATGTGGAAATAAAAGAGGCATCCGTTGATGAAATGGATGCTCTCACGACCCAAATCGGTTATGAGAATGGACAAATCAATTATTTCTACTTTTTTAAGCCTGGTTGTACATTGGATGACGGATTGTTTAGTTTGCGTGAAGCTGCTAATGTTGAGTTGTTGAAAGACGTAGTCAAAGACAATAAGTTGATATATATGTATGTGAAAATAGGTAAGACAAGATTAGAGCTGTCTGAAATGTCCCCACTGTAACCACCGGTAAAAATCCATCTTTATACTAATAGTAATTCATTTTTCTACGTACATTTTTTTTCCTATAACTAGATAATAAGCCACACTCACAAACTGCTCACTCTCATAGTTAATGCCTTTGATATACACACTCTTAAGTGACAATGGAAGTCTCACAACAATGTCATACTGGAAATTTCCCGGCATGGTCACCCATGCCAGTTGTGCCCTCATAACATACGGGATGTCCGGTATAAAGTATCCTTATATTATTAGCGTCATTTCCCAATAAAATGTCACAAGTAAAATTAGGGTTTTCTTAAAGTTTTATAACAATTTCGATGCTACGTCATAAACCCTAATGTACAAACCATTAAACTTAATGTACAAGTTTAAGGCATAAAACCCTAACTCTAGGGCATTTTTCGGTTAAAACCCTAATTTGCAAATCTTATGATTTTATGTAAATAAAATCACAAACTAAAATTAAAGAGATATATGAAACTTTTATCAACTTCTAAGGTACAAGTTTATTAAACCAATGTACAAATCATTGATGCATAAGAGTATTCATTTAATATAAAATTCATTATAAACCTTAGTGTACTTAATTTTAAGCACATTGTACAAACTTTTCAAGCACAAGTCTTAAAAATATATTTTATTTTTAGTAAGTACAACTAAACAATGCTAATGTACAAATAATAAAGCACCAAACTTAAGCCATTACTTTTATTACTTACATGTAAATTAACCTAAAATAGATTTTATCTAAAATAAACTAGAACTTTAACTATGTAATTACCATTTACACAATAGGTACAACAATGAAAACCCTAGGTACTACCCTAAATGCCTAACGCCCCCCCCCCTTTTACCATGGTTAAAAATGAACTAAACTAGTTACACCTTAGTTACCTAGCACTACTTGTATAAACCCTAGCCACAATTAAGTTACTTGTACCTAATATTTACACATCACCCTACTTACCAAGGATTTTTACCTTAGTCAAAATTGGTGGGTAAAACTCTTGGCTAGAGTTTTACCACACCTCTTCATGTCCCCTTGTATCTACAAACACTACCCATGTGTAATGAAACAACTCACCATGTCTCTTCTCTTGGGAGACATGGTGACCTAGCACTTGGAAAACCATGCACTCCCCTTGCTTATATAAACGCCCCATACCCTTTCCCTTTGAGTCCCATACAAACACACACATGATACCATACCATCCACACATCACACGCACCATATAACCCCTCCAATACTCACAAACATTCTGAAATTAAGACCTTAGTTAGTGTTAAGGAAGGCTAAGCTAGAGCTTGGAAGGTGTGAAGATAACTTGGTGACCATAAGCAGCTAGTTAGGCGTTTACCTGAGATAAGCAACTCATAAGCTTGTAATTACACTCACACACTTTCTTTAGTCATTTTATACATTCAATAAAACATATAAGTGACTATAGATTAGTGTTATGTGGAAAAATAAAGTTAAAACCAAGTTTCATTTTCTTTCTGTAAGCTGTGCGCCCCAAAGACAAACACATATTTGTAATGCGTTTTTCTTAAATGTTAGAACATGTTAAGAGTCCTTTGAGCAAGCAAAATAAACATCTAATATAATTACCAACACCCTATAGGTTTATACTAAATAAATTGCATGTTTTGTTTTTCCCCTACTAAAGTTGGCGCCAAATGAGGCCTCACCCCCCTAATTGCCCCTCATTTATCTACTTCATGTTAGAGACATTAGGGTCAAGCAAGGTACCATTGTAAACACCACCTGGGATACTACAAAACGCCCCCATAAACCGGTTAAAAAGCCTAGTCGTTATGTTTAAAAACAGCCCATCATTTTGGTCAAAAGTCATAAACACCAAAAAGCTTTTTACAACAAATATGTGAGAAAACATGGGATTTTAATAAATTTGATTAGGAACTATCTTAGAAACATTAGAAATGGGTAAAACAACATTTCACAAGGTCACATGCAAAAGATATAGAGTTTTATGGTTTAAAAACGAAAATTGTCATTTGGCAAGAATAGCCTAAGTACCCCTTTTCCGTAATTAATATCTTGCAAGTTAAAAGGTTTCAAAGTACGAGGTTTACATCGTCTTAAAGGGCTTGCTGCAAAGATTTTAATTCCCCAATAACGTCTTTAAAAGCACTTATAGTCTATTTTATAATTAACCACAAAGAGGGTGACTCGCGGGAATTTTCAAAAATAAGCCTTGTATACACTTTTCAAAAATTGAGTTGTGGGAGTTATAGGATGATGGGAAATAACTTAAAAAGAGTTAATAAACATATTACAACGTCCCTAGATGACACCGTAAAAGTAATGGGTTAAAAACTGAAATTTTCTTAAAACTCGTCGTGGCCAAGTGGCCATGTTCGTGGACTTGTATCTTTCTAATCAAAGAGAACTAGGACATGAGACCTATACCATTTAGAAGAGGTTACAGCAAAGTGTTTAAAGGGTCAAATGCGTTGTAGAAACACTAGCTTGCCTCATGTAAAATCTGCCCTTGTTTAGCCCTGTTATCGCCCAAAACCAACAAAAGGCACCTAACCCCCCTACTTTAGAGAATCATTGCGACCAAACCGTAAGAGTTTAAGACCTCTAGTTTGAACCATTAGAAAGATAACCGGACAAACTCTTGAAGGGATCAAGAACGTAGTAAAAACCTTTTAAGGCCTCGCTTATATTTACCCTTACTTTTGACGATTTAGGCCTAAAACAAGTAAGCTTTTCTTATAAAACTACAAGAATAAAAATTGTAATTTTTGAAAGATAAAGTTTTCTTGGGCTAAAAATATAATTTCTTCAAAGTTAATAATACAAGGGTTGATTTTGTCAATAACCCATAGTTGAGGGTATAAAGTGTCATTTTTGAAAGTGCAAGGGTAAAAACCGTAAATACTCAAAATTGTAAAATTTAACATTTTTGAAACAAATTATATTTAACAAGTTAGATTTCGATAAGACTTATAAAAAATCATTTGAGCCATAAAAATAAGAAAGATAAGTATTATTGATTTTTGAAGAGACTTCATGTTATCTAATTATCGATAAAGCATTATAATCACACATAGATGAATACGAATACTTAAACTTGACATATCGATTCAGGTCACGTGTTGGAGCCATTTACCATTTCACTTTGAATTAACTTTTGACATCAATCAGATTTCCATCCAAGGTGAGTCATAGCCCCTCTTTTCCTTATTTTGAACGTTTTGGGGGAGATACATGCTCAAATATTGCTTGATAGTTTTACATTTATTTTAGACTTTTACATATTACTGTGAGTTCGTAGCCCCGTTTTTTATACTTGTTTATTAATGCTTTGGGGGAGATACATGCTCAACTAATTGCTTTCACTTTTATAAGTACTCTAAAAACTTTTACATATTACCGTGAGTTCATAGTCCCACTTTTTACTTGTTTTTCAAACTCGTGGGGAGATACATGCTACAAACCTGAACACAAGTATTTTCTATGCTACACCTACACCTGATTGCTATTGCTTAAGTTACTTACACCTGCCACTGAAAGTCCCTCATATCATGAACCATTAATCACTTGCGAGTGAACGCAAATATAGTGAATAGATCTATTGGCAGTTGACGCCCCATTTTTGTTAGCCAGATAGGTAACCAAATGCACTTTATTTGAGAATACTAGGAGAATGGCAAACTCCTACCAGAGGGCATTGTTGCTCACATCATTATTATGATGTTTGTAATTTACGTCATTATTATGACGCGTTCGTGTTAAGGTTTGCGTTCATGAGACTTAAGGCAATATATATTGTGTTGCAATGATACAAATGCTGCAACTACTGAATTTATGGGTGCAACAACATGGCCCGACCTTGAAACTTGTGTTCAATTGATTACAAAACAAACGAACTATGGGTGGATAACAACGTAACCCACTACTTATTTCATGAATATTGGTATTTATTACAATAATCGCTCAAACTCAAAACTATTGAACTCAACTGTTTTTATCATAAACTCTATGAACTCACCAACCTTTGTGTTGACACTTTTAGCATGTTTATCTCAGGTTCATAATTTACGAGGATGGCACGGAAGGGCACGGATACTCAAGAAGGCTATATTATCATTCGAAAACTTATTTAATAAATTGTAAAACCACTGGAACCTCATTTTGTAAACTCTGATATTTATATCGAATGATAAATCTTTTAAACATGACACAAATAGAGTTCGTTTTCTGCTATTGTAACTGTTGAGCCATGAAGTAACACCTAGCTTGAATTCCGCTGCGTATCACGAAATTGGGGGGTGTTACAGATTGGTACCAGAGCCATAGTTATAGAGAACGGAATACAAAACCGAAACTATAACTCTTTTTTTTCACATTTAAATAAAGTCCTCCGTGCCACTACACTGTTCAGACACTATTTATGCATGTTTATACTGATTATTTATATATATAATGAGATATTTACAATTACCGGGTTGTTACAGAGTTATGTCTTTCCCTATCCCTTATATTATTATTTTATCGGATACTGAGTCCGAAGACACCATTCCTTCCACGGATACGTTAGTTCCTTCTCCCGCACCCAGCCGCACTATGGAAGATATGGAGTCTGATCCTTTAGAAGAGTCATCTGAGGATTTTACGGTAGTACCTGATATCGCTCCATTTCCTGACGATCCATATGTGCTAGCTAGGAGAGGATATCCTACTTTTGCAGATGCAGAGCCATCTGAGACAGCACTTCCATTACACTCACCACCACCTCCACACCCATACATGTTACCCATGTATGTACCGCCGCCAACTACACCACCCCTACCTTCAACTACAGACTTTACTCCCCCGTCTCAGCCATATGAACTCGGAGAAGAGGCAAGGACCATCATTGCTAGGTACAATTTCGTACGGTCACCTACTCCAGATATCCCTACGCCACCACGGATATTCGAGATTGGAGAAAGTTCGCAAGCAGCGATGGACAGACCGCCCACCATTCCCACACTATTGGCACGCTTGGAAAGACACAAGGAGCAGATTGATACTGCCTTAGGCCATCTAGATGAGTTACCTCTGGAGCGCATCGAGTCACTTGAGGATTCAATGGAGGAGTTAGTTTCTAAGAAAGCAACTATGCAGCAAGAGATAGATATTTTGAGCACCGGAATGCAGGAGACTCGTGAGAGGGCAGATAATCTGGAGGAACATCACGGGCGAACTTGTCAACACATACCGCTGCTATATGACAATGACGTGATGATGTCAGAAGCAATGATGAGGCAGAGTAATGACTTAGTGATGGCTTACTCTAGAATTACCACATTAGAGGCAGTAGTGGTAGATATCCAGGCCCGATACCAGGACTATATACAGGTCCTTCTCAGCATGATCATAGAGCTGGAGAGTCGCCGTGAAGAAGCCCCTGGTAGCCATTAGAGTAGGTCCTTATCTAACAGTTTTTGGTATGATATCCTAGTCACGGTATGTGGCATAAATATGACACTTGTAATATTTTGTGTTAGGATCGTATATGTGGTAGATTTGGTGAATCGGGAGGTCGGGGAAGATGGAAGAAACCCATCTTCAAGTTAGAGAGAGAAACAAGAGAGAAGGGAGAGAACTAGTGTGTGTTTTATTAATGAAAGGGAAAATTACACTAATGAGACTCACCCCTCCATGGAAGTATGGAGGGGTTTATATACCCAAACACATACATCTATGGGTAATTGACATAACAAGCCCATGTGTTTGAGGTAACAAAGATAGAAATAGTAATCCCGTCAATGTCGTTCCATTTACGAGTTAGGAGCAATTCCAACAATCTTCCCCCAATGGGACGACATAAGGGATTACTTACAACATTTACTACAAATATACAAAACAAATAAAGAAAGGTCTTCATAAGCTCTTCAAGTGCTGAGGATGATGAAAGGTTACGCTCTTTGTCTTCTTCTGGTACCTTGACTTGAGAACCGTTTTCTTCATTTGTAGGCAAATGATGTAATATGCATAAATTGGATTAACTTCCCCCCAATTCATGCCGCATGTCTTTAGCAGCTTCTTCGTACACTCCTTTTTGGCGAAGTTTCTCGCTTCCCCAAACTGACAACCGTATTTACCAGATTCGAAACTTTGATGTAGTGAACATTTCCTCTAACTTTTGACGTTTTCAGTACGCAGGGGAATTTGTAGATGAGCAGTAAGCCACACAAGGTAAATCTGACTTATTGCGGAAAATCCGTTCGGGGGTAACATGCAAGAAATCAACAAGATCTTCTCACATATATAGATGCTTCACACCAAACAAACCACGAAAGAAGAAATGAAACGACTTCCCCCCGAATGTTGCGGTCTATCGGAATAGTAGTTACCAGTGAATCTGAAATTACTCGATAAAATGACCGTGTGTAAGGCATCACAACATCATATTTAGGTAACTTCACGCACGATAACTCTGTGAAAGTGAGACGATAACACCAAAGTGAGACGTTTAGACCACAGATCGTCTCATTTATTCCCCCTGATTGAAGAAATTCATGAAAGGAAACGGGTTTTCGAAAAAAATCCAAAAAACATCAAAGAAGCAAGGAACACCTATACTCTCTTCCCCCCGATGTTTTCAACGAATCAGAATCATACACCACGTATGTTGATGATGAAATTGGAGACATCGAAACCATGTATGTTCAATTAATCGAACAAGTGTGAAGTACCATAAATATCTTGTGAGAATCAATTGCTGATAAAACTTCTCTACTCGTGTATACTCTTCTCAGCTAACTCTTTACCGACCCCATTATCATTCTGACGGCTTTTTGTAGTGACTACTGATAGAGAAAACCTAATATGATGAACTTAATACTGAAGTAAAATAACCCGAACTTGTGAATTAAACTTGCACTATTGTCAGACGAAGAACCCTTTTTCGAATCCTGATCGAAAAAAGGTAAACTTATAGTTTCTCAAATTATCCACACCTAAGTGTGACACTTGAGCACAACAACGTAACTCCTTAAAAGTGATAGTTATAAGCTGTGAGCACAACAACGTAACTCCTTACATCAGGTTCAACTAGATAACTCAAATCTTTGTCAATCGAAACGGTTAAAGCTCGAACAAGGATCTCGAAGAATCATGCATCCAACCAACCCCGATATCTTCAAGATACTAAGTACACGCACCCGTGATATCCCACTTCAACTTCAAATAAATAATATTGAGTTCACGCCGTAGTCACATCTTGCGGTTAAATGCCCCAAAAAATAGCCTTCGTTAACGGTTTAAATGAACTTTGATAATGGTATCCCAATCTTGTCAAAAATGTATCCTCGTGAAAATCTATCATACCAAAATACCACACTTAACCAATTCAACCAATTAGTATCCAATGTAATCAGTCCGTTGTAAACAGTTCAGTCCATCACATATGTTGCAAAGCCCGATCCAAAGAAGGAGATAAAGGCCCGGTTGAAACATATCATACACGGCCCAATGACAGAATCCGATCCAACACCAAGTTACTAAACCGGTAATATCACAATCAGATATAATTAGACCTAACCCTAAAAATAAACACACATCATAGTATACGCCTACCACCCATTCTCTCTCATACCAAAAACACAGATCTCTCATCTCATCTTTAACATCAAACTCTATCCTATAATCGATCTCAAAAAATCAAAACAAACAGATGTTAACCGTACCCTTGATGTATACGTTTATAGCACCAATCGAATCAAGAAATTATCGTGGTATCAAGATCCTTTGGAGGGTCTAAGGTAGGGTCGTCGTATGTTTTATTTTGTTTAAGGTCTTAAAACGAGCCAAGAATAGATTATAACACATTTGTTATACATCTTTTCATTTAGTTCGGATATTGAGAAGTATACTACTTCAACAAGGATCGATGATGTTAATCCTTTTTTTGTGAGACCTTCAATGTCTTGATGTACGTTTGTATTACACAAAAGGAAAGTAGACTGAGATCGTTTTAATTTCTTTTGAGTTCGTGTCTTTGTGAATGGTCAGTGTTTGATGTGATGATGGGAATAGAATAGATTCGATGTTGTTGAACGAGTGATAGAAGGGTGTTATGTTGAGTTAGGGTTAGGTTATTGTTTGAATTGATATGGCTGCTTTATGCTTCGAGTCACCATCAGTCGAGTCTTGTGATTTTTTTATTTTTTTTTTTATTTTTTTTTTGTGATAAAGTGTAGAGCTTGACTAATGATGTGAGAGCTTTAGTCACAGAGTATGTTTGGTATATGGTCAAGGTCTAGGTCCTCTTCCTACTTCTACATTTCTGACCTTATGCGTAAGAATGACTAAAATGGTCTTAGGCGTAAAGATGGTCGAAAGGCTTACACGTAGACGAAAAACCTTACGCGTAGCCATGGACCTTAGGCGTAGCCATGGACCTTAGGCGTAAGCCATGGACCTTAGGCGTAAGCCCATATGCGTAACAATTCCTACGCATAACTTCACAGTTATGCGTAACTTTCTGTAGAAGCTTAAGCGTAAAAGCTTATGCGTAGCCTTGTTTTTACGCGTATTCCATACGCGTAAAAATCCTTATGCGTAAGTTTAGGGTTTTGACCCTTTGACTTTTTTTTTCGGTGAGATTTCCGACTGAAAAATCCGACCAGTCTTCATATAAAACCCAGAAAAGCATAAAAAATGCTTCCTTTTTGCTGTTTTGACCACTGAATCTGACGGTTGACCATTTGATGTTTCACGGATATATTGGTACAAAAAGCATAAAAGTGACTGTTTGGACAAAATATACCCAAGACAGATGATAACATTAAAGATCAGGACTTTTTTGTATTGACCAACAAGATACATAAACTTGTAAAAAAAAATTTGATAACAACAAAAGTGTATAGAAAGGTTAAGACTTTGTTTAAAAACAGATTTTACTACAAGGTTTTGACAAGATAAATTCACCAAAAATCAACCATAAATAACAAACCGACCTGGCTCTTGATACCAATGTTAGGATCGTATATGTGGTAGATTTGGTGAATCAGGAGGTCGGGGAAGATGGAAGAAACCCATCTTCAAGTTAGAGAGAGAAACAAGAGAGAAGGGAGAGAACTAGTGTGTGTTTTATTAATGAAAGGGAAAATTACACTAATGAGACTCACCCCTCCATGGAAGTATGGAGGGGTTTATATACCCAAACACATACATCTATGGGTAATTGACATAACAAGCCCATGTGTTTGAGGTAACAAAGATAGAAATAGTAATCCCGTCAGTGGTATCAATCGCCAAATAGTTGGGTGAACAAGTTTGTTTTTGAAGGTTTTTTTTCTTGGTCTTACGCGTAAAAGTGAGTGACACTTTGGTTCGCTTAAAAACGTAATTTTTACACTTTTTAATCCAAGATTCTTGTACTTTCAACGTTTTAAGGTGTTAAAATACTTGTTTTTGGCAAAAAGTTTCAAACTTTATGCGTGGATCATTGTTTTTGAGCTAGTTTTTATTCGTGAGTATTGTTCTACGCGTAATTGTTTTAAGAGTTTTGGTTCATCAAGTTTCACACTTTTGTGTCTTTTGGTGTTATTGAAGTTATTTCATCACAAAAAAACTAGTTTAGAAACATCTTTGAGCAATATCCAATTTACGAGTAGATCTACGCGTAGTAAAACCCTAAAACTACGCGTAAGCATCTCCTTGGTTTGATCTTCATTTTCGTGGTTTATTCCGTGTTTTCTTACTTGGATAAGTCTGAAAATACGCCGACTTTGGATATCTTTTGCACTGTGAAGTGTAAAAGATCACTTGGGATAAAACCCTAAAATTACGCATAAGCATAAGTTTACGCGTAGAAATCCTACGCATAAGATTTTTCTTACGCCTAAGCCTAGTCTTACGCCTAAGATAATCCTACGCCTAACTTTCTACGCCTAACTTTTGTCTACGCATAACTTTAGCGTCTTTTCCTTACTTACGCGTAAGCTAAATTCTACGCGTAACCTCTAATTGTTACGTGTAACTTTGGTGTTTTTACGCATAAGTGCTACTTGTCTATTGTGATTTCTACGCCTAAGGATACTTCATCAACAAAGGTTCATTCGACTACCAAGATCCATTTTTACCAACACAAGTTTATCAACATGTCACAACCACCATACTCTAACTCTTTCCCTTACACTTATCCTCATCCTCAACGTCAACAACAACTAACTCCACAACATCAACAATGGAATCAACAACAAGCAATTTATCAACAACAATTTAACCAACAACATACTCCACAACTTGCTGCAAATCCACAACCTCAAATGGTTCAACCACCACCAAGTCTTTAAGTTCAACCGTACACAAATGACTTCAATCAACATCCATCAAGGACCATTATGAAGGAACCCACTTGGTTTGCAAAGATGTTTGAAGCTTTAAGCGGCCAACAATCAATTCATGAGGCTGGATCACTTGATAGACCTCCAATGCTCACTCCAGGAAACTATGATCAATGGGTGATAAGGTTCTTTAGGTTTTGTGATCTAAAGAAGCCACATGCAAAGTTCTTAAAGCAGGTTATCTTGGAAGGTCCATTTGAGATGCCTACTGTCATTGTACGCGGAGATCCAAATGCCATTCCACCAAGAGATGAACAAACGAACATTGCTATTGTTGCAGACTTGAATCCTCAAGAACTTCTACACTATGAAGCAGATGAGCTTGCAATGGAATATATCCTCTTAGGATTACCAAACCCAATTCTTCGTAGTGTTGATGCTCAAAAGACTGCAAAGAAAATGTGGGATCATATTCGTCTTCTTATGGAAGGATCTGTACTCAATCGGGAAGATTTGGAATCCAAAATTTACTTGGCTTATGAACACTTCATGATTGAACACGGAGAGACACTAGAGTCTTATCATCACCGTTTTTCAGACATCATCAATGATTTGGATAAACACAATATCATCATGCCAAGAATTGCAGTGAATACTAAGTTCCCGAGTAGTCTTGGTTCTGAATGGGAGAAGTATGTCATTTTTCTCCGTCAAGCGAAAAACATGCATCAATATACATATGGATTATTGTACGATTACTTTAAGCCTCATGAAAAGGAAGTTGATAGGGAAAGGATTCTCCGTGCTCAAATTGCTCCACCGAAACATCCGGAAAATCAACAACTTGCCTTATATGCTCAAAACAGTTATTCTCCTCAACCAAAAACTCAACCAACTGCTACAATCACACCACATGATCCTTCACAACCTCCATCTCAAACTCAATTGATTCCATACAACAACCACAATGCTCACGCTGAAGCTAATGAGGAATCGATCCGTTCAAGCACCGCAACAAGGATTTGCTTTGATTGCTAATGCCTTTAGCCATTATACCAACAAATCCAACAACCGTATTCGTTCCTCATCTAATACAAGGAATCAAGCTGTTGTGAACAATGGGCGAGTTGAAGTTCGAAATCGTGGTTATGGTCGTAAATTGGGCGGTGGTCAAGGGTTTAATGCTGTGGGTAGGAATAACAATCGAGCTCTAGTGGTGGAACAGGAAATGCTCGAATGGGTTGAATGGTCTTCGATGCTACAACTGCAATGAGAAGGGACACTGGCTAATGCATGCCCAAAGCCAAGGACTAGGGGCAGTGCTTATTTCAAAGAGGCTCTTCTTTTGGCTCTTAAGGATGAAGGCTGGTGGAACTCTCACGGACAAAGAACGAGCTTTATGGCAAATGCCGACTCGGATGATGATATGGAGGACTTGCGGCCAATGCATTTGTTATGTTGATGGCTAATATGCATGAGTTACACATGAGTGACACAGGCCCATGTATGACACGATGGCTTGTCTCAGTACCGAACAAACCATATTTATCTCGATCTCATATCTCGCCAACATCTGAATCCGGCAAGGCTCAGAATGTTCAAAATGCGCCATCCACATCTCATTCCGACGATTTTCAACTAGACCCCGTAGTTATATTTGACGATCAAGATGACCAACCGGTTTCCCTTGATAATCAAATTGACTCGGTGGTTATACTTGAGGATCTCAGGAATGATCATGTTGAGACTCACGTTGAACACGCCGAACTTTTGCCTCATCCGGATTTTGCTCGTTTAATACAAGACCAACAAACCATAGTGGAAAAATGTCATGCCATTAATCGGGACTTGAAATGCAAAAATGCACTGTTAACCAAGGATTTTGAATGTCTACAAAAGCAACTCAACTTTTTCAAAACTCAAGAAAAACGTGAAAACGGTTTTGAAGCGACCTTTGCCAAATCTTAATAAAACGAAAAATATTTAGAAAGACAGATGCGTGATCTAGCCGCTTCGAAAAATGCTTTGTTGTCGAAATAGAACAAGCTGAAACATGAACATAAAAAGCAAATTAACGCTCTCACCTTGGAAAATCAAAAGCTAAGGCCGAAGTTGTTAACTTGTCATAAAAAGTTCTCTGCATACAAAAAGCATTCAACGAAACGAATAGATGATCATCTTGAAGAAATCATCGGCTTGCAAAACAAACTTAAAGAGTTTAAAACTGTTGTTTACAAACATGGCGAGTCGGTCACGACCATTGAAAAGTTTACTTTAAAACCAAATCCAAATGGATATGGACCGAATCTTGCGGATTACAAACCTAAGCTTTCAACCAAAGCATTCAAACCAAATCTGAAGTTTCCAAAGGTCAGAATATAAAGTTGATAATTACATTTATGAGTGTTGTTGAATATCATCGTCAAGAGGAATTAGATGCGAGGCGAGAGTCGATCAAAATTAACAAAAGTTGTTTACAACAAACCTTTTAACTATTCAAAAGCGGTCACTTTTGTCACACCAACGGATTCTTCTAACACACCAAGGGTAATCATAAAAACACACGAGTCTTCTAATGTTAATCCCCAACCAGATTATGCACAAACTTATGGTCCTTTACCTTCCATCGGTGAAGTAAACTCAAAACCTGAAAATCGCAAAATTCTTCGATATTTTGACCTTTTCATGGCTGACCTCAAAACTTTACAACATGAGATAGAATATCATTCTCAAATCAAAGTTCAACACTTTCAATCGCCTCTAGCGCGAGAACAAAGAGACATTTTTCGAAAAAATCTTTTACCAAATGTTAAAAATTTGAAAAGTTGTGCATTGTCTTGGGAAAGGGACTTTCATAAGGAACTTGGATTAATGAAGGTCGTTTTGAGAAAACGAAACATCTATTTCTAATACTAAACGTAAAAGAAACTGTTGAGAAAAGATGTTGATCGACTCTTGGAAGATGTCATCTCGTGATATCCATAATGTTGTGCTAGAGAATTCTTTGTCATATGCATTTGATTATATCTCTGCGATATCTTTGTTGATTCGTGATAAATGTTGAGAACACTGACACTGTGCTTCATATCGAGTCCTTAAAAGTTGAAAACAAGCGATTGTCAAACGAACTTTCAAATGCAATGCGTCGTCTTAATTGGTGTCAAAAAGATATTCACGATCAACAACTTGTTTTCAACACAAAATCATCCGATTGCGTGCAAAATCTTCTGATCCTAAAATTGAGCAACTGGATGATCAAAGCGTGTCTTTTAAGTGTCAAATCTCAAAATATGAACAAGAACTTGTAAAAGTTAAAAGGAATATGGTGTCATATTTGATTTACTCAAAAGACTCGTGATGAAGCATCAAATGAACTTGATCATTATCTTGCACACACTAAAGAAGTTATGCATTTTGCTAGAAATGTTCGGTCCGAAAATCAAGATCTGATTCACACTATCTTCAAGTTAAGAGAAATGTTAGGAAAGTATGAACAACTTCCGCCAACCATCATTAAGAGATTAGCCCGAACACTTAGTACTCATGAACCTAGAATCCCTACTACCAGATCACAAGTTGCTAACGTGCCTCCTTCTACTGAAACAGGAATAGTTGCGTCTTTTCCAAATGTCCGCACTTCACAGCCTAGGAGCACTACATCGAAGAATAGGAAGTCGCGACCTAAGAAAAGATCAATCAGGAATGCTAAAGTAGAAGAACACCTTAGGACTATGAATAAGACTCACGTTGCTTCCACTATAGATATTGCGTCCGGCAAATGTAATAGAAATAGTGATGTAACGAATGCTAAACCGTTAAGTACTTTTGATATTCACCGATGCACCTTGTGATATTTGTCATAAAAGTATGAATTCTGATTGTCATGATAAATGTGTTGCTAAAGCTATCATCTCTCGCTTAAGGAATCCTAAGAACCGGAATACCTCTAGGCCAACTAATCTTTCTAAGTCTTGCTTGGTAGACCGCCTCTTTAGATTCTAAGAAACGCATTGTTGTCCCTGTAGCTCGGTTTCACCTCCTAGGACTGTAGTACCACCTAGTGCATTCACTAAGACTAAAGCAAAGAGTAGTTATAGATGGCGGAAATGGATATATAACACACTAGGATTTAAGTGGATACCTAAAGCTATTGATGTGTGTATATCTACTATACATGCTACGGAACCCTCTAACATTTCGGGTTCCACATCTACTTCTATTCCATCTGTCGCGTGTGTAATGCAGGTTATACAGATCATTCTCTGGATTGTTGATAGCGGATGTTCCCGACACATGACAGCAATCTTAAACTGTTATCAAACTTTATTGCAAAGTTCATTGGCACTGTCGGGTTCGGGAATGATCACTTCGCAGCTATCATGGGCTACGGAGACTACATTAATGGGAACATCGAAATAAGCAGGGTTTACTATGTGGAAGGCCTCGGTCATAATCTGTTTTCATGAGGTCGTTTTGTGATGGAGATTTGGAGGTTGCTTTACGGGAGAAAACTTGTTTCATTCGTGATCTACAAGGAAATGACCTTATGTCGGGATCGCGTAATTCTAGTCTCTACACTATCTCTATGAAAGACATGGTTGCTTCATCTCCCATTTTTTTACTTTCAAAGGCAACATCAACAAAATCCTGGCTATGGCACCGTCGTCTCTCACATTTAAACTTTCAAACCATCACCAACCTTGCTCGACACAAACTAGTTGAAGGACTCCAACGGTTTCGGTATTCTAAAGATCACCTTTGCTCAGCTTGTGAACAAGGCAAAAGCACTCGTGCTCATTTTCCTTCAAAGGTGGAACACAACTCTCGGCATGTGCTTCATCTTCTTCACATGGATTTGTGTGGCCCGATGCGCGTGCAAGCGATCAATGGCAAACGCTACATCTTAGTAATTGTTGATGACTATTCACGATGGACTTGGGTCTACTTTCTTGGAAGCAAAGATCAAGCTCCACAAATGATCATCACCTTTCTCACGAAAATACAAGTTCACTACTAAACACCGTTAGACTAATCGAGCAGGATAGAGGCGAATTTGTTAATCAAACTCTTCGTGAATTCTATGAGAAAGTGGGAATTGACATCGGACATCTATTGCACGTACACCAGAACAAAACGGAGTTGTCGAAAGACGAAACCGAACGTTAGTGGAAGCCGCAAGAACAATGTTAATCAATGCTAAACTTCCAGATTACTTATGGGCGTAAGTCTCTTGCATGCTATACTCAAAACCGTTCTATGTTACAAAACGCCACAACAAAACACCTTTTGAGCTTGTCCACAACAGAAAACCGAATCTCAAACACTTTCATGTATTTGGATCTCTTTGCTATCCGAATAATGATCGTGATGACTTTGAAAGCTCAAAGCCAAAGCGACATTGGAGTCTTTATCGGATCTTGTGATAATTCAAAAGGTTTCGAATCGGAATCGTTCGTACAAAGCAGGTGATGGAAGCGATTCATGCTCATTTTGATGAACTTACGGAAATGGCTTCGAGTATAACACTTGGAACCGGATACAACCGCTTAAACTTCCCCAAACCCCATCATCGGTGAACAAAGCCCCCACTTACTCGTCAACAAATGGAAAGGTTATTTGCTCCATTTGTTCGGTGGCGATATTGATGAGCGTGCTCGGATGTATCCGCTTTGCTCAACCCGATAATACTCTTATACCGATACACTGCTACAACAACTACTGATGAAGATGCACCTACACCAGTTGACTCCAACACAACAGTTGAACACACCGCTTCCAACAATGATGAATCGGTGATGATGTTCGAATGAAGTACCCCACCGCAGATTTTGATCCAAATCGTTCTTCAACCCGTTTGCTAATGAGGCCGCACGGATGTCGCGGAATCTTCAACAAACCATTTGAATCCTCAGAATCGCACAATGTATACCAACATCAACCCTCCACACATAGATGGACAAAAGACCATCCTCGGGAAAATATTATTGGCAACCCGAATCAACCAGTCGTTACAAGACAACGTCTTCACTCGGATGGTGAACATTGCATTTATGCACTCACCGTCCCGCCAATCGAACCTAAAACATCAAAGACGCAATGACAAAAGACAACTGGATTGAATCCATGCAAGAAGAACTCAACCAATTCAAACGTCTTGAAGTATGGGAACGGGTTGAAAGACCAACAGGGGTCTTCGTCATTGGTCTAAAATGGATTTGGAAAAACAAATTGGATCTTTGAAGGAAATGTTATCAGAAATAAGTCACGTCTGGTGGCTAAGGGTTATCGTCGGGAAGAGGGTATTGACTTTGAAGAATCTTTTGCTCCGGTTGCTCGTCTTGAGGTTGTTCGGATATTTCTAGCATTCGCGGCTCATATGAATATGACGGTCTATCGGATGGATGTCAAAACTGCGTTTCTCAATGGACAACTTAAAGAAACGGTTTATGTCACCCAACCAGATGGATTCGTTGATCCCGAAGTTTCGAATCACGTCTACATACTGAACAAAGCTCTGTATGGTCTCAAACAAGCTCCTCGGGCATGGTACGATAAGCTATCATCTTTCCTCATTGCTAATAATTTCACCAAAGGTTCGGTTGACCAAACTCTTTTTATACAATATCACGGGGCACATATCTTAATTGTTCAAATTTACGTGGATGACATCATTTTTGGGTCTACACATAAAAAGTTTTCAATCGCTTTTGCAAAACTAATGAAGAAAAATTTTGAAATGTCCATGATGGGTGAACTCACGTTCTTTCTCGGACTGCAAGTTCATCAATCACCCCGTGGTATTTTCTTGAGTCAGTCCAAATATGCCCTTGAATTGTTAAACAAATTTGGAATGAAAACCTGAGACACCTATGCCACACCAATGGCTCATACCAAGAAGCTAGACGCCGATTTACATGGGAAATTGGTGGACCCTACAAAATACCGTAGTATTATTGGGTCTCTCATGTATCTAACACTAGCGGACTGATATTGTCTTTGCCGTATATCTTTGCTCTCGTTATCAATCACGACCAACTGAAACCCACCTCTCTGAGGCTAAAAGAATCCTCCGATACATAAAGGGAACCATTAACTTGGGGATCCGGTATCCGAAGGATTACGGTTTTGAACTAATCGCTTTTTCAGACGCTAAACACGCAGGATGCTTAGACTCACGGAAAAGTACTTCAGGAGCTTTACAATTTCTTGGTGATAAACGGGTGTCATGGCAATCGAAGAAGCGAGGATTGTACATCGTCCTCAACCGGCGTAATATGTAGCCATGTCGGCGTGTTGTGCTCAAGTCATCCGGATGAGAACACAACTCAAAGACTATGGTTACGTATTTGACAGAATCCCGATGTCTTGCGACAATCGGAGTGCCATTGCGATCTCGTGCAACTCGGTTCCAAGACTCGAAATCAAAGCACATCGATCTTTGATATCATTTCATCAAGGATCACGTGGAGCAGTGGTTGTTGAATTATATTTTGTGGGTACATAATACCAATTGGCAGATCTTCTCACCAAAGCCTTGCCTCTTGCTAGGTTTAATGAGTTGGTCCACCGGATTGGTATGAGGTGTTTGACTCAAGAGGAATTGGATGAACTCCTAAAACAGTCTTAAAACACATCAAACACCAAAATCTCTTTTGTAAATAATTTTTTTTTCAAAAACAAAATACAAAAGTATAAAATCTGATAAAACAACAAAAATATTCTTCTATCTCTTTTCTTTCAACATTGCAAGTACGTTTCTTCCGTCAACACTATAATCTTTCAAAATTCAGTATTTTTCGATCTAGTGTTGAGGGGAGAAAATTTATACTTAACCGTTTCAAATCATCCGTGTACTTGCATGTGGTATCATATCGGTTGTTTCTTTTATTAATGGTGGTAAACTTTTCTGGTTAAACTGACACTCCTCGGACTAAAATTTATAACCTTTCATCATTTATTAAGTAGAGGGGGAGTGTCGTCAAAGTTTCTTTTTTAAAATCTTTGTTTGGTAACCAAAATGGAAGTTAAATGACGTTGTTTGAAAAAGGAAAAGGTGGAGGGACCAAAACTGTCAAAATGTTAAAGTTATTTTAATAAAAACATCCTCCACCTAACATTACCCTCACATTTATTACTTCTAACCTAAAAGATCCTACGCCTAAAATTTATTCAAGAAATCTGTGTTTCTGATCATCAATCTGTAAGTGTTTTATTATCTTAACAGTAATACAAGATAAGGTTTTGAATTTCTGGTAAATCCTACGGCTAAAACTTTTGTTACACGTGATTATGTGTTCTACGCATAAGCGTATGAACACACAATCATTGTGTGTGTATTTGTGGTTAAATGGATAGTGTCAAAACGTTCCTAATACATAAATGATAACATTTTAACCATCTAAATCCACCCAGAAACACGAATTGATGGTTTTTTGATGACTAGGGTTTATGAGTCGATTTGGGTATTTACGAATGTGAAGGGTTTTGGTTATAAAGATTGTTGTGTTATGTTCATATGTTGATGAATTGATGATTTCCAGGCCCTATAACAACCCAGAAACACTAATTTAATCAGAATTAGGAATTAGGGTTTAATGTTCTTGAGTTTGGGTATTTTTGATTCATCACGAACTAGATGTTAATACTTGGTTTATAAACTCACACAACATCTTAGAACTACCAGAATAAGTTTGGTGCAAATCCTATGGTTAGAAAACTTACGCGTAATTCTTAACCCTTAGGGTTTTGACCTACGCGTATGACTTTCTACGCATAAATGTTTAACAAGCTTTCATGCCATGATGTGTGTTTAATATGACTATAAATGTTAAGATTGATGATATGATGGTTTTATTTCAGGCTTGCTACTCGTAAAATTCAGAATCAAGGTCGATTGTTACTCTACGCATAAGGATCACCTTACGCGCGTAGGCGTTATCGCGTAAGAGTAATCCTACGCGTAACTACTACGCATAAGGTTCTACAATGGGACTACGCGTATCTTGTGAAGGATATGCGTAAATAGTGACCTCTACGCATAAGGTCTACTCTTACGAGTAAGCCTTACGCGTAAGGTATTATATACGCCTACGCGTAAGCTCTACGCATAAGGTCCCCTTTTCCTACGCGTAACACTTCTTACGCGTAAGTTAAGATCCTACGCATAAGCTTTCGTCTACGCGTATGTCATTATTTTACGCTAACTTTGCCATATCTACGCATAAGCCTTGATAGACATTCATTATGAATTGTTACGTGCACAAACTTGTTAATAAACAATTCATATCGTCACGAATCCAATAATGTCACTAATAAACTTAATCGTTTGATATGTTGTGAACAATAAGTGATAACATAAACTTTAAAACTTAAAGTTAACTAACTCACGAAACATTTCACGACGTCATTGGACTATTGAACAAACAAGTGACTTAGGACTCGTAACAATCATTGACACTTTACATTCAATAACTAGACAATAAGACCTTCTGTTGACTAACACTATGTCTTTCGATATGTTGGTTCTTTTGGCTAATGTTATTTCGAGATCACGACATGGTGAACAAATGAATGTGGATGCATCGAAGTTCTTACAATTGCCGATATCTTTCCAGAAGGTTATCCGAGAAAGATTGGAAAGAACAACCTTAGGGTTGACTTTGATATCCTCACATGCTCAGAATCTTCTTGTCTCATTGCAGTGGATATTCTCAGGAATCATCCCTACCGGAACATGCTCTCACACTCTGCCACAGTTCCAGAGGTCTACATTCAACAATTCGGGATTCTATGCGAGAGGATCACCGGTCAAAGTGCAGTGAAGGTGACACTTAATCACAAACAAGTCACTATCACTCCTGCTGACTTACGGGCTGTTCTCATCATTCCGGACATTGTTCCAACCGACTTCTTTGCTACCCTCTGAAGAGACATCCGAAATTCTTGATAGATATTGGTTATGATGAAGCTTCAGGTATCATTACTAAGCACTCTCACGTGGTCAAAGAATATTCCTCAACCATGGAGAACACTCTACATGATCATCACCAAATCGGTCTCGGTCGTGGCGGTGGCTATGAGCATCACAAGCTCATGGAACTGCAAATTTTCTGGTCGTTGATCAACAAGAAGGACATTGAAATCGAAGCACGGATATGGGAGGACATGATGCTATTTCACAAGAAGCTTGGCTCCAAGATTCCCTATGTCGGATACACCAAACTGTTGATCCAGAGAGCACTTGGACTTCATCCTGACATCCCCATGAGGCTCAATGACCCGGATAATCACGACATATTGATGAACCCATATTATCCGAATCAAAGAATCGTCAACAAAGAAACAGTGCGGTATTACCCGATCACCTTCTAACCACTGAAATCAAAAAGCTTGAAACATATAAAAGGTATCGGTTAGCCGTAAAAGAAGGCAAAGTTGGTCATCTTGATGAAAAATCTTATGGTACACCTACTCGGAGGACCGAAGAGGCAAGTCTTGGAAGTGTCACAAGTACATATATTTATAGGAAACTTCCCAAAAGGAATCCTCCTCGTAAAAGGATTGTTCCCGTAAAGGAAGTTGAACCTATTCCCACACCTGAACCACAAAGAAAGCTTGTGGGCGAAAGCTCTGAAGATGTGACACGATGAAGAGATTACCTACTCAAACCGCAAAGGATGACAATCCTTCACCAAAACCTCCAAGTCCTCAAGGCGATAAAGAAAAGGGAAGACTCCTGTACTTGTACCTTATGATGAAAGCTCGGAGAGTGATAAAGAGCCATCGGAAAATGTTTACAAGAAGACGATCAAATTTCTTAGACACCAACACAAAGCTGAAGAATTTGCTAAAGACCAAATGGGTGGTCTCGGAGGATCAAGTGGTGCTTTGCCCACTCGAACCATCTCACGATGCGGTTAATCAAACCGATAAGGGAGCTGGTGCCACCACTCTTGTGCAACAACAAAAGCTTGTGGAGGATACTATCGAATATGAGTTTGAGGTACCGAGAAGTCGAAAAAGATAAAGATGTTGATTATGATACATTTCTTCTAGATAGTCCTGCACGATCAAAGGAAGAAACCTCTGAACCTCGAAGGATCCGAGTCTCCTCATATCACCTCATCATCAGATTCGTCTTCTCACTCTTCACCACCACCATCAAAAAGATCAACCAAATCATCATCCGATCGGTGAAGAAGCCACCTCGATCTTGGATTTCTCAAACTCATGAAAGAATTGTGAAAGCTGTCAAACAAGTCAGAAAGAAAGACGTGCTCAACAAGAAGTTGAATTTCTTTCCTGATCACATACAACATCTGTATGACGAGAATGAAAAGATGCAAGGAGAAAGGAAGTTTGTTCAGAAATTCATGAAAAATCACCGTCAAGAGGAACTGAACGAAATGATCGAAGGATACACGAAAAAGTACGTTACGGAATACGTTCCTAAAGTCACAAAGGAGTTGTTCACCAAACAACTTTATCCAAATCTTATGCAGGTCGCCAAGCAAACTATTCGATCAACGCCCTTAACCATCACAATCAATCCAACCGATCCGGTAGTTTTCTCGGATAATGAATTGGTGGCCAAGCTTGTCACACAAATGTCGCACGATCCGGGACATTTACTTCTGATGAAGGAAAGTTGTTTCAAGCATTGCTGGACTACCAACTTTAAGAAGCATGTAGATTCGAAGTGAAAAGTCTAAACGCGTCCTAAAGACGATGAAGACAAGGATAAGGATAAAGACTCGCACCTAAACGCGTCGAAGCGCCGGTGAATCTTCTTTGATGCAACCTCCTCCACAACGGCCTCCTGTTCAACAAAAATCTCCTCCTCTTTCTTCTACTTGAAAAACATTAGGGCGATTCCGAGTTACCATCCCCGACTCGAAAACCGATGATCACTTTGAGTATACATGTGGTGACGATGAAGAGGTCCTTGAGCCCCTACAACAACCCACCTCTCCCAAACAAGTTCGAAACCGGAATCATCATCTAGGCCTTGAAAAAGAAGAAGAAGAAGACGCCAGGCCGACGTCGTATCATGGCTAGATGACGATAAAACATAGGAATTTGAATGGTTTGCTACTCTTGTTAACAACACTCCCTACCACGAAGAAGGTCAAAATTTGGTAGACGGTTCTACATTGGAGCATGCTATAATTCTGCAAGAAAAGTTCCATGTGAAGAAAATGACGAAATCTGAGTTGAAGCGAATCAAGAATGAAGCGTTTCAACTTCTAAAAGACAGCTCGGAAAGTGCCCTCGAGGTCGAATATCACCTTGAAAACATTGCTCGAGCTATGTCTAACAACATGGATTGGCTCAACCCGGAAGCAAACATTGACTTCACACAAAGGGACAACCCTCCATACTACACCGATTGGACCAAACCTCTACCAACAATTGGCCAACCAGCTGAACCAAGGATTCCTTTTAGATATTTCTTCAATAAAGACTTGGATTTTCTTCTATACGGTGGTGATGATTCAAGAAAATACGCTACATCGTTGACACTTCCATTCCCCACAGCTGTCTACTCAAACTGCATAGCCATTGAGGAACGTGCCAATCACTTGTTCTCCAACACGGTGGAAGCATACGACCGAGATGCATTGTATGGGATTCATCACGGCGAGCGCCGACTAATCTACTACGAAGCTGGGGTTCGAAGTCTCAACATCGTGTATAGTTCTAAGGAAATCGTTGCCATCAGACACGTTGACCTTTCGTCTAAGTGGGACTACACATTCCTAAAGAAGATCGTAGTCAAATGACAAGATGAACGGGACTATGCTTTCTCACGAAGTGACTTTGAGAATTTGTCTCTCAATGACATCGAAGACATGTACCTTGCCAAAGTACGGGGTCGCATGAGACAATTCTCAACTGCAATACAACGCGAATTTATCAAGTCACTTCTCATCTTCATAAGACGCATTGTCATCAAGGAGCGTGTAGAAGATCTCCAGCTGGCTGTTGAATCTTATCAGACGCGTGTCAACTTCACTCCTCCAAAGCTTGATCTTCCCGATATCAACCAGCTATCTCAATATACACTCATCGGCAAACCTTTCGGCGTTGTTTACCGTAGTGAACTTCAAAGAAACTGCTTAATGGCGTGTAGCGAACTCCACAAGTTCGGGATCATACTTTGAAGCTGGTTAGGGATGGAATGGCATACAGGTTGAAGGATATACGCCATAAAATTGGGTCTCCTAAGCGCTGGAATTCTCGGGAAAGGAGGGATGTGAGACGGATCATCACAATGATTGATGAGCGGTTGTTTGAAGGGATCGATTCAGACGATTGGAGAGTTATGTCGGTGGTCGACCGGGATTAACATAACCGGCTTTCAACGCCATGCACACTCACGGGAACATCACCGCACTTCCTGGTACCCCTTGAATTGCTTCCTTCATATAATTTTGGATGTTTGATTGATTATGTTTATGGCTTGTGCACACATTACAATGTACAACCCGTACTTGTAAATAAAGGACCCTGTGGTACGCTTCAGTGCCACAATCCTTATAAAAGGAGCAAAAGCTTCTTACTTTTGAGTAAAACCTATCAAACCTTTCATTTTTCAAGGTTTTGCTCAAAAGAACAAGTACTTTCTCTTATGATTTTCAAAACCTCAACCGTTTATATCACTCGTTGAGGGGGAGTACTTGAATTAAAACTTTGTTCAAAAATTGTTCACAGTGGTCATTCTTCCTGCAACACTCGAAATGGTCATATTTATTCTCAACTTTTCAAAAATAACATCATATATGCCATTTTTGAGGGGGAGAAAATAAGTGATAAGAAATATGTTTTGTCAATGCAAATGAATCTTTGTGCTATAGACTTAACCCCTGAATTGACGAGATCTTAACTGTTAGTAACTCGAAAAGACTTATCCGGGACGGGTAATAATTTCAAGCTAGTTCGCTAGTGATGTAAACGTGTCTCGCAAAGGACTTGTCGAAGTAGAATGTACCATTCGAGAAACTCTTGGTAGACATGAACTTTGACGGGTTTGACAACCTTCCGAGGATTGTCTACACCTTCAAGGTAGTTATTAGAGCTAGTTGTCACCTAAAAGTTGACAATGCAACTCTTTAACTATGCCACGTAACCGTGTCTCACGGGGGAATGTCTATCTTGAGTGAATCAATTCAAAATGTGTGCGCTCTTTCCTCACTGTGCATTTTAACCGTTAAAACCCTTAAGCACATGTGGAGGGGGAGTATTTATGCAAAATCTTATCTCAACAGTGGTACTAAAATGTTTTTCATTCACAAACACTTTGAGAGATTTTTCACAACAGCGGTTTTAATGGAAACATAGGTTAGTCATGAAGTTATAAGGTGACTAAGGTTAGGAATAACCGTCCTATGATCCGCCAGAGCCGGATGGATCTACCCAAGGACACCACAAATAGTTAGAATTTAGAAGTCCTTAGGTATGATTATAAAAAGGAGAATTGAGAATCGGAAAAAGAAGGAGTTGAAGAATTAAAAAGAAATGCAAAGAAACGTGTGAAAAGAAATAGCCCTCCAGATTATTCAACTTAGGGCACCGGGTTCAATTCATATGCTACTGGTTGTCACTAGATGACACCGGTATTGAAGATTAAAAGTCGTCATGGACCCGGTGACGCATGCACTAAACCTTCTTAACCACTCAAGTTTCTCTCAACAGAAGCTTGTTTCATTCTCACAGGGAACCCTACATAATCTATCGGCCTTCTCTTAGAGATTGCTGCTCTCCCTAGTCTCCGCCAGAAAACCAAAACGCACTAATGAGTCTAGAGCCACGAGATTCATCAAAAGATCTCTTAGGTACACTTGACATTTCATCACTTGATATTCAACAATAAGAATTTCGGTGATACATTATCGAGTCCTTCACAGATCTTAGCAATCTGTCGAGAACATTTATGAGAGGTTCACATTTGTGATCCTCGGTGATTGAATGGAAACTCCTGCCAGGTCAACATCAAACGACCACGGCGTCGCCGGCAACTCCCGTAGATTACGCTTAGTGGTCTCAAACGGTCTGCAGTCGTGAGGTGATGCTTCGGTGTACCTCAGCGACTCATCCGAATCGTAGGTGTACTTCGGTACATCGTGTTATCTCACTTGTGGGACTCTGATTCACGAACGGCCTTTGTAAGAATTAGAGTTGTGTTTTCACACTATGCTGTTAACACTCTCGAAGTTCAAACTTGTAAGTGCCGGAATCCGCTTATTACTAACCGTTTAAATGTTTTCTTCTTATGGAAGCTCTGGAGCGGAATGATCGTGCAGATTCTTCTCATGTTCACGCCAACATCATCACTAATGGAAGTTCTATCCAAAAGCAACACAACGGTCAGAATGATTCTTCGTCAATACAGAGAATCTACAAAGTTAAAGACTTAAAGAACTCCATCAAGATCTTGAATTCCAACGCAAAAGAGCGTGTGAGCATGTTGAAGAACGACGTGGAGACACCGTAGCAAATGCGCACTGATTTGACGAACAACAATATACTATCACTTTCATCATAAAGAACAATGATCAAAGAACAAAGTTAAAGATGACGTCAAAGCATAACCGTTCAAAGTAAACTATCTCTCTACACCGGGGAGATTGTTCAAATCAAGGCAATTCTTCTCACAAGAAAGAAGAATGTCGAAGACGTCCAAAGCTACTATTACAACAACGCCTTCACCGTTTTCATCACCAACACTTGAGTGTTTGTTACTCATATGTAATAACACTTGAGGGGGAGATTGTTGGAATCACTCCTAAACCTTATCCAAGTGTTAGTTACTCATATGTAATAGTTAGCTTATTATGGCCTTTATGTTTGTTATTAGCCTTAAGCTTATGTAGAAGGCCCATGAGCTTAGGCCCAAGCCCATAGGAGAAAGGAAGGGAACTAGGAGTGTTGCCCTAGCTTCCCTCCTATAAATACCTTATGTAAACCTTCATTTGAAGGTTGGTTGTTCAAGTTTTTCTTCCACTACATACTCTACGCATAACCATGTTTATTATCTCGTGTGTGTGTGTGTGTGATACTTGTTCAATCGCCTCTCTATCTTTCTTATAAGCTTGTGTGGTAAACCTTGTGACCTAACATTTTGTTATATGACAAAATTTGCGAGTTGTTTATGACTATATGTGGTTTTGATATTATGTTGTGTTATGATATCGATTGATGTGGACCAGGGTGAATCACTTTACCGTGTGATAGTATTCGAGCATGATAAGATCATATGATTCTTATGATTTCAACGCGTATACCTTGTTATTTTATAACATAACATGGTCATTCTAAACATATATTTTCTTGTGGCATTAATAGAAATATGGGTCAAACAAGAAATTCCACCGAAACACCAGCACCCGCTATGTCCCAAGCTGATATCCAACAACTAGTTGCAAACAGCGTTGCTGCAGCACTTGAGAGGCAGGCAGCAGCAATGGCTCGCACTGGAAATACTAGCAGGCATAACGGAGGAAGTGAGACAGATGTAGCTCGCAAGTGTACTCACAAAGATTTCATGAACGTAAACCCACCTTTTCAAAGGAACGAAGGAGCAAGCCGAGTTGGCTCGGTTTGAGCGAACATAGACTGTATTCATGAGGAGCGGTTGTTCGACGGCAAGGTCACTTTTGCTACAGGAACTTTATTGGATGATGCCTTATCTTGGTGGAATGTCTCTGCTCAAACTATGGGTATTGGAGCGGCCTATCAACTCTCGTGGGCTGACTTCAAGACAAAGATGCTAAAGAAGTACTGACCCCGAGATTAAGAAGTTGGAAGATGAATTCCACCAGCTGGTGGTGAAAGGAACTGATCTCAAGACCTACAACCGGAGGTTTCAAGAACTGGCAATGCTATGCCCAAGTGTAGTGCGATCTCGAAGACATTGGAGAAGTACAGAAGGCTTACCCCGCAGTATAGAGGGTAATGTCACCTCATCAAAACCACAGTCACTAGAGGAAGCAATTTCTATTGCTCAGACGTTAATGGATTGGGAAGTCAAGCGTGGTTTCACCCAAGGAGGTAATGATAATAAAAGGAAGCTTGATGACAAAAGGACCACCCACCATCACAACAACTACCCCAACAATAACACCTACTACAACAACAACAGCCGAAACAACAACCATCATTACCAACAGAACCGAGGAAGCTGCCAAAGTTTATGTAGCCGCACTTGCTGGAGGCAATGGATATGCTGGAATTCTGCCCTTATGCAACCAATGCAAGATGCATCACAATGGGTCATGCTTTATTAAGTGTGGAAAGTGTCAAAGAACCGGCAACAAAACCAGAGACTGTAGGGCCTTAGGTGCTAATTTGCAGCCTGTAGAAGTGATATGCCACGAATGTGGTGAGAAAGGACATTACAAAAATTGATGTCCCAAACAGAATAGCAACCAGAACAACCCGGCCCGTGCAAGAGCTTACGTGCTAGGAGATGCAAACACTCAGCACAACCCGGATGTGGTCACGGGTACATTTTCTCTCAATCGACATTTAGCTAAAGTATTGTTTGATACTGTAGACGATAAAAGCTTTATATTACTTTCGCTTCCTTACTTAAACTCACCCCGACTGCCTTAGACTACTTCCATACCCTAAGTTTCTTCCACGTATCCTATAATCTAATCTACAATCTTTATCCCGAGCTATTCTGTTATCACACCGGAAAATTGATAATATGTCATTCTACCAACTATTTACTACCGCTAAGCGAACCAATCTTTCTTGCTACCTTGAAAGTTGTTTAGGATGCCATTTTAGAAAAGCAAAACGTTGAACACCATCTAAAACTTTTGAGAAATATGATACTACTTTGACTGAATCAAGCATCACATCATTTTCCTCAATTATACATAGCCTGATCACCTATGTCTAATTTAGGAAGAATCATGTCATGAAGGAAACAGTCGTCTTCACAGATTTTCTAAAACAATCTTTCAAAAGCAAAACTTCCTAACCAGAAAACTATACATACACATCCTTGTAATTACCGCTCCATGGATATCCATACTTTTTCCCACACCATAACCAACAACAGAGTGAATCTCGAGGACGAGATTCCATTTAAGGAAGGGAGACTGTAACCACCGGTAAAAATCCATCTTTATACTAATAGTAATTCATTTTTCTACGTACATTTTTTTTCCTATAACTACATAATAAGCCACACTCACAAACTACTCACTCTCACAGTTAATGCCTTTGATATACACACTCTTAAGTGACAATGGAAGTCTCACAACAATGTCATACTGGAAATTTCCCGGCATGGTCACCCATGCCAGTTGTGCCCTCACATAATATACGGGATGTCCGGTATAAAGTATCCTTATATTATTAGCGTCATTTCCAATAAAATGTCACAAGTAAATTAGGGTTTTCTTAAAGTTTTATAACAATTTTGATGCTACGTCATAAACCCTAATGTACAAACCATTAAACTTAATGTACAAGTTTAAGGCATAAAACCCTAACTCTAGGGCATTTTCTGGTTAAAACCCTAATTTGCAAATCTTATGATTTTATGTAAATAAAATCACAAACTAAAATTAAAGAGATATATGAAACTTTTATCAACTTCCAAGGTACAAGTTTATTAAACCAATGTACAAATCATTGATGCATAAGAGTATTCATTTAATATAAAATTGATGAGTGTGTAAATACTCATCATTTTTGTTCCTTCTGCACTGCAAAACCAGTCAAAAACACTTTAAAAAGTCTCAAAAAGACAGAAAAAATATTTAGACTGTGTTTTATTCAATAATTGTAAAAATCTAGTCCCTGGTTATTCAAAACATGTAATTTTTCATAAAAGGCCCTCAGGAATTTTTAAGTTGTCAAATTTAGCCTTATAAAGTCTAGTTTTGCAAAATGACAACTTGAGTCCTTGGAATTTCAAAGATTTACAGAATTTACCCCTGGACATTTTAAATTGGAAAATTAACATTTTTAGTCCTTTGGTAATTCTAACTTGTCAAAATTGGTCCTTATAATAATTTTTGGAAAAGTGCAGGTTCAGTCCCTCAAGTTTTGCGAAATTGCAACAATGGTCCTTGTGTTATTAAGCTACAAAAACAAACGGACCCTTTGTTATTATTAGCACAAACCCAGCTGGCCCAAACTCAAACATAAGCCCAACCCAATCCCTTGACCCTTGGACCATGAACCCTGAGCCACCCAAAACCCTTTGACCCCCATTTTGAACTCACCCCGTTATTAATAAAAATGGTCAAACCCAGTCAAACGCGCCAAAACTAGTCTCACTGTTCATCGTCCTCTCCCACGCCTGCAATTCCAAAACCAGTGGTTTTACCACCACCTCACCACCTTTCCACCTTACTACCTACTCTCTCCAGCTCATCCCCCTCCTCCTATACCAGCCCACAATCAATAAATGCTTCCCCACTATCAAACACTTCACCTCACTCACAAAACCTGTTTTTACTGCCAAATCACCCCTAGCTCCATATCTACTTCCCAACTTGTCCCCTCCACCTCCACAATCACCCAAAAATCCTTAATTGCTAAAACCTGCTCTAATCCACTCAAAATACTTTTTGGCGCCAAAAATGCCAAATGGACGATTATGATGATTTTGGAGGATCCAATGGTTGGAATGAAGTGGTAGAGTCTCAGAGGTCGACAAAGACTCTAAAAGATCTATATAAAGAAGGATTGGAGCAATGTAGAGAGTAATCTAGTATAATCTTTAATTTTCTTAATCGTTTTAATCAATTTAAGCTTTCCAGTGTATTTCTTAGCTTTCAAGTACTCTTGTTATCAATTTCAGTGTATTGTACAACCTTTTCAGTAATCAATTTCAAAGTTTCAGTTTCAACTTTCAGTTTATGCAATTTTCATGTCAAAATTCTCATGTTAGCTTAAAGTTGTTATTAGATGTTGCTTTGGACTCATAAGCTCATATAAGGTCCTCAGAAAGCTTTTTAAAGCTTTTAGAAACTTTAAAAATCAGTTTAGAGTTATAATTCAGAAATACCAAAAAATCACATAAAAATATATAAAAATAAAAAATCAATGGAAATGAAGATCAAGAAGTTGGAGCAGGGTTGATTTTGGATTGCCCTTGGTTTAGTGCTTCTTGGGAAGCTATAGGAAGTGTTCTTGGTTATCAGTTCTCTGTTTTGTGCTTGGACACAACTTGTAAGCTATTTCTTCAAAATTTGCATTTTCTAGTATAAGTGTTTAAATCCTGTTAATTTTAGCTTAATCATGTTTCAATATAGTTATTATAAGTTAATCACTAGATTTCTTGGCTTAAAAATCTGTTTTAGTACCTAAAGCTTCAAAACAGTTTTATAAAGGGTTGTTTGGATTTGCTTTGTAAACTGTGTTAGAGGTTGTTAATGCTATTGTTCTTGGTTGATATATGTTACATTAGGTCAATATAGCTCAGATAAACAATAAAATCCAGTGCTCACTTGTTAAAAAGTCAAAATCTTTTCTAATCTTACTCTAGTTGTTCACTGTTAGGATTTAGGAAACAAAATTCATCACAGTTGTTTAAAATTTGGTCACATAGCTTAATTTCATCTTATCTTAGGTTAATATAACATAATCAGTGAGTAGGATCAATCCAAAGTTCATATAAGTCAACTTTTGAGTATAACTTAAAAAGTCAAAATTTTCACTTAATCAGTTTTTGAATAAAATAGATAATTTTTTATAGGATTTAATATTAAGTTTCATGTTTTATGCTTTTGGGATATTAGTTTTAGTCTGCTCATCTTCATCATAGTATTTTTTATAATCTCTAGTTAGCTTATTAAACAGCTTATTTGCTAGCTTGTTTTAAGTACTTTTTCAAAAACTTCCCCTTTGCACAGTTGAGCTAGCTTACTTCATAAGCTTGTCAAAAGCTCATTAGTGAGTCCCAGCTTGTGTGCTTTAGCTTTTTGTGTAGCTTAACTACCCATCTCTTTAGTCCAGTGCTTATTTTCTACTTTTTAGCTTATTTATTAGGGTTGCAAGTAGCTTTTACCTTGTCCAATTTCTGTGTACACTAAGTAGTCAGTGCTGGCCCACTTTCACAAACAAGGTTGGCTTATAAACACTGACTACTGGGACCTCATTTTGTAAACTCTGATATTTATATCGAATGATAAATCTTTTAAATATGACACACTTAGAGTTCGTTTTCTGCTATTGTAACTGTTGAGCCATGAAGTAACACCCAGCTTGAATTCCGTTGCGTATCACGAAATTGGGGGTGTTACACCCACAATCTATTAAGACTGTTTTTTGGGATATGGATGAAAATAGCAGAAAAGTTGCTAGTGCTGCTATTCAATCTTGTTGTAGACGGTTGGTGTTAGATGATCTTGATAATGAGCCTGCACTAGATCATTTTATGCAGCTTACACAAGTACCTATTGACCTCAATTATATTGGTGAATCTAGCAATTTGCCAAATATTAAGCCTGTATTTTTCACCATAGACACATCATTTGCTAACCAACCTGTTCATAACAGTGAGCGTGCTTTAGTACTTATTGATGAGGACAATTCTATTAAGGAGCCTGATAATTTTGAGGTTAATCTGTTCCGAGTGACTCAGGGGAAGCACTTAGAGAAAGTAGGAAGAGCACTAGTTGATGTCAATAACAGGTTTGAGGATTCTGATGTTGATATAAATCTGTGGAGTTTGTTAGGACTCCTCGAGATCGTTTTGAGCCTTAGGGTTTAACAATAACATATACATACGCAGCGGAATAACAAAGAACAATTATGTTATTGACACAAGGTTTCATTCACCATCACCTCCAATTATGTTAATAACGTGTTGTCTAAACTATAACAAGGATCAAAGACTTGATCTTGGAGGTTAACTAACACTAACTAACCCTAGACGTTTATGGGAACACGTCTAGATAACTAAATTACTAACTAAACTAGTCTAGGCATTTACAATGAACCATACGCCCTAGACACACACATACACCCCTTTAAGTCGACTACATCTTGGAAGACATGTATATAAAACCTACACCCATGTCCTCTTTATATAACCTACACCCATGTCCTCTTTATATACTAGAGGATTAGGGTTTACAAATCTCTACGAAGGACTAATAAGTAAATCTTCTTTTGCAAGCAAGTCCCTCCATCTTTTTGTAGGTTTCCTTCTTGTCACTTTAAGTCCTTGATGTTTCATTCTTTATTGTTTTGTATCATCAAATCAATAAACCCAACAATCTTCCCCTATTTGATGATGACAAAACAAATACGGTTCTTGTACGAACTTCCCTAGACGAAGTAGCAGAAGTTGAGATAATTAAATCTCACCATGAATGAAACATTCTTGTCTTCCTTTGTCTTCCCCTTAATCCATGCCATGCCACTCCAACATCTCTTCCCCTTTTTGTTATCAACAAATAGGAAATATAAACAGTAGAAACTTCCCCTTGAGTGGTGCATGAACATCAAATGATTCTTCAAATCTGTAAGCTCCTTGTAATGATCACTTTTGAAGAAAACCAAATATAACGGACTTGATGAAGAAGTAAAATAACCCAAACTTGTATCTTATGTCTTGTTTATCCACGTGACGTTGAACTTATACCGCTAACCAAAAATATAAGTAGATCGCAACCTCTTGACAAAATCCTCATCTTCAATGAGACACTGAGCACTACAATGTAACTCCTTTAAGTGATAGTTAACTAGGTCTTCATCCATCCACCCCTTGACCTATGAAAACTAGATTTTGCAAGTCTTCGTCAACATCCTTTAAGCACGAACAAGTTATCTTAAAAGTAGGTATGATACTTTTAAGATATGATAAAACACGTATCCAAGTAATTCCACTTCACCTTCAAATAAGTGATAAATAACCATCTTCGTAATCAATTAATTAATAAAAACCAAAAACGAGCCTTTATAATCGTTTACGAACAAATAACCAAACCCCTTGTGTGTGTGAACCAACTCTTCTATGTGTGTCGCCAAAAATCATAATAATTATCATGCTCGACTTCCCCTCAAATCCAAAACCATACGAGAATTAAAAACCATGTACCGTCCGATATCGAGTGACACTAACAGTAGAAACACGTTTCTCGAATAAAGCTAGCAATACAAATAACTTAAACGAACAGTACAAGCGCCAGTAAATAGCTTTACTAAAATCCTCCATTCTTGTACCATATCCTTTATCATGAATAAACATATTAATATCATGAATAAAACACTAGGATCAATATCAATACAATTACACGCTTCAGATTTCCATCAAAACGGAGCCACCAAACCGTCCAATACATCTTTCAAAACAAATCAAGATAAGGTCAATAATGTCATGCTCACTCCCTCCAATTAAACCATGCAATTTCACAAATAGCTCTTACACATTAAGAGCATTAGGTACCCTTCAAGCCGTCCCGTTCGTGTTATCGGAAAAGTGTTGCCACATCAGAACATTTTCTCATAACACCACAATTCACCACAACACTAAAAACACCACTCCCTCTTATAACTCCATATTCTGATGTCGTCGTGCACCACTGGACCCCACATATTTTATTTTATTTTCTATTTATTTAAATAAAATCAAATATTTATCTTAAATTAAAATTTCATTAATTAAATAATGCATTAAATAAAGTACATTAAATAAAATAAAAAAAAGATATAAAAAATATACATTTTGTCCAAAAAAACGTAAGTTACTAGAGGCCCAAAATTAATATTTTGTCCCACTTGAATACATAAGGCCCAAAATTAACTATTATAAGCACCCTAACCTAATTTTACCCTTACCAAACTTTACCTTGCAGCCACCACTCACCTTTTTTTCTTCTTCCTTTCTTCAAAAGAAAACCTTTCTTCCTTGGCAACTCCAAGACCTGCAACAACATTAAAACGAAAACATAAAAACACACAAAAACATCACAGAAACACAAAAAAGAGAGAGAAAAGAAAAGAAAAAAAAAAGAAAACGCGACAATAATAAGGAAAAACGCGAGGGCCGGTACCCTTTTGGCGCCGTTGGGTGGCGTTTTACGGGACCATTTGGGCTGGTCGTGACGGCTCAAGCCGCGAAAACGTGAGGCCCGGTGTGGTTGTGGCGCCGTTGGGTGATGTTTTCCGGGATCATTTGTGGCATGGCGCAGGGTACCCAAGGCTCTAAAGACGTCACATGCAATACCAACCAATTTCGAACAAAGAAGAATCATGCACTTGTCGACAAATCATCCCCACGTGATATCCATAGTACATATTATGTGTTTGTATCTTTTGTCACCAAGTAGAATTTATGATGTAGCATAAGTACGAGGTTTAAATTTGATACAGAATATATTGCTGCTGTATCATAACTTCGAAACCTTTTTGTCGCCACATAAAAATCAAACGCGGATCTGCTCATCAACGAAAATAAAAACCTTAACTTGTGGAAAACCTTTGACCAGATCCAATCATTGAACATTCTTACATAAATCAATTAATGATACATGCAACAAAAGTCGATTTTGCATGCATTAATACACTAAAATTCGAAACTTTACCCATTTTCTGCAGCAGACTTCGACAGCTTATAACTTTTGATTGAGAGCTCAGATCGACAATACCTCCGGTGAAACGTTAGATGGGTATATAGAGAAGATCCACCAAAAATTTTGCCACGATCCAACGGTTAACGAAAAAGTTATCGTCGTTTGAAAACTGTCTTTGCAGAAAGTTGCGAATTTTGTTGAAACTCGAATTTCTTCTTCCTTTTTCGCCAAGAAACCTTGTGAAATCTAGGTAACAAGCTCCCCAAGCTCTGATACCAATTGTGGAGTTTGTTAGGACTCCTCGAGATCGTTTTGAGCCTTAGGGTTTAACAATAACATATACATATGCAGCGGAATAACAAAGAACAATTATGTTATTGACACAAGGTTTCATTCACCATCACCTCCAATTATGTTAATAACGTGTTGTCTAAACTATAACAAGGATCAAAGACTTGATCTTGGAGGTTAACTAACACTAACTAACCCTAGACGTTTATAGGAACACTTCTAGAGGACTAAACTAGTCTAGGCGTTTACAATGAACCATACGCCCTAGACACACACACACCCCTTTAAGTCGACTACATCTTGGAAGACATGTATATAAAACCTACACCCATGTCCTCTTTATATACTAGAGGATTAGGATTTACAAATCTCTACGAATGACTAATAAGTAAATCTTCTTTTGCAAGCAAGTCCCTCCATCTTTTTGTAGGTTTCCTTCTTGTTACTTTAAGTCCTTGATGTTTCATTCTTTATTGTTTTGTATCATCAAATCAATAAACCCAACAAAATCTGTTTCAATTGACTCAAGATAAGCATTTAGGTGAAGTAGGAAGCGCATCTGTTTATGCCAATAACTTGGAAGAGGATCCTATTGTTGATGTTACTCTGTTACAAGTGAGTGACACCAGTGACTTAGGCTATGCAGTTGATGATTCAATTCAAGCAAATGAAGAGAATACTTGTCAGGAGAATGATGCACAACTTGCTTTGGTCCAAGTAGGTCAGAGTAATGAGTTAGGTAAAGCAGGAACAACCAGTAATATAAGTGATGACATGCATTTGAAAAATGATTTACCTGTGATGGTTGATGATGTCTTTTACAGTGAGGATGTTTCTAACCGACATGCAGACTTTGCAAATGGAGTCTATACCACATTCTTCTATTGTGGTCAGGACTTTTCTACTGCAATGGATGTAAAAAATAAGGTAAGAGAGCATTTAATAGAAACTAGGAGAGAGTTGTTTTTTGTGAAGAATGGCAAAACAAGAATAAGGGTCAGATGTAAGGGTTGTGTTCCACTTTCAGGCTCAAGTGATGGTCCTGGACTGGATATAGGCCCATTTAGAAGTCCATTAAGCAAAAGAGGTATAAATGCATTGCTTTTTAGCAAAAATGACCCTTCAGAAATACTCTGCCCATGGCTATTGTTTGTTGGCAGGAATGGTTAGACAGGTACATGGTCAGTCAGAACATATAATGAGCAACACACTTGTTTGCAATCAAGGGCAGTCAGAGCTTTTGACCTTAACTATATCTCAAATCAAATTACAGCACAAATTGAAACCAATCCACTGGTTCCTGTCAAGTCTGTGCATAATCAACTTACCAACCAATACGAGCTTGAAGTGTCCCTGCGGAAGGTTTTAAGGGCCAAAAACTTAGCATTAACAGGTACCAAGGGTCATTTCAAGCTACAATTTACGATGTTGAGAGATTATGTTCAAGAGTTGCATAAGAGAAACCCTAATACAACAGTACCGATGAATGTGGAACGACCTGCAGATGAGTCTCTTCCAACGAGAGAATTCAAGAGAGTGTATGTTTGTTTAGGTGCACTGAAGGAAGGATTTAAAGCGTGTGGGAGATCGTTTTTGGGGCTAGATGCTTTTCCAATTCATGGTCCTTTGAATGGTCAACTGATGACAGTTGTTGGAATTGATAGCAACAATGGTATATACCCTTTAGCTTATGCTTTGGCTGAATCAGAAAAAATATGATCATGGACTTGGTTTCTTCATTGTTTATCCGATGATATAGCACTTGAGTCAGTCTCAAGCATCAGTTTTATTACTGACATGCAAAAGGTACTCCCTTAATCTGTTCATGAATTTAAGTCTCTCTGTTTTGAAACAGACAGTAAACATATTTGATTTTGCTCAGGATATAAGTGGAGCTTTAAGAGATGTTTTTCCAGATGCAGAACACAGATTTTTTTATTAGAAGCATTCATGAGAAAATGAAACTTCAATGGAAAGGTAGGGCCTACAAAGACCATCTGTGGAAATGTGCAACAGCCTCAACTGTTGTACAGTTTCAGAAAGCTATTGCTGATTTCAAGAAATTTAATCAACCCGCCCATGATTGGTTAAGTAAGATACCACCGATCCATTGGTTAAGGTCACATTTTTCATGTAAGTCTTCTATCTGTTTCAGTTAATTTGTATTTTTAATGCAGTATAAACAGTTATAATTAATACATGTTTATTTGTAATCTTTAGGGAGAGATAATTCTGATGTGTTACTTAATAACATGTGTCAAGTGTTTCATGACAAAATAATTGAGGGTTTAAACAAACCAATTATTACAGCCTTAGAATACATCAGGGAATACTGTACGAAAAGGATAATGCATGTTCTTATGGTGATTGAGAAGAGTGATGGGCCACTAATACCAACTGCACAACACATGTTAGAGGGCATTAAGAAAGAGGCTGTTAAGTATAATGTTTTATGGAATGGGGGAACTAAGTTTCAGGTTAGTGGACCATGGGGTGACCAATGTGTAGTTAATGTTGTAGAAAAGTCTTGTACTTGCAGAAGATGGGAGATAACAGGTTTACCATGTAAATATGTTGTTGCTACCAATTAGAATATGACTTTAAATGGGCAACAAGTAGGAGCTGTAGAAACATAGGCCCATCCTTGTTACTATCTTATCACTTGGGAGGCAACCTACCAACACCATGTCCAGCCTATAACTAGCAACGAACATTGGGAAAAATAAACTGTGCCAACAACAATTGTTCCACCGAAATTCGAAACAACTCCGCCTAGCTCAAGAGGTAGAAAAAGAGTTAGGATAGCTCCTGAAAGTGAAGAGATTGTGAAGAATGGTAAGCTGTCAAGGGCTTGGAAGAGTGTTAAGTGTAGTATTTGTGGCATTGCTGGACACAATCGGAAAACATGTCTAGGGAATGGTGGAGCTGAAAGTAGTCGAACTGGCCATAAGGGAAATGTCAAACAAGTGCCTACAAAAGCTGCAGCAAAAAAGACACATCCTAAAGGTAACAAAGTAGCAGCAAAAAAGACACATCCTAAAGGTACAGGTGTTGTTGAAAGTCAAGTTAGTGCAGTTCAAGGAAGTGGTGTTCAATTTGAAAATCAAGATCAAGCAAATGAAGATCCCATCATACATGATGCATCCTTGTCTCAATCCCAACAACATCAAGATGAAGCAACAGAAGATCCCAGGATACAAGATGAATCCCTCTCTCAATCCCAGCAACATCAAGATGAAGCAATTGCCGATCCCAGCATACATGAACAATCCCAGTGTCAATCCCAGCAACATGATCAATCACAGTCTGATTCTAGCTGCAGTCAAGTGATGTGCAAGCAGTTTCTGCTTCAAACCAGCCTGCTACACGAAGAATGACTAGGCAGTATGCTGCACTGGAAAGAATAATTGCCTCACCATAGGTCAATTCTGTTATGCTAATTAGCTAGACAATGTTTCATCTAGTTTATTTCCTATGGACAAGTTATGTACTCTAAAAACATATGTGTGTGTGTGTCTAACTGTAATTCTCATGCTTCGAAAAGTATGCAATTTTATGCATTTGGAATTATATCCATTTTATGCATCTGTTATGCTAATTAGCTAGACAATGTTTCATCTAGTTTATTTCCTATGGACAAGTTATGTACTCTAAAAACATATGTGTGTGTGTGTGTCTAACTGTAATTCTCATGCTTCGAAAAGTATGCAATTTTATGCATTTGGAATTATATCCATTTGCATTAACTATGGAACCATGTCATTATTGTGTATTTTTATAGATTGACTAAGCTTGATGTGTGAATAATTTTCATCAAAAGTAACCAAAGCTAAACAAAACCTCATAAGAATGTTGACAATTAAAAGTCAAACCTAAACAAATTGCTAACCATCTGCATACCCATAAGGCATTGAAAGTCAAAAACAAACCAAACTGAATACTTCATAACAATGTTGATAATTAAAAGTCAACTTTAATCTTAACCATGTGCATAAAGCCATAAACATACGGTAAACCGATCATAATAACAAGATTCATAACCTTCTGGGACACAACGTTACTACAATTCAAGATAATAAACATTAACCATCTCGCCTCATTACATAAAAGCTAAAAGTTATTCCAATGCATAAACAATCAAAAACAATATCCAACTGAGCACCAGGTAAATCTTCCACTTCCACACATCACCTTGAGCAGCTTCTAATCTTGCCTCAAGCTCATTTATCCCCCTCAAAAGGCCTTGTATGATCATTCTTGAACGAGCACAGATTTCAGGATCATACCATCGTATCCACCGACAAGAAGACCCCTATTCATGATTATGGCAGGTGATTAAACAACAACCATTGTTACAATGTAGTTTGCTACTTGCGAAAAAAATGATACGATACATATTAAAAGACACTTACTTCAACATGACAACCAAAGAATCGACGCCCTGGCTTGGCAGAGGTCCACGAAGTGCGAATTATAGCTTGCTTACCACACCAACAACGTACCATGTTGAAAGGATTATCGTTTTGTGGAAGACTGTTTTTGTAGGATAGTTTAGGGATGGATGATAACTGACGACCAAGCCGTGTTACACAGACATATAGCAACTACAAACACTGTACAACGGTTTGTGTAAAGTACGCTACAGTGAAAGACGGTTTTGCCCTCAACAACATAACATTGACCTCGGCGTTAATGGTCAAGGGACGAGTTTAGCATATAAACTCCATGTTTTGGACTTCCAGCGATGAAAAAGGCAGCTTTTGTCCAATCATGATGCTTGTGTACAAGATTAGGGACGAATGGTGTATTTTACTCTAATTATAATTTTGTTAAACTATGTATTCTTTGTAGGATAACAATTATTTTAGAACAGAAGGAGTAGATATTTTTTGACGAGTTACAATTAGGTTAAAAACTCTAGGCTTTAGACATTATGTGTGTTTAGTAACACATAATGTCCCTTGAAAAATATGGGTTGTTGTTATATGTACAATCTCGTCAATTTAATTTCATCTCACAATAACCCTTGAGTTTATGCCTTCATTTTGATATTCATATTCTTGTTAATAATAATTTAAGCCGTATTAAATTTTTAAACCCGTGCGCAGGTTAAATTTAGAAAGAGAAATAACATGAGTTGTTATTAAATGCAGATAAAAGAAAAAAAAAATATTTTTTTCTGAAAATCGTTACTTGATCTCATAAAGAGGAATAACATGAGTCGTTCGTATATTTATAATCTCAAGTGTTCATTTACATGTCACAATAACTCGTGTTTTCCTTTTTATATTTATAATTTCAGGTAAATATATTAACTTAATATATAGTGACAATAATATTTATAAATAACAATAATATACATGTATGTTTTATAAAATATAAAGTCTGTGGGGTATAAAATCTAAAGGGTATTTATAAAATTTAAAAAATTATAAAAAAAATGAAAATTGATAAGTATATTAAGTTCATATAATTTATTTAAAATTTAACAACTAAAGTTTTATTAATTATTTTTTTTTATATTTTTTTATACTAAATTGGCACATGTGTTTTATATATATTTATTGTTGTTGATGGAAATAGATGACTTTGACTAAATTAAAGTCAATTTTGACTTTTAAGTATGTTGTCTTTTAAGATTTTTATTTATGTTGTTGTTTTGATACTTTTGTTATTTTTTGTAATATGTTAGCAATTGATATATGTTAATTATCTGTTTTTGTTATTATGTTAGTAACCCTTCCCCGAACATGGAGTTGCCATTATGGGAGAAGCACATCAAGTACTACCTCGATCAGAAGACCGTCAAAAGAGCCACTGTCAATGACGAGAACAAGAAGAAGAACAAGGTCTACAACCGGCATGGATCTCGGCCAATGGCCGCATCTCGACATCGATACGTAAGACACATTATGATTATTTTTCATATTGTTCTTTATATATATGGTGTTTGATTTGTCGTTTTTTGTTTCATCTTATATGCATGTGTATATACAGTTTCAGACGAGCGAGACTCGTGAGTACCCGTCCCTCTTACAGAGCTATCACGACGAGCGTTGCAAGGACGGGGTGTGGATGCAGGATGAGGCTCGTGTTCGATATGTAAGTACCGGTCTTTTTATTTTTATTTTTATTTTCCAAACAACCAAACACCCCTTTGAAGTTTTTTTTTTTTTAATTTTCTATTTTATTTATTTTTTTGTAAGCGGATGTGATAGCAAAAGGTTTTAGACGTGATTAGAGAATACATTAGAGTTTAATAGATTATGCCTACATGTAGTAATAAGTAACTTTATCGTACATTTAAGTCATTTAACCCGTTTTGACCCATTTTATCCCAAACAAGTACACGTTATGCTAAAATGGGTCAAAATGGGTGAAACGGGTGTAATATAGATGACAAAGTTACTTTGTAATATAAACGACAAATTTACTTATTAGCACACGTTTAGGCTAATAAGTAACTTTGTTGTTTATATTACACCCGTTTCACTCAGTTTACCTGATACATGAAGTAATAAGTAACTTTCTCGTATATTTAAGTCATTTAACCCGTTTTGACCCATTTTAGCCCAAAAAAAATACACGTTATGCTAAAATGGGTCAAAAATGGGTGAAACGGGTGTAATATAAATGACAAAGTTACTTATTAGCACACGTTTTGGCTAATAAGTAACTTTGTCTTTTATATTAGACACGTTTCACCCATTTTAGCCGATACATGTACTAATAAGTAACTTTCTTGTTTATTTAAGTCATTTAACATGTTTTATTGATTTATTGACTAACCCGACTAATATATTAATTTAATCTCTTTTGTTTCAACTTTTGTAGGAGGAGATGTGTCGCCTACGAGATCTAGGCGTGAACAACCCTACTAGCGTACCCTACATGAACGAAGAGATACTTGCCATGGTTATCAAGGGCAAGCAACGGGGAAAAGTCATCGGTAGGGGTAAGGTGTTGAGCGGGAAGACAATTTTACTTGAGGCGCCTTCAGGTTTGTACGCTCGGCCCGAGATTGATGAGATGATGGCCGACAAAGACAAGAAGATCGAAGAGGTTGTAAAGAAGGAAGACGAGGCTAAGAAAGAGTCGAAGGCCATTAAGCACCAGCTCACAGATATTGTCGGTGTTAGGGAGTAACCCTTAGTAGGCCGAGCTTATGAGCCAGATTCCTTCGAGATCTGAGGTAGGGTCGGGGAGTGGCGCTGGCGGTAGTGGCGAAGGTGGGAGTAGCGCTGGCGGTAGTGGTGGAGGCGGGAGTGATGATCTTGATGGTGGCACTACACCAGAAAGTGGTTCTAGGGACTACATTTGTAGTCCCTATAAGCCCATGGGATCTCGAATGATGCTCATGATGAGTAGATGGAGGTATAAGGGTTATTTTATGTCGATATATATTACCGTTTAGACTATGCTTTTGATTGACTCATCCTTATGTTATTTTTGTACACTTTTAACATTTTGGCGACTTGAACATTGCGGATATAGCAACTTTTGTGTATATAGCAGCTAGATTCGTAGATTATAACACCCGTTTTGTATATTTGTAACGTTTAATGTATTTGAGGGTGTTCTAGCGATTATATATAAGTGTTTTAGCCGTATAACTTGTTTTGGGATATCGGTATATTGGTATTGGTGGTTTAGAGGTTTTGATTGAAAACAGCAGGTGCAGATTGTGTAGATTTTTTTGGGTAAAAATCTGAAAAATTCCTACTGTGCAGCCTGTTCTGCATTAGTAGCAACATCATGTAGTCGTCGGCATTATAAAATTTTATTTTTTAATTTATATGGTCGTCGGGATCATATAAACATAATTTTGGGTGTCTTATGGTCCCGATGTCATGTCGTCGGGACCATATAAACATAATTTTGGGTGTCTTATGGTCCCGACGTCCTGTCGTCGGGACCGTATAAACATAATTTTTTCGCTTATTACTCTCCCGACGACAGGACTTCGGGAAAATACTAATCACGTTTGACTTTCGTTGACTTAATGCTAATTAAGAAAATGAGTAGCATTATGGTGCCGACACCCTGTCTTCGGCATCATATGTTTCCACCAAATAAATCTTTGACCAGAAAATGTTATGGGACCCACATTGGCGTCGGCACGGTGTTAACTTTGTCTTCGGAATAGTGGTTCCCGACGAGCCTCAGCCGGCTAACTCCCGCCTACGCCTTGTCTTCAGGATTATTGCTGCCGACGACAGGGCGTCGACACGATGTGAAAAAAATCATAGACGGAGGTGGTGATTGTACTAGTGAACCCGATTTTCTATTAAAAAAATAAAATAAAATAAAAATAAAATAAATAAACCCTATGTTTTTCAACAATACAAAAAATAACTATATATATATATATATATATATATATATATATATATATATCATAACTAATCCAGATATTGAGCTAGAAAAACATTTAACAACAAAGATAACGTGTAAAAATAAAATTACGTCGCAAATATATATAATTAACTTATTTTATTTATAAAAAAATATGAAAATACCAAACCCGGTCGGGTTTCGAGAATCAGATTGACCCGGGTCAATTAAAATTCGGTTGATCTAATTGAGTTTTGAGATTTAAAAACCCGATTTAGTGTGACTCGTTTTTTTTGCCAAAACCGGTTTAACCGGTTAACCCGGCCGAATCGAACCGGATATCAAAACATTGATGCAAAGACGGCTTCTTAATATTCTATAGAAAACGAAAAATTAAATTTTAATATTAAAATAAAGATTTATTAATTAATAAAAAGGTTACAAGTTTGGGTAGGAGACGAATAGAGCCAACGTGTAAGTAGAGACCGACTTGGATAATGATAAAAAATAATCATCAATGCATTATATATATCCCACTCTTCTTTAAACCATCATGTCCTATACTTTCCTGCAAATCGATCAGATATGACTTCTTATACGGAGCATAAACGTAACAATGTCATCTTTTGGTCTGTTGCTGCAATCTGTTTCGTATTTGAGTTTTATTGGTTTACTAAGGCTTTTCTGCGACTACGTGCAATTCGCCATGATCATGTGGATGGGGACGTGCATAATGGTGGTGTTCATGTAACTGTTGCCGAGCATATTATAAACATTGATGGTCATCAACCTGAAACCGTTGAGAAGCAACTGTACGAGACGGGAAAGAGCAAGAATGATGATTGTGCGATATGCCTAGATGACTTCATCGAGAAGCAGCACATCGGAGTTGTCCTATCATGTCAGCACTCGTTTCATGAAGATTGCATTAAGAAGTGGTTGTCCGATAAACACAGTTGCCCTCTTTGTCGAAAATTCATCCCTTGAATTCCTGAGTTTAGTTCCATCAAGAATTCTTAATAAAATATGGTATAGTTAATTTCTTAAACTGTACTATACTTGACTTAGCTTACACGTATCAACAGATTTGATTAGTTGTACGTAGTGGGTTGGTTTTTGTATGATCTCGTATGTTTAAACTACTCATGACATCTTGTATAAAAGATTTATCAAGATAACCCTTTTCGTTTCCTTATAAACCATATATGCATGCAAAAAGATGACTGATAATTAACAGTATGTATAGTTAATGTATAGCTAGCGTGATTTTTTATGGCACTTGCCGGTGATTAATTGGTAAGTATATACCAAGGTCGATTAGTCAAAAGGCGTGGTAACAACTATCTACGTCCAACCTATCTGTATGCTAGCCCTTTGGTCGGTTATCATTGTTTTTATAATTATCTCTTGAAACTGAAAAGTAATCATAAATAGTTGGTCTATATCTCTCGATTATAGACTGCTATTGATAATCTTATTCCTCATTTACATCATCAAAAATAAAGTTTGATTTATTTTTTAATTCGATTCCGATAGCTTTGATGAGTTATCCCCTCCTTGGAGAAGTTATAGGAGCTAAATCACCCTTAGTCAACATCTCTCGTGGAAGATTAGGAAACAACTACTCACGCAAGAACGGTCTTCCGGAGAAGTTAGAATAACGAAGGTTATGTTGGGTCCGGAGGCAATGGCGAAGGAGGATAGTTATCCCCTCTTTTTTTAAGTTTTTTCTTTTACAAAATTGACACATGTGTGTTTTTTAGCACATTTTATAAATTAGACGAAAATTTAATAGTTTGACGAAATTGAGCTTCAGTTTTGACTTTTATTTGTCACTTGACTTTGATATGTGTCAAAATACAGTAACCTAACCTAATTGGTCTAATTTTTCAATATGATTGTTTTGTCAAAAGTGCTACAAAGTGATGTAATTCTTATATTTTATAAATGTTTACAAAAGATTTATAAAGGAAAATAATACAAAGGAAAAACTTACTACGATAATTTAAAATCAACAAAGAAATGATTTTTAAAAAATTATTAATGAATGTAAGAGCCATTAATATACTTCTTCTATCTCTTAGCGCCTCTTACTGTGAAAAAAAGGAAAACAAAAATCTCTTACCGCGTAGCGAGTCAGAGTTAAGAGCCGTTAAGAGGGAAAAAAAATCCTCACGATAGATCTTAAGTTCATACATAAATAGGTAGTTAGAGAAATGGTCAAAAACGGTTACAAGAATGCTCGGATTAACCCGTTTACATCTGAGTCGAAGATTCGCCGCCGTTAAATGACCTAAACAAAAAACCTCATACCGGTTTTTAATTAAAGAACCCATTTTTTTTCTTTTTTTCTTTTTTTCATTTGTTTAAAAACTCAACCAACTCACACATCCCAACATGCTTTCAGCCTAACCACATTTTTTGCATGAGATGTTCATCAATTATCAACATAGGTATATATTTTTTAACGTTCTTCGTCGTCTTGTGTAAAAAATAATCGGCATGATTTACGGATTAAACTTGATGGTTGATCACTGGAAACCGCTAAAAGTTTGCAACAGCGAAACAAATGGATGAGATTGTTCGTAACTTCATATAATAACCTTTACAAAAGCTCAATTGTGATCGTTAATACAATGAAAAACCGACTAATTAAAGTAAGCTTACATTTTGATGTGCTAAATTCTTTAAAACCAATGCTAATGGCAACCACTATCATTCACCCGACCACTATCTTGACTGCGTCCCTTTGTTAGCTAGTCCATTATGCCGACCGAGTCCCCTATTTGAAATTGATTTAGTGGTCGGGTACCCAATCGGTATTTCATATACATTTTTTTTATTGTGCTCGCTTTAATACTTGGAGCACAACGGTTTTAGAAAGAGAAAACTAAATTGACGCTGAAGTGACAAAAATAATCGTTGAAAATAGTAGTTACCATTACATTAGTCTAATTAACATCCTTGACCTTGATGAATTCATGTTTTATTTATAAAGTTTTATAGTTTTGAACTTTTGAGAAAATGTTAAGCCGTAAACAGCGAGGTGAACCAACAATCCACATGATGGCTATGACCGACCCAAGCTTCAACTTTTTAATGATTTAATATAGCTAAATTTGCATTATTTGTGTTTTGAGGCTTCTTTCGTGCTTGTTTGCATTTTGCTGTTTATACAAAGGTGAAAAAACTTCCTATTTAACTAATAGGCCTAAACTCCTATTAGTTTAATAAATTGTCAATATAAAATCGTTGGCAAGTTATTAGTTAATAGGCTTAACAGGGTCATTGGCAACTGTGTTAGTGTGGAACAATCCACTTTCATTAAAGGCAGGAGTATTCTTGACGGTCCTTTAATTTTCAATGAATATATGGCGTGGTACCGTAAGAGGAAAAAAGAACTTATGGTTTTCAAAGTTGATTTTGAGAAAGCTTATGACTCTCTTAGGTGGGATTATCTCAATGTGGTTATGGAGAATCTCGGATTTGGGCATAAATGGCGAACATGGATTCCGGGTGTCTAAAGAATTCTCGGGCATCTATATTAGTGAATGGATCTCCTACAACCGAGTTCGAGATGTTTAAGAGGCTTAGGCAAGGAGACCCATTGGCCCCTTTTTTTTATTTATCCTTGCAATGGAAGGGCTACATGCTACTATAGCTAAGGATGTGATTATGGACATGTTCAAAGGTGCCTCAATTGGTCAAGGTAACATGGTTCTTTCTCACTTATTCTATGCAGACGATGCTATTTTTTTAGGTGGTCGGTCTCATTACAATTCCAACGTATACAATTTGATATGCATGCTTAGATGTTTCTATATGGTGTCCGGGTTAAAATTAACGTTCATAAAAGTAAACTTCTTGGCATTTGTATTTCTGATGTGGATGTTTCGGATATGGCAAAGTTTCTTGGTTGTGGGGTTCAAAGCTTCCTATGGTGTATCTAGGCGTGCCTGTTGGATGCAACATGGGTCGATGCGATAATTAGAAGCACATATTCCAGAAGTTTAACTCTCAGATGGCTCAGTGGAAAGCTAGGTTGTTATCGGTAGGCGGGAGTCTATCTTTAATAAAATCAGTAGTGGGTAATCTTCCTACTTACTACATGTTTTTGTACTTGATGCCCTTGACTGTGCAGAAGAAATTGGAGTCTATGCATAACAGAATCTTTATAGGAGGTGATTTTGATGAGAAAAAGATCACATGGGATAAATGGAATACATGTTTAGCGAGTAAGGCTACGGGTGGCCTTGGTATTGGTAGTATATATTCGTCAAATGCTTCCTTGTTGTTTAAATGGATTTGGAGATTTCGATGTTATCCCAACAATCTTTGGGTAAAAGTGATTAAAATTATACATGGGCATGATGGAGGTATTGGCTGTTGAAGGATTGTTAAATCAAATCAAGTCCTTGGAATACTATTATGAGGTCGGTTCTCAACTTCAATCGAAAGGTATTGACTTGCTGGCTGCTTGTAAGCGTTCTCTTGGTGATGGGATTTCGATCATGTCCTGGGTTAAAATTTGGTGTGGGGATCGTCCTTTAAAAGATTTGTTTCCTCGTGTTTATGCTTTGGGTGAGGATAAACGTTGGACAGTAGCTATAAAACACCCAAATATGGATCGCAACAGAAAGGTAGTCGGGGGGTGTTACTTCATGGAAAGAAATTTACAAGTTATATTGAACGACCTATAAATGAGACATTTTAAAAAGTTTTCATTCGATAAATAAAATCAAAGTTACAACAAGAGATCTCAAAGTGTAACACCCCTAGATATGTATCGTAGCGTGAAGGTAGTCGGGGGCGTTACTTCATGGAAACAAAGTTACAAGTTATATTGTACAACCTCTATATTGGAAATTTTAAAAAGTTTCCATTCGATAAATGAAAACAAAGTTAAAACAAGAGATCCTAAAGTTTTAAGTTACATAAATATTTTTAAAACATTATCGAATGGTAATATAATGCTTCAAAGTATTCGAAATTCCATGTGACTCAAATGCTCCAAAGGCAAGGTATCGCCTTAGGGACATGAGAAATATATGCTAAAACGGTCAATATAAAGTTGGTGAGTTCATAGGTTTTTATGAATAACAACGTAGAGTAAAAGTAATGCGGATTCAAAAAGAGCTTTGTGACCATTGTGTCACTCACAATGTCATGAAAGTAAATGTTTGCCTTTAAGTAAGTTAGTATTGTGGACTACAAGGTTTTCGAAAGTGATTATTGTACACATACAATATCAAGTAAAGTATTTAGTGACTACTACTTCACTCAAAGTGTCAGGAAAAGTATTAGTGATAATTGAAATGAATACAATGTCAGGGAAAGTATTACGATTGCACTAAGTCTCGTAACACCGATGCTACGACAATTAAGTATACAAATAAGTGAACATAGTATAAAGGCCCGGTAAGTGTTTAACCCTCGACACTTAGATTCCGACATTGTATACGTTCGTTTGCCTATCCGGTCATCCCGAACAGGGATGTTACCCCAATAGATCTATTTATAACACTCGCGCTTCTCGCAAGAACTAATGGTTCATGATAGTGGACATAGTGGGTTATCGATACTTAGGCGTAATCCGTAACAGTTTAAAAGAGTACTTGTTTCCGAAGTGAAAGCAAGCATGTTCTCACCCCAAGTTTGTAAAACAAGTATTAAAAGAGTAAAAATATGGCTATAAACTCACATAAATATTTTAAGTACTTGTGTCTATGAGAAAGTAACTGAGTATGTAACAAATAAATGAGTAATGTGTTCGAGTAACCGAACAAGTATTTAGGTAAGGCAAGTAGTATTTTTGAGTAAACAAATCATGTATTTAAGTAAAACGAGAAATAAATTTAAGTAAAACGAGCATGTATTTTAACCGCAAAAGCTGGGTTTTAAAAAGCGTGATGCGCGTCGATGCGATAAGGTTCAAAAAGCCGAGGCGTGAGGCGCCGAGGCGAATGCGCGCGCATCACGTACCCGAGGCGACAATTTATAAAAAAATATTTAAGTTATATATAGTGCATAAAACACATTAATAACACATTTATACCACATTTAATGTCAAAAGATACCATGTATGTTCATAGTTCACGATTCTATATCACTAAAATACATAAATAGTCGAAAACTAAGATCAAAAGTCTTATCGTTTATAAGGAATTGGTCAAATTAGACCCATATTTTAAAAGTAAAGCCCATGAGAAGAAGCCCAATACACATTATTAAGTCCAATTAACAATTAAAAAAAAAACAAAAAAGGCTAAAAGTACATGATGCGCAAAAAAGCGCTGATGCGGGCATCAGCTGATGCGTGCCTGATGCGCGCGCATCACCTCGCATCCCGTAAACGCAACGCATCAGGGTGTCTGATGCAACAAAGCCGCGCATCACGCATCAAGCGCGCCTGATGCGCGCATTTTTAAACACAGCGCAAAAGTATTTCAAAACAAGTAGAGTAAGGCTCATGAACTCACCTAAAGTAAAGTAGCAATCCGGGAAAAGGAAAGTCAAAGTATATGGGTAACGGCTCCGACACGCGACCTAAGTAAATATGATTCGTCTTAGTATTACACTATGTGCAATGCAATAAATGTAAATGTGTTTTCAAGACTTTGTATCGCCACCGCATGTTTGTGTTTTACTTTTATATGTTAAAAATACTCTTTACGTACAAGTTGTGTAATAGTTTACGTACAAGTTGTTTAATAATATAAGTTTCGGCACTTTATCAAATGTCCCCGTATTAACTGACTTTAATAGTCACGTAATAAAAATTGTCTCGTTTTTATTTTAAGTATTTAAAATAATACTCTTTTAAAGTTTATAAAAATATATCATCTTTTTTACGGGTTTCTTTATTTTGTCAGGTTTCGTCTTTTTTTTGGGTTTCTGTCATTTTATCGGGTTTCGTCATTTTGTCAGGTATTGAAAATAATAACCATTTCATTACTTATAAAAGTTTAGTTTTGTCTATTTGTCCTGTTTATAAAAAATATACATTTGTACCATTTATAAAACTCTAATTAGACGGTTTCATGTTTATATTGTCATTTTAGAAAAATAGTTTAAGTAGTAAGTTTCTAGCGAAAATTCGGCATGACCTTTTCGTTTATTCTTACTTTACCAATTTTACCTACCTCGTTTTTAGTGGTTCGAAACTATTTCAAAATTTATAAAAATGTATTTTAGCTAATTGTGTAGGGGAGTTTTTTCATAAAAAGGTATAGTTTTGTCGTAACTTCAAAATAGAGTGACTCTCTCATTTTAAGTCCGTTTTTAATGCTTCAAGCGACCACGTTTAGCTTATAGTGTCTAGTTTCTATTTCTTTATCCTATTGTTGAAAATAGTAAGTTCATTTTGGTGTATTTACTATTTCGGAACAGCAAGGTCGCAAACTATATATTTCGTCATTTAAACTAGATTTTCAACAGCAAACCATAACAACATGCTAAAACTAATCCCTTCCACCGATTATCACTATTTTCTCAACAACACAACAACTTCAAACTATCCTAGTTTCCCCTCCACTGATTTGATAACAACATAAACATATCAACTTACAAAATAAACCGCAAAACTCAACCGCAAATAACTTTGTACATATAACTTAAACAAAAGACAACACAAATAATGGTGATACAAATCTTGTCATGTTTTATATATGTATGCCGTGGCATGTACATGGTTTATTATTTAATTTTTCTTGAAAATCATTACATATAAGTTGTACTTTAGTTAAATCCATGTCAAGAACATCAAGAAAGTATAAGAAATTTTAAGAAAAGTTGACTTACAATATTTGATGAAAAAGTGAAGATTTTGAATTCAAGAACAACCCAAATGATATGTTATGACCCAAGATAACTATTCTAACGACCCAATTAAGCTTCCTTATACCCAATATATTCAAGATCCAAGAAAAAACTATGGATTTAGGGGTGTTTCTGGGTTCGACGAGGCAAAGAGAAAAGAAAGAAATGAGAGAAATTTTGCTAGTTGTGTTCGCAAGTGTCTGTGAATCAAACTAGTGCAATGGTCTTATAAATTGATATGTATTAATATGGTTAGTGGCTAGATGTAATGGTACATAACATGTTGGTACAATCTAGGAAAATAACAAAAGATGAAGGTAAGCATGTCAGTGTGTATCTAAGAGCACAAGGCATGGAGATGAATAACATGCCAAATACATTATTTTTTCGTGCCATTCGTGTGCCAAAGGTACCGGCTAACATGCCATTGGTAAGTCATTGGGTGTTTGAGCCATTGGAATGGCTTAAGCCATTTGCATCTTTTGTTTGTTTATTATTATTATTTTTTTGTATCGTGAGTGAGCGGGTATATTTGGTAGGGTATTTTGTGGGACTTACAAGTATCAATAACATGTTATTGGTGTGTTATGAAGGAGGGGTGTTTTAGTTATTGGTGTGTTGTTGAGGTGGCGCTGATGTGGCATACCAATAACGTGTTATCCGTTAACACGATACCTTGTGCTCTAAGCACTTAATAAGAAAACAAATCGTATAAGTATGTAAGTGGTGATATAAGTGATAGGTTAAAAATCAAATTAGTATAAGTGTGTGTGTGTACTAGGCTCAGAAAAAGTCAAAGGGGGAGGGAAAATATTTGATTTTCCAAAATTTGTGTATTGTGTTATTTAATGCAAAGGTGACGGGTCGGTTAGGCGTTTTCATGCACACCTAAGTAAAAATAAAAATTGTAAGCGTTATTATGCAAAAGTTATGAAAATAACTTTATTGATGTTGTAATGTACTAATTTAATGCGAATTATAGTTAGTTTGGTGTCGGTACGCGTTCGGGCTTGTTTTTCACAATAAGCGAGATAACTTCTCGTTTTTTAGTTAGATAAGCTCGTAAATGTTCAAAATTTAATAATTCAAGTTTTCTGATTAAATAATAGTCTGAAAAATTGTCGGTTGTCATAGTAGCTCAACGTATTAATACCACGAATTGGAGTAATGTGCTTAGGAGGTTACCGAGAGATGGTGTTGAATCAAACCAATTTACAGCTTTGATGGATGTTATTCGAGATGTGACGCTTTTAGATTCTAAGGACGGATAGAGATGGGCTTTAGACTCTTCTGGTTTTTCTGTTGCTTCTACCCAAAAACATATTGATGATCATATTCTAAATGGTGGATTCACGTGTGTCCCTATTAAAGTTAACGTCTTTATGTGGAGATTGAAAACGTTGGTGAATAAGGATAGAAAAGGAATTGATGTTGCTTGTCTTTTATGTTCAGTGTGTAGTGAGCAAATAAAGTGTGTTAATCACTTATTCTTCTCGTGCGGGATGTCTCGGGAGCTTTGAGCTCTTTTGGCTAGATGGTGTGATTTGGATATTCTGGAGGTCTCCAATATTGCAGAGTGTTTGTCGTGGTTAGATGCTTGTCAAGTGTCGAAGAAGGCCAGGCTCATTCTTGAAAGGGTTGTAGCTACGTTGTTGTGGTCCATATGGAATTTTCGTAATGCTTTGATCTTTTTGATGTCTAAACCTAAAAAGGCGAATATTTGGGCTTTTAGTGTACATCAATCGTTTTGTGGATTTCATCTAGAAATCCTAAGTTTAGGTTAAGTTTGATAAGATGGTTAGAAAATTCTATAGATAATAATTCCTTATTGTAATTGTTCCATTATCTAGCTTTTGCTAATTTTATAAAATGCCGCCGTTCAAAAAAAAAGGTATCAAACTCATTTTAGACATAAATATATTACACTATTTATATCTAGTTTTTTTTGCTCCAGAAATCGCAGTAGGACCGAAGTATCTCGTTGTGTTTGGGCATTTCTAACTGGTCTAATCAAGTTTGGTTTAATCGTGTGGTATCAAACTCGAATCATCGAACTACCGATTGTGGGCATTTCTAACTGGTTATTGGGTTTAACAAATTGGAGTCTCAAGTACTCAAGCACATGTTTTGAACAAAAAATTAAAAACCCAAATTAAAATTTCCGATTTTCGAAACTTGACCACATTGACATGATGAGTTGAGATCAATATAGAACTCATATTTGTCATAGAACAAATGAACCAATCATAACCCTCCATTTTTTATCTAAATTAATACAAAATCATTTTCCACCTTTTTTTTTAAACAACATATCTTACAAACGGTAAATCTTCAAAATATAAAAAATACACCATCGTGACGAGAATTAAATTATCTTTCTATAGATATGCATTTTTACATATTTTCGACAAACATTTTTTTTCAAAAATTCCGTCCGAAAAAATCATATATGATTTTTACGAATCATATATGATTTTAAAAAATCATGTATGATTCGATTTTTACGAATCATATATGATTTTTACAATCATATATGATTCTCAAAAATCATATGTGATTCATAAAAATCGAATCATATATGATTTTTGTTGATCGAAATTTTGAAAAAAAAAATTGTTAAAAATATATAGTAGTGCATATCTATAGAAAGATAATTTAATTCTCGTCACGATGGTATAATTTTTATCGCGTAACGATTAACGGTTTGCGAGATATTTAATTTTTTAAAAAAGGGTGAAAGTTTATCATAATAAAAAAATGAATGACTATTATTGGTTGATTGGATCTATGGTAAATTTTGGTTCTATATTGAACTTTTGCCTTGACATGATTTGATAATTTTCGACTATTTATCTATTTTTCTACATGGGAAACCATAATCGAATCATCTTTTGTAGTATGACGGATAAACCGCTAGCTCGATAGACTATCCCGCAAGATACATAAAGCCTAATAAATCAATAATAATTATATGGCTGCAGCGCAATAAGTTCCTCACATATATGAAAGCTCCTTCCACGTTTTATTTCAAATGAAATAAATATTAACTCATTTTAGACATAAATATATTACACTATTTATATCTGTACTATTTATAAAACAAAAATGATTAAATTGAAAAGTTAGGAAAGTGAAATGTTAAAACAATTAAAAAAAATGTTAATATTGTTATAAATATAGAGAACAATAATAAAGAACACAAGAATAAGAGAGGGGAAAAGAGAATTCTTATTCAGTTATATCTATCCAAGAGATTACAAGTATGAAGTATTTATAAGGAAGATAAATACATGTAAACCCTACCGGGCTAGTTGAGATAATGGTGAATATACATAAGTCCATTATAATATTTTACAACACTCCTGTTTGGGTATTCTCCTGTTTGGGTATTCACCGTTTATCATGCGCTATAAACTGTCTCATTAAAAATCTTATCAAGAAAAAACACAATGGGATAAAAAAATATGAAGGGAAAAAAGGGCAGTGCGCATAATGATCCTCGTCAAATTAGTGTATATATATTTCAAGCATCCAATGCTAATCTTCTGAACGAGTTGCTCAAATACTTTTGTTTGAAACAAATTTGTAATGAAGTCCACCAAATTGTTGATGTTAAGAATAAGTCCTACAAAGATGACAAAATATATGTGTAGCTTCCAACCAAATATCAAATAAATTGATTGGAAGTATATATTGCTAATACAAATAAAATTATTTAGTCTCGTTACGCATATTAACTGCAAAATAGACATCAAAGCCTTAGTTGCACTTATGTATGGTACTTGAGGACTAATTATTTCTTAGAGACATGTGCAAAAGCAATTCCTATAATATGCGTCCAAATTATGTTGATCCATATAAGGATTAACTCAATATGATCAAATAGAGTTCTTAAGAACTTTATTAATTGCTTCTTGAAGTTGAAGTTGTTAGCCATGCTTGAGGCATTACAAATCCTTCATGGAATATGATAGTTCTTGTAGGATCGTATATTTTATGTTGTTTGATGATTCGGGTGGTCTAGGATGGTGATGATACAAGTAATCCATATTAGAGAGATGAAGAGAGTAGAGAAGGTGTTCTAGAGAGAGAAATAATCAAATAGAAAAGGTTAGATTATCAAGAAGCACCACCCTTCCCTTAGTGGGAAGGGTATTTATAGTTACAAACTAAAAGCCCTCCTGTCGGGCTGTGGATCAGGTATACAGTGGGTAAAGACCCGTCTTTTCTCCACGGTGTTACACTAAGCTAAACTAAGCTAATAACTAATATAATAAATAGTAAATAACGATATGTCTACGAGCTAACTTGTGCTAGTCAATAGTTGGGGTGACCGACACTTCACAATGGAATTTCCAATTCCTAACAATCTCACCCTAAGGGAGGTCACCCATGTTTTACATTTTGAATCCTAGCATTCTATTTAATCTTTAGTCTTGAGCTCGTAGACTTCAATTCTTCAATGTCCGCATTCTTTGTGCTTTAGCAGTGACTCTTCATTGTCCGCATAGTTTTGTACTTTCAGTGGAGGCCTTTAAACTGATCCACATTTTTTTATGATCTTCGAGCTTTCATTGAGATCATCAGCCACAGTAAATCTCTAGATCACCCTTTGTAGTGTTGCCTTCATGTGATGTTGTGATTTTCGGACCGACATGCTCACACTTTCTGGATCATGACATCATTTCATCAAAGTAGCGGAAGCTTTCTTGGTTCATGATATTTGCAGCAGTGTAGCAGAAGCATAATATAAAAATATCAGAGCCAGGTTATGTAGATAAGCACTTGTCATGATTTCTCTAATTAAGTGTAGATGCTGCGAGCATGCGGCTATGAATTGACTTCTCAATATCGATCAGCTGCAACCGTCCAAATGTACCTGCAAACAACAGTTAGCAATAAAACACACGAAAGTGTCTTTGATCACTTTCGTTGAATTGAGGTACACGGCCCACGGTTCCCCGTTGATCAGTACAAGTACTGCCTGTGATCAGGTATAATTACGAAGAATCTCCTTGACAGGGTTTCGCAGCTGCTCTAGCCATTCTCAAACCGGAGCGTCTCAAAGAAGACAACACGGAGTGAGTGAACCAGCGAATTGAGATTCACTGATTGATGAAAAATTGATTTGAAAACAATCGCGTATTGCTTAGAAGAAAGAGTTTTGTAATACGACGAAGGTTTTATGAGAAAGATCAATTTTCAATCAGAAATACTTTTTAATCTTTGAAAAGAGTACACATTCGATATGCTAGAGAAAAGAAGAGATTTGCACATCGAACCGTTTTTCCAAAAGTATTTTTTCAATCAGAGATAGTTTTTGTGTTTGAAATATGAATACACATTCGATGTGCTAGAGAAAAGAAGAGATTTGCACATCGAACGGTTTTTCCAAAAGTATTCGTCAATTCATTTCCTGGACCAAGGTTGATTTAAGAGTGAATCGCCCCATTGTTTCTATCCAGTTGTCACAAGCTTGATCTTATTAAAGATCTCACATGTCACCCACCAAGAGCTTGTTTGATGTTCGCTCTAGAAGGATTTCCATCTTCATTGTGAATATTTTACATATCACTCGGATGTTCTGGCAATACCACAAGGATAATGCGTAGGACTCTCAATATATACTTACTTTCCACATTGTGTGAAACAGCAAGTCTTCGTTAATTTTGTGTCCTAATGAGATATTGTGGATGATCTCTTGGCTCTAGACTCAATTGTGCACTTTGGTTTCCTATGCAGGAGACTAGGGAGAGGGTCTCCTTCTTCAATATCAACAATCTTTAAGAGAAAGTCGATAGATTATGTAGGTTCCCCGTGAGAATGAAACAAGTCCTTTTAAGAGGAACTTGAGTAGTTTGGGAAATTAGGTGCAGTGCGTCACTGGGTCCATGACGTCTTATCTTCAATACCAGTGTTACCTTAGTAGACACCAAGTAGCATATGTATTGAACCCGGTTTCCCTAAGGTTGAATTAATGGAGGGCTATTTCTTTTCACCCTTTTCACATTCAATTCTTTTTCATTCTTCAACCCCTTCAGTACTTACCGAGACTTCATTACTAGAACCTTGTTGGGTTTATTCCAGTTCTAGCTCTATCTCAGTAGGCACTCTTCCCTTATTCTCACTTTTCTCCTTTTTTTCATCATACCTAAGGACTTCTACACTATCTAGTGGATTGTCCCTGGGTATATCCCTCCGGCTCTGGCGGGATCGTGGGAACGAATACCTAATCTAACCATCTTTATAACACCATGCATAAAGTAAATTGGTCGGTCTTTTGGTATTGTTCTTTCCTTCTTGAAACCAATTGAAAAATCATGTGGAAAATCAATCAAGGTACTTGCGATGCGAGATCAAAGCATTTTGTACCTTAATAGTTTTGATCATTTAGAAATGCTCCCCCTCAACATGTGCATATGATCTTGAATTTGTTTAGCACATGGAGGCAAGAGTTCTTTGAAATATATTCTTGATTACAATTTCTGTGGAAAAAACCATTTGATTTTCTTGGTAAATTCTCCCCCTCAAAATGTGCGTTAGTTATATGAAATCATTTAACACATAAAGGAAATAGATCTTAGAAGTACTTTCACGATCACATTTTCCATAGAGAAAACCATTTCAAACTCAATCAAGGTACATATGATAAAACATTGAAACCTTTGTACCTTGATAGTTTAATTTCTTTAGAAATGCTCCCCCTTAATATGTGCTTCGATATTCGAAAGTGTTTAGCACATATGGGAGAGCAGCCTGCACTTTTTGAGTCAAAACGATCACTTGTTATCAGATTTCATATTTAAAACACATTTTCTCCCCCGATCAAAAATATCAAATCCTTTGAGATTTTGGATCCCAAGTGATTTAAATAGGTTTAGAAAACATGGGAGAAAATATGCATGGTTTAATTTCTCTTCTGGTTTATGGATAAATGCTCCTCCTCAATCATGTGCATTATGTATTTGAAATCATTTGGCACATGAAGGAAGGAGTGCTTTTGAAATAACAACCCTTTAAAACCGATTTGAGATTTAAATCACGATCTCTCCCCCGATCAAAAATTTCAAACCAATTGAGATTTGTGATCCCAATTGATTTAAATCATTTAGAAAAATTTGGGGAAAGACGTGGCAAGATTTAATTTTAAAAAATGACTGATATGGACCAATTTAGACATTAAAGATTGTTAGTGTCAGATATGATAGTTTTTAAGAGATCTTTTAGTAAAATAAAATAATTTCACAATCAAACAAGAACAGAAAAAAAATTCATTTTGAAAGATTTTTGAGTTTTAAATAAAATCATACCATAACATAACATTAAATCTTTAGATCACCACTTATTTTGTACAAACAGACTTGATAGATGAAATATCGTTTGAAAATATTTAATATTGAAATCACTCTCCCCCTCAATCAATGACCGTAGTCGTTGATTGAGTGACTTAAGTTTTGAAAAAGTGAAGTCCAGTTGATTTCCAAAATTTACTTCTATTTATTTTCAAACAAATATTTTCCATTTTCAAAAACAATAATTTTGAAATATTTTTTAAAATGGTATCATCCACTACTTGTCCTGCACAAAGATACGTTAGGTGGATAAGCTGCTTCTGTTGTTGTTGTAAGGCTGGAAGAAAACCGTCTGCTGAAGTAGTGAGACCTCTGAAGTTGCATCTATCATGCCAACTATCCATGGAGAGATCTGATTAAGCTCCGTTTCTTCTTTTGTCGACCCAAGATATAGTTACCATTTCCTTTCGGCATCCAATCATCTTCATTTGTGGGATCCGTATCGGGAACATTCTTTTATACCATGATATCTGCATATGTTAGTGGACACAAACAGATATATGGTGGTCGACATCACCCAAACAACAATTGACTAATAATAGTCAATCCAACATATCAACCAGTTCATATATGGCATGGGAATAATGTTTTCATCAAACTATAATCATCTAATTCTAACAATCATATCCTAGATTCCTAATCCTTCAACATAGGCAAATATCGTTTTCTGATAAGCACGTAGGATGATTAAGAAATCCCTGTTTGATGATATAAATTTGAAAATATTCTCCCCCTCAATCAATGACTCAATTTATAAAAAGTTTTAACCATGCTGAAGTCATTGATTGGGTTTTGCAAATTTTTAAAATTCTGATTCTGATTGATTTTTAAGCAACTCAATTTCTACCATTTTTGAACAACAAATATTTTTCTGAAGAATTTATAGAAAGAAAAACATTTGTGTAGGAACAACAGTCTTTTTGGCGACATGCTTTCCTCATTTAGTTTTAGGATAAGTGCACGATATTTTTGAAAATTAGTTTAGCGCAACACTTCCTTCCTTGAAAAACGGGTTGCTATCTGAAATAATAGCAAACCATTGTTAAGCGCGGGTTACAGTCTGAAATAACTGCAAGCCATATTTTGAGACATGTTTTGAAAAGAATATTTACACCTCCTGCTCGAACTTCATCTATGGTCCCGTGCCATTATTGAATGACATTTCTAAGACCGTAGATGTTATCGATATCAGAAGATATGTCTTGAGAAAACATATTTTTGGTATTTTTTCAAATTTTCTGATTTTTATGGGTTTTTGTTGGTTTTATAATTTTCTATTTTCTTTTTGTTGGTTTTATATTTTTGTATTTGGTTTTTGATAAATATTTACAAAGATAGAGTAGATGATATAGTTTATGAATATGATGATTCGAGTACCGAGATAAGGATATCAAACAGCCTCGTTGAAGAAGATAGAAATCGTCATCTCTTAAACATCCACCACCAAAGCTTCCGAGGCTCTTGAAAAGAAGGAACTGAGCCTTTAAGAATGCTAGACTTTGGCAGCTTCCCCCCAAACCAAAAATCCTTTAGCTGAGCAGATTCAAAGCTTTCTTTCAAGCTTCCCTTAGCCAGGTGCACAAAGAAGCACACCATTATCATCGATCTTGCTGCTCCTTTTAAGAATAATTTTTGTGATTCTTCGTTCGAGGTTATATCATCCAAAAGAACAGCAACGTATCATCCCACACATAAATAACTCTTCTCAAATTTCATTCCATCAAGTCAAGCGATCCATACCAAAAAGTTGTCAAGAGACCACTTTCCCCAAGTAGATGAATTGATGCAGTCAGTCTCTTAGACTAGAGCTCACGGACCCGAATATACATATACCCGAAGACAGAGAAACTTATACCATCGAAGTAGCAGATTAAGTCCGATAGCCAAAGAATAACCCCGATGTATACTTTTCTCTCCCCTGATGATAGTGTATGAAGCTCAAGAACCCAAAGTACCCGAATGTCCAAAGAGAGAATAAGCGATAACATTGAAGAAGCAGGCCGAATCATTGATTATCTCTGCGGATGTCAACTCCGGAATAAGTGATTATATCTCTGAATCACTGATTAAGCACTCAAGTGAAATAGCTGAGCATCCCCAATGTACACAATCTCTCTCCCCTGATGATTGCGATAGCATCAGAATCATCACACACTTGTGTACCTCTTTTATCACCAGAAACTAACTCTTCCATCTCTTCCCTACATAGTTGGAATAAGAACACTAAACGCCATGAGTCAAACCTTGAGTTTCTCTGCGGTAATGACATATGTCTTCCCGGGATTTCTTCAATCACTTAGAAGTATTAAGCTCATCAAGTTTACTCGCGTTTAGATGCATGTCTCCTTCCCCCTTGCTGGTTTTGATACTTCAGAATCAGCAACACATTGTAAGCCCATATATTTGAAATCTTTTGAGAAGAACACTTTTAATCTTTGTGAGAATCAACTTGCTGAAGAATGTGAGCAAGTCTAATTGGGGATTAAATCTGACTTTTCACTCTCCCCCAATTAGTGCTCTCCCCTAAACCGACAATCTGTTTGATAAATGCCCAGATTAAGAAGAAGTCTTTAGATCGTTAAATGCAACTCGTCTTTAGTCTTCTAACATGTAGCAGAAAATGTAGAACCGACTGTAGTCTCGACCTTCTTCAAGATTGTCCGTTTGGGGAATAGAAAGTTAACATCTTCTTCTCACCAAATGCATTCCCGTTAACTTTGAAATAGCAAATCCCCTTAACTAAAATCCCTCCCAATTAAACAAGAACAGAGAGATGTTCATCAAGGAAATCACCAATCAGCCCGCAACGAACACTTGAAATGGTAACACCAAACAAACAATCACATCAAACAAGAACAGAAGGTTGCCCGGAATCATCTTGTCGATGTGTACATGAAGCATTAACTGGAATCACTTTGTCGTTAAACTCATATCAGCTTGTGAAGATGTCAACTAACGGCTCTTAGAAGAAACTCCATGTAAAGATGACCTGATAAGAAGAAGCTCGGTTCTTACATGAGTTTGGAGCCGTTTGACCATTTATTCTCAGAAGTCAATCATCATGCAGTAAATTCACACTTCTTCTCCCCCTCAAGGATTGCATACGGAGTTGCCATTCTTGATTGAATAAGTGAAAATCATCCAAATGTATTCTATTCACACTTCTCCCCCTCCAAGGTAGCATATGATGTCGCCATCGTCATTATAATTGAGCAAGTGGAATAAGAAAACAATCAACAGTAGTTCGGTTCACTTGACGACTGAAAGCGCATGGAAAAATCATGAAGCATGTTGATGAGAATGGTCATCAATGAGAAGATTTCTCTTCTTCCGAAGATAATGCACACTGAAGCGTACACATTTCTTTTCTTTGAGGAACGAGGCTTGAACTGCTGTGTTCAAATTTCATAATCTCTCTCTTTTCATCTACTCTTGGCAAACTTGTAATCAACCCCATTATCATTCAGTTGGCTCTTTGTCGTGACAGCTGATGGAGAAAAACCAATATGATGAATTTGACCCTGAAGTAAAATAACCCGAACTCGTGACTTAAACTTGCACATATGTAACAAAGAGCGGTGCCGAGAGTTCATCTTCCATTGAATCTCTAAGTACTCTATACTCTTCATCCAACCAACCATCAAGTATAAGACGTACATCACCTCTTGAAAATCCACAATTGAATGTGACACTGAGCACTACAACGTAACTCCTTAAAGTGATAGTTATTTTGTGGCGGTAAGAGCCCAATTCCCCCAAGTGGTAAAAGAAAAGGAAAAAGTCACCAAACAATAACTAGATTTCCAAGTCTTCGTTTTTTATAATAAGCTCGAACAAGGATCTTGAAGAATCTTCATCCAACCATCCCTGATACCTTCAGATACTAAGTACACTCGCCCGTGATATTTCACTTCAACCTCAAATAAATAATAGTGAATTAACCCCGTTGTCACATCTTCTGGTTAAAAGCTCAAATCTAGCCTCCTTTGACGTTTTAAGTGAACTATGATAATGGTTTTCATCCCGACCATGGTTAAAAGCACATAACCCCATAAAACCATGTAATAACCAAATTGCTATGACGAATATTCAAACACACATCCAATTCATGAAGTACACCCTTTTATCCCTTCTTCGAAGTAGAAACTGTAGCACCAGCATCAGATAAGACCTCTAAATACACTTTCCTTTCTCCAAGATGGTTCCATCATCACGGGATTTTACATTTCTATGGTTTAAACCGAGAAATAGTTTCTTTCGCGGGATTTTAGAAGACCAAGAATAAACCGTAAGATAGATCCGGAAATGCACTTTACTATTACCAGGATGTTTCCATTGTCACGGGATTTTACAAGTCTATGATTCAAACCGAGAAATAGATTCTTTCGCGGGATTTTACAAAATCAAGACAAAACCATAAACAATGTTAGCTTGAATGTGTTATAACAACTTTGGTTTTGGTGAATATCTGTTTTAAGGGAACATGGAGCGGTTCATCGACGGTTCATTCTCCATCATCAACACTATCATCAACAATTCTTTTCCCATATGTAGACAACTTCACAAACTATACTGATTCAAGTAGAATAAACTACTTCCCCTTGGGGTTGACCGTAAAACATCAAAGTACACGTTTCTCCCCCATGATGGTTTCGAATCTTCGGAAGCATCATTAACGTGTACAACCATCTGCACGAAAAGTTCTCGTCATAAGCAAACATCTTGAAAAATCATGTATGATGTTGAAGATTCTTGAAAGATGTTGGTTAGACTGTGAAGTGTCATTTAACCTTCAGTGGTGACGAATACCCCATAAGAATTGCTGATTACATCTTAACCATTAAATACATTGGAAAACATATCATTCACGTATTCAGTCGGCTATTGTTGTGACTACTTTGAGAAGTAAACCCGATATTTCAAACTTGAACATGACGTAAAATTCCTTAGATTTGTTACTTAAGCTTGCACTAATCCTTGTGAAGAAGAAACGGTGTACCCAATGTACAAAACCTCTTGACGTATCCTCAACTGCGTGAGACGCCGAGATGATAGTTACGTCGTGGGTTAAACGAGAAAGAATCACAAACGTAACTAAATAGCCAAGTCTTTATCACACTCTATAAATGCCCAAACAAGTCATCCCCGCAGAAGGGTAGGAAGAAAGAAGACGAAAATAAGTAAACGTGCCCGGAAAACCCCACTGCAAATCCAAATAGTAAATACCGTCCAAACAACCCCGTAGTCATTTTTTTCAATATTGTTCAAGCCAAGAATTTGTATCCTCCGTGAATTTGCAAATATCAGTTCCATTCTAGCCGTGAACATATGTATCCCTCGTGAAAATATTTATGACCAACAATACCACTTCATTACCAAAAAAAACATTTTATCCAAATAATGAAATTTGGATTATATGACATGATGTTTCAATTCAGTCCAAAAATGATGCAACCAGTTCGATACCCACTTTTTTAATTGGTATACATTATCGATCCAAAAGTGATATTCTGAATCACCCATCATAGCTCAAATAGTAACACCGGGCCCAATACTAAGCCTGGTCCAATCCCTAATTCGGTCCATGTTAACTCAGTTACCACACGGATATAAATCAGCACCCAAGCCCTAATTTTAAGGTTACAAAATGCATACCAATCACACACTAACCCTAATATTTCTCCACAATATTACACCCTCCACTTCAGATTATACTAACACAACAATCACAAACCCTAATTTATCTCTCAAAAAACAGTTTGCCTCTTTCTTTTTCTCTTATAAAAAACGCGTCACCCTTATTTCCAAATCGACATCAATCCTTTCATCATCATAAACTAATCAAGTGTATATCCTTATATATGAATCAAACACAGCTGTTAGAACGATGACCTAGCCACAGAGATGGCACCAAGGTCCTTGATTTGCCACAGGGATGACAACTAGGGTGTTATGTGACTGCCACGGATCACACTCAACGAATCAAGGTAGGTCTTACAGTCGAATTAACTCGTTTTATTTCTTTCATGATATTCACGAATCAAAGAGGAAGTGGTAACATAATTGTTATCAATTTCTTTTTACATTCGGATATTAACAACAAATAAAAAATATTTTTAGATCCATGAGGCAATAAGTCTTTTGTGTATAGATCTTATAGGATCTAAGAGTTTGATGAACCACACACAAAAGACACAAGCTGAGATCAAAACCTTCAATGTTTATTCGTATTTCCTTTAACACGAATCAAAGAGATGAGATAACACTCTTGTTATTTTCATTTCATTAAATTCGGATAGCAACAAGATGTTTTTAGATCAATGATAATTTTCACTTTCGTATGATGTGGCTTTAGGCTTAAAGTGACATAGAATAAAACGAAAGAGTGACTGAGATCCATTTAGGATATGATTTAACATTTGGTTTTCGATATGTGATGAGATGGTTTCGTGTGATAGACCCATGGTGGTCTTGATTTGGCTTCAAATATTCACGAGATACTTCTGAGATTTTGAGAGTCTTGTTTAGATGTATGGTTGTGTCGAGTATTAGATATGATAGATAGATGTGAGTTTGTGATGCGTTTCGTTGGAGTCTTTGTTACTTTGAGCTGTGATGATTAATTGTTGTGGTAATAGACCTTAATGAGTCTTGATGAATCGATGTACACCACAAGCAAATCTGAGCTCAGTGTAGGTATTGAGAATGAGTCTTGGGTTTTTGGTATTTATGTCTTGTGATGTCAGATCTGTCTTGATCTAGTCTCTTTGATTTAGATGAAACAAAAACTGAGATATCATTATTGTACGAGTCATTAATCGAACAAAAACCTCATATTTTCTTCAAAACGTATCACCACAACTCGCATCTTCACAACTCGCATCATCACAACTCACATCTTGACAACTCGCATCTTCACAACTCGCTTTTGACTTAATCAAGTCGCAGTTGACTCAAAAGTCAAACTGCATCCCAACTCGCATCCAGGTTATCCCCAACTCGCATCTAGGTTATCCCAACTCGCATTCATGAACGAACCAGAATAGAGCCAGATAAAAACCATCTTTTGACCCGTATTAGACCACAAGGACTTGACCATTTTGACCATTGATATTGACAATTACTACATTTACAGGATTTGGTCCAAAAGCCACAAGAAGAAACTGTTTGGTCAAAAGATTGACACAAAACTGATATGAAAGAATGAGACCATGAATAGACCATTTGACTTTTAAACAATGGATACACATACAATGTATAAACTGTTATCATCAACAAGATAAATTTTTTCCAGCACACATTATTGTTAAAACAGTTTAACAAAGTCGAACCACAAATATCACTACACACAAACCAAGATAACAAATCGCATACAATAACCGTACGAATCAACAAAACAACACAACCTAGGCTCTGATGCCAATTGTAGGATCGTATATTTTATGTTGTTTGATGATTCGGGTGGTCTAGGATGATGATGATACAAGTAATCCATATTAGAGAGATGAAGAGAGTAGAGAGGGTGCTCTAGAGAGAGAAATAATCAAATAGAAAAGGTTAGATTATCAAGAAGCACCACCCTTCCCTTAGTGGGAAGGGTATTTATAGTTACAATGTAAACGCCCTCCTGTCGGGCTGTGGATCAGGCATACAGTGGGTAAAGACCCGTCCTTCCTCCACGGTGTTACACTAAGCCAAACTAAGCTAATAACTAATCTAATAAACAGTAAATAACGATATGTCTACGAGCTAACTTGTGCTAGTCAATAGTTGGGGTGACCGACACTTCACAATGGAATTTCCAATTCCTAACAGTTCTAATAAAAACTCACTTAGAGCGAATTAAATACTTCTATATTGACTGTCTCATAAAATATCAATAAGATATTTACATCCACCACGAGACAATATGTCTTTTAATAATCTTTGTATTTTTGTGAATTTATTTATTCACAACTCATGTCTTAAACGACATAACTTTAGAGCTTTTATTTTTCATTCACAAAAAACTAATGTATATTTGATGAGTGTCTAAATACTCATCATTTTTGTACTGTTAGAATGCCAAAAACATCTGTAAACACTCAGAAATGCATCAAAATGATAAAAATATCACAAACAAGTGTTTTATGTGTTTTAAATGCAAAAACATCAAAATCTGGTGAAAAACGTATCAAGTTTGCATAATTGGCAGTTTTAGTCCCCCAAGTTACAAAAGTTGTCAAAATTAGTCCCTGGTAATTCAAAAACTTGTAAAATGTCATTTAAGGTCCATAGGATTCAAAAGTTGTCAAAATAAACCCTTTAAAGTTTAAAATTTACAAAATGACAACTTTAGTCCCTAAACTTTGAAAAATGTCATAAATAGTCCTTGGTGAATTTAAAAATGGAAATTTATCAAAAATAAGCCTTGTACTATTCATAAATGGCAAAATTGGTCCTTATGATAAACTTTTGGAAAATTACATGTTTGGTCCCTTAAGTTTCAAAAATGACATTAAAGGTCCTTGGAATCATAAAAAATGGGATTTTATCACTAATGGTCCTTGTACTATTAAAGAATGGCAAGATAGGTCCTTATGATTACTTTGGATTGTTGACAGGATCAGCCCTTCAAGAATTCATAAATTGCAATATTGGTCCTTGTGCTTATATTAAACCAAACGGACCATTTGTAATATTACAACCCAAATCCAACCCAGCCCAGTCAAAAGCCCAAACCCGAAATTTGAAATAAAACCGCCATCACTGTAGCCCCTTCTCTCTCACCCCTGCATACCTGAAACCAGGTGGTTTCACCACCTCACTTCCACTTTCCACCTTTCAATCTTATCTCCACCACCTGTCTAACCACTCTTAACACCTCCACATCCCACCAAAATGCATTAATTGATAAAACCTGTCAAATGACTTTTTGGCGCCAATTTGCAAATCAATGGCTGAGATATGTTACAGAGATCCAATGGTGGTGGGAATATCTCAGAAGCTTATGGGGAGTCTCAAAATGCTATAAAGAGAGAAGGAAAAGCAGTGGAGAAAGAGTAGTAGTGTAAATTAGTTTAGGTAATGTCGTATTAGTTAATTTTACCTTTCTAGTGTATTTTAAAGCTTTCAAGTACCTTTGTAAGTAATCTTAATGTGTTTTGAATCCTTTTCAATAATAAAACTCAGTGTTCAAGTTCAAATTTCAGTTTGTGCATTTTCAAATTTCAAAAATCTCATGAGTGTTCAAATGTTGTTTTCAGTTGTTAGTAAGGATTGAATAAACCACATAAGCTCCTAGAAAGCTTATTCAAGCTTTTAGAAACCTTAAAAATCAGTATAGAAGCAAAAACAGAAAAATCACCAAAAATACACATTAATTAGATAAAAATAAAAAATACATGGAAGTGATGTTCAAAGTTGGAGCAGAGCTAATCTTGGATTGCATTTTGGTTTAGAGCTTCTTGGGAAGCATTAGGGTATGATCTTTGAGCCTCAGTTCTCAGGTTGTGCTCAAATCCATCTTGTAAGCCTTTTTGATCATTTTGGAATTTAACTATTTTAGTTAATTAGTAGCTTTAATCTCTGTGACTTATTGTTCATTAGTGATAATTAAGTCAAATTAACCAATAAAACAGATAGCTAGCTCTTTTTAATTTATAGTTACTAAAATTTTTATTTTAACAGTCATATTAGCATAATTGATAATCTTAAGTTTTATGTTGCTATTGCTGTTATTTCATGCTTCTTTAGTCCTATTTAATGATAATACAAGGTTCTGAATCCATGACATGGTCTTAATCAGTATTTTACTTTGAAAATCATCAAAACAATATTTTGAAAGGATGTTTGGATTTGCCTTGATTACTGTAATATATGTTGTTTATGTGGTTGTTTATTGCTGTTCTGTGTCACTTGCACATCTAATAACTGAAGCATACCATAAAACCAGTGCCTTGTTTAAATAAAAAAGTCAAATCATCTTTGATCTCATCTTAATCTGCTAACTGTTAAGAGTCAAAGTGCAAAACTCATCAAAATAGCTTAAAAGTTGTTAGCATAGCTTATTATAGTCTTATTACACCTTAACTTAACATAATCAGTGTTTAGACTTGGATCAAAGTTCATTAAAGTCAAACTAGTTCATAACTTAATAAAGTCAAAATTTCCTAAATGCAGTTTTTGAATAAACTTTAGAATTTTATTGTGTGTTTAATAATAAGAGTTAGTTCATAAGCTTCTAGGATATTAAAATATAGCTGCTAAACTAAATTAGAAAAATACTAGTTCAATCTTAATCAGCTTATAAAGTGCTTATTTCCTAGCTTGTTTTAGACCTTTGTCTGAGAATCTCCCCTGTACGCTTAAGCTATCTAGTTTCACAAGCTCACACAGAGCTCATCATAGAGATTTAGCTTGTGCAATTTAGTTTTTTGAGTAGCCCACCTAGCTGTGTCTCTATACCAGTGCTTATTTTTTATTTTGCGACTTATTTGATAAGCCGCCATTAGCTTTTAATCTTGTCCATTTTGTTCAATATATTAAACCGGTCGGTGTTCATCAAGATTTCAAAAGCTTTTCACAAGCTCATTAGTGTAATCCAATCTTTGAAAATTAGCTTTTTAGAGAGCTCAGTTGGTCAACTAGTTAGTTCAATTGCTTATTTTCATTCTAGCTTAATTCAGGCTTAAAAATAAGTTAGAAGGTGCCTAGTGATTCAAAAAGTGACATGTGCAAATCAGTGTTAACTTGTGTTTTATTTAGTGCTTATTTAGTGCTTATTTAAGTCAATTTGCTTATTCAGTCGTTAAATTAGCTTATTTAAAGTTTCTTAGCTTATCTCGCTTAACCCTTTGCTTATTTTCTAAGCTTATTACCCATTTTAGCTAAAAACTTGTGATTATTCCATCTTTTTGTTAACTGTTGAGATTTTCAGCTTATTCAGTGCTTATTAGAGGTTTTTATAAAAAGTTGTAATTATAAAAAGTGCTTATTTAAGTGTGTTTAGCAAGTTTGTAAAAGAAAAATCGAAAAATAAAATATTTTGCAAAAAGATGGAAGGCAGGCTCGAACCTGAGACCTCCCACCCTTGAAGAGTGATAGTGTGTACCTGTATGCCAGTCGCCCTTGGGTCTTGTCTTGGTCATATCTTGCACAATCTATTACTTAAGTCCTCTTTGTTAATTTAGCTTATACGTATAATTCAGCTTATTTCTAGCTTATTTAGATCAGCTTTTTCATGTTTTGTATTTTTCTTATCTTTGTATTAGTATAAAGTATTTTATAAAAAAGTTTCAGATTTTTCCCAATAGTTTTAGTATTTTTAATCATTTAATTAGTGTAAAAACTTATTTAATTCATAATAAAAAATATAAAAGTCTAAAAAATATAAATCTTTTTTCTAAAATTTTCTTTTGTCATATATTAAGTAAGAAAATTGTTTTTACACTTGTAGGACTTTTATTTCACAAATTTTACATTTTTGCTTACGCACTCGCGTAATTTTTATACTTTACGTACGTTTTCATTTTAAATCACGTTTTTAGATAATTTAAGTTTACGTTTTAGTTAAAATAGTTTATTTAAGTTATTTTATTTTATAAAATCACAAAAACATCATTGTAAAAATAGTGATAGCGTTTATTTAATATATTTTAGCTTTTTAATTTTCTTTAATTTGCATTTAAGTCGCTGTAATTTATAGATCTTTTTCTTTAGGTGTAATTATTCATCAAAATCCTTATTGATCACTATCCTTAGTGATTATTCGACATCTGTCTGTGTGAAACACCAATTCATCCTCCGTGGGACTTAACGACCCAGGAATCCACTATATTCCTCTGATCTAAATTGCATTTGCCTTCTGAGTTGTTTTAAGTTTGTTACGGTTGACCATTCACAAGTGGTCAGCTTGTGTGATTAAACTTGACCGTTTGGAGGCGAATCAATATTCAATAGATTTTACACATTCATGTGTATGGACTTCATGTCCTAATACTTATCGTATTTTCACGAGATTGCGTCTTTTCATGTTGGCCAATCATTTCGTTGAGTGTAGTTTTGAATAATAATTTATTTATGATCCTCATTATGCATAATAACAAGCGTTGTATTGTATGCAAACAAACTTACCGACATTGTTTTGTTTCGATTCCATATAACTTTATACATGATATAATTTATTGAGATTTCATTAGCTATCTGAGGTTCTTATAGAACCTTCATGTCTAGTGTCTCTTTATGAGACCATCATGGGGTCTTTTATATCTCGTCCAACTATCTTATTTTCATGCTCCATATTTTCTATCGAGGATTATAAATGGAATCGATCATTCTATCAGGCTTGAGGCATATCATAACAAATAATGTCATTGAGGGACAGAGTATAACTTTGAGCATGAGTAGCTGACATTTTATTTTGGCTCAATGTATATATATGGCTATTGGATTGTCCAATGAATTATAGATTCATAATATATCTTGAGAGGATCAATAGAATATGATAATTCATCTAAACTCGCATCTACGTTTCTCTCCTCCTGAAGGAATTATCCTTCTTCTATATCCCATATATGTGCATTTAGGTGGAGAAATTTGAGTATGTATTGCACAAAAGAAATTGAAATGGGAGATACTTGGTTTCTAACCGAAACCAATTATAAAGGGGAGGATTTATAATAACAGATTTTGCATGATGCTAATTTTGTTGTTGTGTATATTATATCACGACCCCCTACACCAACATATAATTTTTCTCTCATTATCATTGGATAATTTAGAAGTAATTCATCGCATATTCACAATGAAATACTTAACCTGAAAAAGTTATGCTCGCATTTTAATTAGTTGAGCTATTAATCATGCAAACTTGAAGTTGCGATTTTTATAGCCATTTAGACGATGCATCAATTTTAAAATCTAAATGGATAGTGGATGTGTATGCCTAAACATATCCACTTGTTTCTTTCCAAATGATTGAGGGAATAAATCCCCAATCTAGTTGATAGATGAATAATCAACTTATTTTTAAAGATAATAAATTAGATTGAAGAATTTAATCCTTTTATATTTTTTGCATCATTAATGACTGGTGATGGTATAACCAATCATGCCAAAAATAATTTTATAATCATGGCCCATTAACTTATGTAATGGCTAGTGGTTATCTTTCACTAATATATGTATATTGAATGTTGAAGAAGATCCAATAGGATATAATGCATCCTTAATATTGAACTTCTTCCTCATGACAATTTTATATTTTATTTTACGGAGCACTCATATAAATTATAAAAATTTGTTAGCATAGATTCTTACATATATGAAGTTAGCGTGTATTTCTTTGACACACTTGTATTTTGAATACACCACATTTTTCATTTGCTTCGTTCTTATCTTAGCACTGCTCGTGGTTTATTATTTTTCATATTACTTTAACCATATCACTAATCATGATATATGATCTTTAGACATTTATATAGTCGCATTCACTTGAGGGAATGAAGATCTTATGTTGTTCATTTTATCACATTTACTTGAGGGAATGGAAATGTCTATGTTGATCAATATATTAATACATTATTATGAGTGAATGAAGATCTTTTTGTTGATTATTTTATCACATTCATTTGAGGTAATTGAGATCTATACATTGATCATTATATTATCACATTCACATAAAAAAATATATATATTTTAAAACTCATTGTTTCATTACATATTCAAGAGGTATGAACACGAATAAAAAATATTTGAACAAAATTAACAAATCTTCAAGCTATTCCTTTTTATATGAGCAAAGTTTAGCCCTTTTGATAAACAACAAACATGATTTGACTTTTAAAAACTTTCATTATTGTCAAATATCACACTATTTGAGAATACAAGTAAATGACAAAACAAATAATTTATAATAAACAAACTGTTGAACCAAAACTTTAATCTAAAAAGTATTATATCTTATGAAAATATCTTGTTCTTTTCACATGATACCATGTATTAAAATTAGAATATATGAGAAGAATATCACCTCTATCATAAATTAACTAACAAGTAAATTCTTTTTTTTTCTTTTTTTTTAATATTATATCGAGATTACCTGAGAAAGAATTCTTATTAGCTCATGCAAAGCTTTTATGTTGCATTACAACGTGTAAAATTCACGTTATGCTGCATTGTTCATATTTTATCTTGCAATTTGAGGTTTCCACCCATTTTCTTTAACATGATAATAATTAAATTGACCACGTCCATAATCACGATATCTACGATCATCGTTATTGTTGTCACACTCACTCGAGTGAATGGAGCAATTAAACGTGTTTATCGTGTTTGTTCAAATACTAATTTATTTGTTTGGCACAAGAAAAACTTATATCAAAGCACCGTTCTTGATATATAAGCATATTCGACATCAACCATCTCATCACATATTTTCATTGCTTTGTGGCAATAGCATGAAGTTATGTGATTTATGATTCAATTGCGTGCGTAACGCACATAATGATATTATTTGATTCAGTTAAAGAAATCATTATAGAACTTGAGGTTCTTTATATTACATAGCAATAACTTGAAGTTATGTTATTTTGATCCATTTAAAGGATTATATCAGAACTTGAGGTTCAAATTATTTTTCCTTTAACATAACATGAGGTTATGTTATTTTGATCCGTTTAAAAGGATCATATCAGAACTTGAGGCTCTAATTATTTTTCCTTTAACATAACATGAGGTTATGGTTTTTTGATTCTCACTTTGTAGTCACAATAGAACATTTATTGTTTTTGTAAATTACAATAGAGCTTAAGAGATTAGACACGAAGATATAACTAGATGTTTTTTTAATAATTTTATTTATTTATTATTTCTTTTTTTATCGCTTTTGGTAAAGATAAATTTTTGTCTTTACTAAGGTATCATATTTCTTAAATATTGAAATTAGCTATTATTTTTTTTAATTATTATATGTTGCAATAATTTACAGTTGTATGAATAAATGTTATACGAAACACCTAACAAAAATATCACAATTATAATTATGTGTCGTGATAAAATTTCATTGCTATGCATGAGTACTCGTCTAGTTGTACTTAATGAAGTGGAATGTAACACGCACCACATTGGAAACTCATAGGAAGGAGGGAAGAGAGAAGGGAGGGAGGAACGACTCGGCTTGGCTAAGCTTTATGTAGGGGTGTTAATGATCCAAGCCTAGTCGAGTTTTGGCCTAAACGAGCTAGGCTTGTTTATTAACTACTTGGCTCGAGCTCGAATAAACTTTTATAAATTGGCTCGAGCTCGAGCTCGAATATTTATTTGTTTTTCGAGCTCGAGCTCGAATCTCGTTTAGAGATATTAACTTTTTATTTTGTAATCCTACAATAAACTAACTTTCAAGTTTAAGATGCTCGTATAGAAAATCAAACTTGATAGGCTCGTTTATTAATTCAAGCTCGAGCTCGAAAGCTCATTTAGAATTATAAAAATTGTTCTAATGCTTAAACTAAAGTTTATGTAACTTATAATAAACACTAGTTTGCAATTGAAGCAAAAAAGTGTATAACAATAATACTTATATTTTTTAAAATTTCAAGTAAATGTGGTTCTTTATGAAAAATGAAGTGGATCTTTGTTTTATAGTGTCCATCTTTCTTCACTTTTCTTATTATTTTCAATGTCGGATATTTTTCATCTTTTTCTTTGATTAGGCAATATAGAACTACTACACAAAAGTTTCAAAACATAAATTTAATATTGTTACATTTTCTATTATAATTATAATTCTTAACTAAAAGTATGATTTTTTTTTCATTAACTTATGCTAACAAATTTACTAATTAAACTAAACAACAAAGTTAATACACTTAATCTAATAATAGCCAGAGAAAAAGAATGGATGCTCAAAGAATAAAATAACTGATTAATTAAGGTTCACAAAGAACACATAATTGATATACTTGCATCATATATAATTTCCTAGTATATGTTTTACCTCTTTCTATATACATTATTTTCGAATGAGTATAGCCAAGTATATAACTTTGTAAGCTCGATTTATGTAATTGGTCGAGGAAATTTTGTTATTCGAGCTAGAGTTAAGATCATAAATTATTTAATGAGCTCAAGAGCCGTTAACCGAATCAGTTATGTGTATGTGTATGTGTATGTATATGTGTATTTATGTATGTATGTTCTTGTATGTGTAAATGCTCATATGAAAATGAATTTATGTGCTTGTATGTATAAATGCTTATATGAGAGACATTGTATGTGTATGCATAAATATGTTTTTCTTCACATGTAATGGATTATAATCAATAAACCATCATCATAAATATATCAACTAGTTAACATGATTTAAACGAGTATAAGAGTTAGTTAGCTCATAACTAAACTCAGAATAGGAGTTTCTACAAGAATATTACCAACAGCAATCTCCGTGTTTCATCATCAGATTGATAGAAGATGATAACGTTGTTTATTTTCTATTGTCTAAGAACCATGGATAACGTTGTTTATGTTTTATCGTCTAAGAACCATGGACCAATTGTTTTTAGAAACCTCACAATTAGTTTATGCGTATGTAATATCCAAGGTTGTCAGGATCGGGATCATACCTAGGATCATTTTCGGCTTTGTAAGATCGTAATCGTAGGATCGGATCGGTATCGTAAGATCCTATGAAAATGTATATATTTTTGTATAGGGGTTGTAGTTTTATATTTCAATATAATATTTCATATGATAAACGAATCTAAATGGATGATAAAAGAAAAAGTTATATGTTCAAGTACCGTAGTAGTAGAATATTAGATATATTGCAATGCATACTTGCACAAAGTTACTACGTACGTGCACGGTGCACCTACTTCTTGTTTTAATATTTTTTTATTATAGGTTTTTCGTGATAACATTTATGCAAAAACATAATGTTAATTTATTAGCACGTGATTCTGTAACTTTTTTGTAACAATATATAGATTAATGCAAAATGATAAAAGGATTGTATCTGAAAATGAAACGACATAATTTATAATAGAGGGCAAAACAATTTTTTTTTCTTGATTACCAATTAAATTAAATTATAATATTCTGATAATATTACTGATTTTTTTTTTCTTGATAAACAAATAAATTAAATTAGAATATTCATGCTTTTATATGTAACATAAAATAAAATATGAACAAAATTGGGTCAAGTATGTAGATAATTTACTTCAAAAACAAGCTTCTGACATTTTACAAAGCACGAAATCGCTT
>OU343220.1:65116310-65193810 GCA_910596185.1 Chrysanthemum makinoi | reverse complement strand
CGCTACCACCACACAGCCACCGCACCGCCACCAATCAACATCGCACCACAACGGTATCAACACCATTCCTCTACCACAACATCATACCATCAATTCTCAATCCTGGTTGTTTTCTTTACGAATTGATTTTCCCATTCATTTGTTTAACTTGATGTTTCTGGTTCATATTATTGGTTTATACATAATATAATTGTGTATAATTATCAATTTCAGCAATTAGAATAAGTTTTTAATTAGGTAACTTTTAATTGTACATAATCTGTAAGTTTTTAACTATGATGTAATGACCTTTTAAGTTTTGTTGAAAGTTTATAATCATATCATCATGCTTTCGACAAGATTTGGAAAAAATTTGACAAAAAAATGCATATAAAATGTGTTTATTAAAGTTGCACACCAGATGTTTGATAAAATGTTTGAATAAGATTTTAAAGTTGTGATGCACTAGTTTTCAATATACGAGCTTAATATTGAATTATATGACATCTGAGGGCATCTGTGTGTATATTTGCAGTCCCAGAATTACAAGTTAGGGCATCAGATTGTATTAGTGCATCTATGTTTGTGGTGGCTGGAAATACTTCAGCATCTATTTGTATGTTTAGTGCATTCTTGGAAATACTCGGGCATCTATTTGTATATTTAGTGCATCGATGGACATATTAGGGTATCAATAAGTATGATTACTGCATCTTTGAACATCTTAGAGCATCAGTGAGTATGATTGCATTAGTGAGTAAGATTAGTGCATCATCAAACATATTAAGGTATTAGTGTGTATGTTTAGTGCGTCGTTAGTCATAGTAGGGCATCCATTTGTATGTTTAGTACATCGCTGGAAATACTTTAACATATACTTGTATGTTTAGTGCGTCTATGAACATATTAGGGCATCAGTGAGTATGATTAGTGCATCTTCAAAGATATTAAGGCATCTGTGTATTTTTATAGTGTATTCGTTTGTATGTTTAGTGCATCGGTTGTCATAGTAGGGCATCCATTTGTATGTTTAGCACGTCATTGCAAAATACTTGGGCGTTTATTTGTATGCTTGGTGGGATTCCTCTTGATGCGTCTGAATATGTTCTAAAAGAGTTTGGTGAATCTATTGGAGAAGTCACCGAGGTAACCTTCTCTCTCTCTCCCCTCCCTCTCTCTTTATTTTATAGAAAATTATGTTGCTATATATGTATTTTAATGTTATTTAACGTGTAATAGGTCCAGATAATGAAAGGTAAATACTTAAGTGAGAATAAAGGCTATGCTTTTGTGACCTTCAGGTTTCAAGATTTGGCTGCTATTGCCGCCATTAAAGAGCTTAGCAATAGAGAGTTAAAGGTATTGCAACACTTTTAAATCTTTATAGAGTTATAAAAATTTGTGGGTTCGACATACTGCCTCAGCAACTATATTGACATATGGATCTTATGGTCTTTGCGTGAGTTTCTATTTATGTTACGTATTTTTCATTTTTGTAGCAAGATTTTGTTTGGCTCTAATTTTTCTTCAAAACTTGTGTAGGTATATAATGCAGAATACGACATTGATGCTCTTTATGTTGGCCCGTAGTTTGCCATTTTGACAGTGACTCGTCATCTCATCTGTTTAATTCATTTATTGGCATACACTTAGGAAAGAAAACATGAAAATGCAACATTCTGATAACAATTATTATTTTACGTTATGCAGGAGGATTTTTTCATAAGTCCATGCTTGCAAATAGTGTAGAGGTGTCGGGTATACACTGTGTTAAGGATGCAAAGGTTCCATTGATGAGATTTAAATTTGAATGGATTTCAATTGACTTGCCTTATGCTCAAATTCAAGTTACAACTGTTCTTGAGGTATCTTGACATGTTCTTTTATAATTACGTTATTAACAGGGAGTTGGATACTAAGACTATAATGCTCACGTTATAGTCTTTAACAATAGGCATTGGTGGACTCACGTCAAGACTGCCAAAGGGTAATATCTTATTGCATCTGTGTTTTACATTAGTGCATCAACATTATACGTTACAATTGTTTAATATTGCATAAGGATTATCCAGCGATGTAGTAAACATTAGGGTGTTTGGCAATATAATAATTTTTATACAATTTTAGTGCATCTGTATTAGAAAAATAAGGCATCTGTATGAAATATTGCATGATGATTATTAAGCGGTGTTTGACAATATACTAATTTGTGTACATTTTAGGGCATATGCATTAAAAAAATAAGGCATTTGTATGGAATATTACATAATGATTGTTCAACTAATTCAGGTTCTATTTAGAAATATACATTTGACCTGTCCCCATCTGCAACTTCCTGGAATGGATGAATTTAGTGACGAAGATGATTTTGGCAGACGAGAATATGACATTTCTTCTTGGTTGAACGCTGATGATTTGTTACAAGGTGACGACTTTATAGGCATCGAAAGGGTTGAGAGGCTTCTTTGGATGTTTCAGAATTTACAAGAATTTGAAGATAGTCATTGCTTAGACTGCAAAAATATTATTTGCCAGTTTTGTTTAGCTTACTATATCTTAGGAGATGTTGTATTCTTATTGTAGCATCACTCATCAATGCAAAATGCATCTTTTGTATTCTGATTGGCAAGTTAAGTTTATAATAACATTTATTCGTTCATAACATGACTACTTATTTATTTGTATGTTTATTGATATTTTTGTTCAACTATATTTTTCGGTTGAGATTTTTTACTCTCAATCGCACAAGAAATATATTCTTTTTAATATACATCTTTATCCCTTCATCTCCATTATAATCAGTGCATTCTTTTACTATCTACATTAATGGATGTGTTCATTCTCATATATTACTTTAGTACATCTGTTTGAGGCACTTTAGTGCATCTATTTGAGTAACTTTAGTGCATCCATTTGATGTAATTAGTTCATCCATTTGTATCATAAAAGCAAAAAAAGTGCAATACTTTTAGGTTTATGAAATTGAAGAAAAGGCGGCTCCAAACAATGATAAGACAAACATGGTTAACGACCAAGCAAAGATTCAAGTTGACGAGCCTTCAAAGAAAGACTCTATGGAGATACCACCTGTTACATCATCAACTGATAAGAACATTCCAAAGTAATGAATGTGATAAAGAAACATAATTTATATTAAAACCACAAATATATAATATGGAACTTTATTATAATGAAATCTTGAATCTGAAGTCAATTCATATTTCTGAACACGATACTAATATATACAAGATCTATACAAATTTTATATCTTCTTTACTATAGGGATTTTACAACACAATATGTAAATGGTATTATTTATTTATCCTGTTACACTTATTCAAAACCAATGCCTTTGCGCTAGTTTCAAAAGTGGGATAACTTTTATGTATGAACGTTCCATTTTGTTCGGTAGTAGGTTATGCACTTTGCAATATTATCTATAAATTTAATGGATAACAAGTAACAAAAATTCCTTCAATCGATTTCAGAAAAATACAATTAAATTATAGTATAGTCTGAACCTATTTTTTTTTACATGGTTAACTAAAATCTGTACACCTCATGCAAGATCCATTCAGCGTTCGAACTCCAAGCAAACTTGTTTGCATACTTATTAGCCGTCTTTCTCTTCTCCAATTACCGTATCTAACAATAACGACAAGGAACAGGATCAGGAAATCATGCACATCTCATTTTCTAGAAAAAATAAAGATATCTAGAATGAAAAATATGAATTTTGCAGGTTTACATTAAATTCAGCAACTGAATTTGTTTATCCTTTGCATTAATGGATGTGTTAATTTTTAGCTAAAACTTTAGAGCATCTGTTTCAGGCAATTTAGTGCATCTGTTTGATGCACTTAATCAAGTTAATGAATTTCAAACATAAAAGAAAAGAAAAACAAGGTTAATATATTAGAGACAAAAAGAAAAACATGGTTAAGATATCAGATATGTATCCAATTCTCGGTTTGTACCTACTCGCACATCATACAACTAAACTTACCTTTGGATGTTACAAATATTGGTAACTTCTTGCTACTGCATGTATATAATCGCTAAAACCTGTAACCTAATGTTGTATCACATGTTATAATTACGTGGTGATACATACATTAGCAATAAACTTGAAGTCGATACAATAATCTTAGTGAGTGTTTTCATCCAAATCTAAAATCCTCTTGACTTAATTAATTAGGGCATCATGGTGTATTAGGTGTATTAGGGCATCACAATGTAACTAAAATTAAGGCAAATAAAATATGAAGGTATATCTAAGATGGTTAGTTAAGAGTCAAATGAAACTTGCAGACTAAATGCTATAATTTCTAGTTTATATGATTTCGGCATTGCATCATGGTGTAACTAATTAGGGCATCACAATGTAACTAAAATTAGTGAGTATTATATAGTAAAACAACCATCCTAAGTCCTATCTTTATTCTAACTGTTTGAATAAAAAAATGAATCCACCAACTCATAAGCAAAGGACTCGAAAATGCGACACCAACAAAAAAAAGAAAACTAATTATGAGCAGAAGAGATATGGACCATTACTACTTACTTCGATAGATGTTGAAACTTTCTTCTCACTAATCTTTTCATTTTTTTGTTTCTTATTGTCGGCTGTTCTTGCCATGGTAGCCTATGTCACAAAATAACATAAAAGCAAAGTTTCAATTCTCAAAAGGCTTGACATAAACGAACTTGGAGATAAAATATATACATTCCTCTCAAAAAGCACATAAGAACAAAACCAAGTGATTCTAAATCATCCCTCCTACTTTGTTCTACATATATAAAAAGACCAAACGAGTGAATATCATGTCAGTTAATCAAACAGTTAAAGAAACTTTGAGTGCAACATGAGCTTACCAATTCTAAGGTGAGTTTGTCTTAAACTTCAGACTTATCTAATGTTGATTACGCTAATAGTGATCCATTACTTTTACTAGCTCCGGCGCCATGTCTCAAGCGGTAACCAAATCATTTGGAGCTTGAGTACATGATAATGCTAGTGTGGCTACACCTTTTGCAATCTTTGGGTTCGTTACATCAATAGTTTCACGCATATGCATCGCCCACATTCCAATAATGCTAGACCCACTCATCTTTGAAATATCGCACATGATCTGATAAAAAAGTAGCATATAAGTCTAAACAAAATCTACAAGTAAAACAGTGTAATTCTTGAACGGGCACAAAAGATAGCACAAAAGTTAACAGATTATAAATCAATTCAAAAAATTTAAAGCATCACAGTGTAAAATTAGTGCATCACAGTTATAAAATCTCATTCAGATATTTTATCAAACACTTGATGTGCAGTCTTTTGTAAACATGTTTTTCATGTATTTATTTCTCAATTTCATTTCAAAATAACTATCCTATACAATGAATCATGTCAATAAACTCTTCAAATTGGAACATCTATAAACAAAGATGATGATTAACTAATCAAAGTTCACTAAAACAAAAACCTGACTCAGTATGAATATAAATCTGTAAAGATGAAACAGCAACAATCACATACAAGCTTTATAATTGATGTTAAGTAGCAAAAATAACAAAATTATAATCAAAATTAGTTACATACCTCAATTTGATCTTCGATTTGATAAATTATGATGAGATGATATTGTGAATCTAATAACACGATATGATTTCGTGTGTTAATTTGATCATCGATTTGACATGTGTTAATAAATTTGATAACACAATTGAGAGTAAAAATATGTCAGGTCGTGGAATGAGAGAAAGAAGAAAACGAAAAAACGAAAAAAATATGAATTATATATGATAGGTTTGAATTTACAAGACCTTCCCTTAAAGAATGAAAGAAAATACAATTAGGTCCATGTAGTTTGGTGTGAAAAAAAGGAGGGGAAGATGGGGTGATCTAATGGTTGAGATCACTTCTCTCACTTTTCTATTGAGATCAACTTTTTAAATGATCCAATCTCTCTCTCTCTCTCTCTCTCTCTCTCTCTCTATATATATATATATATATATATATGTCACATGTGATAACACATATCTGAATTTCATCGTATGTGTCTTTTGTGTGTGTAAGCAGGAAAATCATAAAAGGGAATCGTTTATATACAATATACATACGTATGTTGTTTTTCTAATCACAAAAACCTCGATATAACTCTCAACATCACGTGAGCCATACGAGCGAAATTCGTTGAAATCATCTAATGTTATATATATATATATATATATATATATATATATATATATATATATATATATAAATAATAGGAGGCATGACACGTAGATTATTCCACAATTGCCACCTCAATGCCATGTAATTCATTTTAATGCCATGTAATCATTAGTTGTCCACCTAAGCAATATTTTTGTCCGGCTAAGCAATATTTTTTTAATTTAATTAAATATTATGTTAATTTCGGATTTGTTATAGTTATTTTCGAAAATTATTTATAAAAAATGAGCTTTATAAGGATTGAACCTTGGTTATTTGGATAAATAACAAGTGTGTTTACCACTTAGGCAACAAGTTATTTTGATAATTATGTTGCATATTATAATCTATAAATGCATATAATTATATTGGAATACTAAACTAAATACAATTTATCTACAAAAATTATATTAAGTAATTATTTTTTTTAAAACTTATTATATATACATATCTTTTCCTTAAATATAACCCTAATATGTTCAACCATTTTTTTTTCAAAACTTCAATATCATTGTAAAAGATAAACCCAACGCAAAAGACGAATCTAAACGAGCAAGAAACAGGTGTTCATCGTTTGAGTCTTTGTTCAGGTTGTCGTAGCAATTGTTAAGGTAAATTTTGGTTTTACTTATATAATTGATGTATAACACATGTTAAAAAATGCAGCTTGTATGGTCAGAATCTCAATTATATATTGTATTTCAGTATATAATTGTAGTATTTCAATTATATGTTGCATACCTTTGTTTTACCTCATCTCATAAGATTCTCCGATAAATATAGTTCCTCTTTTATATACTCAAATACATGTTCACCTTTCAGGAATACATGTTGAGAGTAGAGTTTAATCTTCCCAGCAACATCTGGTCATATTAGTTAGTCTTTTGTATTTTCTCTATAGTAATGAAGGAAGTCTCATCCCTATATGGTCCACATGTATACTCTTCTGGGCAGTGTACTCTCAGATGACCACATTCATAATTGAGTAAGCTAGCATCATGGACCGGAACATGATTTAAGATATCTAACTCATGTATTCCTTCTTACCCAATCCCCATCATTGTCACTGGGCTTATATGGATATTAGAAATAAAGTTTTTTCAACTGAGCTTATTGAAAATTTACTTTTAAAAAGGAACGTGAGAGCTTTCCTTTTGACGATTTTAAAGTTTGAATTATGAATCTGAGTTTAGCATACGTTGTTCTTTTTCTTCAATGAAAATAACTTTGTTTATGAAGCACCGTGTTTTCTTTCAGAAGTACTGTATAGGCTCGCCACCACATGAAGCTTCAAGTAGACTCTATGTTGGTGCTACTAGCACACCAGAATTTAGACCCTCAGTGAACTATGCGTTTGGTGACTCAAGCAAACCTTCCGTTGGTTCAGTGTCAACCAAAACAAAGGGCTGAAATCTTTAGAAAAGCCAATCAACATCCTTCCTCGCATGAGCATGAAATGCCTCAACACATCACGTACAACTGCATAATTGTGCTATTAGTATTAGGAAAAACTTTTATTATCAAGAGATGTAGGCAACAATTAAGTTATACTCACTTTCTAAATTGTGTTGTCATTACAGTTACTAATCAAACAGGAAACAAAGATTAAGCGGTACACATGGAAATAGCAGCTGAATGCATTCGATGACACAAGGCAGGTTTTGAGTTAAATGCTTTTGTTTCTTTAAAACAAAGATCCATACTAACTCCTAGCCAAAGTTACTGCTCCTGCCAAGATGAGACAACAAAAGAATGATACTGATCTTGATAATAAAACTATACAGTGTGTGAATAACATATTTGAAATATCTAATGGTGATCTTCATTTTTGTGATCTCTAATGTTAGACCCTGCAACTGATACACTATCACAGGTTAGATGAACACCTGAAGGTGCCCAGAGGTCGCCCAGTATACATGTAAGTACACATTTGTTTTACTATTCAGTCTTATATATGTTTCCAATAATTTTAAATCTTATGATAAATTTGTAAACCAAGTGTTTTATTGGTGCATCTGATTATGCAAAGCCAGCAATTGAGCCTGAATTTATGGGGGCATTGGTAATTGACAATCCTAATGCTGGTGTTGCTGCCATGCAACTCCAGTTGATGTCTAATGATCAGGTCGTATGGTTTGATACCACATCACTTGGGCCTTTGGGGTTTAATTACCTGAGGGAACTGCTTGCCCTAATAACCCAGATGCAAATAATCAGCCTGATTGTTATGCTTATGCCATCGCTTATGACTGGAAGACCTCAAAATACAGGCCACTTACGGCTAGTGTTTATTTGTTTTAACTGTATACTGTATTCATTAGCGCATCTTAGGCAAGGGTGGATTCAGCCATAATATCTGTTGGTAAATTCATAGGAACAAAATAAATAAACATATGAATTTCAATTTTCCATTTAATTTTATTTTGATATGACTAAAAGATTTATACTTTTCTGATAAGATTTCATGTTTTCTTGGAACTGATTTAACACCAAAATTGGTGCTCTTGCTGATACTAGATGGTGTGTTACTAATACAATAATTAATATCATGTTTAAAATAATATCATGTACTGAAATAAAATGCAATACAGGTACTCATCTAACCAGGTCTTGGCAGACGGAAGTTCAGTCGTGTTGGGAGGCAGGGATTCCTACAGCTACGAAATCGTACCACCACAAATGGAATTTAAACCCAGAGATTTGATCTTCCATTCATGCAACAAACAACCGAACCTGCTTTAGGACCAGGAAGACCGGTCGAGAACAACCTGTACCCGTTCCTTTTCCTAAACAAAGTTTGTCGCCATTAATATAGAAGCAAATCTCATGTTATCATTCCAGTAATTCGCCACATATTCTATGTTCACTTAACACTGATGTAATTTGTAATCTGACCACGTGTGTACATTTTTTTCCCCAGGTTGCTAAGTTTGTGGTGTCTTGCTTTCACATACAGGTATCTACCAAAATTTGTTACACTTTTTTCCCACATGTGCCAAACACAATCGTAACTAACAAGTAGCAATTATCTATTTAGAAAATAAATTATCTACTCGCATTTCAACGTTCTGTCTATTCTTGCTTTATCCATTGGGTTCTGAGAATATTAAATTTTTTTTAACAGGGAGTTTCAATCCAAGGTATCGCACACCTGTCTATTAAGAACTACTTTAATTCGTTGATAAACGTTGGTTCTTGCAACATATTTGTGAGAAGGGCTGTACCACACGCTACTGCTATTAGAGTCAGGAGAGGGGTAAAATTTGAAGAGAAACCAAAAACAATGATTTTCGAGATGTACCACTTTAGCTTCCATCACTACGATAAGCTATCCAAAAGACGTGATGCTAACATGATACTCACAGGCATGTTAACTTCGTATCTGTGTATAACTAATTAATTCGATGCATACTATCTGTTTATGGTTGTTAATCTTATCAAAGCAAGATATAATTGTATAATCATGTGACAATTATATATTGCATACTTTTGTTTTACCTCATCTCATAAGATTCTCCGATAAATATAGTTCCTCTTTTATATACTCAAATACATGTTCACCTTTCAGGAATACATGTTGAGAGTAGAGTTTAATCTTCCCAGCATAAAACATATTTCAAATATCATAGCATCAGGGGAAATCATTTGTCAAATGTGGGACTATATTTGTGTGGTTATAGGTATTCTTACAATGCAATTTAGGGACTAAATAATTTGTCAAATGTGAGAATATTTGGAACAACCAATTTTTTCACATGTACAAGTGTACAACTATGTGTAGTTTTTATAAGTTTTTTATCTCATTTCCACAATCAACTATATGTAGTTTTCTTAAGGTTTTTTTAAAAAAAATCAGTTTATGTTTTGTTTGTTTTCATACAGTGGTCCTTCATCTGCAGGCTGTTGTGGATGCCCCGTCAGGAGATGAACCTGATGGACTTGATTAACATCAGAGAAGTATTCGATCACTTCAAAGCACAAAGACAAACTCTCTTATTTTCTGCAACCATGCCTACAAAGATCCAAAACTTTGCCAGAAGCGCTAAGGTCAATCCTGTCACAATCAACGTGGGTCAAGCAGGAGCAGTAAATCTTGATGTCATCAAAGAAGTATCCTTCATTCATAAATTGGTTCTGCTTCATACTCACAGAAGTATCCGATTCCATTATACCATTTTCGTATATTGAAGCCGTTAGAAAAAAGCTATTGGAAAGAAAAATGTGAGTCACTTTGAAAACATTGCTTTCATCTTGAACCTATGACTGTATGTGTTGACTATGGTGAAAATGAGATCTATACTACTGGAGCATCTCTACTTATGCAACGAGAGTTATAGTGGTTCAAGGTATGTCTTTATTAATCTTGTGCTGCTACATTAAAGTTGAATATCTGATGATAGAAATGTTGGAAATGTATATACTTACAAACATGTGAATGTCCGGATTCGAACTCGTGACCACGGGATTGCACACATTAGCGAATGAGAATTAAAGTTAATAATTAATGTTTATGTTTACGATTAATTATTGCACATTAAGTCCGGTTAACGATCGTTAAGTATTTAACGGAAAAATGACTAACGACCGTTAAATGAAAAGAAAAAGGACTAGAAATAGAAAACTTGGAAAAGTTATGGGTTTTCTTTTGGGCTTTGCATAGTGGCTGGCCATAGGGGCTTTCCCAAGCCCTAATCCCTAACTTGTTCTCAAAGTATTTCATCTACTATATAAAGAGGGTTAGGTTCTAGGGTTTCATACATTTGTGCATTGAATTAACCCTAGATCTCTCCTCTCCTCTCTCTTGTCCCATTTTCGGCCGAACACCCCATTTGTAAGGGAGTTTGGTTTCCTTTTTCTTAAACGCGGACTTGTGTTAGATCTAGCAATCGCTTGATTCGTTGGTTAATTCGTGTGTACAAGAACGTGGTTGTAAGACATTATTCTTACACCAATTAGTACTTCTTTGTTTTGCTCAAAGGAATCTGACATTCGCAAGAGGTACGTTACGCATACTTTCAGTTAATTAATTTTTTTGTTATGATCTTTAGTCTTCCGCTGTGTACTCTTGATGTCTTTATGTTTTATTGTATTTTATATATCATAAACTCAACAGTGGCATCACGGGCCTTGTATAACAAGTAATTAATTATTGAAACACATAATTAAAATAAACATGAATTTGTTATTATTTGTATGCTTAGATCTAGGGTTTGCAAAACCTAAACCCTAATTTTGAGAGGGGGGGGGGGGGGGGGGGCATTTATTTTGGTGCCCTAATTAGGGTTTTGTAAACTATTATTTTAATTGGATTAGAAACCCTAAGATGCATGCAACTTTATGTGTATATGCGTAACTTTGATTTAATTGCATTAATTGTTAAGTGTAATTTTATGTCCATGATAATTATCTGCATGTTTTATCATGGATCTGCTTTTATTGTATGTCTTTCTTGTTTAAGTGATATACACTAAATTATGATAGATCTAAAATTGGGGAATACCTCAATAATTATTAATTTAATCAATTATGTGCTATGTGGTATATATTTAATTTTGACTTACGCAATCGATGAATCGATGCATGTGGCTCACCTTGTACATAGATGAAAACGGGTGAAAGTCTTAATTAAATATATGCATATTGACAGATCTAGAATTGATTATTAATAGGATTTATCAAAAGGTTTGCATGTGGCTATTTGATATGCATGACTTATTTTTGTTATGCATTCATTGTTTATTTGTTTATTTTTTCAAATACTTGCTTGTTTGTTATGTGTAACATGGGTATTTTTACAAGAAAAATAAACTAACCTAAATAATGGTGAAACATGTATTTTTAAGCATAGTAATCATAATCGTTTAATTGATTGATGACTTTGGTACAAATGGTCTTGAACGGATCACCCATGAGAATGAACTATAAAGGGGTTAATAAAGAAGTGCGCACAGTAACACTGAAAGGATGTCTAAGGTTGTGCTTTAGCGCTGCACTGGTCCTCTGCCCCCTATAAGTTCGAATGGAGCTACTTAGTAAGCCATTAAATGTGCAAGCTCATCTTAAGGGCGAATTAGTTTTAATTCCATGCACCACTTCGGTGGTAATTATCCGAAACACTAAGTGTTTACACTTATGCAAAAGTACGGTATAATGGATGATAATTAATACTAAATTCCTTGATTGGTGAATCCAATACCTCAATTAAAGTTTGATGATGAAAAGCTTATACATTAAAACAAGATATAAATGTTTTAATAAAACCTATGTTACGAAGATGAATGCATGACATCTTTGTACATATTTGATTTGACATCAAAATTATTACCCTTTAATTTAAGTTATATGCCATCCAACGAAACGGAAACACCTAAGATTACTTTTTATTTGCGTGAGATCGTGACTTAGATCGTAATCAAAGGGTAAAATGTCCACGTGTCGTGAGAGCGGGCATGGACGATTTTGCAGTTTCTTAAGTTGGACAGCTTAATTGAGGTTTGCAGTAAGAACTGGCAACTCAAGGCATAAGATGGGATAAAACATGTTTACATGGTGATTGATATTGGCTATATGTAAATCCCATAAATCTAGGAATTGCAATTGAAATTGGCAATTGAGCAAAAGCTCTACCATTTTGTATAAGGTTCATTACTAGCAGATCAACTGACGTAATGAAATTATGACAATTTGGATCCTAGTTTTCAAGTGAAAATTAAATGGTTATATGTTTATGAACCATGGGTATTTAATTTTCTTGAAAAGGTTAATTATCGAAAATACTAAAATTGAATTTTGTAATTCTTTTGAATGTATAAATGCAACATTTAACCGTAAACGTGGTTTAGTCTTTGAATAGTAAATTGATCCATTCTGCTTTCAAACAAATGTTTGATCGAGAATAATTTACCGGAAAGACAAACAAAGTCTCTTTTCTATGGGAAAAGAATGAGACTCAATCCTATTCCTTTTCATGAATGAGAAAGGTACAATAGAAACATTTGAATTGTCTAAATTCTAATGTAACTCATAGCAATTAATTGCATATCTTATTTTCCTTAAAGATTTTATTACCCTCATTTGGTGGATAAATCCTTTTGTAACATACAACATGAATGTTGGTTAACTGAAAAACATGTATATGAGTTACTAAATTAGAAGCTAGACTAATTACCGCAAAAATTGGTAAAAGGCAAACTAGCATATGTTATCTAGTTGTTTTGCTTTAGCCTTTAGAGGTGCTACATACCAGTATGGGCATGGTAGGCCTGTTAAGGAAGAAATTGCATACCCAATTTTTCAAGTTAATAACATTGATGGATAACCCATCATTCACAGAGTAGAATACACCTTTTAGTACCTAAGTAATGATTACGTATGGTTCTTCAAAGGTGTAGGAAAGTAAAAAGCAAGCAAGTTGTTTTCACTGGTTATGCAACACTTACAATGTTGTCAGATTCAGTGGGAGCATTTGTGTTGCATTACTGAATAAGAAGTTGTTTTAATGATTTCTAATTCAGTGGGAGCTACAAGCCTTATTTCCTGTGTAGTAACCCATATTATCTTCAAAGATAATTACTTTCCAATTGTAGACACTTATGTTTTTAAGGATAGTCGTGTACGTTTCCTTACTAAACAATATAGTTCTACATCTACTTGTTATATCTATGACACAAATCATATTAATCAAATAAACGAACGTATATCGTGTTGTTTATCTGCTACATGATGTTGTTCCATGCACAAGTGGGAGAAATCTTTATTGTGTGCAAGGTACAACACATATTAATATGATTTAAATGAATTCTCTTGACTGTATAGTAAGAGAATAACGTTCTAAAAGGAATTATACATTTAAATATGTATGATTGCGTTATTAAGAACATGTGTCAAGATAATAACAAAGACTACTTTAAATATTTATGTCATTCAATATTTAAGAAACACTTGTAGTTACAATTTATGTTACATGAGAACGTGAACTAGATTGTAGCCCAAGATAAAATACCCACGTGTCGTGAGAACGAGCATGGATGATTTTGCAGTTTCTTATGTTGAACTTTTCATGGAATGACATAATTAAATGAAGTAATCTAATACTACTTTGAATTTAAGTATTTGTTGAATGACTTAAATATATGTAGTAAATATTAACTTGAAATATTAATTGAAACCGAGGTGGTGTTCATAATTACTTTAATTATAAATGTTTATGATTTTGTAAAGTCACAAACATGAAGTCTTTTAAAGACTTACAATATAAAGTAAGACGTTAACTTGCTTTGTTTTAAGACATATGCATGAAGTCAATGAGTTGATCAAATGACTTATAACGTATAGTGGGATTATAACCGATATGTCTTTTGACTTGGTCAAAAATACTTGTGTTATAATGCACGCAATTGACTTGGTAATTCTATTGTACCATTAAGTTTTACTTTGATGGTAAATATGATAAACCAAAGAATAGATGGTTATCTTAAATATTGTTAGATTAATCTTACAATATTAAATTTTAAGGAAATACCATAGTTTTATGGTATGTTTAGTTAGAAGAATCAAAATCTATTGGCATTGTTTGATTCAAAGATAACTATAGTTTCTTCCAAAAGTTATCAAGGTTAGTAGATTGAGTATAGATTGAATATACTCAATAAGACTCCAACCTAGAAGATTGATAAGACACCATTTGTTTATGGAATGTGATGAATCACATTAAGTCTTATAAATGAAGTTCTGAATTTGTTAAACTACTTATAGAGTGAGTTGTAACAAACTAATGTCAGGAACTGTCAACGTTTTTGTAATATCCCAAAAGAGAACAATGTATTGTTGCTCTACTTACTAAACTATTTAAAGGTAATCTTTAAATTGTTAAAGGCAAGTGGGAGTTTTGTTTAGATCTTGAAAGATTGAATTACAAAATACATAATCTTCTAAAATGCACTAGCAAATATCATGATGAGGCTAAACACGTATATGATAGACCTCAATATGATGGAATTGTAATTCATAGATCCGTAAGGATATCTCAGATATTTAATATGCTGAGGATTATGGGTTACAGGACCATGGTAAGCCTGTTAATCATGATGATGAATTTACCAAATGTTGAATTGTGGTAAATCAATCATGCTATGAATGTAGAGATGCTGTCTATAAAGATAATCAAATTTAGATACTTGGTTTATCTTAATGAAGATGATTTTCTTCAAAGGATGAAAATCCTAGTGGTTTAAATCCTTGTGTAGAAATCATGTGGACAATATTGTACACGTATTTAATGTATGTCTAGTGATAATAATATTAATCATACTTAAGCAATTAACTATGATTGAATATTCTTTACTAGATACATTAAATTGAAGTATAAAGATTATAATTGTCATACTTAGTTTCATTGATATGAAATTTTGACAATGAATATCAAAACTCTTTGTTATGAAATTACTTTTGCGAGGACGATGAGTAATACAAAGTAGTTTTATAAATTAAAATAATCTTTGAATATGTACAGACTACAAGAATCCATGAATGGATATATGCATGCATCTAGGAGATGATTCTTATGTTTAAATATTAAATCCATGTTTGATTTAATAATTAAAATAAGATTGCTCATAAGTATTCCTGAAAGCTAGTGGGAGTATTATTTATTGTAAGATATAACTTTTCACATACACATCATAACATTAACACAAGGTAGAATATAGATGGAATTCTAGAGAGAGAAAGTTAGAGGTTTAGGGAACTTAGTGAGAGAAAGTGAAAGATATTATTATGAGCTCCAACTCTCTACCTTGGGAGGTAGAGAGTATTTATAGTCTTACATAAAAGCGCCACACATCGGGCGTGGATCGGGCATACGATGGGTAAAGACCCGTCCGTCCTCCACGGTGTTACTTAACTAAATACTACTTAACTTAAAATAACTACGACTACGAGCTTTCTAGCGATTACATATACTTGAGGTGACCGACTCTTTAATACATGGAATTTCTAATTCCTAACAATCTCCCCTAAGGGAGGTCACCTCAATCATGCACTAAAATTACATTGAATACAAGCAGATATGACATTAACAATTGTTCTTGCATTCTTGATGTAGTCCTTTGTTCCTAAGCTCGTAGTCATTGATTCTTCACATTGCATGTTTGGTTACTTCAAGTGGAGGTCTTTTCTTGATCCGCGTGATAATAATTTTGAGCCATCATTTGAGATCATCGGCCATCAAAAAATCTCTGTCACATCCTTTGTGGTGTTGGTATTATGTGATGTTGTGACTTTAGGACCGACATGCTCACATTATGGATCATGATATCTTCTCATCAGAGTAGCGGAAGCATTTGTTGAATCATGATATTGGCGGCGTAGCGAAGCATGGAGTGATAATATCAGAGTCATTGATGCACTAATCATGATTTCTTTTGAGATGAATGTGTTAAGTGAGCATGCGGCTATGGATTGACCGCTTCATTACGAGCATTTTGCAAGCGTCGGGCGTACACGCATACAACGGTTAGCAATAAATCGCCGCGAAAGTGTCTTTGATCACTTTCGTTGAATTGAGGTACACGACCCACGGTTCCCGTTGATCGATACAAATCTTTGTGATCGGTATAATTCGAAGAATTTCCTTGGCGAGGGTTTTAGCGGTACGCTCTAGCGTTCTCAAACGGAACATCTCAAAGAAGACAACGAATTGAGTGAACCGGCGAATTTGAGTCCACTGATTGATGAAAAGATATTTGAAAAACAATCGAGTATTGCTCAATAGAAATTGTTTTTGCAATACAGCGAAGGTTTTAATGAAAATCAATTATCAATCATAAAACACCTTTTGATTTGAAAAATTAGTACACGGTCGACGTGCTAATGAAAAGAGTTTTAAAGCACAAAGACCGGTTTTCAAAGGTATCCGTCAATCCATAACTGAACGGGATTGATTCAAAAGATTGAATCGCCCCATTGTTTACGTTCAGTTGTCACATGGTTGATCTGTATAATAGATCTCACATGCCACCTACCAGGAGCTTGTTAGATGTTGGCTCGAGAAGGCTTTCCATCTTCACAGTGAATATGTAAACACATCACTTTCGGATGTTACGGCAATACCACAAGGAAAATGCGTAGGACTCAAGATATAATCTCTCTTTCCACATTGTGTGAAGCAGAGAGTCTTCATTGAAAGTGTCCTAATGAGATTTATTGATGATCTCGTGGCTCTAGACTCAATTTGTGCATATTTGGATCCTGTGGGGAGACTAGGGAGAGGGTCTCCTTCTTCAATATCAACAATCTCTAAGAGAAAGTCGATAGATAATGTCGGTTCCCGTGAGAATGAAACAAGTCCTTTTAAGAGGAACTTGAGTGGTTTGGGAAGTTGAAGTGCGGTCGTCCTTTGGGTCCATGGCGTCTTGTCTTCAATACCGATGTTACCATCGGTAGCATATGAATTGAACCGGTTTACGCCTAAGGTTGAATAATTGGAGGGCTATTTGTTTTCACCCTTTTCTCATTCAATTCTTTTTCATTCTTCAACCCCTTGATTGCTTACGAGACTTCATAGCTAGAACCTTGTTGGGTTTATTCGATTACTAGCTCGGTCTCGAGTCGCACTCTTCCCATTCCACATTTTTCTCCTTTTATTATCATACCTAAGAACTCTACACTAACTAGTGGATAGTTCTGGGTAGATCCCTCGGTTACTGGCGGATCTTGGGATCAAAAACCTAACCTTATCATCCTTATATCACCGTACATAAAGTAAAGTTGGTCGGTCTATTTGGTATTGTTCATCGGCCATTGGAACCAATTGAAAACCATTTGAAAATCAATTCGGATACTTGTGATATATTATCAAAGCATTTTGTACCTGAATTGTTTTTGATATTTTTAGAACGAGAACTCCCCTCAACATGTGCATCAAGTATTTGAAAATGTTTTGCACACGGAGGCAAGAGAAAGAATTAACTTCTTTGATTACCATTTTCTAAAAGATATCAACATCACTTCCCAAATCGAATCAAGTAGATAAAGCATTTTGGGGAAGGATGAGATTTTCATGATTTTGCTCCCCTCAATATGTGCTTCTAGGTTTGAAAGGAGTTTTACACATACTAGAGGGAACATGCACATTGAGATAAATGATCACGTTTCAAATTATAGATGCTCTCCCTCAATGTGTGCATGGAAAATTTGAAATCGTTTGTCACTTACGGGGAGGCAAACATGCTAATCACTTAAGAAACCATTTATCGAATTATCGGTTTAAATCCTATTTAAATCACAACTTCTCCCCCGATCACAATTATTAAAACATTTGAGATTTGTGATCTCTGTAGATTTAAATTGATTTTGAAAGCTTTTAAGGAGAATTGTGACTTGATTATGAAAGCGTTTTAAGCGATAAGGATCGATGTTGAGATTTTAATCTCCATTGGTTAAACATGCATGTACATCTTTTGAAAACAATTTAATGCCAAATAACTTTTTAATTTAATTGAAATCATTCTCCCCTCAATCAATGACATAGGTTGTTGATTGGCGATAGAATTTTGACAGATAAGTCCTGATGATTATCAAAAATAGAGACCGTGTTATTTTTCAAAGCATTTAGTTTTCAGGAGATAAATGTTATAGAATCAGAGCATGGAATTTGAAAACATGGTAAAACATGGCTCTGTTCTTTCTTTTAAAACGGGTTATTGCACGAAAATGACAATAAACCATAGTTTCTCTTTCTCCCAAAAATATTTTTTGATTTTTTTTTTTTTTTTTTTTAAATTCGAACAACATCTAAAGTCCGTGTCATTCTTTGAATGACAGCACAAAGACCGTAGATATTATCGAACAGAAAAGCATGACAAAAAGACAATATTTTTGAAGATTTTTGAATTTTTGATTTTTATGGATTTTGAAGGTTTTATAATTTTGTATTTTGTTTTATGAATAAGTATTTACATGAGATAGATGAAGATAGACCTTTACTCCTCGTCTTCCTCACGAAGGCGTTTGAGAGTATCTGGTTGAAGGCTTTTCAAGCCAAGACGTGGAAGAATAAACTCAAAGCGTTCTCTTGGAAGAGCTTTGGTGAAGATGTCCGCTAAGCGATATTGAGACCTCACAAAATATAGTTCCACCACACCTTTTTCCACTTGTTCCTGATGAAATGATGTCGAATGTCGATATGCTTTGCTCTTGAGTGTTGAGCGTTGTTGCATGAGAGAGCAATAGCACTTTATTATCCGATCTGAGAGGGATTTTGTTGAATACGAAGCCATAGTCGGATAATTGAGATCTCATCCATAAGATTTGAGCACAACAAGATGACATGGCTATGTATTCAACCTCTGTAGAGGAAATAGAAGTACTCATTTGCTTCTTTGAAGACCAACTCACAAGCTTATCACCCAAAAGCGAGCACCTCGGATGTACTTCGGCGTGTATCTTGACAACCTGCATGATCGGCATCTGCATAGGCCGTTAGTGACATACCGGTGTCCTTCGGGTACCATAGTCCCATATTGATGGTTCCTTGGAGATACCGAAAGACCCGTTTAAGCGCTTCAAGGTGCTTTTTAGTAGGCTTAGCACGGTATCTAGCACACATGCAAGCGGCGAACAAGATGTCGGTCTACTAGGCTGTGAGGTACATCATGGATCCAATCATACTACGATATTTCGTTTGGTCAATCATGATCCCCGAGTGGTCCTCATCTAGTTTGGTTCGATCAATCATGGGGGTGTCAACAGGGTCACATGAATCAAATCCAAATTTCTTTAAAATCTCATTTGCATATTTAGATTGATTTATGAAAATGCCTCAGGGACTTTGTGAAATTTGTAATCCCAAGAAAAGCGACATTTGTCCCATCATTGACATTTGAAACTTAGAACTCATTTCATTAGAAAAATGATCACATTCCATTGGGTCGGTCGAAGCAAAAATAATATCATCAACATAAATTTGAACATGAGTTAAATGTTTGCACGACTTCTGGTGAACAATGTAGGATCAAGCTGCTCCTTTCTTGAATCCGGATGATAGAAGAAACTTTGAAAGTGTATCATACCATGCCCTCGGTGCTTGCTTTAAACCGTAGAGAGCCTTCTTGAGGCGATAAGCGTGAGTAGGATGCTCTTGATTCACAAATCCTTGAGGTTGGTGGCGTAGGCGACTTCTTTAAGATCTCCGTTCGAAATGCCGTCTTTACATCCATCGATACACTACCATGTTCTTACTAGCGGCGTTAGCCAGAAAGATTCTGATTGCCTCGATTCGAGCAACAGGAGCAAAAGATTCTTCAAAGTCTATACCCTCCTCTTGGCGATATCCTTTAGCAACTAAACGAGCCTTGTTTTTCAACACATCACCATGCTCATCAAGTTTTACTTTGAAGATCCATTTGAGAGCTATAATCATAGCACGATCTGGAGCAGGTACTAACTCCCATACATCAAGTCGATCAAACTCATGAATTTCATCTTGCATGGCATTGAACCGGTTGTCTTCATTCATGGCGGTTTTAACATCTTTTGGTTCGATCTTAGAAAGTACGGAGTTGAAGAAACACCATAAGGCATCGGTTGCAAGTTGTTTCGGGTTGATCTGGGGCGAGAGGGATTTCCAACGATGTTGTCTAATGGATGATCGTGAGTCCATTTTCTAAGGTGTTCATGTGGCGGTTGTTGAGGCGAGGTAGGCGAGTCGATGTCTCACGAAGAAGATGGTTCGATGATGATTCGGGAGTAGCAAATATGTTTTCAAATGGAGCATCCTCAGGAGTAGCAAAGGGATTAACTTCATCATTGATGCGAGAAACATTTCCATGATGTACATTTGAAGAATGATGATTTGTTGATGAGGCTGAAGGATCGGCGGCGGTGCTTCTTGACTTAAAGATATTGAGAATGAAGGATTGACTTCATTCACAGGAATATGAGCATCCTCATTGCGGGAATCATTACCTCATGAGTGTTTGAATCATACAGTTCATCAAACATAGGATCAAACAATTTCTTTACATCATCTTGAGATGGAGGTACATATGGAGTTTCTTGAGTAGAGTTTGGAACAAGAGATGAACCAATGGGACTGTCTTGAAGTGCGGGTCTGGCTGGATTGTCGGGAGCCATTTGACCGGTCGACTCATCAAGCGTAGCGTGAATGGTTTCCATGATATTTCGGGTTCTTTTGTTATAGATTCGGTATCCCTTTTTGTTTGGTGCGTATCCTACAAATACTCCAATGTCGGCTTTAGCCCTTAGTTTCCCTAAGTCTTGACCCTCATTAGTTGGATAGCACAATGCACCAAACACACGAAGGAAAGAGATTAGGTTTTACTTTGTGGACAAGTTCATATGGAGTTTTTCCATATGCGGTGTGGATTAGGGAGCGATTTTGTGTATAGCATGCAGTGGCGATTGCCTCGGCCCAGAGAAACATTGGAACCTTTGAGTAAATCAACATTGTTCTAGCGGCTTCAACGAGTCGATTTAGTCTTTCAACTACACCGTTACGTTGAGGAGTTAGTGAAATACTTCTTTGATGGTGATTCCAAGCGCTTTCATAGAATTCATTAAGTTGTTTGTTGACAAACTTCGGTTCCATTATGCATTCGACAATTACGGCGGTTTTGTTAAGTCGAACTGCGGTTTGTTTGATGAGTTTGATGATGATATCAGGAGTTTCATCCTTTGTCCTTATGAACTTGACCCAAGTGAATCTAGAGTAATCATCAACCACAACTAACACATATTTCTTCCCAAAGATATTTTGTACCCTCATTGGTCCACATAAGTCCATATGAATCATATGAAGGACTTACGTGACGAGTTAGTAGGTTTGGGTTTATGGGCATATTTCTTGCTTTTTCCCAATTGACATCTTTGAACAAAGATGATCCTTTTCATACTTTAGTCTAGGTAAACCTACAACTAGGTCCTTTATGGAAAGATCGTTGATGGTGCCGAAGTTCAAGTGATTGAGACGGCGGTGCCATAACCATGACTTTGTTTTTGAAGCCTTTGATAACAAGCAGATTGGAGAAGCCCTCATCATGTCATCGATAGAGATGGTGTAAAGGTTTGACCCACGAGTTCCTTTTAGCAGTTCCTTACCATTAAGATCTCTAACAAAGCGGTATGTTTTACGAAGGCAACTTCTAGATCGAGTCACGAAATTGACCAGCGGAGAGCGATTATGACCCAACCTTTCAACATAGTAGACTCTCGAGATGACACTATCACCAACAACATAATCTCCATAACCCATAATAGCACCGAAATGATCATTACCAAATCTAACAGTCCCGATGAACTTGCTCACGAAGTTCATGAGCGCGACCGGTCTCGGTCATATGCTTGGAGCGGCTGAGTCCGGGTACCACGAGCGATTTGAGCGATCTGCGGTTGAACCTGAGACAAAAATGGATAACTGGATAATTGGGATCCCCATGCAATAATGTGTTCCATTTGGTTAGTAACGATATTTGGAACACCCACATCGAATCGAAACATCCATATCGAAGTAGAAGCAATGGAATCATTGGGAATAGATGCAATCTTTGGTGTGCGTATTTGCCCTATTCAAAGTATGTTCACTTCTTAAGGGAATAGTTCTACCGGTAGGCATCCATTTTCTAGTGGGCATAATCTTAGCAGTGTGAGAACAAAGCTGATTATTCTTATGACCAAAAGGTATCCAATAATAACCTATCTTTATAAAAGTTCTTCTGTGGGTTTCCACTTTGTTTTCTAATCTTTCGTTTTTGCCTTTTTGCCTTATTTGCACGATTATTAGCATTAGCAATTTTAGCGGGCATTTGACGGCATTAGACAAAGCATTCACACCACATTCATGATTAGCAGCGAATTCAAGCATGCGGCATTACAAGGTTTGCGAGATAGTATCGAATTGAATTAATTACTGATGCGCCTAAGGCTAATACTGGAATCAACACGATTCGTTTTATTCAACTCAAGCCTAACGTTCCTAGATTGGTCTTCTACTCTCTTCCGGTGCACATTCTTAGCTTGCAAGGTCCTATCATTCCTTGTATTGTCTTGAGACTTTGACACCTTTCGCTTTAAAGTCACGATTACTCTGTAGAGGGAATGGGAACATTAGTTGGTTGATCTAATTTTGCATTCCTGAACTTGATGTGCAAGGATCTGAAGTACTAGAAGGCACATTAGTGTATACTTTAAGGCTGTGATTTGAGCTTTTGCGGGCACACTAAAGTTCACTTTCTTAGCACTAACATATCACGGAATCGAACTACTTGAAGGCACATTAGTGTTTCCTTTTTAAGGCGGGCATAGAGCGGATTTCTGCTTGGCACTAGGCATAGAACGAGGGCATCACGGCTTTGCCTTTTCACCTAAGGTTAGGGATTTTGGACATGTGGCAATTACACATTCTAGCAACTCTTGAGATCGTTTGGCATGGAGGCAAGCAAACCTAATTTCACTATCAAGAGGTTTATTAATGAAATCCTCTTCGACAATCTCACGGAGACATTCTAGACTATCCTTAAGGTGAGCACGGTATTCATGAAAAGCATGTTCATTATTCCTAAGATGAGGAGGAATATATTTAAGCATCACGGTGTATTTGCAGTCTAAGGGTGACTTTGAGACAACATTCTTATTGAAAACAAGTGGCGGTTTCCCATTTCCACGACTTCTTAGATTCTCAATTTCCTTTTGTAAAGACGTTATTTTTTAGTTGTTTTGGTCACGGGTGACTTTCATTGAATCATATAACTCTTTAAAATGTCGTTTAACTTTTCATTTTCTTCTAGAAAACTCTCGTTTTCCTTTTGTAAGGCATCAACTAAGTTTTGAAGATGAAAAGTTTGAGAATTCGGAGAATCTAAAGAAGGAGGGATTTGGGAGCCTGTCTTATTGTTCGTTTGACCCTTTAATTGAGAGATTTGGGCTTTCAACTTTACGATCGCGTTGCTTGAGCTTGAATCTGTTCATCCGCGTTTGTTAATTTGAAAAGCGCATCAAACTCTGGAGCATCTGGCGATGTCTTGACATTTGAAGTTTTAACATTTTCTTTAAGATGTTGATATTTTAGTTGTAAATTAAAATGCTCAACTTCGAGTTTAGAAAAATGTTTAACCAAATTGTTGTGATCATCTAGTTCAATTTTCTCGTTTAGTTCAGAATTAGTTTTTCAAGCTCAATGACACGATCATGGGAGACTTTCGAGGGCCCTGAGATAGTTCATGAAATTTGGAAGCATTAATAGAGAAATTTGAAGCGATGAAAAAGATATCTTGAGCAACACATTCAGTAATAAGAGTCTCATTTAAGGTATGCAAGTTCTTCCTCTCAATCTCATTATATTTTAGTGCAGGCTCATAATCACTAACTTCAACTACCATTGCATCAAATTCCTTTTCCATTTCTTTAATATCGATTTTGTCCCGTTTTAAGACTCTCAAAATGATCTTTTAGTTGTTTAAAGAAAGGCATGACCTCGGTTAAATAACATTCTTTCATTTGCTCAAAACCCCTTTCCCCTTGATTATCCCGATGGGTGTGATCCTTTTCTTACAAGTTTTCTCAAAATCGGTAAATAGTTGAAGAATAACATATTGAGTGATTAAGGTCTTGCTCTTAGTGGCAATAGTTCTAGGAACTAAATGCATTGGTGTATTTGGAGGATACTCGGTCGCTTTAGGGAATTTCCTACAAGGGGGATTCTTTTCAACAAGATTTTGACTTTTGCAAGTCCATATCCTTTTTCGAACACTTGTTGGGGTCGACAATGTTTGAGGCTTATACATGTTCAAGGAAATCCAGTTTTCCTTCTTGTAGTCATGGGGAGTGATAATAATCTTTTTCTCTTTGCATTTGGTCATCTAGTTTTTGTTCATCCTTTCCTAGTGACTTCATCGATTTCTTATCTTCCTCGGTGCACTCAAGCGCAACTAGGTTTCTGCATAGGCTTAAGAATTTCATTACCATCATAAAGCACCTTATGAGCATTTCTAGCCTTTTTAATTACCTCTGGATTCGGTTCCTCAACAAGGGGAATGCTATGCTTATAAGCTTAAGACTTCGATGTTTAGTGACCATGTGGCGATCTGAATGGTGTTTCCTTGTATGTACAACTTGTTCTCAAGTTTGTTTTCAAAGTTTTCAGATTAGAAAAATCTCTCAAGAGTTTTGATTCCTTTGCATTAAATTCTTGCTTAAGCATTTTCACATTTTCTTGAAGTTCTTGTTTTTGTTTAGATGTTTTAGAGAGTTTTTCTTGCAAGGAATTTAATTCTTGTTTCAATATTTCTTCTCTAAACTTACTTTTTCTAATTCCTGTACTTACTTGGTTATCCATTTCATGCTCACGAGTGGTCAACTCAAACTTAGCACGTTGTTCATAAATAGCAACACGTTCTTTATAGGCATTTAGTTGAGAAATAATGGAATCATCGAGGGGCACATGCGGTGTATTCATCAAAAACATAGTCATTGTTGATTGCAGAAGATGCATCACTTGGTACAACTTCACTTTCACTTTGTTTCACGTATTGATCATATGGGACAATATTGATATTACCCATATTTTCAATATTTGATTCAATAGTTTGAGTTGATTGTACTTTGTCATGCATCACGGTGCACATCGGCATCATCGTATAGTTTTAATACCTCTGAGATGAGCTTGTCATGGGATGGCCCAACTAGTGATGTAGAGGAGACCTTGGGAGAAACCATTGGAGAAATGCTAGCCATAAAAATTGTGTGTGCCGTAGGTCCATCATCCACATCAGTCGTATGCATCACGGTCGGCTGACTTGAAAGGCATTCGATGATTGTGACCTATCTCTGAATAGGCGCTCATCCACATCGCATCATAGGTCTTGGCATTGCCCTCGGCAAGAAATAGCAATTCCTCTTCATTGAGTAGCACCATTGTCACGAGCTTGAGCGGCACATCTTCTCTCTGAAGTAATCGGCGTGCAGTAGGCTTTGGAGATGTCAGTTCCTTGCAATGTGTCCCTCTCCACCACGGTTATAACATTTGATGAGCTTAGTTTGACCTTGGTTACCATTCCTTCCTCGATTATGGTTTCCAACATAACCTCTCCCGGCTCCACCTCGTCCACGATCATCTTGTCTTTCTGTCTGGTTGCACCACGATCCTTCCATCTTTAATAGTGGCTTGATTGTGTGGGTTAGATCGATTCGAGGTTGTTGTTGGTTTGTGGGAGAGTATTCATGTTTTGAGTGATGAGAAGAGCTAGTTGATTAATGAAGCTACCAGCGTGAGTATCGGCATCGGCTTGTTTGAACATAGGATCGGGAATGAGTTTGTGATTACCATTACCCAAGGGTATGACTTGTGATGCTTTGGTTGTGATTCGATGTTTGAGTAGAAATTTGTAGAGTCATTAGGCGAGCTTGTCTCTCCACGGTTGGTTTTGAGCTGATTGAGAATTAATTTTTCAAACATAGCATGTCTCTCATTCTGAAGGAGGAAGGCATAGAGTTGCTCATAGTTTGTATTCTTCAATCCTTTAGTGAGCTTCACGGCGGTAACAAACTTGTGCCATTCGGGATTCATGTTGTTCACAAATTTTGAGTTCAAGTGAATGTTAGGCATAGTCATTCTGATGTTCCTCATGTCATTAACTAACTTATGAAATCTCACATAGTACTCATAGACACTCTCATCGGGTTTCATCTTGAAATGCTCAAATTCGTCATAGAGTTGGGATTCTCTGTCTTCCATAGTTAATTGAGAACACGAGAGAAGCATCTTAACATTGTCCCAAAGCGCCTTAGCATCGTGTTATGATTGATCAGCTTGTAGATGTCTTTAGGAAGACCTTGAAGAACAATGTTTGAAGCCCCGATATCTGCATCAAATCTCTTTTTATCCTTATCATCAAGCTCATCATACATCTTAGGTCTGTCAATTCCGTAGACAGGAGTACCATCTGCATTAGTATCAAGTATGTCTCTAGTCGTCTCAACTTGATATGGTCCTTCATCAATGGATTTGAGAATGTTGACACCATTTTCCTTTCCAAGGCAATACAGACTAATTCGTTGAGCCCAAGAGTCGTAGTCGGTTACGTCAAGCATGGGTGGGCGAGTATCGAACCATTTGCTTGAACATCTTCGACAGCGATGGAGATAACGATGGGAGCGTTGGTAGACATGTTAACAGATTATACGGGATTTTATAGCTCTATGATTAAACCGGAAAATGGATTCTTTCACGGGATTTTCTTGAATCAAGAAAACCGTAAACAAACACTCAAGACTCTAGATGATAAAATACTAAATCGCTAGAAGATAATGCACTAAGTTGCTAGAAATTAGTGCACTAAGTCGCTAGAAATTAATGCACTAAGTCGCTAACCCTTAATTAGCTACACCCCTAAGTCGCTAGAGTCCCAAGTAAGCTATGAGAAAAACAAATTAAGCTAAGTAGTAACTTCGCTCTGAGACCAAATTAAGCTAACCAAATTTTGGCGACAATTAAGCTACACAAGTAAGCTAGAGACACAAGTTAAGCTAAAGAGCAACTTCGCTCTTGACCAAGTAAGCTACCACAAGTAAGCTACCGTAGTGGAGAATCCACTACTTGTACTTTAACTCGCTAGATCTAACTCGCTAGTTCCAACACCGTAAGTCGCTACAAAAATGTGAAGCAAGTCGCTACCAAGAAACTATTCCGTGAGCTAAGTTAAGCTAGCTTGAAAAAACTATATAAACCTCACTTTTCAATCCAAAAACAACCCAACCAAGATGATTCAAGCTTACCAAATGAAAACCTAAACACTTTTGATGATTCTAAACATAAAAGTACAACCAAAATCGAAACTTTAACACTAGAAATCAATCAAATGATGCTAAAACCACTAAACTTTTTCAAACTTAAAAACCACCTAAAACCACTAGAAATCCAAAGATGTGTAAGATATGATCTAACCATGGCTCTTGATACCAATTGTAAGATATAACTTTTCACATACACATCATAACATTAACACAAGGTAGAATATAGATGGAATTCTAGAGAGAAAGTTAGAGGTTTAGGGAACTTAGTGAGAGAAAGTGAAAGATATTATTATGAGCTCCAACTCTCTACCTTGGGAGGTAGAGAGTATTTATAGTCTTACATAAAAGCGCCACACATCGGGCGTGGATCGGGCATCTGATGGGTAAAGACCGTCCGTCCTCCACGGTGTTACTTAACTAAATACTACTTAACTTAAAATAACTACGACTACGAGCTTTCTAGCGATTACATATACTTGAGGTGACCGACTCTTTAATACATGGAATTTCTAATTCCTAACATTTATTTATCTTAAATCTTATATGTTGTATGGGCAACTACATTCCACTTAAATTAAGTTTTAGTTGGGAATGAAACTTCGTTTGTAAGATTTGAAAATAATATATACAACCTTGGAATATATGTTTATTATTATAAACATATGCGGTAAATAAATGAGTCAAATAGAACATGATGAATACATATCTTTGACAAGATAGATGAGATCTTAAAGTTTAACTTGAAGATTCATCATGAACATCATGTTGTGTATAAAGTTGTTGTGTCATGCTTGATTACAAGATGATTTGACAACATTAAAAGTTGTTAGTGTAATAAATATTTTAAAGGAATATGTTTGGATTTAGAATCACATTCCACAATCTGGAGATGCTCCTAGATTCTATGGATGATTATATGACAATTGTTTCATAATTGTCATTGCCAACAAACTTGAGTTTTGGTAGGCACCAACATTACACTATAACTCTTCAAAAGTTTACGGATATTTAAAGAGCATATTGTTGTACACAATGATGCTAGTATAATTGAGATGACACTCAATTCTAGTCACGGTATCCTTGATGATGACCATGTTGACTAGTTATGCTCAACTAAGAGCATAGTTGCATTATACATTAAAGAATAAAGAATACTTTAAACTTTAAAAGTTTTGAAAGATGATTGTCATATAAAGGTGGTTCAGGTTGTCACGCACCTTATGGAATGATATGACAATATCAAGATATGTGTAAACACATACAAGAAATTCACTTATTGAATTTTTGAAATAAGTATTCTCAAAATTCCTATAGATCAAAGTTAGTTGAAATTATGCCTTGTCGACAAGTATGAGATGCATGACTTGTGGCAAAATTCATTAACTAAGAATTATCATGCATTGATCTATTTAGTATTTGGATAAAAGGATATTGTAAACATTATTATTGAAATGAAATAAAGTATTTTTATTATGTTTATTATTCATTTATTGTGATGTTATCCTATATTTGCATGTTTAAATCCTTGAATAACTTAAGTTATTCTAAATTGTCCGTTGTCAATCAATAACATGGGAATGATATTGAATTAAGACAAATCTGAGTATTAGTTAGAATATACTTGAAAGTATATTGATGCGTAGCATGACTAATTTCAGATGATATTCAATGTATTGAGTATAGGACTTATCCCACCCGCATGATAATACTTTATGGATCTTTGTCATTAAGTATATCATGGATATTTATCCTCTGACTTGAGATACAAGAGATATGTCATGGATGTAGTGCATTTTTTGTGAAGCAATCTAATGCTACACGTAACTGGTAGTTATAAGGGTTGTTTTCAGAAGTGTTGCGAAATTTATGAATCCTGCTTGTAGTCCAAATGGGATTTGTTTCCTTCAAATTTATTTTGAAGTATAATACTGTTGGGCCCCTCGTAGGATTGTTAAGATGTTTGTATGGCCATACCCAAGGTCTTCGGAATATGTTCGAAGAGTTGGTAATCTTAATCAATCACATAAAGCGAGAAAAAGAATAGTTAATTAAGAAATGAGTGAGATCCATATTCTTATTAACATGGTATTAGAAACAAAGGATGAATATGATGATGAATCATCAAATTTGGTTTTTTTTCTCCAGAAAACCATACACGAGTTGTACCGGGGGCATTGGCGTGTTGCTAGACGCTAACCAATATCATTTCACGTTTTGTAAACATATCCAAGTGGGAGCTGTTGGAAATGTATATATTAACAAACATGTGAATGTCCGGATTCGAACTCGTGACCACGGATTGCACACATTAGCGAATGAGAATTAAAGTTAATAATTAATGTTTATGTTTACGATTAATTATTGCACATTAAGTCCGGTTAACGATCGTTAAGTATTTAACGGAAAAATGACTAACGAACGTTAAATGAAAAGAGAAAGGACTAGAAATGGAAAACTTGGAAAAGTTATGGGTTTTCTTTTGGGCTTTGCATAGTGGCCGGCCATAGGGGCTTTCCCAAGCCCTAATCCCTAACTTGTTCTCAAAGTATTCCATCTACTATATAAAGAGGGTTAGGTTCTAGGGTTTCATACACTTGTGCATTGAATTAACCCTAGATCTCTCCTCTCTCTCTCTCTTGTCCCATTTTCGGCCGAACACCCCATTTGTAAGGGAGTTTGGTTTCCTTTTTCTTAAACGAGGACTTGTGTTAGATCTAGCAATCGCTTGATTCGTTGGTTAATTGTACAAGAACGTGGTTGTAAGATATTATTATTCTTACACCAATTAGTACTTCTTTGTTTTGCTCAAAGGGATCCGACATTCGCAAAGAGGTACGTACGCATACTTTCAGTTGATTAATTTATTTGTTATGATCTTTAGTCTTCCGTTGTGTACTCTTGATGTCTTTATGTTTTATTGTATTTTATATATCATAAACTCAACAAGAAATGTACAATGCAATGCATCGATAATAGTATAGGCCTCCCAATTGAAGCTTCCATCTTCCCAATTTTATCTAAAAGACCCATCAACAAAATGACAACCTGTGCATTGCTAACAATGAAGCGCGAGGCGAGGAACGGTTAGAGGTTAGTAACTAAATTGCAAGAGTTAAACTGATTATTCATTGTATTCACTTCTTTATATCTTTTATTTACTATCGGCTGTAACTTGTCTGCAGGGCCTTATCACACTTTTTAGTGCTATTTTTTCTTTTCTTTAAGTGTGCTGCAGTTTTTAAAATTTGTTATTCAAGATTATCGTGGAGGATCGCTAATAACCCGCCAACCAAACCAACCCGTTGGACCCTAAACCTGATAACTCGATCTCTTATATGGTTGGGTTAAGGTTAGTTTTAACTGCATACATGACACATAACCTTAAACTTGGCGACCTGCACTTCTGCCAGATGTGGTTGTTGCTGTTTTTTTTTTTTTTCCTTTTTTAATCTAATGATACTTATTTTGTTAGAATTGCCCGTTCTAAAAGCCTGATACTGTCATAAAAGGCCAAGTTTAAGCCTTTTTTTAATCTAATGATACTTGCCGACCTGCACATTGCATGGAATTGAGGAGATGAAGATGGTGATGAAGATGAAGATATGTGTATCGGATTGCGAGAACCCCGGCAGATATAAAGAAGGCCGACAATGAGATACCGTGTGATTGCCACAGAACGTAAAAGATCTCGCTCCAACTGTCTTACATCTATGAGGCTCACGTTTATACCTGAGACGCAATATTAACCAACGGGCCAACATGGGGTGACCTCCAGCAAAAGTGTGCACGTGAGTCATACGCTACCCATGGGTGACAGGAAATATATTTCCATGGCTTGAAAATATGTTTTTCCAACAAAACACCCCTACCGAACGAATAACATCCCAAATACCCTTAAATTCAACAGAAAAAATCTCAAACACCCCTAAATTCAGCAGTTATAAATGTCTCAAACACCCTTAATTGCTTAAAAATTAGCTAAATGAATTTCCATTTTCTGCTTCAGGTAAATCATCTTAACGAGTACGCTTCATCTATGTTCGTCTTAAGATTGAACAATATCTTTATAATAATTGTAGTTGTTTTATTACCAGTTATCAACACAAGAAGCTGAATAGTGTCTATATGGTTTTCTTAGTGCAAGGATGCTTTACAACTCCTATTAATCAGTTCCTCAAAGAAAGCATGTACTTACATGTTTCTCTATTTCAAGGATTCAAAGTTCTTACAATTTCTGCCCGCCTAAGTGAAATGACTAAAAACAAAACTATTGTCGAGTTAGTGGGAAATAGGGTTTGGGACCACGAAACTCTTATACTTGAATTATGAGAATATTATTTCTTTAAGGAGCGATTTGTACCCATTTATTTTATTGTACTTGATAAGAAGATCTATTGAAATAGTGATTGGATGAGCTTATGTAGTATTGAAAATATGTAATAAATATAAGCAAATTACCCAAACGAACCATATACATATTGATAATAAAATCAACCTTTTTCCGACACTTTACCAAAGTGACCAAAAATGTCATTTTCAACCCGTGCTGTCTTTGTCTACTTTTTGTATGCGTAAATGCCATTTAAATAAGAGCCACATGTTCACCATCTTCAAGCTTCCAACCTTTCTACTGCTACCTTCTTAAACTAACACGCAACTAAATCCTAAAAGAATACCTTCTAGCTTTAAATGACAGAAACCTTGCAACCAAATGATGCCCATGATACTTCGGATAAAGTCCAGTCCATAATAGATCCGGATAAGGGATAAAAACAAGTGCATACCCTAATATCTCTCATAAGGTTAACCTAACACACACTTATAATAGATAAGCGCCTACAATCAAATCTGTGTAATCCTCTCTCCCTTCTTCAAACGCAGTCACCCAACTTTTACTGGATCTCAAATCCTACGCATCATTTTCTAAACAACCCACGATTCATTAATATATGTTTCCTCCGTGACAAACTGAATATCACCAGCTCGATTATCACACACCCACAAGTTAAGAACAACAAGGTTTCAGCCACCATTGCAGAGACATAGCCCACGCCCAGCAGCCTCTCGCCCAGGGCCACGCCACGCCCACGCCAGCCTCGCCCACGCCAGCAAGCTCCTCGCCCATGCCCGGCTGTACCACGCCCAGGCCCTCGCCTGGCAAGCAATCTCGCCCTGTACCACGCAAAGCCACTGCTCGTATAATACAATGTAGCGTTGGGATTTTATGTTTTAAGAGATCCAACGGATAACATTGGAAAATTCATTTTCGTAAATGCTCTGTGCGAGAACCTGTTTCGTAAACATGTATAAATTATAGTTCATTTTCGTAAAAAGCTCAAAAAAAAAGCAAGAAGAAAAAAAGAAAGGGAATTTCTAGCTTTTGTCACGGTGGTAGAGATTAAGAGGGGTTATATTCTTATGTTCGTTGATATTAATAATTTTTTAAATTTATTATGTCTATCAAAATTATTCATGTTTTATATGGAAATTAAGTTATTTTGAAAAAACATTTGTCGTCATTAAACACTTCTAAGCTTGTGCTAATATGACACAAGTCAAAAAAAAAAAAAAAAAACCAATCATTTGCAGCCATTGCAGGCTCTCATCAAATGATCTTTTGGCCAGCGGTAGAGCTTGAACTTTTAGTTTGAGAGGTCAATCATATAAATACAGTTAGTATATAAATCTTAAAAGGGTTACCACCCTCTTTGGTCTCCACTACCCGCCGCTCATGCCTTCGGCTACTATGAAAGATCATAAAGAACTTTTTGGCTACTGAAGCCTCGAGTAACATCATAATAAAAAGAACACCTGAACATATTTTAAAACTATGACATCCGTTTTGTGTAATGAACCCTTTTTGCTTTAAGTAGATAATTGCACTTTGTAGCATAACTATTTTCTCTTATCACATTTTTCTTTCCGAAGAATACTTGAGTAGTCTATAGTATCTCAACACTTCTTCGTAATGATGACTTAATAGAATTTTACATATTAAATCTCATCTTAAGAACATGGAACAGAAAAAAGTTCATTAAATTAATCTTGTATTTGCAAACGTTGTTTCAAAGATTAATAAAATTATCACATGACACTTTTTTTAATGTAGCGAGCAATAAATAAGTAGAAAAGCCATGATTTGACACCATTAACGAAATGACAATGCCCATAACGTCGTGAATTTTTGTTTCTTTAAAGACATATTGTTAAGTATAAAAAACTTGAAAGGCACCATATCAGTGGTTATCACATTCCAGAGTCAAATCACGACCACTTTTAATAAGTATGAATATGATGGTGATAAAGGGTAAACCAAAAATAAGTTGGTCAGCTTGTCTCTACAAATTCACATGAAACTAGAAATGGCAATGAGACGGGTTTGAGACAGGGCGATCATTCTCATTCCCAAATCCAATTAGCAAACCAGGCCTTAAACCTGCTCTGATCTTCATTGGGAATCTTATCGGAGCGTCTTTTTGGGCGTGGTGCTCCATCAAATACGCGTTATTCACCATTTATTATTATTTTTACAACATATTTTAGCAATGTGATTATATGCAATAACGTGAAGAATTAAAAACCACTAATAATATATTAAGTATTAGCCTTAATAAGTTTTCAAAAATAACATAAATAATGATAAACCATCCCGATCAAAACTTCTTTTGAAAATAAGAAAATGATTTAGATGGCTAATTCATATGATTAATTTTGTGTCTAATCTAGTCATTACAAAATTAGACATATCAATTAGACCTCCCAATCATTACTCTTAAAAATATGACACAAAAGAAGTTTTCTAGTCACAATTAATCTTGTGAAGAGACAAAACTATAAAAATACAAGAATCATGTTTTTATTACGTAAAAATATATATGAATATAATTGATCTATATGTATATATATTTCGGGGCGGGGCGGGTTGAGGATGTTATGCCCCGCTCCCCGCCCTGATACCCTATAAAAATCCTCGTTAATGACTCGAAACCCACCCCGTTACCTGATATGCATGCCCCGCCCCGTCCCAAAAACTTCTAGTTTCCGGTTTCTCCGTCAGCTTCGGATTTTTTTGCCATCTTAATCACCATAGACCATAATCGCGAACAAAATATAAACTATCAAGGATAGCACAAAGTAAATTGCAAAGATAGGTAATATATAACTTTTTTTTAGAGGGAGAGTCACCTCATACCTCATTGAACGGTGTCATTGCGGAGATAAAAGGTAAATCGCGTAACATTATAATTAAAAAGACAAGAGCAAAAATCATGATTACCAAAAACAAAAAACATGATTTATCTTTACTTTCCGCTACACATCCTTCACTATTGGGCTACTATTGCACGAACTACTTAAAAAGTTGATTAACACACACTTGAAAAATGCTGTAATGAGATAATACTAGCTTGTTAGTTGTTACATAAATATAGGGAGTATATCTAGTGAGAGAAGAAACTGAAATAAGAAAAATGAGAAGAAATTTAAGGCACACATTTCATATGAGGAGGAGAAATTTAAAGGGAGATGCATCTACTTTTTTTAGGTGCATCTAAAATGTGCGGCTATTGTTTCTTCTCACTCTTCTCATTTTAATTTTACTTCTCATTTGATCCTTACTCCATAAATATATGTTTAATGTTTGAGCAATCGAGTTAGCTATATTTCTTAATGGCCTTATGCGATTTTACGTCGTTATGATTTCCAATATGTTACGTTATTATATTGCATTGCAAATCGTTTTGATTTAATTTATAATTTTTCGTTTTTTATTTTTTGTATTGTTATATATATTCATAATTTGCAGAAACTAGTCGTTTAATCAACCTTTAGATCAACAAACAATAACCAAATTTATATAAGAAAATGATGATTCTGAATGGGAAAAGAGAAATAAAAAATCATATACATTACTAAAAAAATGTATTACATGATGGTAACAACCAGAATATATACAGCATGCACGTTAACAAACATAATCACCTATCACAATGTATTGGAATCTAGAAAACATTGATTCAAACGGGAAGATTCTCAACGGGAGCTGGAGAATGTTTGGAACTTTCCGAAGCCGTTGATTTAAAGTGCCATTGCAATATGTTTGGATTCTTCTTCCTCGAGCTCATCCTCATCATCAGAATCCTTGGTCGTTAAATTGACACATGAGCAACTTTCAAGGGATGCAAAAAATGCTGATGCAACATTGTTACCAACACGGCTCGCAAGTCCTGGCTTTTCGTTGGAATCGTTAGTGCTTGGATTCTCCTCCATCTTTTATTCTCCTATCGGCTTCGATTGGAGTTTATTGATGGATTCGAGTCTGGTTCCAATCTTCCTATATTTCTGGTGTCGAATTTGGTTTTTGGGAAAAAAATAAAAGGGATTGGTGATTTTGTGTAATTTTGAGTTAGCTTATTTGTTAAAAAGTTGGCATGTGGCACAATTCTTTGGCAAGGAGGTTTTAAGTAATTAACAGCCATACGAAAAAAATTTAAACACTGGTTAAAATAATGGTCCAATTTGTTTAATCTGCAAGAAACACATTTAAATCAGGCACCTGTGTATATTACAAGAAACACATTTAAATCAAATAGTTTAAGCCATTAAATAACGGGTTATTAGCACGAAAAGATATGGCCGTTTAGTTGGTGAAAATTTTTCTGTTTTTCGTTTCTAAATTCTAAAGAAAGGAATGGTTTTTCTCTGATAAGAGTTGAGAAATTTAAAACCCGTTTAATGGAGTTATATTTTTCTTTTTTTTAAATGATGGAAAGTGGACTGAGGAAACGTGATAAGAGTGGGTTGAGAGGAACGGTTATTATTTTAAAACCAAAAAAGTGAGAAGGGTGTAATGATATTTTTATTTTTTCTATTAAGAATTGGAAAATGAGAAATTCATATTTTTGGAAAATTATTGGAAAAAGTGCACTAAATGGTTTTCAGCTTTTCCCTTTTCATATGAAAAAATTTCTAGAAAAATGGAGTATTTCTCTCCAACTATACTTGTCACTTTTTTCATTGTGTAGCGTATATAATTTTTTAATTTTGACACCAACCTTGAATAGTTATTGTGTGTATTTTGTGACCATTTTACCCTTCCCTTTTTAATTTTTGAAGGGTAAAATGGTCATTTTACATGACAAAATAGTTACAAAATACACAATAATACACAATTCAAAATGTTGATGTCAAAATTAAAAAAATAAGTATGCAACACACAATGACAAAAAGTAACAAATATGATACCTTTTTGCTAATAACTAGGGTCAAACGTAACCGGACGAACACGAAAGGAGCCTTGTTCATGTTCGTTCATTTAATTTTAACCGGACAAATAAACGAACACGAACGCTTAAACGGACGAATTTTCTTGTTCATGTTCGTTTATTAAAAAAAATGAGTTGTTCATGTTCGTTCATTAAAGACACTAAACGAATGGTAAACGAACGAACATAAATGAACATAGACAAATAAACATACACTTTACTAATTTATACATGATATATTGTTTTATAAGTGTTGTTTTATTTAAACAAACCAATTTTAAAATTATACAATTTAAAAATACGATATACGAATATAAATAAATAAATAAATGAACATAAACGAACGCATAATCGGACGTTCACGAACATAAATGAACGGACGCGACTTTTGTTCATGTTCGCTTCATTTAACTAAACTAACGTAAATATGGTTCATGTTAGTTCATTTAATAAATAAACGAACATAAACGAACTTTTTACCGAACGGTTCATGAAATGTTCATTTGAGCGTTCACTGCTTCGTTCTGACCTACTAATAACCCTTAAATAACTAACCAAACTTTTCTGAAAATTTCGTTTTGAATACGTAAACTAAAGAATTGTTGGTTAAATGTTTCTTTTGATCTCATTGTGGCCGGCCTAAATCCCAAATTTAATCACATTGACGACAAAAAGAAAAAGTTTGACATTAGTTACTTAAATTCTATATGTATTATAGATATTATACTTATTCGTGCATTGCAACGAGATTTTGTAACGACGTACATTTATAATGATATTTTGGTTAAGTGTTTTGTATAACATTTGTATAACAAAAGTATCACTATAACTATCTGTTGTTATAAAATCTCGTTGATATGCACCAGTAATCAACTAGTGATAATATCCATATACACATACAGAAATCATATATGAAACCGTGTCACCATAATCTTAAAACAGCGCTTTATATTTCAAAAACACACACTTTGCATCAAAAGTCAAACCACAAGTATAATTATTTTCTGCTATACATCATCGCTTTGCATGTATATGCATTTAGTAATTACAACGTTGCAATAATATTATGATCTTTTGAATAAAATAATACATCAAGTTGCATACATTGAAATAACACCTTGAGACATTTTTGGCCTTTTTAGCCCATCTAACCGTTTTCTTTCTAACTATATTTATGTTTGAGTTTTGCTATATCCACTTACATTATATTCCTACATATACTCCTATACATACAATAATATTACATGTTTTTTCTGTTAGGAATTAGAAATTCCATAGTGAAGAGTCGGTCACCCTAAATATAATCTAGTATAAGTTAGCTAAATAGACATATCGTTATTGACGTTGTTTTGTAGTCAATTAGTTAGTTGTTAGCTTAGTTATTAGTTTAGTGTAACACCGTGGAGGAAGGACGGGTCTTTACCCACTGTATACCGATCCACAAAGGCCGTCAGGAGGTCGTTTACTTGTAACTATAAATACCCCTTCCATCCTTGGAAAGGGTGGTGCTTTCAATCTAACCTTTCATTTTTGTTAAACAACTCTCTTTCAAGAAACACCCTCTCAACTCTCTTCATCTCTCTAACAATGGCTCACTTGTTTAATCATAATCCTAGACCACCCGAATCATCTAAACAACATAAAATACATGATCCTACAAATGGTACCAGAGCCTAGGTTTTGTTGTTTTGATGTTTCATTATGGTTTTTGGCACTCGCTTGTGTGTATGCGGTTTGTACGGTTAGCATGCTTGGTTAATGAGTTTTGATTTGGTTATGTTAAATTTTGTTGCTTGAATCCTATTTTGTTTAAGTGTTAGTCATTCAATGGTGTTCACGTGTCTAAATGTTTGACATGGTCATATCAGTTTACACTTGTCTTGAGATTTTATGAGTTTGAAGCAGTTTTTAAGATGTTTGTTACTAGTTTTGAACTTGTTGTTAAGCAGCCATTTGATTTTATGATGGTCTAAAACAGGTGTCCGCAGATGCATTAATGTTGTTTTAAATCTGCGCGTTTGAATCTCTGCGGGTTGTTAGAATACCGTCGTGTTCAATATCCTGGATGTGGTTTGTCTTTATGCGAGTTGTCGATTCAAGGATGCGAGTTGGACATGAATTATCGAGTTAACCATGCGTTTTGATCTTTGGTTCTATGATGCGAGTTGCAAAATATGTCGGATACAATGTGTACTATGCGACTTCTTGTCAGTTCTCAGTATTCAAAGCGAGTTGGACTTGGTCAAAAGTGAGTTATACTTGGACAAAAGCGAGTTGGACTTGGTCAAAGCAAGTTGGACGGTCAAAATTGTTTTGTAAGAAAAGTACAATAGCATTCTGTTAAGTGGTGCGGTTTTGTACAAAGACTATGTGGTTTGATATAAAAACGGATGCGGTTTGATTCTGTTTAAGGGTCGCGTTTAGAAGAATAATAGGACTGAGTTTTGAGTAATCACGGTTGAGGTTTGACATGAGGAGAGGATATCAAGCGGTTTATGGGTTGTTTCACACGTATGTCACAATCTCGATTGGCTTCAAACACATTCTAAAACAGATTCGTACCTCATACATCATCAAACATGTATCATACAACATTCATACATAATCTAACAATCTCCCTAAATCAGTTCTTATACATATCACTATCTTGAAACATCAAAAGAACAAATATCTACATTCATCAACCCACATCACAAACTCAACCCACATGATTCAGACCACAATCAAATGTCATCATCAACAGTATCAAAATAAATCATCTATCTCTATCAATTCCATGTATCGACATATCACTCATCTACATCTAACACATGAATTTAAACTAAAAGTAATACTACAAAGAAATTATGAGATCTCAGATTTTGTGTGCGGTTCTCAAGGAATATTCGATCAATAAGATCATTCACAAAATAAATTCATCATCGATCCCTACTTGAAGTTCATACTTCAAATCATATCTGAAAATCTTGAAAAAGAAGATAACAAAATGTGTTTATACTTTTCTTGGTTCGTTCTCTTATTATACTCAAAAACGAATTCAAAAACATTTGTTAATCTGATTAGATCTCAGTTCATCTTGTTGTGTGTTCAATAATTCATTCTCATCAAAACCAAGCGAGATACTCTTCAATGATCTTGTGATTCTTGAATATTCGAATTTTATTAAGAAAGAACAAAAACCAATTGGTTTTCATGCTATCTTTCATTGGTATCTGAAAATAATAATCAATAATCAAAAGAAATCCTACCGAGTACGCTTGTGACTGGAAAGATCTCAAAATCCATCACAATACCCTCAAGCCATCCTTGGCGAGGTCCTCCTTCAAAAGCATCCGATCTGTGGTCGTGATGAAATAGGAATACAAGTTTGGGGGGTGAAATGGAGTGTATGAGATAAATTAGGGATGTCTTTAGGTGATTAGGGTTCAATTGATAAGAGGAGAAGTTTGTTATTGAGATGTGATTTGGTAAAGATGTGAAGCAGATTTGTGAATGTGAGGCGGGCAGAGGATTTTTGTATGAGATAAATTAGGGTACAATGAGTTATTAGTAGTGTTATATACGAAAGATTAGGGTTAGGATTATTTTTGGATCAGGTCTATAAATCGTGGGCTTGTGAATCCTATTGTAGGCAGCATGTTGGAAATTGGCAAACAGTTTGGTATACTCGTTACATGGACCTTAGATAATTAATTGTTGTATTGAATTGATGTATGAAAGCAAATTTGGATGAAATCTTCATGGGCAACTAATTGTAATTGTTGGGTTAAAATGGAGATCTTGCTTTTTACGTCCAAAATATACATTGAAATTATGTTGATTGTATGCTAGTTGAATGTGTTAGGATATGTGTATTGGGCGTGAATTTCGGACCTATTTATTTCTGGATCAAATTTTTGGATTTAAATGGATCGGGTGAAATTTGATGGGGTGACTTGTTTAGATATTGAATTTGGGTCAAGTGGAGTACAAAGACTAGATGATTAAGGGCTTGAATTGATTTCCTATGTGCAAGTTGAGTTATTTGAACTAGGTTGATGATTATTTATTCTTGGATAATGATTTTGATTTTCACTTCGATGATTTGATGAGTTATGAGATTTGATCACGAGATTTGGTGATGAGACTTGTTGTGATGTGGTTCGGTACTTTGGTTTATACATTTTGATGGAGAATTTTGTATCACGGCTTAAATTGATGGTTGAACAAAGTTGACTACGGGGTTGTTTGTATTTGGTATTTCTTATTTGGATTTGACGTGAGGTTTTCGGACGGCGTTTATTTATTTCATCTTCTTCTTTCTACCCTACGAAGATGACTTGTTTGGCGTTTATTGAGTGTGATAAAGACTTGGCTATTTAGTTCAGTTGTGATTCTTTCTGCGCAACTACTTGCGCTTGGCTATCCTTCCGGTGTCTAACGTTGAGAATACTTCAAGAGGTTTTAAACATTGGTTTACGTTTCTTCTTCAGGGATTAGTACAAGCTTAAGTAACAAATATGAGGAATTTCACTTCATGATCAAGTTTGGCATAACGGGGTTACTTCTCCATGTTGTCACTACAATAGCCGTTAGAATGCGTGAATGATGTGTTTACCAAAGTGTTTATTGGATGGTTGATGATATTGTTGATGTTGGATAATGAACCGTTGATGACTTAGCGCATATTCCCTAAACAGATATTCCATGAAGTTGTCATAACACATTCAATGACATTGTTTACGGTTTGTCTTGATTTTGTAAATTCACAGAAAATCTATTTCTTGGTTTAAATCATAGACTTGTAAAATCCCGTGACAATGGTAACATCCTGTAATTATAAAAGTGCATTTCGGATCTATCATGGTTTATTCTTAGTTTTGTAAATCCCGCGAAAAGAAACTATCTCTCGGTTTAAACCATAGAATTGTAAAATCCAGAGATCATAGATTCATCCGGCGGAAGGAAAGTGTATTTCGGAACTCATCAATCGTTGCTACGGTTTCTATCGAAGAAGGGATAAAGGGTGTACTTCATTGGGTGTATGTTTGATTGTCTTCATGAGGTTTGTTATTACGGTTTCTGGTTGTGCTTTTTAACCATGGTCGGGATGAAACCATTATCATAGTTCACTTAAAACGTCAAAAGAGGCTAGATTTGAGCTTTTAACCAGAAGATGTGACAACGGAGTTAACTCACTATTATTTATTTGAGGTTGAAGTGAAATATCACGGTGTACTTAGTATCACGAAGGTATCGGGGATGGTTGGATGAAGATTCTTCAAGGTCGAGCATTATCAAAAACGAACTTGGAAATCTAGTTATTGTTGGGACTTTTTTTTTCTACTTGGGATTTGGGCTCTTATCACCACAAAATAACTATCACTTTAGGAGGTTATGTTGTAGTGCTCAGTGTCACATTCAATTTGGCTTTCCAAGAGGTGATGTACGTCTGCCTTGATGATGGTTGGTTGGTCGAAGAGTATAGAGTACTTAGAGATTCAATGGAGGATGAAGTCTCGGCACAGCTCTTTGTTTCATATGTGCAAGTTTAAGTCACGAGTTTGGGATAGGTTACTTGAGGTCAAATTCATCATATTGGGTTCTCCATCAATTTGTCACAACAAAGAGCCTCTTGAATGATAATGGTGATGATTACATGTTTTGCCAAGAGATGATGAAAAGAGAGATTATGACGTTTGAACACAACAGTTCAAGCCTCGTTCTCTAAAGAAAAAGTGTATTATCTCGGTGCGCTTTATCTTTAGAAGAAATCTTCATTATAATTCAAACATGCTTAAGCTTCATGCACTTTCAATTATCAAGTGAACCGGACTACCGTTGATTGTTTTCTTATTCCACTTGCTCAATTAAAATGCGATGGGACATCATGTACTACTGAGGGAAAGTGTGAATTGAATTCATTTAGATGATTTTCACTTATTCAATCAAGAATGGCAACTCCGTATGCAATTCTTGAGGGGAGAAAAAAGTGTTAAGTTCTGCGCTGGTTGATTGATATATGAGAATAAATGGTCAAGCGTCCAAACTCATGTAAGAACCGAGCTTGCTTTCTCCTTATCGGGTCATCTTCATGGAGTTTTCTTCTAAGAGCCGTTGGTTAACATCTTCCCGGTTGAGTTGATTAATACAAAAAGTGCTTCCATTGCGGGGCTGATTTTCTTGATGAACATCTTTACATTCTTGTTTGATTGGAGGTTTTAGTTAAACGGTTGCTATTTCAAAGTTAAGGAATGCATTTGGTGAGTTGAAGATGTTAACTTTCGATCCCCAAACGGACAATCTCGAAGAGGTCGAGTCTGATCACGTTCTACATTTTCTGCATGTTGTTAGAAGACTAAAGCGAGTTGCATTTGATTATCTAAAGACTTCTTCTTAATCAGGCATTTATCAAACGTTGTCGGTTTAGGGGAGAGCACTAATTTGGGGAGAGTGATATGTCAGTTTAAATCCTAATCAGTTTTAATCACTATGTACTTCACATTGATTCTCAAGACTTCTAAGGTTCTTCTCAAATGATTTCGAGTATATGGGCTTACAATGTGTTCTTTGATTAAGTATCAAAACCGGCAAGGGGAAGGAAACACGTATCTAGCGCGAGTAAACTTGATGAGCTTAATACTTCTAAGTGATTGAAGATATCCGGAAGACTATTCATTCTTTATGAGAAACTCAAGGTTTGACTGGCGTTTAGTGTTCTTATTCAACTATGTGGAAGTGATGTAATGTTTGATAAAAAGGAGGTACACAAGTGTGTGATGGTTTTGATGTTATCGCAATCATCAGGGGAGAAAAATTGTGTACATTGGGGAAGCTCAGTTGTTTCCTTGAGTGCTTAATTAGTGATTCGAGATATAATCACATTCGAAGTTGTCATCCTTGAGAGTCATTGGTGGTGGGCAATATTGTTCGGTTATTCTCTCTTTGGGCATTCGGTTACTTAGGTTCTTGAGCTTCATACACTTTCTTCGGGGAGAGAGAAAAGTATACATAGGGGTTCTTCTTTAGCTATCGGACTTAATCTGCGACTTCGATGGTATAAGTTTCTCTGTCATCGGGTATATGTGTATTCGGGTTCGTGAGCTCTAGTCTAAGAGGCTGACCGAATCAATTAGTCTACTTGGGGAAAAGTGTTCTCTTGACACCTTTTGGAATGAATCACGGACTTAGTGGAAAGAATTTGAGAAGAGTTATTATATGTGGGATGATACGTTCTTTGTTCTTCTATTGGATGATATAACCCCGAACGAAGAATCACGATGATTATTCTTAAAAGGAGCAACAAGATCGTGATAATGTGTGCTTGCACGGCTAATGGAAGCTTGAAGAAAGAAACTTTGAATATGCCATTTAAAAAGGATTTTCGGTTTGAGGAAGCTGCCAAAGTCTCACATTCTTAAAGGCTGTTTCTTCAACAGAGCCTGGAAGCTTTGGTGGTGAATGTTTTAAGAATGACGATTTCTATCTTCTACAACGTGGTTGTTCGATATCCTTATCAATTTTCAGTATCATCATCTTTCTTAAACTATATCAATACTCTATCTTTGTAAATATTTATCAAAAAATCAAATACAAAAATATAAAACCAACAAAACAAAATAGAAAAATATAAAATCTTCAAAAAAAAATCAGAAAATTTGAAAAAGACCAAAAATATTGTTTTTCATAGACATGTCTCACTGTATCGATAACATCTACGATCTTAGAAATGTCATTCAATAATGGCTCGGGACCATAGATGAAGTTAGAAGAGGAGGTGTAAATATTCTTTTCCAAAACATGTCTCTAAATATAGCGCGGTTATTTCAAATTTGTAACCAGCAAATCATGGTTTGCTATTATTTAGGTGCAACCGTTCTTCAAGAAAGGAAAGTGTGGCGCTAAACCAATTTTAAAAATTTAATTGCACTTTTCCTAAAACAAAACAAGGAAAGCGTGTCATCAAAAAGACATTGTTCCTACACAAATATTTTTCCTTCTAAAATTCTTCAGAAAAATATTTGTTGTTTTTCAAAAATGGTGGTAAATTGTGTTGCTTGCAAATCAGTTTTAAGTTTTCGTAAAATTTGAAAACTCAATAATGACTTCAAAGCACTTTTAAACTTTTCAAAATATAAGTCATGATTGAGGGGGAGATGATTTTCAAATCTATAATCTAACGAGCTTTTCTAATTATCCTCGTGTAACTAAAAATGATACTTGCCTATGTCGAAGGACTAGGAATCTAGGATATGATTGTTAGGATTAGATGACTATAGTTTGATAAACATATAATTCCATGCAACTGTATGATCTGATTGATATGTTAGATTGACTTTTATTAGTCGATTTATTTGTTTGATTGATGTAAACCACCATATATATATGTGTGTTCACTAACGTATCACGGTATATTGGTATATAAACGTTCCGATCGGATCCACGATTGAGATGATTGGATCCGTGGAAAGGGTAACTATATCTTGGGTAGACAAATGAAGAAACGGAGCTTAATTTGACTTCTATGGAGAGTTGGCATGAAAAATGCAACGTAAGAGGTTTCACTGCATGTGAGATGGTTTTCTTCATCATAAATGAAGAAACGAACTTAATTGACCTCTATGGAGGTTGGCATAAAAACATGCAGGGGTCTCACTCCTTCACAGTGGGTTTTCTTCCAGCCTTACAGCAACAACAGAAGCAACTTCTACACCACCTAACGTATCTTGTGCAGGAAAAGTCGTACCATTATTAAGCAATTTTTGAATAATATTGTTTTGAAAAATGGAAAAATATTGGTTTTGAAAATAAATTGGAATTAAATTTAAAAATCACCGGACTTCATTTTATCAAAACTTAAGTCTCAATCATCACTTATAATTACATCGATTGAAATTTAAATAAAATATTTTCAATCAATATTTCATCAATCAAGTCCGTTTGTACAAAATAAGTGGTGATCTAAAGATTTAATGTTATGTCATGGCATGATTTTCTTTAAAACTCAAAGATCTTCTTTCAAAATAAATTTTTCTGTTCTTGTTTGATTGTTAAATTGTTTTATTTATTTAGGATCTCTTAAAAACATCATACCTGAAACTAACAATCTTTAATGTCTATAATTTGTCCTTATCCATCATTTTTCAAAATTTAAATCTTGCCGTCTTTCCTCTAAATTTTCCAAATGATTTAAATCAATCGGGATCAAAATCTCAATTGGTTTGAAATTTTTGATCGGGGGAGAGATCGTGATTTAAATCTCAAATCGGTTTAAAGGGGTGATTGTTTCAAAAGCACTCCTTCCTTCATGTGCCAAACGATTTTGAAATACATAATACACATGATTGTGGAGGAGCATTTAACCAAAACCCAGAAGAGTATTTAAACAAGGCCACATATTCTCAGTTTTCCAAATATTATTAAATCTTGGGATCAAAATCTCAAAGGGTTTGATATTTTTGATCGAGGGAGAATTTGTGATTTAATATGAATTTGATAAAAGATGATCGTTTTGATTCAATGTGCAAGTTCTCTCTAATATCGCTAAACTCTTTAGATTGTATCGATGCACATATTGAGGGGAGGAGAAATGGTTTTATTGGCAATCGTGAAAAGTACTTCAAAAACCTCTTGCCTCTATGTGCAAAATGACTTTCAAATATCAAGCACATATTAAGGGGGAGAATTTACCAAAGAAAATCAAATGGCTTTTTCTATGGAAATTGTGATCAAGAAATTATTTCAAATAACTCTTGCCTCCATGTGCTAAACAATTTCAAAATCATATGCACATATTGAGGGGAACATTCTAAATGATCAAAAATAATTAAGGTACAAAATGCTTTGATTTTATATCACAAGTACCTTGATTGATTTTCCAAATGATTTTTCAATTGGTTTCATGAAGGAAAGAACAATACCAAAAGACCGACCAATTTACTTTGTGCATGGAGTTATAAGGATGGTTAGGTTAGGTATTGGTTCCCACCACGATCACTTGAGTCGGAGGGATCTACCCAGAGACAATCTACTAGATAGTGTAGAGTCCTTGGTATGATGAAAAAGGAAGAAAATGAGAAATGGGAAGAGTGCGGTGAGCGAGCTGAAATCTTTGGAATAAACCCAAACAAGGTTCTAGTTATGAAGTCTTGGTAAGCACTGAAAGGGTTGAAGAATTAAAAAGATGAATATGAAAAAGGGTGAAAATAAGTAGCCTCCATTAATTCAACCTTAGAAACCGGGTTCAATACATATGCTCTTGGCGGGTAGTTACTAAGGTAAAACGGTATTGAAGACAAGACATCATGGACCCAGTGGCGCACTGCACCTAACTTCCCAAGCTACTCAAGTTCCTCTTAAAAGGACTTGTTTCATTCTCCGGAGAACCGACATAATATATCGACTTTCTCTTAGAGATAGTTGATATTGAAGAAGGAGACCCTCTCCTAGTCTCCGGCATAGGAACCAAATGTGCACAATTGAGTCTAGAGCCAAGAGATCATCCAAATATCTCATTAGGAAACAAAATTAATGAAGACTTGTTGTTTCATACAATGTGGAAAGTAAGTATATATTATTGAGAGTCCTCGCCTTATCCTTGTGGTATTGCGAACATCCGGAGTGATGTAAAGTATTACGATGGATAAATCCTTCTAGAGCCAACATCAAACTAGCTCTTGGTGGGTGACATGTGAGATCTTTTCTAAAGATCAAGCTTGTAACAAGCGGGCGAAACGATGAGGCGATTTACTCTTGAATCAACCTTGGTCCAGGAAATGAATTGACGAATACTTTTGGAAAAACCGTTCGATGTGCAAATCTTCTTTTCTCTGCATTCGAATGTGTATTCATTTTCAAACAAAAAAAGTATCTCTGATTGAAAAAATACTTTTGGAAAAACCGTTCGATGTGCAAATTTCTTCTTTTCTCTAGCATTGAATGTGTAATCTTTTCAATACAAAAGTATTTTGATTGAAAATTGATCTTTCTCATAAAACCTTCGTCGTATTGCAAATCTCTTTCTTCTAAGCAATACCGATTGTTTCAAATCAATTTTTCATCAATCGATTGAATCTCAATTCGCTAGTTCACTCACTCCGTGTTGTCTTTCTTTGAGACGTTCGGTTTTGAGAACGACTAGAGCTGCGAAACCTGTCAAGGAGATTCTTAGGAATCCTACGATCACAAGCGTACTATGCTAATCAACGAGGAAGGTGGGCGTGCCTCAATTCAACGAAGTGATCAAAGACACTTTCGTGTGTTTTAATAACTAACTGTTGTTTCAGGTACATTTGGACGGTTGCGGTGATCGAATTGAAGTCAATCCAAAGCCGCATGCTCACAACATCCATACTTAATGAAGAAATCATGACTAGTGAATATCTACATAACCGGCTCTGATATTTTTATACTATGTACTTTCTTATTTCTTTGAAAATATCATGAACCCCGATAAAGATTCGCTACTCGATGGAAAGATGTCATGATCCAGAAAGTGTGAGCATGTCGGTCCATAAGTCACAACATCATATGAAGGCAATGCTACAAAGGGTGATCGAGAGATTTTTATGGTGATGATCTCAAAGAAAGCTCAAAGATCATCATGATGTGGATCAGTTCAAAGACCTCCTTGAAAAGTACAAAGCACTTTCGGACTATGAAGAGTCCTTGCTAAAGCACAAAGGATCGGACATTGATGAATTGAAGTCTCACGAGCTCAGCGAGAATCAAAATAGAATGCTAAGATTCAAAATGTAAAACATGGGGTGACCTCCCTTAGGGGAGATTGTTAGGAATTAGAAATTCCATAGTGAAGAGTCGGTCACCCTAAATATAATCTAGCGTAAGTTAGCTGTGAGCATATCGTTATTTACGTTGTTTTGTAGTCAATTAGTTATTTGTTAGCTTAGTTATTAGTTTAGTGTAACACCGTGGAGGAAGACTGGTCTTTACCATACGATCCACAGGGCGATGGGAGTCGTTTTACTTTAACTATAAATACCCCTTCCATCCTTGGAAAGGGTGGTGCTTTCAATCTAACCTTTCATTTTTGTTAAACAACTCTCTTTCAAGAAACACCCTCTCAACTCTCTTCATCTCTCTAACAATGGCTTACTTGTTTAATCATAATCCTAGACCACTGAATCATCTAAAACAACAAAATACATGATCCTACATTTTCTCTATTTATTATCTCTCTACATCCAAAGCGAAGTGAATTGACACTTGTCAGATGCCTTTGGTAGGAATAAGTATGAATAAGTAGTAGGAGAAAATATCATTCTCAGATAATAGCTAAATATCCTATGCTCCATAATATTTTCAAAGAGTTAAAGTTTAGAAATTAGCGAGTGAAACTTTTTAACGGATTAGACCTTTGGTGCTGCGTTTACTGGTGAGAGATAATTTAAGCACCGATTGAGCTCAAACTCATCTGTAAACTCGGCGAATAATTTCGCGAGTAGAACTTTTAAAACATGTTTAAGTTGGCTGATTTAAGCTCGTTTAGTTATTGAGCCAGCAGCAGGCTACTTTCGAGCTAAATGAGTCAAAGGAGCTAATCGAGCTATATATGTAGTTTCAAATAAATTTTAATTACTATTAGTATTATAGGTAAAACTTAAAGCCAAAACTAACAATATGTTAATCTTCAATCACTTCAAGACCTACGCAGTTTTATATATTAAATATAAATATAAACTAGTAAGCTGGCACTTTGTTTTATGGACATCACATTGCCTTCCTTTTGTTTCACTCTCTAATGGGGATGTGAAATTAAATCTTTTTATTTTCTTTTCATTCAAGCTTACAAGTGTTACGGATTCTAATATGTATGCATAAGTTGAATGTGGTAAATAAATTGTTACTCATATAAGCGTGGCTAAAGATCATGGCCGATACGTACAAGCATTAGGGGTCAAGGAAACTTCCTTTCTTCGAGAGGTTTTTAAACCACCTAGGCGTGTGAACCTAATGGTTGTAGTGTAGTATTAGGGTAGCCTCGGGATTGATTAGTTTTTTATTAGTTTTTTTCACCATATAAGGTCCAAACCATCTTGGCTTATTCCTTCCTCTTAATTCTTTTATTCTCGATTTATACAAAAGCACCTTTTCTCCATTCAATAATTCCTTAGGGTTCTTTTGAGTTTGTGGTATTGTGGTAGGGTTATTTCCTAACTTTTATCACGTTTCCACAATGCCGCATTTAACCCTTGAACCATGAATTCTCTTAGCCCTTTTTTCATTCAGCAATTTTCTTAACGCGGCATTATTGGAACCTGCTTGAATTCTTATCTTTTATCTTCTCCATAATCTTCAAAGGATATCTCGGAACAATAGGTATCCTAACTTGTCCTTTTCCACTTTTGAGTATCATAATCCCTTCATCGCATTTGATGGTTGCCTTGGCATTGGCTAGGAAGGTGTTCAGGATTAATGGCATGTTTTCATCTTCCTCAATGTCTACAATTGCGAAGTCCACTGGATAGACAATATTGGCAACCTCAATTAAGTATCCTCCGCTATTCCTATGGGATAAATATATGAATGATTTGCTAAGGAAAGTCTAAGATTGGTCTTGGTCGGTTCCTCCTTGGTCAACTTATTACCATAGACGGCTGACATTATGTTTACATCGGATCCACTTGGCCAAGGCATTTTGTTTTCTCTAAGTCACCTATGCTACATGGAATTAAAGTTCCCAGAGATCTCTTGCTTCTTATTCTGCGACTTTCTCGAAATAAATATACATAGGTCCATAGGCATGGTGTCATACTCTTCCTCTCCTATTTCACCTAAGAGGCCTTTCCTAAGAACATCATTGCACCTAAAGTTGTTCATTTGGTTAACAATTGTTTTCTTATTGATCTCATGCTTAAGGTAGTGCTTGATGAATTTGGGTTCATCATCAGTCCGAGCCTCATTCTTATCCTTACTATCCTTGCGGCTCTCAGGCTCCCCTTCCACCATTTGCTCCATCCTCATCGGAAACAATGGAAATGGAGTTAACAAACAAAGTGGGGGTGGCGTACTCATCGTTTCTCACTAACACCTTCTCGGGAATCATCGTCTTAGTGTACTCTTTAACTAATCCATCATCTCGCATTTTTGTATTTCATCCCGTCGTTGAAGGCTTTTAAGAGGTGTCGAGCTTGGTTGTCATCTCGCTTTGTGTTGTCGGCTTCAAGTTCGTCAATCGAGCTTCTTGAGATGACATGAATTTGGACACCATTCCCTCAAGACTAGTGGAATTCCGGTGTTTGGAGGGTTGTTGTAGGATTTTCCTAAGTTATTTGGCTCGACCTTAGGATTCTCGTAGGAGCTCATTAGTAATTTGACTTGATCTTCAAGTTCGAGCATCCTATGATTGGAAGGTTGTGAGTCAATGGGAGGCAAGGACGCTATACTTGGTTTTGGGCAACTCACGGGGTCATTCCAACATTCGTTTCATAGGGGCAAGGTCCTCATTGTACCTTGATTCTTTCATGGTGAGTTCACTAAGTTTACCACGGCGCTTGGTCGATGGATTGCTTAGTTGAGAAGTTGACACGATAAGTAAAGATTTGGACTTGAAGCCAAGATCGATCCGTGATGAGGGACTTTGTGGAGCAAGTCCTTAAATGAAGTCCATGCCTCGTAGAGAGTTTCGCCTTGACGTTGTTGGAACTTCAAGATGTCATTCTAAGTTTGGTATTCTCCCGTTGGGAAAAATTGAAGAGAAGCGAGGTGGTGAGATCATCCCAACTTGAGATGGATCCATTTTGGAAGTCGGTCAAGCCAATACTAGCGGTCGTGAGAAATTGGAAGAGAGCCTTGAAGTCGTTGGTCTCAGGTGTAGTAGCATCAAGTTGATGGAATCAACAATTTTAAGGAAGTCCTTGAGATGCTTGATTAGGTCTTGAACGAAGTCCATGGAATGCACATTCGTTTTGCACCAACCGGATGGTGTTGAATTGTAGGGCCGTAGTTTGAGCTTGATTGGGGAGCTCAATGGTGTTCCTATAGCCTAGTGGCTTGGTGGCAGTATTAAAGAATACTGTCTCTTGGCGGGTCATTTGGTGGTGGGTTGATGACGGGTGGTTGATTATCACCTTCCATGATGAAAAGTGATAAAATTACGAACAAAGGTCACGTAGAAGAGGGATAGACTGAGGCTAAAATTGAGATAAAATCTTACTTATAGGAATCAAGCAAGGAACCTAGCGGTAGACTCCTAACTAAATATTCTATTTCCTGCTGGCTGACCCCAAAACTTGATAAATGCTGGCGGATCAGAGTCAAAGGAAACTTCATTTTCTTCGAGCAAGTTTTTCAACCACCTAGGCATTGAACCTAATCGTTGTAGTGTAGTATTAGGGTAAGCCTGCGGATTGATATCTTCTCTAGGGGAATAGGAATGCTATTGAGAAATTACTACGCTAAGGTTGGGGTTGAGGAAGATTATTTTTTTATCTTTTTTATATTTTTAGAAAAGGAAAGAAAATGCGATCTCGAGGTATTGGATTTGGGGGTGGTACTTCCAGGAATTACTCTACTATTATCTAGTCTAATTAACTAAGCTAAGGGTTATCATGTCTAATTGATGTGTGTTGTATGTTGATTAAAAATGTGTTTTACCTATATACTATTACTCCCTAGTTATCTTTTATTGATTTGAATTGTCCGTCCTTATTCTTAACGTAGTTGTGTCTTCTAAGGTTGTAGGGTGTGCATTCCCAACTCTTTGAGTCACTTTTAAGTGTAGTAAACGAAATCTACTAAGTCATTCATAAACTAAATTTGAGGTTATCTTTGGGTTTAGTAAACGAAATCCACTAAGTCATTCATAAAATATCAAAGATTTATCAAGCATTAAACACAACGATAGCCTAGTCGCACTCTTAAGCCAATTACAATTAAGATAAGAGACAACCTAACAATAATCAATACCTAGGTTTCATAGATCACAAAACCATACACAAGTAAATTAGCGGGACATGGAAAACATGCAAGCATACACACACACAATTGAAGACATAATTGAATCAATGAAGTAAATTACTTATCTTGTTGTAAAATAGGGTAAGAGAACCTAAGATCTTGCCAAGACAGTCAAAATCGTTATTGGTTTTACTCCACAAACTACCTCTCAAAAGTGCGAAAATGAATTCTATATATAGAGTTACAACTGCGGCCAGCGTCACTCTTTAAATGTGGCCTTGTCGGATCGGCGAATCATAGGGTTTCGTCTTGACCCGCGTTAACCTTGTGACGACGTCACCTTATGGTTGTGGCCGTCGACTTCATCTTTTGACGTCGTGGGATCTGAATCTAAATCGCTTGTTGTGACGCCCTACTCTTTAAAGCACGGCGCCGTCGGGTATAAAATAACAATTTAAACTCGCGAGCCGTCACAAATTTGGAGCCGCGTTGCGGCGGTAATCGCTGCTTCTAACTGTGATGCGTCACCTTCATTCAACGGCGAGTGTCTTTATCTTGACTTGGCTTTTTCTTCATATATTTATTCACGCCTTTTAAGTCCGAATAAGTGTCATTCAATAATATGCCTTCAATGTAAAGAACGAAATAAGTGGACATACAAGTGGTCATTAAGGGCTTAAATGACCCTCAAAAGTGTTACCTTTTAAATCCTTATCAGCAACATAGTTTTTCAAAACAGACGATGTACGCAATGAACTTTGAAAATTACCATTATCACATAAAATACTTTCAAATTTGGAGCGATGTACAGTAATATGACCGGGAACTAGCGGGGTTACTAGGTCACAAAGTTTGAAAATTGGCGAGAAATGGTCAAAACGTAAGAAAAGCAGGACAAAATGTAAGAAAAATGGACAAAAGTGTATAAAAGGACAAACGGTAAACGGGCAAAAGCGAATAAAAATGACAAAGCGTAAGAAAAATGGATAAAACGGCAAAATCTAAAAAGGGTAAGAAAAGCAGACAAAATGGATGGCCGTAAAAACATAAGAAAACGGACAAAAAGCGGATAAGCGTAAGAGAACGGGTGACAAACTATAAAAATGGACTAAATCTGAAAGTCAATAACCATAAGGACCATTCTTGTAACTTTTTGAACTGAAAAAAGTTAAGGGATGACCGATTGAAAATCAACATAATCCATGGACCATTTACCTTGAATTTTCAAACTTTTCAGGTCATAATATGCGTACATCGTTCCAAATTTGAAAGTATTTTAATTTAAGCGTACAATGGTAATTTTCAAAGTTCATTCATTACGTAAATCGTTTTGAAAAACTATGTTTAGCGTATCTTTAGCTTTCACCTCATATATATTCATTGATCATATAATTGTTATTAGGAAAATTACACAAATAGACCGCGGCCTTTTGCATATCACTTTATGGACCACTTTTATTTTAAAGTTGAAACTAGACAGAGGGCATTTGTTATTGGGCAACTCAACCCGCAGTGCGACAAGTGTCCCGTATGTGTAAGGTATTATTTTTTAGGCAACCAAAAGTCGGTGGAGCAACCGTATTTTTTAAAAAGGGTTTTGGTCATTTCGTGCGTAAAAGTACACATTTGAATAGTGAAATACAGGTGAATTTAAATTCAAAATCAATACTCACTCGTTTTCGGCATTCGTCTTCTTCATTCTCGATGTTTTTTCTCTCCTTAAAAGCATTCCTAGTTAATCTTTTCACAAATGAAGCGATGTAAACTCTCTTTGCTCTAACGTACAATGTTCAATGCAACCGATTATTTCCGTTCGTTACATTTTTGTACAACAAGAAAACCACCTTCAATTTCTCAATCTTTTTGTTCCAATAATGTGGCAAAATATGCGTTTTTTAATTCGATTATTGTTATTCGATCCATGTTATAACGAATCGTTGTTGTTATTCGATTAATGCCTATGTTACACATGTTTTAATTCCATTCTACAATCCATTGTTCTTTTTTATGTCTATGCGATTAAGTAATTATGTAGTCTATATATAATACGTTGGTATAGATTCCTTCTATGGTCTCCTTAATTTTGTTTATTGTTATAAAAAATGCCCTGTTAAAAATGTCATGTTTGGTGGATTAAACATCCAAACACGAACATTTTTTCAAAGGTAAGCCTGTTAAACTTTGTGGTTATTTATTACTTGTTTATAGGTAAAAAAGTAAACATACGAGAAAAGTGAATTTTTAATTTCCACCTATTTAACTCAAGGCATATGCATAAATACTAAAAGATGCACAAATAGTCCAGGCATTTCCGTTGCACATATTATAGATTAAACATATAACAACCATTCGGTTGTTTTAGTACATCAACAAACCAGATGATAGGTAACGGATGTTACTTGTAAGCCATTTTTCTTTTCCTTTGCCTTTGCCTTTGTGCAATGGCTCCTGCGACTATGGAGGGATTATTTATGCCAAATTTCTTCACTTTAATATCAGCCCATGTTTGTTTATTTGCAAGTCCTATTACAGAATCCTTTTACAGGGAGGTTTCGACTTTCGGCATCACTAACTGAGGTCTTTTTCCTCGAAACTCATAACGTTGCCCTTTTCAACAGGCATCACGGTAAAGCTACCATGGTCTGTCGGAATAGTCACTTGGTACAGGGTAGACAAATAGCTGGATATAGAGCTTGAATCACTTTCGGGGTTTTGGCGTTTGGGAAGTATGAAGCCCATGGATTACATGGCTGCATATATCTGGCGCTTGAGGGCGGTGTTATGCTTGAATCAGAAGAGATTGTTATGATATATGCAAAATAAACGAAGTCTTTAAAGATGCGTGAAACCAAGGTTAGCATTAGAAAAATAAGATTTGAGAAACCAAAAACCACTACCTTTTTGTAGTCATTTTTAAGGGTTTTGCGATATGTGTGTGTAAAACCAATGTTAATATGCGTCTGTTTATGGCCTTTGTCACTATAAAAAGCCTCTACCTAACCATTTAAAAACATTAAGCGCCTAATAAATGCTAGGTTGTTGACCTTATCTCTTAACTTTGAACTTATAACTACAGATTATGCTAAAGCTTAGTTTTGCACCATCCTATACATTCTAACATATTTACTTGAGCTTCTCAGTGAACTTCTCAATTGGAACTTCTTGTTCTTCACCAAACTTTGTCTTCTTAGAGTATGCGAGATTCACTATTTTCCTTTCTCTTCAAATTAGGATACCTTCTTGATTCTTCTTCAGAGTCCATTGGAATAAAACAATTATTTTGTCTTTGAACTCTGTGTAGATACTAATTTATCATCAGACATTCATTTGAATTGATGTCTCTTAAAACCACCAACATTGCAACAGTAAGTCTTCATGTATGCAATAACTTGTGCCTTAGTCGGTTGTCTTGATTTCCTTTGACCCTTCTTGAGTGAAACAATAGCCTCTTGAAGTGCTTGATTATTCTTCATCTGTATGAAATCTTTTAGCTGAGTTCTTTGTTCTTGTGATTAAAGATGTCTATAGGTCAATTTTCTTCTTGATCACTGGATCTTTTGCAATCAAGAATTGAATTTCTTCTTCATTAGGTACATAGCTGAACTCTGGAGTCTTTTCTCTAAATCTTGTAGGTTGAACAGTGGAAATTTGATCTCCCATCCTATCCATCCTTTTACCCTCCATAAAGCTTACAATCTCGGTTCTTCTGCGTATCGGCTCCTCGATCCTTGGAACACTTGTCCTTCATTTTCAATTTTTCATCAGTTTAGAGAAGCTTCCTCCTCTTGTTGCTTTTTCTTTTCCTATTAATTACATCAGCATTTAGTTCGGATGTACTAACTGAGCTTTTCTCTATCATAAGCTTCTGCTCATGTTTACTATTAAACTTCAAAGCGTATTTGCAATTCCTTTACCCTTTCAATATAGTTGACCAACAAGCTGACTTGACAGCTCACCAATCTTCAAACATCCCAAGGGTTTAGGTGCATAAGGTTTAATTGTAGCAGGAATGGGTGCAACGATAGGTTAGAGGATTGGTAAAGATTGCTTTTGGTTTAGCACTTGATTGGCAACCTCCCTTTCAGCTTCTTTTGTCTTTGGTGGTGATGTAACAGTGGTTGTGATTGTATTACCGATGGTTGTGATAGCAATGGGAATATCTAAAATAACATTGTTATAATTACCTTAGAGGTGGTTCGGCAGTGGCTTCTTCTTTAGAAGCGGTGGATGCAGACAACATCTGCAGATGGTTGTCGCTTGCACCACTTCCTTCTCTTTTCTGCACAAGTAGCTTTCAAAGCATCATTTATCGCTGACTTTTCCTTGCATGTCATCACCAGGATAACCTTCGATTAGACGACTATCAAGTCCAAAACCACATCGAAATTCACATCCTCCTGAATCAATGCTTTTACTCCTCCTGTTTGGATTCATCCTCCAACCTCGATCCTTTGAGGAGCTAGCCTTCTTCCCATCCTTTTGACTCTTCTATATGCAGCAATCCCTGGTCTCCTCATTCTCTCCAAAACATTCAGCATGTGCTTCAACCTTTTAATAGTTCCAGCTAGAGAGGTTGTCAATTCGTCAAGACCGGACATTTTAGACTCAATGTTGCTACATTTATCCGTCAATTCCTTTAAAAGTTCCATTTTATCCTCACAACTTTGACATGTGTTCGGTCAGAGGTGTACGGGAATTGTGATTATGCAGAAAAGTATCATTACCCGTCAATTCATGTTGAGTTTCACGTGTTTCCTCATCACTCCTATCGTGTGACTGCTCCAGAGAGGTGAATCATAGGATGTGAGTACCATGGCATCCGACCGAGGCTCGGTATCCATGGACCCCAAGTTAGCCAGTTGCGGGGATTCCTCCACTGTGTTGAGCTCGGCGAACTCTCCACATTAGGAGTTGCGGTGGTTGGGTCTTACTTAGGTTTCCACTTACCTGTGTCGGTATCGCATACAGCTTGATGAGTTACACCCTCATGTCTTTCACCCTTCCACTCATGTCACCTACCACACATTTACACCCTCATGTCCTTCCCACTACAACCCCTCAGCAGATGTTGAAGGTAAGGGTTTGGAATTGGTTTTGGAAGTGGTGGCGGGGGTTCATCGATGGATAGAATGGGTTTTGGATTTTCCTCCTCTATAAGTTGTGGCAGATTTAGCATGTGAGGAAACAAAGGTGTTATGGTTCTGTAAAATTTGACTCTTTTTCCTCATATGGGCAAACACCCTAGAAGCATATGTAAAAGCGTCGTATTTTTTAGTATGGGGAATGGGTTATGTTATTTGACTTTCTGCTATCAATTGAACAAACCTAGGATAGAGGTAGTATTTGTTCTTTAATGTTCTTTTGAAAACCCTCAAAAATCATTCGAGACCAGTTAAAAACCCTTTCTTGAGATAAAAAGATGACAGCAGTTTCAATCTTTGAGGGAAACTCATCAAATCCAGTTGTTTTATTGCTTACACACTTGAGCAAGGTATGGATTAAAAACTTCCATTGCGGAGAAAACATACCTTTGTGAAACTTTATACGATCCCCTTTTCTCTCATAACCCATTCTTTCTAAACCTTCAAATATTTCAGCATCAGACAGATTAACAACTCCTTCACCATCCTCAAGCTTCAAAACATCTCTAATCACCTCCTCTGTGATCAGAATCTCCGTTTCATCAACAACAGCCCTAATAACCTCTTTTCCACCTCTTTCTTGAATTTCACATTCCTCCAAAGCTGCGTATATAAGCTTTAACAATGGCGGGTTCTCAGTTAATGCATAGTGTATGGGACTATGTTTGATGAAATCAATCATCTCATGAAAAAAGGAATGGTGGTTCTTGACTAGGTATGCGACTAAGTTGTGGGTTTTGGAATATTTAGGTGCCATTGTACGTTGAAAGTGAATTTGATATGGGATTTGTGAAAATTATACTTGGGAGCGGTTAGGGTTTATGTTCAGCGCCAATTGGGAGTGTTTAAAAGATCAATTATTTGATCGGCAGTGAATTGGGGAATAAGTACGGTACAAGCAAAATGTTTCACAAAAGCCCATGTTGTTTCCATATTCACCACAACTGCACTAGCGATGTATTTACCAATCTTGGCGGTGGATAGCGCAAACCGGCGGTGGCAACATCAACACTCCCATCCTTTGACCAAGGCTACGGTGCAAAGTCGTTGTTGCTGAATGTGATGATGTATAGATTTGAAGGATTTCTTTAATTCCACCTTTTATGGGAATACGTAAACTTTATAATTAATGGACATAAACAGTTCAAGTACATGACACTTGGCAGCACCATCATTTCAGTACGTCTTTTCCTCATTATTAAAGTTTGTCCTACTTTTGTGCATCCCCAATTTGGGTTATTTCAAAATAACCATGCAATCTTGAAGAAACACAGAACAAGCTGCACACATACTTGGAGTTCATGACATAAATTGTTAGTTATAATATTATAATTGTATATTGTTACAGAAAAATATAAAGTAAATGTACACCTAATAATACCATTTGTATGTTAACAACAAGGGTAAATAATATTTTACCTAAGGCATACACATCATAATGTTATGGACCACGTGGCATACCTTACTAAAACATTTGTTTGAATTGCAAGTAAACAACAGGCTAACTAGTTTAGTTGCCCCCAAATGGTTTAGTTGCCCAAAATTGTTATCTTTGGGCCACGAAGTATGAGTACTCTGAAGCTTCATTAATTGCATTTGGCTTAATGTGCATTTCTAATTACTTGACAAGACGCAACTATTGACCAGTTGACTATCCACATTTACTTATATTGACTTTAATTGAAAATAAAATCCATGTCACCCACACACCCCATTTTGCTTATATAAACGGACACCATCTAATATATTTTGAAACTACTTTTGTGAAGTGACACACACTACCCACAGCAGCATTTACTACAACAGAAATGGATAATCTATATTTCGACATGGCTATGTCTTTGTGCGTGACAATGGACGTGATCTAAAGTTCATTAGTGACATGCATGCGCGGTGATGGAGCTAACTTGTCGATGCATTGTGCGGGGTGAGGCAGATCAAGCGATTGGAGTGTTTTGTTGGGTCCCTTGTTGCGGTGCTTGTATGGAAATGCTGTGTGGAATCGGGGATGAGGAGCTAGAAAAACGGAGGCTGATGAGGCTCATCACGAGGCGCTGCAAGTTCTCAAGAAAAGCTCCTTCTCGGCCATGATCGCAAAAATATTAAACCTATACTCCTAGCTTGTTATGTGTTCTCTCTCAAGTTCTGTCATAATAATCTTTTTTTTGTTTTGGACTCATCATCAATGTTGTTGCCTCGTTACTCTCTTTTTTAAGCAATGTAATGAAATGAAATGTATTATTTTAATTGTGAAGCAATTGTCAAATGGTCGAATTTATACGTATCACGCATAACAAACATATAATACTTTTGGACAAATATTGATTAACAACACTATATATCGACGTATTATTTTAATCCTTCTTGAACAAACAAATGTAGTTTATGTATAACTTACTTATTTCGAGTATACAATATTAACATTTTGACAACCCTCCAACAAGATCAACCCTGTATGTATTTTAACAATCGGTTATTGGCCAAACTACGGTTCTTCTAGAATAAGCGTTTTTGATAAGCGGAATCGTCCGAGCGACTATAAGATTACATGTGTGAAGGGTGTATTTTTGGTGATTGTGGTGTGTGGGTTTGTATATTTTTATGTCGATTGGCACATTGTCAATGGTTGCAAGTTGATGATCCTGTGACGTTAAGCTAGCTTAGAATGATCGGTTTTTTATAGAGTTAGATTTTATCCTTTGTGTCAACAATTTTTAACTTATCTCCAACAGCACTTTCGTTGTTTTATCATGCACTATCGGTTTTCAATATACGATATTCTATCAAATACATTTTACAATCAAACATATATCATGCCTCATCCATTGGCATATTCATTCACACATTAACACCAACATTATTACACAAACACGCTAGACATAAAAGCGTTTAACAAAATAAAATAACATTTACCCCATTACTATTTCCGTATCAAAATCAATGGATCATAAGTCTCATATAATATATAAGTACATTGTTAATAGTAAAATAATACTACCTTTGCTAATATATAGCAATTGTTCATCAAGATCACATTTAATTTGTACACTAGTCAGGATGCCTTTCTCCAAACAATCTCTTTCATCAAAAAATGCTTCTAAGCCTTCACTTGCCTTATTTGATCTCAAACTAAGGTATGAATACCATCACCCTTCCTAAAAATGTTTATATGTTACCTCGTGGTTCTGACTTGCCTTGAGTATATTTTTTACCATACTTGCTATTCTTTTTATGTACATTTAATATACCTTTATTACAGGGGCCTTGAGGTGCGTAGCTGTATCTGTTTTTGAGATTCACTACGATGTTACCTTCATTCGGTTGCCCAATTTAAGTTATGCGTTTGGCGAACCCTTTGCTAAGGTTTAGTAACAAGGATGAACTTTAAGCAAATGCTTGACTTGTTGGCCTACAAGCTTGAGTGTGAGATACGGGCTTTATATTTTTGCACACCAAGATTTGTTCTTTCAACTGGTTTGACAATTGTTGAATGTGATAATGATGTTAAAAGGATGTATGAACTTGCAGAGGAATATGGATTAATCGGCTTGTACATTTCACATAAACCTATTAACTTAGCATGTTTCTATTATCCTAACCTAACTTTTAATCTTCTTGATAAGGAAACGCATGCAAAGCTTGCGATACATGATAAACTTGTGCAACTTGCTACATCTAAGTCTTACTCTGATATTCTTGCATGGGAGGAGGAAGAAGGGCGTTCACCTCCCTAAGAACCTCCTTCCCAACCTAAACGTAAAGGAATTGAATTCCAAGGAAAGAATCTTTTCATGGATTTTTTGCATAGCGAAAGTGTTGATGCGCCATTGAGTTGTGGCGATGAATGGTACTATATGGGATTTGTGGGTTGTGTAGCAATGGATGTTGGGTGGTCTACTTCCCCACCATATAAACGGGTGCAACGGGTTATCGAATACGATGATGCCACTTTAAAGAATGTACCGACAAATTCTCTTCCAAATCAGGTTTTGTTGGATCAGGGGATCTTCTTCCGTTCCACGTCAAGTAGGGGTGTGTCAAGCGGTATGGACATAAGGTTTCGAGGAAACCGTATGCAAGGAGGCTATGCTTTGAAACACCAAGAGCGGGTTTACGGAAGATCAAGATGTTGAGGCATTTGAAGGCTCTAACAAGAGATCGGCGTCGAGGATGTTCTGTATTAAAACCAACTTGGTATTTAAGGAGCGGAAGGTTGAAGTGTAGGTATTGTTATGCGGCATGCTAATTGTGTTGTTAAGCGATTCAGACACTTGTGTTAACATTACTTTAAAGTCGAAAAACATAGTCTAGTCTAGGCGTTTTTGTAAGGCAACGTCTATGCATTGGCCGCGTGCATTGTAACTATCTCTGCCTGGTATAGTGCTCTATCCAGACTTGTTTGTGTTTACCCACTTTGACTTTAAAGGCACAAAAATGTATTTGACAGTTTTACAGCTTGATTACACATTTTTTCATATTGTTTATCAGCTGTGCATTTACCCACTATTTACTAACAACATGTTTATGTTAGTTGGTCTTGACACTAGCGTTACTAGTGCAATAGCAGTTTTAAGTATTCATTATCACGGCCTAATATACGTGTCATATGTTTTGCATTATATTGCATCACCATGACTACCTTTATAAACAGCAGCACCAACCAGCGAGAGCAGCGGTTACAACATTATCATGAATTTGTGCTATTCGCATTCGTCATATTCAATTAACCACTTTGTATACTTACAGAAACAACTATAACAAATCACACAATTCGGGAAACTAGTTTAAGATTGTTTCTACTTTATGAAATGCAACACTGTATAGTCTTGATTATGTATTCAAAAGATCTACACATGAATCTATTACTCTAGGGGTATCCATTTTATGTGATCTATGTTGTTGGTTACATTATGTAAAGGTAATTTGTACAGTATATATTTTCTTTGTTCAGTGTGCTTTACAATTTAACGAACATAAAACTTGCAACTTCACCAAAAGTAAATTACATATATAATTAAACGTTTATATCTATTCCATTACATTACTTGCCTATTAACATACCAAGTCCAACACAAGTAACCGACAAAGATCCTAACATAATGAAAAACAACCTATCATACACTTCTTTGACTTTGCATCAGTAAACTCTTTGTCCAAGATTGACTTGTCCAAAGCAAGAGTATCAACCAAGTGTTCAATATCCACCGACTTCTTCGATCTTTTCTCCTTTTACAAGAACCCATACACCAGATCTTTATAGTATTCGCTAGGCAGATCATCATCCAAAACCTGATACACATCACAAATAGAGCATTTTAAAGCGCTTCCGGGGTTTGCCCTTGTTGTTGCGTCTTGGCTGATAGACGAAGACTGCATGCAAAGTATTCAAGTTTGCCACCAATTAGTCGGGTTGTAGGCTGAAGTTCGGAACTCATGATAAACTGGTTTTTAATTAACAAGTTTGTGGAAATGTAGGAAAATGTTGACCGACAAATTAGGTGGTGGGGAGTTTATAAAAGTTGCAAAAAGTACCTTTTAGGCTTTTATAACTGTATCGTTTATTCCCAAACAAAACTTTATAAAGGCATATATTCAGTTTATATTTGTTGTAAAAAGTAGAGGTACCTACCATGACAAACACTTAAACTTTTTTACCCCACACATCACTTATCCTTATGGTCCGACCATCAACATCCCAACATTCTGCTTTATTATACCTAGGTCACTTTCAAAAAATAATCGGTGTCCTTTTCATCTATTTTAGGAAAAACTCGGGTTTGTTGTACTATCCATTATGTACTTTGTTACCTTCATATTGGTTGATATATATATATATATATATATATATATATATATATATATATATATATACGTAGATATATATTATATTCTATATAAATATTATATTTAAGTGTCATATAATTTTATGTAATATTATATTCTATTATATAATATTTTTTTAAAAATATATATTGGTATATATATATTATAATTTTCTAAATTTGTTATATTATTTAATATCATTATATTTAATTTTGAATTTGTTATTAGGGTTTATGTTTTATAGGTATGGTCAGTATAACCCTTTAAGTCTAGTTGTTGCTTCTAATTTTTATTAGTATTTATGTTTTATAAGACATGGTGGAAACCAAAGAAGTCATATTTAAAGTTCACCACAGCAGGAAGTTTCAATTTCAGCCACTCCGCTATGTAGGTGGTCGCCTTGCGATGTCACGGTGTTTAACTCCAGAGGGGTGCATTTACAAGGGTGCTTGATCATGTTTTCGATCATATTGGGGGAATGGGCTTTATTTTATGTTGCACCAAACAAGTCACTCGAAGATGGTTTAACTTTGTTGCACACAGACAATGGCGTTGGCGAATGTATGACATTGAGGAGGAGACTCGATCAATGGACCTCTACGTTCTGCACAAGCAACAGCCTTTGTCACAATTTTATTTAAAAACATGGTTTGGCAAGAAGAGGACGCTGGCATGCGATGCGCTAGTGCAACACCGTTCAAAAGAAGGAAGCTAACAACCCGTGTTTCTATAAGGAAAAGCGTCTGAGGGTTGAGATCGAGAAAAAGGGGGTAGTGCACAACAAACTGAAAAATTGTTGCAAGAGGAAGGTGTGGAACTCCGAGAAACTTTCCACGAAGGAAAAGAGATACCTTTTTATGAGGATGTACATGAAAGTAAGCCAGGTCATGGGATTGCCAAGGGAAAAGAACCAGTTGTTGATCAAGAGGGTGTGTCAAGAAGTGGGAAAAGGGTTTCTATAACCACTTACAGGCGGGCCATCTGAGAATGGGAAGCGATTATGATGGAGGTCTGGATGCCTGAATGGTTTTGAATGCGTTTATAGAGTGTGTTTTATATTCAATGAACATGTTCATACCACACAGTCTGCGACCCTATTAGCTAGCAACTGCATGACACAAATAAGTAATACTTTACAATCCATCCGTTATTACAAAGCCAAATACACACAAACGTTTACCTTACACAAAACACAATATAGTAGGACTTAGGCAGTGAATGCATTATTAAAACCATGTTCCGCTTACTTTAAAAACATTTGGAGTAGGGAAATCGGATAGAAGCTGATGTGTGGGCGGACGAGCTTGGTTGTTCATGGTTTGACTTGAGTTTATGTGATTCGCCATTAATCACCCATGGTTAGGGTCTTCGTTTGCCTCGCTTTGGTGTTGCTAGTTAACGAGATGATTCACCCATCTTACGAGCCTTTTTTTGTTGTACGGCTTAGCCTTTCTTTGTAGCCAACAGGTCTGCTTACAAGTGTGCCAATCTGGGTTAGTTGCCACTTAACAACATAACCTTAAAGTTTTTGTAAAGCGAACAAATACTTACTTTTCTTTTCACCAAGGTACTACATGTTCTGCGGTTGTGGCCTTTTGTGCCACACCTTCCACAATAGTTGCTCTTAGACGCCTCACCTTGAGATGGTATTCGGTCTTTATTTTTAGGCACACTGAATTACACTTACCGATAGCAGGGGGCAACACAACCTCTAAGTTCACTTATTGTCCCACAGCGTCATATCTTTTAATGGGTAGATGATGTCTTGGTACGTTGCTTTAATAGTTGTATTATAAAACCAAGCTTTTGCCAACTTCTTAACTGGTGGGGCTGCAAATCTACCTACAGCACAAACATGTCGCCGGCAAGCAAAGCTGCCATTTGCGAGAACTGCATTCACCGTTTACCAAATCAACAACATGCTGTTTTTTTTGTCGTGTACTTCATACACTTTGTCCTTTAGTATTCCCAAAACCTTCCATTTTGCACTTTTTTATTCTCTTTCACTTTGGCGGTTGCCAGTCTGTAAGTTAGTCATCGGTGCATCTAGCATATACACATATTAACATATTACTGAATAAGACTGCTTAATTATTGCTCAATAAACTATCTAATAATAACAAAATATGCTCTACACGCATGTTTTCTCGCCGTTCGTAATACCATTTTTTAAGAAGACCTCTAAACCATTCCATCAACATCGTTATTGGGATCTTGAGCACATCCTTTGTTAAAGCATTGATCGATTCCACCTTGTTTGAGGTCGGGTAGTTGTACTTTTGTTTGAGGCAATGTGCCCTTGACCATTTTCAATACTGCTGCAACTAGTTTTCGTGTGAGCTATCGGTCGTCTTTAAGAATCGACACATTAGGTGTGCAAATTCCTCCGTTGTGTAAGCTTTGCCGTCTTCGATATAAACACTTTAGGCTATCGCTTTGCATACATGTATTCAACATCAAATGGCGACAACAATACACGTGAAAGGCATTTGGAAAAACATTTTTACATGCTAGGGCTATTGCATGATGTCACATGGGATATAATTGCCAAATTAGCAACTTACCCTATGGATTCTTTCAGGTTTGTCAAAAACCATGTCCATGTGTCACCACTCTCCTTGAGAAACACGGTGGTCGGTATAATTTGATTGTTTACGTCCATTCCCACGGCTACCAGGTTTGTCCCTACGTAGGGCCCTTTAAGATGTGACGCGTCGATTATGATAAGGGGTCGCATATAGCATAGGAAACTCTTAATCTGTAAAATATAAATGCGATTACATATTGGATAACAAACACATTGTATATCAAGGTAAAATCATCATAAACCATGTATTTAAGTGAACTTTGTATACTATTGTAATGCATTGGTAAGTAAATTAATGTCAAATAATTTGTTTTATGTTTCTCTTGGCAGGTGTCTTTGTGAAACAAACAATAGTATCGGCATGTAGATCCAATTCGAAATGTTTTTGTGCTTATCTTACATAAATTGTTAGATACTTTGCTAAGATGCTCAACTTTTATAAGACAAGTAAAAACTAGTTGTATGTAACTATTTTCGGGTTTTATGTATGTATAGTTTTTTATATTCCATTTTGTGTTCATGTTGCGAGATATACTACTAAGCGACGCATGCTAAACTAAAAACAATGCCTATTCACCAACACACTTGTATGAAAACCATATCATATATTAGACAAGATTTATTTAAAAAATTCAAGGCAATTAGCTTACGCAGACCGAAAGATATAAAAGGTTCTTAAAACGTCTTTGATCGTCTGTCTCAATGTGTGTAACAGTCCCCTCGTTTGCGAGCTTTAGGTTGTGCATGTAGTATGGTAGCTAGCAAGCGATGCCTTTGGACATACAGGTTGATTCCATTGCCAATTGTTTCCCCCTCAAGCTTTTGTGTATGAAACATCTATATTCAACTCCATATTGGATCATGGATAATGTCCCGGCTTATAAACGCGTGTAACATGTGATTTTGGACGTATTAATTTAGACAGGGTTTTCTTTGTAGCATTTCGATGCTTTGGATTGAACTGGATTTTGGAACATGCATGACGGTCATTAATTTTAGTGATTCTAAACTGGATACAATTTGGAATCCTCTGACGGTTATGTGCCAATCACATTTTGGTACTGCGCATTTTCTGCGTACCTAATAGTGCACAATTTATGAACATAAAATTCATACCCTTCTTTTAGGCACTTCAAAGATACCTCATATATGCACTCTTCCTTATCATCAAATCTATCATTCACTTTCATAACACCTCTATCTTTACTTTCAAGCCTGCTATCAATAGGTGGTGGTTGGGGTGTGGGCGGTATATGAGTTAAGTTGTTTCGTTGCCATGTATTCGCATCTTGCTCAGGTAACAACATATCATTAAGATCCAAATGTAAGTGTGGGGAACAAGATGACTGGGTTACCACAACGGGTTCTTTAACTTGGTTTATGCATATGGTTTGCACCTCTGATTGCGACCCATCAACCATACTTTTGAAAAAATCCAAGTCATCGTCGTCAAGTATGTTCGTTGTGGTTGAGCCGATGTTGTATGTTAGAGTTATCCAGTTTACATCATTAACTTTGAACTTTTCTTGATGTACCGCACAAGACTCGAAAAATTAATGTCAACTGGGAGTAAAACACCACACAGAAGATCTTCATACTGCATAAACACCTTGCATTTCATACAGAGTTCATTTTTTTTTGTGATGTTATTTTGTTTTGATAAAACTTTTACGGTGTTATGTGTTGAGTTAAGTAAATAAGCACATGGAAACTAGGGTGTGGTTATATTTGGTGAAAAGCTATAAACACACTAATAGTGTGTCGCAAGGTAGCCCCTTAGATCAGTTGTACCTCTACGTAACACTTCAAAAGAACTTTGGGAAAAGTTGAAGGAGCGTTATGGCATTGGAAATGCTCCTAAGATGATATGCATATCATTTAAGGTTGCCCAACGTACAAGACATATTGACCAAGTATGTCCTATAGTTGCCCAAATTAGTCTAGAAGGTTTGCCTGGGTTACAAATTAAGTTCCCACATGACACTAAAAGTTGTTGCCCAGAGTACATCTAAAGGTGTGGGCCAAAGTACAAAAAATGCTAAGGACCCATTGTACAATATATTCTTTAAATATGTAAAGGTTGCCTAAAGTACTGACTTGGTAGCCCAAATACAAATTTAGTTGCCCATATTACATCTAAAAGTTTTGGTGACGATATACCAAAACAAATTCATCGGTGGCTTGTGTCGAATACTCCATTAGGCCTCGCTTGTTCCTTTTTGTATCCAAAAATTGTGGCACGAACACTTATAAACTACTTATTCCGTCATTAACAAAATATAACAATAATTGTTTTTAAAAGTAGTAATTCGACAATTGTTATACCTTTTTAAACTTTAAGTTGCTCCAACTTCAGTGAATATCTAGTCGCAACAAAAGAGGTACTATTTATTATCGAGCAATGGGCAAACAATGATTCCGTCGACTCAAAATGAATGAACCCGATTGTTTACCCTCGTGTTCAGTTTATTATCAATTCAAACCATAATCACCAATCCAATAATAATGTTTACTTTTTAAGTTTATTTTGGCCACAAATCATGCGTACAACTAGTTCTTTGATCAAGTATTTGAAAGCTTTTGGATGAAGCTTTATTCTTGTCTTAATATTTTTTTTTGGCTTTAGTCCGTTTTCCTTAAAGTCTTGGAAACCAGCCATCTACATACAATACTTTGGGTAACCCTTAACCCAAAAAATAAACCACAAAAAAAATAAAAATGTCCATTTACATCTACACATCTTTATAGCATCGATTGTATACCAAAAGCAGGACAGACATAACACGTATTCCCTTACAAAATTACTACATCAATGGTGCAAATGGTTACTTTGAAAATGATGCGAGAAGAATCGCGTTTGTGTTAAACAACTATTTGTTGTTTGGCGGTTATTGATGCTTTGGGGAGGAACCCATTTCAATTTGGGTCCTATAAGGAGGTAGATCGAGGATGAGGAAAATAATTTTAGGCGGCTCCATACAAAAGACTTTTACTGGGATGAGGTTTATGGAATGAATGATCTGGAGGAGGACGATGAAGATGAAGATGATGAGGAGGATGGAGATGAGGAGGATGATCAGAGAGTCTTGAGAGGTGGAAGCAGACAAATGTGCTAGTCCGACAAAACCGGGAGCAACAACTTGGGTTTCAAGCCCATGATCACGGAAACAGGATTAGGCTTGAAATTTTGTTTCAACAAGTCAAAGCCGGGAAGGAAATGAAGGAAAAGCAGGGAAGAGAGGCGTGGTTCTAACAACTTGGTTTGAAATGGGGTGGGTGGAGCAGTTCACGATGATGGTTTTATTATTATTATTATTATTTTTTGGGCGTTTTTCTTTGTTTTGCTTGTTTTCGTTTTCATCTTTTTGTTTTTAGGTCGGATAATTAGATGTATGGTTGCAGTGTTATGAATGTTTGTTGGGTTTAAAAAATATGAATGAAAAACTAGCGATTGCAATTGACTTTCGGGTGCCAACCATGAGATAGTGCTTAACGTAACCAACATGTTAGATTTATGTTTATTCGTCTACAATTTATAATGGAATGGTTAAGAATTATGGTTGCCCGTTAGTACATGACATATTGCCCAAATATGGCATTTAGATGCCCATATTGCATATTGCAAATTACAGGGTGGCCTTAAAGTCCAAAAGAAACTGCCAATTACATCATTATTACAACATAAAAGGTTGCTGATGAACGAAACCGAATGGCCAATTAACTAAAATTGTGGCCCACTAAACAAGTGGCTCTAATTTTACAAAAAGCATGACCTACTAGCGATTCTGGGTTGTAAGTACAAGTTGGTGTAAAGTGGAAAATTTACTCTTAAGCGTGTCATCATTTCGTTCTTGTCTTCTATCACTAGCAGTAGTTAATATAACCGGCGATTGAAAGTATACAACCAACTAGTTTTATTATTTAAAATAACTAGCGGTAGTAAAAACTAGCAGGTTGTATGTATACAACCGTTTCATTTTATAATTTGAGATATTTTATTTAAGTAATCGAGCATAAAAGTAGTGTCGTATTTTTTAACGTTTAGGAAAGTCACATAAAGTTCGAAATAATAAACTCAAATCAATGTAACTCTAGACATCGGATAACCTGAAGCCGTTATGTGTTTACGTCAAACTCAACATGTTGATGATTTTAATAAGTGATGGTCTATAAAATAGTTTTGTTCCATCATAGAATAAATGTAGTCGGAGGTAATAACAACTACGCAAATATATTGACTCAGTTATAACCACTTTTAATTTATCGTTTTATTAACCAAGGCAACATTTACTTTGAATATTTACGCCGTTAAAATTATTAAAGTAAACACTCACATATGCACGAGTCTGACATTAAGTGCATTACAATATTACAGTTGGCCATTGTAGAAAGAATTGTACATGTTGAATGTAAAATATTAGTTGGGCTGTGTGCCACAAATAGTTGGCCGCTAACTAAAAATTGCCCAACGTTTGTAACTAGTTGCCCAATAAAACCGTAACTAGTTGCCCAAAAAACTTTTTTGTTGTAACTTGTTGCCCAATAAAAGCTTTCGTTATGAGACAAACCTCAGTAACTCAATATTTAATAAATTCAACTAGTCACCACTTGAGTACACCTAGTACTAATTTTTATTTTGACTGAAATGCAAATAAAAACATTCAACCACCACCATTTTGCATACATCACATTTGTACTATATGTACTGTAGCAGTTGCCATGTGTACACTATATTAGTTGCCCAAAGTACTATTTTCTAGCAAAGAGTTAGCAAACTCGTCATAAAATTAGATTGTGGGTGGGTTGTGATCCTTTGTCCATGGGAAACAGACAAATGTCATAACTTGTTTGTCGAATTTTTGTGTCTCGATAATGTATGGCGCTACGGTTGCTTTTTTGATTATATATGTTACTAAAACACTTATTATTATTTATTTTTTATCTCTTTTAGTGAGAGTGTTAGAAAAACAAACATAACAAGTGTCCCAAAATTGTTTAGTCTAAGTGTCTAACAATGTCTACTGCCATGGTTATATGTGATAAATTACTAAAAGAGATTACGATCGCATACTATAGGGATGAATTGGATGTTGCTTTACGTGAAGAAGCAGATCAAATGAGGAAAGTTGTTGAAATTAGGGCCCGTGTCAACCGTAGACAGCTAATGATAGCGGAAGTCGAGCTTCTATGCGGTTTGGATTGTTCGTTGGCAACTATTAATCACCTCCTAAGGATGCAAAATGAGGATCTGGTTGAGAGTTCCAAACTACTTCTTTCTTTGTTTAAGAAACATGACCGTGTTAAAGACTTGAATGGTTTCATCAAAAAGTTGGAGTCAATGGAGATTTGATGTGCTATGTATTGCTTACTTTGGAGCTGGTGGCTTTTGTTTGTTAGGGGATCGTTGTAATATTTTTGAGTCACTTGTCTCATCTTGTATACTCTGTCTATGTTATGTTAACCTATGGATTTGATCCCTTTTATGTTACTTGTATATATTTGTGGATATTCTTGGTATGTATTCATTCTTGAGTTGTTCAATTGTGTGCGATATAGTAAGTCATGTTACAAAAAATAAATAAATAAACAAAATAATAAGCAAAATATAAAAATAAAAAATAAACTTGCTAAAGTAAAGACCGATTTACATGTACCCAAAAAAACGTATTTACTTTAAAAAAGTCATAATGTGGGTGTGTACTTGTTTGGGCTTCTTACCAAGTTGTGGATGCGTGGACGAGAGATAACTCTTTAATGTGTGTGTACGACATTTTGTGTCTCAATAATAGAAAGAAGATGACGTGTTGAGTTACATGCTTATTTATGTATTATGTATTAAATTAATAATCCTTATTATATCATAAAAAAAAAAAGAAGAAGAGAGAGAAGAGAGAGAGAGAGACTTCATAAATAAATTGTAACAAGCTACAAGTGTTACAACGCTTGGTCATGACATAGTTTAGACCCACGAGGCGTCATTGGAAACCCTAACATTCAGTTGCAATCAAGTTCGAGATAAACAAGAATGGCGCCGGAGCATTTTGCTAGAAGTCACAACATGGCGTTTTGAAAAAACAAAGGAGGCTACTGAGGTTTGAACAAATTATTGATTTCTGAATGCACACCCTTCGGTATGCACTCACTGTCAAACTGTTATCGTTTGTTGTATGAAGCGGTTTTGGTCTTGCAAAGACTAAAACTATTGGTGAGGAAGTACAAATCCATGGTAGCGTACATGGCATGCGAGATAATTATTCTTGAGGCATCAATTAGGAGAGATCTTCTCCTAGATGATGTTGACGGTGTTGTGTGTTTGGATAATGATACCATTTTTGAAACACTACCGCTTTTGGGGTATGGAGGTGAATTAGGACCAAAATTAAATTTTTAAACCTTGTTCTCCCCACAATGAAAATTCTTGATCCATACCATAATGCAGTGTCTAAGTCCAAAGACAACTTCACGGAATGAGTTTAGTATAAACATAGCATCTTTTGTGATTTGTGTAGCTCTTAATAAGAAATTCAATTTATCCAAAATGATATTTGATGGTTTAGTCAAGAATTTGTTGGATACGCATGCAAAATATTATATTTATCCAAGGTTTTTACAACTGCTATTTGACAACCGTTTTGAGACACCACCCAAACATTCAAAAACTTGGCTGTCCTTCTACACTCAAAACTTATGACTCACATGAGAAGACAGGGCAATAATTTTTATGGGACACTAACACCATTGTTCCCACATGGTCTTCTTTGCCTAGAATTTGGGGAAGGATCGGGAAGTCCCTCTGAATCCCAAAACACACGGGGCGTTTCCTTCTACATCCCAAACCAATGAAACTTCAGTGAATCAATTTCGAGTGGAACAAGTTCTGTGATGAACCCAAGCGGGAAAATATGGGGATCTTTGTTCATGGTAGGCAAGAGAAGAGTCACGCACCTCGAAGATTCACCTCGGTCGGGAGTTAACACAATTGGAAGACAGGGGCAGTGATGCGATATTAAATAAAGCTGGTGGAAAAGTGTGATCAACTATGTAGCGGTATGTGAATTAACAAAAAAACTTGGCACAACATGATTTAAAATATTTGAATAGGAAGTTTAGCGGTTAGAGAAGAAAAAGCGGTACCACAAAATAAAACGTTTGGTAAAGGTTCGAAAACATCAGGTAGTTGAGTCATTTCTGGAAGAAGCAAGTTGTGATCATGCGGAGGATACTACCAATCGGGGGGCGTCTGCGAAAGAATGAAGATGGTTGGGAGGCTGTTGCGATTGATAAGTCCGTCGAAATTAATACAAGTTATCCGCGATGTTGGTGCCTCATTTGAGCGACAACAAAGGTATGCATGTCATTACATTTCTTAAGCATGTTCATATGTAAATGCATAGTTGTCGCTTGCCTTGACTAGTCGGTAATTACACGAGCGGCCGTGAAGGATGTGGATGGTTGGGGGGCGCCGAATGTAGTGGAAGGCCGTGGAAACTACTAAAGGCCGATCACGCCGTCGAGCCTCATTTGACAATGAACAAAGGTATGCGTGTCATCAACTCTGCTAAGTATTTGTCGTATGTAAAAGCTTTGTTGTCGGCATTTGTGACTAGTCATTACTTGTACAGCACGAAGCGTGATGAATGAGGATGCTTCAGGGGAGGCTACGACTAGAATGGAAGAGAGATTTGAAAGTAGTACAACTGTTGAAGATGTAAGCGTCTCTTTTGATTCAAAACGAAGGTATGCGTGTCCTCACACTTCTTAAGTATGTTCATATGTAAATGCGTGGTTGTCGCTTGCCTTGACCATGAAGTAATTGCCTGAGCGGCCGTGAAGGATGTGGATGGTTCGGCGGACGCCGGATGTAGTGGAAGACCGTCGAAACAAATACAAATGTTCATGACGTCGGTGCCTCATTTGAGTCAGAACAAAGGTATGCGTGTCATCAACTCTGCTAAGTATGTTCGTATGTAAAAGATTTGTTGTCGGTCATTGTGACTAGTCGAGTACTTATGCGACGCAGCGTGATGAATGAGGATGCTTGAGGAGGCTCTGACTGAATTGGAGGAGACATTTGAAAGTAGTAAAACTGTTGAAGATGTAAGCGTCTCTTTTGATTCAAAGCGAAGGTATGCGTGTCCTTACAATTCTTAAGTATGTAAATGCGTGGTTGTCACTTGCGTTGACTAGTCGTAATCGTATGAAAGATCGGGGTGGATGTGGATGTTTAGTTGATGCTATCTGGCGGAGAACGAGTTCGAACTAAAAAGCTGCGAAGAGCGTTGCCTATTTTGGTTACAAAATAAGGTATTATTGTCATTACTCTTATTTATTATGTTGATGTGTACATGCATGGTTATCACTTGGCTTGACTAGTCCATAATTACACCATTGCCATCGCAGTTGGGAGGATGTTTTTCTTCAATGCTAAGCGGTCTATCGGACGTACAAGCGGGATCGATCTGCTTGCGATGCAGATAATTCTGGCGCTTGTTCAACAAAACCAAAGATTTTGTCAAAAGTAGCGATGCTTGTATATCATTTTATGGCGTTGCGGCGGAGCGAAAACAACAGTTGAACATGGCGATATTAATGCGGATGTTCTGCTGCTGTGATTAATAAATATTTCACCTCAAGTGGAAATGAGGAGTCTCCTCCAAGTGAAAATAGTGAACCTCAATCATTTACTAATGATAGTCATGTGACTAGAAGCGGTGAATTGCCATTCATAATGATGTTGCAAAAGATCTTGTTGGGCATATGGTGATGTGACAACGAAAACACAGCGGTGAAAGAGACTACGGATGCGGTGTAAATGGTCAACCTAAAACCGCATTTGCTAGTTGCCATTTGCAACCACTCTGCAAAAAATGGTGCAACCACTTCCATTACAACTCAAACAAATATCACTCAAACAAACACTGTCAATGAACAAGATGATGCACCAACAACAATTTTGAACAAAGATGCGGATGCTTGCGCATATGTTTATGCTGGTGCTACACTTGAAAGTGAATTACTTAGTGTGGAAACTATGGAATTTGGGAGATGTTGGTGCCTTCTTGGCGTGCATACAAGTGTTGAAGTAGCAGTAATGATAGACGGAGGCGATGAAACGAAAAACCTTGGGATGCGGAACTTGGGCTAGCATCTTTGAAGCGCAAGTGATATGCAAGTATTATTTCTACGATTCAAATGTCGTATACGTTCTAGGAAAGCGTTCGTTGGTTAAAGGAACCAACACAAACGCTTTATCTAAAGAAAACAAAACTAAGTCGATACGACGTAGGCGGTAAGTTGCATGATTACTTTTCTGAAAAAATAAAGATGACAAAGTCTTTCAAATCGATGCGAGAATTAGCTGATAGGATTCTTGCGAGAATGTAGCGAAAAAGCAACAGTGAAAAACCCGGTAGATTCTCCCAATGCAAAAGAGCGAGCAAGGGTTAAAAGAAAAAGAAAGGCGGATGTTGTAGCTAGACATGAAGCTGCGTTGGCACATTGGCATTACATTAGGTCAACGGTGGCCGATGAGATACTAGCATCTAGGATGCAGAACAAAGAAATTGAAATCCTAACATGTGAGCAGGCAAAAGAAGCTCTTGATAAAATAGTGATAGAAAGGCAAAAATTCTACATTAAAAAAAGAGCACAAGAAAGGATCGAAAGCCACCAAGAAGAAAGAACAGAAAACCTTCATGTGTGAGTACTTGGAGAGGATGGGAGGGCATAAAGTAAATGTCTTGCGGAGGCTAACTTATGATAAAGTGAAAGAAATGTTTGAAAAGTTTAGAATGAGGCACGATAAGTTAACTCCTGTGAACAAAGGTACAGGTGAGAGAGATGAAGGAAGTTCCAAAAGAGCTTTTGATGATTTAGAAGCGGGGATCAGTCAAAGAGGCGGAGGATTGATCCAAAACAAAGTTGAAAGGTTAAACCGTTTGATTGTGCGATACGACGGGGCAAAAGGCGGGTGCACTTGCCGACAATAACAAATAGTGCACGTAGCGTTTACTTGACAAATGGGTAGCCTGTAATTACCATCAAGAGGTCGGCGGACTCGAAACTACATTTAACGGCTTGGGTCAGGTTGCTACATACTATAGGCGAGAAGATTTGGAAAGTGTTTGGCGGTCGTTAAAATGGGCTTTCAGACGGGCGGGGCCTTGAGTTGGCTAGGAGTTGATAAGTGGTATGGGATGAAGTGCATGTTTGAGCCCGATATAGAGGGCGTTGAATGGAAAGAAACACTGGTCACGAGTTGGAGTTATGCGAACAATAGGCGTTCATGTGGTTACTCGCCGACAAGTTATCTGTTCATCTTTGGATGATGGGATTACCCTCTAACACCAACTCTAGCTTGTAACATGTTGTTTAGAAGTGACGACAAATAGAATAAGTGAAGTGGCATATGTGCTTGTTGAAAAGATAGAAGGAATAACGCGTATGTAAACTTTAATAATGTATCCGTTTTTTAATGGAAAGTTGCATATTTTGGATGCAAAATCAGTTTGTGTGTGTGGTTTAATAAGATATTCGAAGAGTCCCTAAGGTACAAAAAATGGTATTTGCAATTAAAGGTCAAGTACTTAAATTCAAAGTGTTTATAATTTGTGGACAAGCGTTATCCAAATACCAAAAAGGATAGAAAATCTGCTAGTACAACTATGTTAACTACTGCTAGTAGTAAAATAAGAACTGCTAGCTCTGTTAAACTGCTAGTATTAAAATAACAACAATTTGCTAGTACTGACTATGTTAACTACTAGTAAAATAAGAGCTGCTAGCTATGTTAACC
>OU343220.1:65043603-65116210 GCA_910596185.1 Chrysanthemum makinoi | reverse complement strand
AATATTTTGTGAAGTGTTCATGAACATGAGGTTCTATCTACACTTGGCCATGTGTAAAGTAATTATATTTCCAATCAGACTCGTGACATCAATATGCTTGTTTTCTTTCTTCTATTTTAGCTCTTCGATTCACATATGTATATTTTTGAAGACATTTTAAATTAAGATCTTAAAAAATTAACTTTTTCTTTTCTTTCTTTTTTTGTTTTTTTGAACAGCCATCATGTTTTATCTAGGTCAAGCTCGAAACTCAAAATGTGTTCAAGCAAATATGTGAAGTGAATCGGAGATGTATGTATAACTTTTCGGAAAGACATTTTGTTGGGAGATGGTGAAGATATAATGTTTTGGAAAGACATTTCGTTGGGAGGATCTCCCTCTCGAACAATTTGGTAACTAAATTACCTACACAATCTTGATAATAATCAGTGTTTTCTGTTAAGTGATCAGGCTATGTGAATCAAGCATCATTATTTCATCTTAGGCATGTTAGTTTTATGGATATAAATTAGTAGACGTGAGTTAGGATCGAACTCGAGACCACGGGATTGCACACTTTACTTATGAGAATTAAAAGTTAATAATTAAATATAAATGTTATATTTATTTATTGATTAAACGAAATAACTAACGGACGTTAAGTAATTAATGTAATGGACTAACGGGCGTTAAATGTATTTAGAAAAGGACTAGAATGCAAAAGCCAAGGAGGACCCAGACCCAACCCATATCAAACTCTAACTTGTCCACCAAGTTTAGTTTAGTATATATATACAAGGCTAGGGGTCTTGTGTTTTGCGTATCTTGTATTCATTAAGCTAAACCAAAATTGTTTATGTGTGTTTGCTCTAAAAACCGGTCAACACCCATTCTAGGGGATCGATCTATCACTTTTCCAAAAACCAAGTTATTTGTTTTATCAAAACTAGCATTACTTTAATTCGGTTTAGTACGTGTGTACAAGAAAGTGGGAATAACACAATATTGTTATTATTCTTGGATTGAATTACAAAACGGTAAGAGGTAATTCACATAATCCTAATTAAATCAAATTAGGGTTCTTCCATTGCTAGTTTGTGGATTTGATTCTTGTTCGGCTAGAATCAAGTAAGGTACGCATATTCTTTTGTGTTAATTAATTATTAGTTAAATAAATCCTATACGCTTTCGCATGTATACTTTGATGTTTTGTGATTATTTATTTGATTGTCATGCCATCTAATTGCAACAGTGGCATCACGAGTCATTGGTTTTTAATGAGTAATTAATTACATAAATGCGTAATAAAACAAATAATTGTATGTTGTTTGATATGGTTAATCTAGGGTTTATGTTGTATTTTTTTTTTTGGTCGATTTATTTTTAATAGGGGCGTACCCCATATTTTTTTTAAGTCGACATGTATAAAAAATATTTTTAGGGTTTTGGAAATTGTTTGCTAACCTTATCGAAACCTAGAATTAATATATGTTACGTGATTAATTCATGAATAATTGTTATGTGACATGGGATTATTGATATGCGATCTTGTGACTATTTGTATAATTGTTATGATATATCCATGATGATACATGCATGTTTGTCATGGATAGTTGCTTTGATAATTATTTAATTGTTAAGATATATTTATTTACGATAAATCTTGAATTGGGGAAGACTTCAATTATATATATTAATGAATCAATTATGTGCAATTTGGTATATTATTAATTAAGGGTTTACGCAATCGATTCATCGATGTATGTGGCTCACTTTCAATTGAGAGAGTGAAATCCCTAATTAATATATACATTAATTTAACCTAGACATTGATTATTAATAGGGTTTTATCGAATAAGTTGCATGTGGCTACTTATTTACACGTATAAATTGGTTATTATGTGCGCATTGTTTTTAGTTGTTTATTTTTTATTTGTTACTTGTTTGTTTATTATGTTAGACACTTTTAAGCAAAGGGTAATTTTGAATAGAAAAATAATACGGACTAAACAATGGTGAAATTTGATTTGTTTTGGAAGAGTTAAGTTTTCAATAGTTTAATTGATTGGTGATTTTGGTACAAATGGTCTGAACGGCTCACCCACTAGAATGAACTATAAAGGGGTTAATAAAGAAGTGCGCATTCACACCGAAAGGATGTCTAAGGTTATGCTTTTGCGACACCGGTCCTCCGCCCCTGTGAGTTCGAATGGAGCTACTTAGTAAGCCATAAATGTACAAACTCATCTTAAGGGCGAATTAGTTTTAATTCCATGCGCCACTTCGGTGGTAATTACCCGAAACACTAAGTGTTTACACTTATGCAAAAGTACGGTATAATGGACGATAATTAACGCTAAATTCCTTGATTGGTGAACCCAATACCTCAATCAAAACTTTGATAATTTGATCTTTATGAATTGGTAATAAAAAAAAATTATTAAATTTATGTTATTAGATGAATGCATGACATCTTTGTACATATTTGATTTGACCACATAAAATCAAAAACTAGTACCCTTTTAAATTAAGTTTTATGTCATCTAATTAAAAGGAACACTTGAAGTTGCAATTTACGTCATGACAGTACTTGGCTAGATTGTGATGGAGAGGTAAATCTCTATGTAAAGTCAGACCTTACATGGACATATTTGCAGTTCTTTAAGTTAGACACTTAAGTTGAGTAGGAAGTGAGAACTGGACTCATGGCATAAGATGGGATGAAACATGTTTATATTTGCAATAGCGTTGGAAAATATAAATCCCATAATGATCTAGGAGTTGGAAATTGTTTGCCAATTAATGTTCGACAGATTACCTTATTATATGCTTTCGTTATTAGCAGATCAACTGATGTATTGAACCTATGATAATTTGGATCCTAGTTTTCGAGAAAATTATATGGTTATATGTTTATATTACCTTGGGTATATTTTATTTTCTTGAAAAGTTGTATTATCGAAAATACTAATACTTGAACTTTTTCTGTAGAAATGGCTCAAAATAACGATAACACTAACACCGCACTAAGTTCTCGCTTCAAAAGCTTTTTGATCGAGAAAAGTTGATTGGCTTTAAGAATTTCAATGATTGGCACCGCTTTGAGAATTGTCTCAGAGTTGTTTAACGAGTTGAAATACCTTTATGAACCTTGTCCCCAATCAACCGGACCTATTCGCCAGCTACTCAAGTTTCCAAAAGGACACTTGGTAAATTGAGTATAAGCGTCATAATGATGTGGCTTGTCTTATGTTGGGAACGATGGAACCTGCTCTTCAAAAGCAGTTCAAACATTATTTCTCATATAATATGCTCAATGAACTTCGAACTATGTTTGAAAAACCAGCTGCTGTCGAGATTGGAAATGAAATGTTACATGGACCAATTAAAGGCACTTGGCAAAACTTATGATGATGACATGGTCGGAATCTGATTATAGATCCCTTAACAAGGATTTTAATGGTTTTGTTAGAACTTCAATATGCACCGTGGGGGAAGACAAGCATCGCCTACACGCATTGCTTATTGATTATGAAAAAGGGTTACCTCAAAAGGTTCCGACTCCCCAGGTACTTGCTATTCAGGGTGGAAGGATTAATAAGCCAAAACCGCGAAGGCGTGAACAAACAAGAAGAAGGGGAAGGGCAAAGGGAAAGTTGATAAGGGTAAACAAGTTATGGCCTATCAACCACAACCCAAGAAGAACCCTACTCCTAGGAAGGAAAATCCTAAAAAGGATCAAGCATGCCACCACTGCAAGAGCGTTGGGCATTGGAAGAGAAACTGTGCTCTCTATCTTGATGAATTGAGGGCAAATAAAATGAAGTACGTAAGGGTCCATGGGCCGTTCTTCGGTAATTTATTTTTCATTGAATTATTTACTCTAAATCATAAAAATTCCCTGGTATATGATACTTGATGTGTGGTATTCACATTTGTAATACAACTGCATGGATTTAGAGTGGAAAGGAAGTCTGCCTATGGAGAGCAATATCTCACGCGTGGGAAATGGCGCACTTGCAATGCTGGAAGCCATAGAACGTTTAGTTTAGAATTGCCTTCGGGCTTAGTACTGTTATTGAACAATTGTCATTACGCACCTTCTATAATTAGAGGTGTGCTTCCTTTTCAGTTTTATTGGATGATGGTTTTACTCATACTATTTCACGTAATGGAATTTCTGTTTCTTTAAATGGTGTATTTTATTTTAATGCGATTATTGTGAATGGTGTGTTTGAAATTGATGTGATTGGAAATGAATCTAACAAATATAATAATTCGGATGTTAGCATCAATAAGATAATGAAGTTAGACTTGAATTCTTCTTATCTTTGGCATTGTAGACTTGCTCATATAGGCAAGGCTCACATGCATAAGCTGCAACAAGAAGGGCTTTTGCAAAATATCAATGATGAATCATTTGATAAATGTGAGTCATGCATATCTGGGAAGACGACGAAGAAACCTTTTCATAGTAATATGGAGAGGGCTTCTGATCTACTTGGTCTTATTCATACTGATGTGTGTGGACCACTTAGACATGTGTCAAAGAGAGGTGCTAGCTTCTTCTTAACCTTTACTTGATGATTTCAAGCTATGGTTATGTTTATTTACTTAAGCATAAACATGAGGTATTTGAAACATTTAAGGTTTTAAAGTCTGAAGTAGAACTCAATTGAGAAAGAAGATTAAACTCTTCGATCCGATAGAGGAGGCGAGTATTTAAGCCAATAGTTTAAAGATTACTTAGTCCGAGAATGGAATTTTCCAGAATCTCACTTCTCCATATACTCCACAACAAAATGGTGTATCTGAGAGAAGAAATCGTACTTTGTTGGACATGATACGATCTATGTTTAATCTTACCACTCTTCCTTTATCCTTTTGGGATTATGCTTTGAATCACTGCTCGAGATTCTAAATATGGTTCACACCAAGAAGGTTGATAAGACACCATATGAAATATGGCATGGTAAAGCTCCTAACATGTCTTATTTAAAGGTCCTGGGGTTGCGAGGCTTATGTTAGACGTGACTGCAGATAAACTCCAACAAAGATCTGTAAAGTGTATCTTTGTAGGATACCCTAAGGAAACTATGGGTTACTACTTTTACTATCCAATTAAAAATAAAGTAATTGTTGCTAGGTATGGAGATTTTCTTGAAAGAGATCTCAGTATCTCAAGAATTCAAATGAGAGTTTATGATCCGAAGATGATCAAGAAGATGCATTACCTTCCTAAAACACTAACGACATTCCTGTAGAACCTCGATAGTCCGGGTCCTCCACCGAAGTTGAAGTGATTCCCGCTCGCATCCGTAAGGACTACGCTGTGCACCTAAACGCCTATGTCTTAACGAGAGGTTGAGGAAACTATGTTAAGAGATCTTGGAGAGCCTACTAGTTATAAAGCGCCATGGCAAGTCCTCGATAAGGAAATATGGCAAGTTGCAATGAATGGGGAAATGCAATCCATGAGGAAAATGAAGTCCTGAAGAGGTCGATTTACTTCCAAACGCCAAGGTGGTTGGAAGTAAGTGGCTCTATAAAATTAAGACTGAAATGGATGGCAATATACACATCTATAAAGCTCGTCTAGTTGCGCAAGGTTTTACTCAAACTTATGGCATATATTACGAGGAGACCTTTTCTCCTGTAGCGACATTGAGTTTTAGAATTCTCATAGCTATAGCAGCATACTATGATTATGAGATATGGCAAATGGATGTCAAACCGCTTTTCTTGAATAACGCTAGATGAAGACATCTATATTAAGCAACACGAGGGGTTCGTGAATCCACAATTTCCAAACCGGTAACACAAACTTCAAAGGTCCATTTATGGATTGAAGCAAGCATCAAGGCAATGGAATAAGAGATTTGATGGAGAAATCAAAAGGTATGGATTTATTCAAAATCTTGATGAGCCATGTGTATATCACAAAGTTAGTGGGAGTGATGTAATTTTCCTTTATTATTTATGTCGATGACATATTAAAGATTATGGGAAAAGACATTCTGATAAGTTTGCAAAGTGTTAAGGCATATCTTGGGAAGTGTTTAACACCAAAATTGTTGCTCTTGCTGATACTAGATGGTGTGTTACTAATACAATAATTAATATCATGTTTAAAATAATATCATGTACTGAAATAAAATGCACTACAGGTACTCATCTAACCAGGTCTTGGCAGACGGAAGTTTAGTCGTGTTGGGAGGCAGGGATTCCTACAGCTACGAAATCGTACCACCACAAATGGAATTTAAACCCAGAGATTTGATCTTCCATTCATGCAACAAACAACCGAACCTGCTTTAGGACCAGGAAGACCGGTCGAGAACAACCTGTACCCGTTCCTTTTCCTAAACAAAGTTTGTCGCCATTAATATAGAAGCAAATCTCATGTTATCATTCCAGTAATTCGCCACATATTCTATGTTCACTTAACACTGATGTAATTTGTAATCTGACCACGTGTGTACACATTTTTTCCCCAGGTTGCTAAGTTTGTGGTGTCTTGCTTTCACGTACAGGTATCTACCAAAATTTGTTACACTTTTTTCCCCCATGTGCCAAACACAATCGAATCTAACAAGTAGCAATTATCTATTTAGAAAATAAATTATCTACTCGCATTTCAACGTTCTGTCTATTCTTGCTTTATCCATTGGGTTCTGAGAATATTAAATTTTTTTTAACAGGGAGTTTCAATCCAAGGTATCGCACACCTGTCTATTAAGAACTACTTTAATTGCTGATAAACGCTGGTTCTTGCAACATATTTGTGAGAAGGGCTGTACCACACGCTACTGCTATTAGAGTCAGGAGAGGGGTAAAATTTGAAGAGAAACCAAAAACAATGATTTTCGAGATGTACCACTTTAGCTTCCATCACTACGATAAGCTATCCAAAAGACGTGATGCTAACATGATACTCACAGGCATGTTAACTTCTCAGATCTGTATAACTAATTAATTCGGATGCATACCATCTGTTTATGGTTGTTAATCTTATCAAAGCAAGATATAATTGTATAATCATGTGACAATTATATATTGCATACTTTGTTTTTACCTCATCTCATAAGATTCTCCGATAAATATAGTTCCTCTTTTATATACTCAAATACATGTTCACCTTTCAGGAATACATGTTGAGAGTAGAGTTTAATCTTCCCAGCATAAAACATATTTCAAATATCATAGCATCAGGGGAAATCATTTGTCAAATGTGGGACTATATTTGTGTGGTTATAGGTATTCTTACAATGCAATTTAGGGACTAAATAATTTGTCAAATGTGAGAATATTTGGAACAACCAATTTTTTCACATGTACAAGTGTACAACTATGTGTAGTTTTTATAAGGTTTTTTTATCTCATTTCCACAATCAACTATATGTAGTTTTCTTAAGGTTTTTTTAAAAAAAATCAGTTTATGTTTTGTTTGTTTTCATACAGTGGTCCTTCATCTGCAGGCTGTTGTGGATGCCCCGTCAGGAGATGAACCTGATGGACTTGATTAACATCAGAGAAGTATTCGATCACTTCAAAGCACAAAGACAAACTCTCTTATTTTCTGCAACCATGCCTACAAAGATCCAAACTTTGCCAGGCGCTAAGGTCAACTGTCACAATCAACGTGGGTCAAGCAGAGCAAGAAATCTTGATGTCATCAAAGAAGTATCCTTCATTCATAAATTGGTTCTGCTTCATACTCACAGAAGTATCCGATTCCATTATACCATTTTCGTATATTGAAGCCGTTAGAAAAAAGCTATTGGAAAGAAAAATGTGAGTCACTTTGAAAACATTGCTTTCATCTTGAACCTATGACTGTATGTGTTGACTATGGTGAAAATGAGATCTATACTACTGGAGCATCTCTACTTATAAACGAGAGTTATAGTGGTTCAAGGTATGTCTTTATTAATCTTGTGCTGCTACATTAAAGTTGAATATCTGATGATAGAAATGTTGGAAATGTATATACTTACAAACATGTGAATGTCCGGATTCGAACTCGTGACCACGGATTGCACACATTAGCGAATGAGAATTAAAGTTAATAATTAATGTTTATGTTTACGATTAATTATTGCACATTAAGTCCGTTAACGATCGTTAAGTATTTAACGGAAAAATGACTAACGACCGTTAAATGAAAAGAAAAAGGACTAGAAATAGAAAACTTGGAAAAGTTATGGGTTTTCTTTTGGGCTTTGCATAGTGGCCATAGGCTTTCCCAGCCCTAATCCCTAACTTGTTCTCAAAGTATTTCATCTACTATATAAAGAGGGTTAGGTTCTAGGGTTTCATACATTTGTGCATTGAATTAACCCTAGATCTCTCCTCTCCTCTCTCTCTTGTCCCATTTTCGCCGAACACCCCATTTGTAAGGGAGTTTGGTTTTTCTTAAACGCGGACTTGTGTTAGATCTAGCAATCGCTTGATTCGTTGGTTAATTGCATGAACGTGGTTGTAAGACATTATTCTTACACCAATTAGTACTTCTTTGTTTTGCTCAAAGGAATCTGACATTCGAGAGGTACGCTACGCATACTTTCGTTAATTAATTTTTTTGTTATGATCTTTAGTCTTCCGCTGTGTACTCTTGATGTCTTTATGTTTTATTGTATTTTATATATCATAAACTCAACAGTGGCATCACGGGCCTTGTATAACAAGTAATTAATTATTGAAACACATAATTAAAATAAACATGAATTTGTTATTATTTGTATGCTTAGATCTAGGGTTTGCAAAACCTAAACCCTAATTTTGAGGGGGGCGTTTATTTTGGTGCCCTAATTAGGGTTTTGTAAACTATTGTTTTAATTGGATTAGAAACCTAAGATGCATGCAACTTTATGTGTATATGCGTAACTTTGATTTAATTGCATTAATTGTTAAGTGTAATTTTATGTCCATGATAATTATGTGCATGTTTTATCATGGATCTGCTTTTATTGTATGTCTTTCTTGTTTAAGTGATATACACTAAATTATGATAGATCTAAAATTGGGGAATACCTCAATAATTATTAATTTAATCAATTATGTGCTATGTGGTATATATTTAATTTTGACTTACGCAATCGATGAATCGATGCATGTGGCTCACCTTGTACATAGATGAAAACGGGTGAAAGTCTTAATTAAATATATGCATATTGACAGATCTAGAATTGATTATTAATAGGATTTATCAAAAGGTTTGCATGTGGCTATTTGATATGCATGACTTATTTTTTGTTATGCATTCATTGTTTATTTGTTTATTTTTTCAAATACTTGCTTGTTTGTTATGTGTAACATGGGTATTTTTACAAGAAAAATAAACTAACCTAAATAATGGTGAAACATGTATTTTTAAGCATAGTAATCATAATCGTTTAATTGATTGATGACTTTGGTACAAATGGTCTTGAACGGATCACCCATGAGAATGAACTATAAAGGGGTTAATAAAGAAGTGCGCACAGTAACACTGAAAGGATGTCTAAGGTTGTGCTTTAAGCGTGCAGTCCTCGCCCTCTGTAAGTTCTAATGTAGCTACTTAGTAAGCCATTAAATGTGCAAGCTCATCTTAAGGGCGAATTAGTTTTAATTCCATGCACCACTTCGATGGTAATTACCCGAAACACTAAGTGTTTACACTTATGCAAAAGTACGGTATAATGGATGATAATTAATACTAAATTCCTTGATTGGTGAATCCAATACCTCAATTAAAGTTTGATGATGAAAAGCTTATACATTAAAACAAGATATAAATGTTTTAATAAAACCTATGTTACGAAGATGAATGCATGACATCTTTGTACATATTTGATTTGACATCAAAATTATTACCCTTTAATTTAAGTTATATGCCATCCAACGAAACGGAAACACCTAAGATTACTTTTTATTTGCGTGAGATCGTGACTTAGATCGTAATCAAAGGGTAAAATGTCCACGTGTCGTGAGAGCGGGCATGGACGATTTTGCAGTTTCTTAAGTTGGACAGCTTAATTGAGGTTTTGCATAGAGCTGGCAACTCAAGGCATAAGATGGGATAAAACATGTTTACATGGTGATTGATATTGGCTATATGTAAATCCCATAAATCTAGGAATTGCAATTGAAATTGGCAATTGAGCAAAAGCTCTACCATTTTGTATAAGGTTCATTACTAGCAGATCAACTCGGCGTAATGAAATTATGACAATTTGGATCCTAGTTTTCAAGTGAAAATTAAATGGTTATATGTTTATGAACCATGGGTATTTAATTTTCTTGAAAAGGTTAATTATCGAAAATACTAAAATTGAATTTTGTAATTCTTTTGAATGTATAAATGCAACATTTAACAAAGCGTGGTTTAGTCTTTGATGAGTAAATTGATCCATTCTAGCTTTCAAACAAATGTTTGATCGAGAATAATTTACGGAAAAGACAAACAAAGTCTCTTTTCTATGGGAAAAGAATGAGACTCAATCCTATTCCTTTTCATGAATGAGAAAGGTACAATAGAAACATTTGAATTGTCTAAATTCTAATGTAACTCATAGCAATTAATTGCATATCTTATTTTCCTTAAAGATTTTATTACCCTCATTTGGTGGATAAATCCTTTTGTAACATACAACATGAATGTTGGTTAACTGAAAAACATGTATATGAGTTACTAAATTAGAAGCTAGACTAATTACCGCAAAAATTGGTAAAAGGCAAACTAGCATATGTTATCTAGTTGTTTTGCTTTAGCCTTTAGAGGTGCTACATACCAGTATGGGCATGGTAGGCCTGTTAAGGAAGAAATTGCATACCCAATTTTTCAAGTTAATAACATTGATGGATAACCCATCATTCACAGAGTAGAATACACCTTTTAGTACCTAAGTAATGATTACGTATGGTTCTTCAAAGGTGTAGGAAAGTAAAAAAGCAAGTTGTTTTCACTTGGTTATGCAACACTTACAATGTTGTCGGATTCGTGGGAGCATTTGTGTTGCATTACTGAATAAGAAGTTGTTTTAATGATTTCTAATTCAATGGGAGCTACAAGCCTTATTTCCTGTGTAGTAACCCATATTATCTTCAAAGATAATTACTTTCCAATTGTAGACACTTATGTTTTTAAGGATAGTCGGTATGCGTTTCCTTACTAAAAAAAAATATAGTTCTACATCTACTTGTTATATCTATGACACAAATCATATTAATCAAATAAACGAACGTATATCGTGTTGTTTATCTGCTACATGATGTTGTTCCATGCACAAGTGGGAGAAATCTTTATTGTGTGCAAGGTACAACACATATTAATATGATTTAAATGAATTCTCTTGATTTGTATAGTAAGAGAATAACGTTCTAAAAGGAATTATACATTTAAATATGTATGATTGCGTTATTAAGAACATGTGTCAAGATAATAACAAAGACTACTTTAAATATTTATGTCATTCAATATTTAAGAAACACTTGTAGTTACAATTTATGTTACATGAGAACGTGAACTAGATTGTAGCCCAAGATAAAAATACCCACGTGTCGTGAGAACGAGCATGGATGATTTTGCAGTTTCTTATGTTGAACTTTTCATGGAATGACATAATTAAATGAAGTAATCTAATACTACTTTGAATTTAAGTATTTGTTGAATGACTTAAATATATGTAGTAAATATTAACTTGACATATTAATTGAAACCTGAGGTGGTGTTCATAATTACTTTAATTATAAATGTTTATGATTTTGTAAAGTCACAAACATGAAGTCTTTTAAAGACTTACAATATAAAGTAAGACGTTAACTTGCTTTGTTTTAAGACATATGCATGAAGTCAATGAGTTGATCAAATGACTTATAACGTATAGTGGGATTATAACCGATATGTCTTTTGACTTGGTCAAAAATACTTGTGTTATAATGCATGCAATTGACTTGGTAATTCTATTGTACCATTAAGTTTTACTTTGATGGTAAATATGATAAACCAAAGAATAGATGGTTATCTTAAATATTGTTAGATTAATCTTACAATATTAAATTTTAAGGAAATACCATAGTTTTATGGTATGTTCAGTTAGAAGAATCAAAATCTATTGGCATTGTTTGATTCAAAGATAACTATAGTTTCTTCCAAAAGTTATCAAGGTTAGTAGATTGAGTATAGATTGAATATACTCAATAAGACTCCAACCTAGAAGATTGATAAGACACCATTTGTTTATGGAATGTGATGAATCACATTAAGTCTTATAAATGAAGTTCGGAATTTGTTAAACTACTTATAGAGTGAGTTGTAACAAACTAATGTCAGAAACTGTCAACGTTTTTGTAATATCCCAAAAGAGAACAATGTATTGTTGCTCTACTTACTAAACTATTTAAAGGTAATCTTTAAATTGTTAAAGGCAAGTGGGAGTTTTGTTTAGATCTTGAAAGATTGAATTACAAAATACATAATCTTCTAAAATGCACTAGCAAATATCATGATGAGGCTAAACATTATATGATAGACCTCAATATGATGGAATTGTAATTCATAGATCCGTAAGGATATCTCGATATTTAATATCTTGAGGATTATGGGTTACAGGACCATGGTAAGCCTGTTAATCATGATGATGAATTTACCAAATGTTGAATTGTGGTAAATCAATCATGCTATGAATGTAGAGATCTTTGTCTATAAAGATAATTAACTTTAGATACTTGGTTTATCTTAATGAAGATGATTTTCTTCAAAGGATGAAAATCCTAGTGGTTTAAATCCTTGTGTAGAAATCATGTGGACAATATTGTACACGTATTTAATGTATGTCTAGTGATAATAATATTAATCATACTTAAGCAATTAACTATGATTGAATATTCTTTACTAGATACATTAAATTGAAGTATAAAGATTATAATTGTCATACTTAGTTTCATTGATATGAAATTTTGACAATGAATATCAAAACTCTTTGTTATGAAATTACTTTTCTTGAGGACGATGAGTAATACAAAGTAGTTTTATAAATTAAAATAATCTTTGAATAATACAGACTACAAGAATCCATAAATGGATATATGCATGCATCTAGGAGATGATTCTTATGTTTAAATATTAAATCCATGTTTGATTTAATAATTAAAATAAGATTGCTCATAAGTATTCCTGAAAGCTAGTGGGAGTATTATTTATTGTAAGATATAACTTTTCACATACACATCAAACCATAACACAAAGTGGCGTATAAGTGGAAATCTAGAGAGAGAAAGTTAGAGGTTTAGGGAACTTAGTGAGAGAAAGTGAAAGATATTATTATGAGCTCCAACTCTCTACCTTGGGAGGTAGAGAGTATTTATAGTCTTACATAAAACCACACATCTGTGGATCGGGCATACAGTGGGTAAAGACCCGTCCGTCCTCCACGGTGTTACTTAACTAAATACTACTTAACTTAAAATAACTATGACTACGAGCTTTCTAACGATTACATATACTTGAGGTGACCGACTCTTTAATACCGGAATTTCTAATTCCTAACAATCTCCCCTAAGGGAGGTCACCTCAATCATGCACTAAAATTACATTGAATACAACAGGATATGACATTAACAAATGTTCTTGCATTCTTGATGTAGTCCTTTGTTCCTAAGCTCGTAGTCATTGATTCTTCACATTGCATGTTTGGTTACTTCAAGTGGAGGTCTTTTCCTGATCCACGTGATAATAATTTTGAGCCATCATTTGAGATCATCACCATCAAAAAATCTCTGTCACATCCTTTGTGGTGTTGGTATTATGTGATGTTGTGACTTTAGGACCGACATGCTCACATTCGGATCATGATATCTTCTCATCGAGTAGCGGAAGCATTTGTTGAATCATGATATTGGCGGCAGTAGCGTAGAAGCATGGAGTGAAAATATCATAGTCATTGATGCACTAATCATGATTTCTTTTGAGATGAATGTGTTAAGTGAGCATGCGGCTATGGATTGACCGCTTCATTACGATCAATTGTACAAGCGTCGGGCGTGCACCTGCATACAACAGTAAGCAATAAATCGCACGAAAGTGTCTTTGATCACTTTCGTTGAATTGAGGTACACGGCCCACGGTTCCCGTTGATCGATACAAATCACTTTGTGATCGGTATAATTCGAAGAATTTCCTTGACAGGGTTTCGCAGTTGCTCTAGTTGTTCTCAAACCGGAACGTCTCAAAGAAGACAACACGGATTGAGTGAACCGGCGAATTTGAGTCCACTGATTGATGAAAAGATATTTGAAAAACAATCGAGTATTGCTCAATAGAAATTGTTTTGCAATATACAGAAGGTTTTAATGAAATCAATTATCAATCATAAAACACCTTTTGATTTGAAAAATTAGTACACGGTCGACGTGCTAATGAAAAGAGTTTTAAAGCACAAAGACCGGTTTTTCAAAGGTATCCGATCAATCCATAACCGAACCGGGATTGATTCAAAAGATTGAATCACCCCATTGTTTCGTTCGGTTGTCACATGGTTGTCTGTATAATAGATCTCACATGCCACCTACCAGGAGCTTGTTAGATGTTGGCTCGAGAAGGCTTTCCATCTTCACAGTGAATATGTAAACACATCACTCGGATGTTCGGGAAATACCACAAGGATAATGCGTAGGACTCAAGATATAATCTCTCTTTCCACATTGTGTGAAACAGAGAGTCTTCATTGAAAGTGTCCTAATGAGATTTATTGATGATCTCGTGGCTCTAGACTCAATTTGTGCATATTTGGATCCTATGACGGAGACTAGGGAGAGGGTCTCCTTCTTCAATATCAACAATCTCTAAGAGAAAGTCGATAGATAATGTCGGTTCCCGTGAGAATGAAACAAGTCCTTTTAAGAGGAACTTGAGTGGTTTGGGAAGTTGAAGTGCAGGTCGTCCACCGGGTCCATGACGTCTTGTCTTCAATACCGATGTTACCATCAGTAGCATATGAATTGAACCGGTTTTACGCCCTAAGGTTGAATAATAGGAGGGCTATTTGTTTTCACCCTTTTCTCATTCAATTCTTTTTAATTCTTCAACCCCTTGAGTGCTTACCGAGACTTCATAGCTAGAACCTTGTTGGGTTTATTCCATTACTAGCTTCGAGTCTCGTCCCGCACTCTTCCCATTCCTCATTTTTCTCCTTTTATCATCATACCTAAGAACTCTACACTAACTAGTGGATAGTTCCTGGGTAGATCCCTCCGGTTCTGGCGGATCGTGGGAACAAATACCTAACCTTATCATCCTTATATCACCATACATAAAGTAAAGTTGGTCGGTCTATTTGGTATTGTTCATCTGCCGTTGGAACCAATTGAAAACCATTTGAAAATCAATTCGGATACTTGTGATATATTATCAAAGCATTTTGTACCTGAATTGTTTTTGATATTTTAGAACGAGAACTCCCCCTCAACATGTGCATCAAGTATTTGAAAATGTTTTGCACACGGAGGCAAGAGAAAGAATTAACTTCTTTGATTACCATTTTCTAAAAGATATCAACATCACTTCCCAAATCGAATCAAGTAGATAAAGCATTTTGGGGAAGGATGAGGTTTTCATGATTTTGCTCCCCTCAATATGTGCTTCTAGGTTTGAAAGGAGTTTTACACATACTAGAGGAAACCTGCACATTGAGATAAATGATCACGTTTTAAATTATAGATGCTCCCCCTCAATGTGTGCATGGAAAATTTGAAATCGTTTGTCACTTACGGGGAGGCAAACATGCTAATCACTTAGAAACCATTTATCGAATTATCAGTTTAAATCCTATTTAAATCACACCTTCTCCCCCGATCACAATTATTAAAACATTTGAGATTTGTGATCTCTGTAGATTTAAATTGATTTTGAAAGCTTTTAAGGAGAATTGTGACTTGATTATGAAAGCGTTTTAACGATAAGGATCGATGTTGAGATTTTAATCTCCATTGGTTAAACATGCATGTACATCTTTTGAAAACAATTTAATGCCAAATAACTTTTTAATTTAATTGAAATCATTCTCCCCTCAATCAATGACATAGGTTGTTGATTGAGCGATAGAGATTTTGACAGATAAGTCCTGATGATTATCAAAAATAGAGACCGAGTTATTTTTCAAAGCATTTAGTTTTCAGCCGATAAATGTTATAGAATCAGAGCATGGAATTTGAAAACATGGTAAAACATGGCTCTGTTCTTTCTTTTAAAACCGGGTTATTGCCTGAAAATGACAATAAACCATTGTTTCTCTTTCTCCCAAAAATATTTTTTGATTTTTTGATTTTTTTTTTTTTTTTTTGAAATTCGACCAACATCTAAAGTCCCGTGTCATTCTTTGAATGACAGCACAAAGACCGTAGATATTATCGAACCGAGAAAACGCATGACAAAAAGACAATATTTTTGAAGATTTTTCGAATTTTTGAGATTTTTATGGATTTTGAAGGTTTTATAATTTTGTATTTTGTTTTTCGAATAAGTATTTACAAGAGATAGATGAAGATAGACCTTTACTCCTCGTCTTCCTCCGAAGACGTTTGAGAGTTTCTGGTTGAAGGCTTTTCAAGCCAAGACGTGGAAGAATAAACTCAAAACGTTCTCTTGGAAGAGCTTTGGTGAAGATGTCCGCTAACGGATATTCAGACCTCACAAAATATAGTTCCACCACACCTTTTTCCACTTGTTCCTGATGAAATGATGTCGAATGTCGATATGCTTTGCTCTTGAGTGTTGAACGTTGTTGCATGAGAGAGCAATAGCACTTTATTATCACAGTACAGAGGGATTTTGTTGAATTCAAAGCCATAGTCAGATAATTGAGATCTCATCCATAAGATTTGAGCACAACAAGATGACATGGCTATGTATTCAACCTCTGTAGAGGAAATAGAAGTACTCATTTGCTTCTTTGAAGACCAGCTCACAAGCTTATCACCCAAAAACTGAGCACCTCCAGATGTACTCCGACGTGTATCTTGACAACCTGCATGATCAGCATCTGCATAGGCCGTTAGTGACATACCGGTGTCCTTCGGTACCATAGTCCCATATTGATGGTTCCTTGGAGATACCGAAAGACCCGTTTAACTGCTTCAAGGTGCTTTTTAGTAGGCTTAGCCGGGTATCTAGCACACATGCAAACAATGAACAAGATGTCTGGTCTACTAGCTGTGAGGTACATCAGGGATCCAATCATACTACGATATTTCGTTTGGTCAATCATGATCCCTGAGTGGTCCTCATCTAGTTTGGTTCGATCAATCATGGGGGTGTCAACAGGGTCACATGAATCAAATCCAAATTTCTTTAAAATCTCAGTTGCATATTTAGATTGATTTATGAAAATGCCTCGGGACTTTGTGAAATTTGTAATCCCAAGAAAAACGACATTTGTCCCATCATTGACATTTGAAACTTAGAACTCATTTCATTAGAAAAATGATCACATTCCATTGGGTCGGTCGAGGCAAAAATAATATCATCAACATAAATTTGAACATGAGTTAAATGTTTGCCGGACTTCCTGGTGAACAATGTAGGATCAACTGCTCCTTTACTGAATCCGGATGATAGAAGAAACTTTGACAGTGTATCATACCATGCCCTCGGTGCTTGCTTTAAACCGTAGAGAGCCTTCTTCAGACGATAAACGTGAGTAGGATGCTCTTGATTCACAAATCCTTCAGGTTGGTGGCGTGAGCGACTTCTTTAAGATATCCGTTCAGAAATGCCGTCTTTACATCCATCTGATACACTACCATGTTCTTACTAGCGGCGTTAGCCAGAAAGATTCTGATTGCCTCGATTCGAGCAACAGGAGCAAAAGATTCTTCAAAGTCTATACCCTCCTCTTGACGATATCCTTTAGCAACTAAACGAGCCTTGTTTTCAACACATCACCCTGCTCATCAAGTTTTACTTTGAAGATCCATTTGAGAGCTATAATCATAGCACATGGAGCGGTACTAACTCCCATAAATCAAGTCGATCAAACTCATGAATTTCATCTTGCATGGCATTGAACCAGCTGTCTTCATTCATGGCGGTTTTAACATCTTTTGGTTCGATCTTAGAAAGTACGGAGTTGAAGAAACACCATAAGGCATCGGTTGCAAGTTGTTTCGGGGTTGATACAGGACGAGAGGGATTTCCAATGATGTTGTCTAATGGATGATCGTGAGTCCATTTTCGAAGGTGTTCATGTGGCGTTGTTGAGGCGAGGTAGCTGAGTCGTTGTCTCCTGAAGAAGATGGTTCTGATGATGATTCAGGAGTAGCAAATATGTTTTCAAATGGAGCATCCTCGGGAGTAGCAAAGGGATTAACTTCATCATTGATGCCAGAAACATTTCCATGATGTACATTTGAAGAATGATGATTTGTTGATGAGGCGAAGGATCGCAGCAGGTGCTTCTTGACTTAAAGATATTGAGGCTGAAGGATTGACTTCATTCACAGGAATATGAGCATCCTCTTTGCGGGAATCATTACCTCATGAGTGTTTGAATCATACAGTTCATCAAACATAGGATCAAACAATTTCTTTACATCATCTTCGGATGGAGGTACATATGGAGTTTCTTGAGTAGAGTTTGGAACAAGAGATGAACCAATGGGACTCTTGAAGTGCGGGTTCAGAACTGGATTGTCCAGGAGCCATTTGACCGGTCAGCTCATCAAACGTAACGTGAATGGTTTCCATGATATTTCGGGTTCTTTTGTTATAGATTCGGTATCCCTTTTTGTTTGGTGCGTATCCTACAAATACTCCAATGTCAGCTTTAGCCCTTAGTTTCCCTAAGTCTTGACCCTCATTAGTTGGATAGCACAATGCACCAAACACACGAAGGAAAGAGAGATTAGGTTTTCTGTTGTGGACAAGTTCATATGGAGTTTTTCCATGTGCGGTGTGGATTAGGGAACGATTTTGTGTATAGCATGCAGTGGCGATTGCCTCAGCCCAGAGAAACATTGGAACCTTTGAGTAAATCAACATTGTTCTAGCGGCTTCAACAGAGTCCGATTTCGTCTTTCAACTACACCGTTCTGTTGAGGAGTTCGTGAAATACTTCTTTGATGAGTGATTCCAACGCTTTCATAGAATTCATTAAGTTGTTTGTTGACAAACTTCGTTCCATTGTCGTTCGACAATTACGGCGGTTTTGTTAAGTCGAACCTGCGGTTTGATGAGTTTGATGATGATATCGAGTTTCATCCTTTGTCCTTATTTGACCAGTGAATCTAGAGTAATCATCAACCACAACTAACACATATTTCTTCCCAAAGATATTTTGTACCCTCATTGGTCCACATAAGTCCATATGAATCATATGAAGGACTTCGTGACAGAGTTAGTAGGTTTGGGTTTATGGGCATATTTCTTGCTTTTTCCCAATTGACATCCTGAACAAAGATGATCCTTTTCATACTTTAGTCTAGGTAAACCTACAACTAGGTCCTTTCTGGAAAGATCATTGATGGTGCCGAAGTTCAAGTGATTGAGACGACGATGCCATAACCATGACTTTGTTTTTGAAGCCTTTGATAACAAGCAGATTGGAGAAGCCCTCATCATGTCATCGATAGAGATGGTGTAAAGGTTTGACCAACGAGTTCCTTTTAACAGTTCCTTACCATTAAGATCTCTAACAAAGCGGTATGTTTTCGAAGGCAACTTCTAGATCGAGTCACGAATTGACCAACGGAAAATAGATTATGACCCAACCCTTCAACATAGTAGACTCTCGAGATGACACTATCACCAACAACATAATCTCCATAACCCATAATAGCACCGAAATGATCATTACCAAATCTAACAGTCCCGATGAACTTGCTCACGAAGTTCATGAGCCGCGACCGGTCTCCGGTCATATGCTTGGAACAAACTGAGTCCGGTACCACGAACGATTTGAACGAACTGCAGTTGAACACAGACAAAAATGGATAACTGGATAATTGGGATCCCCATGCAAGAATGGGTTCCATTTGGTTAGTAACAGATTTGGAACACCCACATCGAATCGAAACATCCATATCGAAGTAGAAGCAATGGAATCATTGGGAATAGATGCAATCTTGGTGTCTGTATTTGCCCTATTCAAAGTATGTTTACTTCTTAAGGGAATAGTTCTACCAGTAGGCATCCATTTTCTAGTGGGCATAATCTTAGCAGTGTGAGAACAAAGCTGATTATTCTTATGACCAAAAGGTATCCAATAATAACCTATCTTTATAAAAGTTCTTCCTGTGGGTTTCCACGTTTTCTAACATCTTTCGTTTTTGCCTTTTGCCTTATTTGCACGATTATTAGCATTAACAATTTTAACGGGCATTTGACAGCATTAGACAAAGCATTCACACCACATTCATGATTAGCAAAGAATTCAAGCATGCACATTACAAGGTTTGCAGATAGTATCGAATTGAATTAATTACGACGCCTAAGGCTAATAATAGAATCAACACGATTCGTTTTATTCAACTCAAGCCTAAAGTTCCTAGATTGGTCTTCTACTCTCTTCCAATGCACATTCTTAGCTTGCAAGGTCCTATCATTCCTTGTATTGTCTTGAGACTTTGACCCGCTCGCTTTAAAGTCACCGATTACTCTGTAGAGGAATGGGAACATTAGTTGGTTGATCTAATTTTTGCATTCCTGAACTTGATGTGCAAGGATCAGAAGTACTAGAAGGCACATTAGTGTATACTTTAAGACTGTGATTTGAGCTTTTTGCGGGCACACTAAAGTTCACTTTCTTAGCACTAACATATCCGGAATCTGAACTACTTGAAGGCACATTAGTGTTTCCTTTTTTAAGACTGGGCATAGAACGGATTTCCTGCTTGGCACTAGGCATAGAACAGGGCATCACAGCTTTGCCTTTTCACCTAAGGTTAGGGATTTTGGACATGTGGCAATTACACATTCTAGCAACTCTTGAGATCGTTTGGCATGGAGGCAAGCAAACCTAATTTCACTATCAAGAGGTTTATTAATGAAATCCTCTTCGACAATCTCACGGAGACATTCTAGACTATCCTTAAGGTGAGCACATTATTCATGAAAAGCATGTTCATTATTCCTAAGATGAGGAGGAATATATTTAAGTGTCACAGTGTATTTGCAGTCTAAGGGTGACTTTGAGACAACATTCTTATTGAAAACAAGTGGCGGTTTCCCATTTCCCTGACTTCTTAGATTCTCAATTTCCTTTTGTAAAGACGTTATTTTTTCGTTGTTTTGGTCACGGGTGACTTTCATTGAATCATATAACTCTTTAAAATGTCGTTTAACTTTTTCATTTTCTTCTAGAAAACTCTCGTTTTCCTTTTGTAAGGCATCAACTAAGTTTTGAAGATGAAAAGTTTGAGAATTCGGAGAATCTAAAGAAGGAGGGATTTGGGAGCCTGTCTTATTGTTCGTTTGACCCTTTAATTGAGAGATTTGGGCTTTCAACTTTTCGATCGCGTTGCAATGAGCTTGAATCTGTTCATCACGTTTGTTAATTTGAAAAACTGCATCAAACTCTGGAGCATCCGAAGATGTCTTGACATTTGAAGTTTTAACATTTTCTTTAAGATGTTGATATTTTAGTTGTAAATTAAAATGCTCAACTTCCAGTTTAGAAAAATGTTTAACCAAATTGTTGTGATCATCTAGTTCAATTTTCTCGTTTAGTTCAGAATTAGTTTTTCAAGCTCAATGACACGATCATGGGAGACTTTCAGGGCCACAGATAGTTCATGAAATTTGGAAGCATTAATAGAGCAATTTGAAGCAGGGAAAAAGATATCTTGAGCAACACATTCAGTAATAAGAGTCTCATTTAAGGTATGCAAGTTCTTCCTCTCAATCTCATTATATTTTAGTGCACGCTCATAATCACTAACTTCAACTACCATTGCATCAAATTCCTTTTCCATTTCTTTAATATCGATTTTGTCCCTTTTTTAAGACTCTCAAAATGATCTTTTAGTTGTTTAAAGAAAGGCATGACCTCAGTTAAATAACATTCTTTCATTTGCTCAAAACCCCTTTCCCCTTCGGTTATCCCAGTGGGTGTGATCCTTTTCTTACAAGTTTTCTCAAAATCGGTAAATAGTTGAAGAATAACATATTGGCTGATTAAGGTCTTGCTCTTAGTGGCAATAGTTCTAGGAACTAAATGCATTGGTGTATTTGGAGGATACTCATTCGCTTTAGGAATTTCCTACAAGGGGGATTCTTTTCAATAAGATTTTCAGCTTTTTGCAAGTCCATATCCTTTTTCCAAAACACTTGTTCAGGGGTCAACAATGTTTGAGGCTTAAACATGTTCAAGGAAATCCAGTTTTCCTTCTTGTAGTCATGGGGAGTGATAATAATCTTTTTCTCTTTGCATTTCGGTCATCTAGTTTTTTTGTTCATCCTTTCCCTAGTGACTTCATCTGATTTCTTATCTTCCTCGGTGCACTCAACGCAACTAGGTTTCTGCCTAGGCTTAAGAATTTCATTACCATCATAAAGCACCTTATGAGCATTTCTAGCCTTTTTAATTACCTCGGGATTCGGTTCCTCAACAAGGGGAATGCTATGCTTATCGCTTAAGACTCGATGTTTAGTGACCATGTGAGCAGATCTGAATGGTGTTTCCTTGTATGTACAACTTGTTCTCAAGTTTGTTTTTCAAAGTTTTAAGATTAGAAAAATCTCTCAAGAGTTTTGATTCCTTTGCATTAAATTCTTGCTTAAGCATTTTCACATTTTCTTGAAGTTCTTGTTTTTGTTTAGATGTTTTAGAGAGTTTTTCTTGCAAGGAATTTAATTCTTGTTTCAATATTTCTTCTCTAAACTTACTTTTTCTAATTCTTGTATTTACTTGGTTATCCACTTCCTGCTCACGAGTGGTCAACTCAAACTTAGCACGTTGTTCATAAATAGCAACACGTTCTTTATAGGCATTTAGTTCGAAATAATGGAATCATCGGGGCACATGCAGGTATTCATCACAAAACATAGTCATTGTTGAATGCAGAAGATGCATCACTTGGTACAACTTCACTTTCACTTTGTTTCACATATTGATCATATGGGACAATATTGATATTACCCATATTTTCAATATTTGATTCAATAGTTTCAGTTGATTGTACTTTGTCATGCATCTGTTGCACATCAGCATCATCGTATAGTTTTAATACCTCTGAGATGAGCTTGTCATGGGATGGCCCAGCTAGTGATGTAGAGGAGACCTTGGGAGAAACCATTGGAGAAATGCTAGCCATAAAAATTGTGTGTGCCGTAGGTCCATCATCCACATCGGAGTCGTATGCATCACAGTCAGCGACTTGAAAGGCATTCTGATGATTGTGACCTATCTCCCGAATAGGCTGCTCATCCACATCTGCATCATAGGTCTTGGCATTGCCCTCAGCAAGAAATAGCAATTCCTCTTCATTCAGAGTAGCACCATTGTCCCGAGCTTGAGCCAGCAGCATCTTCTCTCTGAAGTAATCAGCATTCTGTGGGCGCTTTGGAGATGTACAGTTCCTTGCAATGTGTCCCTCTCCACCACAGTTATAACATTTGATGAGCTTAGTTTGACCTTGGTTACCATTCCTTCCTCGATTCGGGTTTCCAACATAACCTCTCCCAGCTCCACCTCGTCCCCGATCATCTGTCTTTCTGTCTGGTTGCACCACGATCCTTCCATCTTTAATAGTGGCTTGATTGTGTGGGTTAGATGCGATTCGAGGTTGTTGTTGGTTGGTGGGAGAGTATTCATGTTTTGACTGATGAGAAGAGCTAGTTGATTAATGAAGCTACCCACGTGAGTATCGGCATCAGCTTGTTTGTACATAGGATCGGGAATGAGTTTGTGATTACCATTACCCAAGGGTATGACTTGTGATGCTTTGGTTGTGATTCCGATGTTTGAGTAGAAAGTTGTAGAGTCATTAGACGAGCTTGTCTCTCCCTGGTTGGTTTTGAACTGATTGAGAATTAATTTTTCAAACATAGCATGTCTCTCATTCTGAAGGAGGAAGGCATAGAGTTGCTCATAGTTTGTATTCTTCAATCCTTTAGTGAGCTTCACAGGGGTGACAAACTTGTGCCATTCGGGATTCATGTTGTTCACAAATTTTGAGTTCAACTGAATGTTAGGCATAGTCATTCTGATGTTCCTCATGTCATTAACTAACTTATGAAATCTCACATAGTACTCATAGACACTCTCATCCGGTTTCATCTTGAAATGCTCAAATTCGTCATAGAGTTGGGATTCTCTGTCTTCCATAGTTAATTCAGAACATGAGAGAAGCATCTTAACATTGTCCCAAACTGCCTTAGCATCTGTGTTATGATTGATCAGCTTGTAGATGTCTTTAGGAAGACCTTGAAGAACAATGTTTGAAGCCCCGATATCTGCATCAAATCTCTTTTTATCCTTATCATCAAGCTCATCATACATCTTAGGTCTCCAATTCCGTAAACAGGAGTACCATCTGCATTAGTATCAAGTATGTCTCTAGTCGCCTCAACTCGATATGGTCCTTCATCAATGGATTTGAGAATGTTGACACCATTTTCCTTTCCAAGGCAATACAGTCTAATTCGTTGAGCCCAAGAGTCGTAGTCAGGTTCATCAAGCATGGGTGGACGAGTATCTGAACCAAATGCTTGAACATCTTCGGCAACAGTGGAGATAACAGTGGGAACGTTGGTAGACATGTTAACAGATTATACGGGATTTTATAGCTCTATGATTAAACCGGGAAATGGATTCTTTCACGGGATTTTACTGAATCAAGAGAAAACCGTAAACAATCACTCAAGACTCTAGATGATAAAATACTAAATCGCTAGAAATTAGTGCACTAAGTCGCTAGAAATTAATGCACTAAGTCGCTAACCCTTAATTCGCTACACCCCTAAGTCGCTAGAGTCCCAAGTCGCTAACAGAAAAACAAGTCGCTAAGTAGTAACTCGCTACAAACCAAGTCGCTAACCAAATTTTGGCAGCAATTCGCTACACAAGTCGCTAGAGATACAAGTCGCTAAAGAGCAACTCGCTACTGACCAAGTCGCTACCACAAGTCGCTACCCGTAGTGGAGAATCCACTACTTGTACTTTAACTCGCTAGATCTAACTCGCTAGTTCCAACACTGTAAGTCGCTACAAAAATGTGAAGCAAGTCGCTACCAAGAAACTATTCCGTGAGCTAAGTCGCTAGCTTGAAAAAACCATATAAACCTCACTTTTCAATCCAAAAACAACCCAACCAAGATGATTCAAGCTTACCAAATGAAAACCTAAACACTTTTGATGATTCTAAACATAAAAGTACAACCAAAATCGAAACTTTAACACTAGAAATCAATCAAATGATGCTAAAACCACTAAACTTTTTCAAACTTAAAAACCACCTAAAAACCACTAGAAATCCAAAGATGTGTAAGATATGATCTAACCATGGCTCTTGATACCAATTGTAAGATATAACTTTTCACATACACATCAAACCATAACACAAAGTGGCGTATAAGTGGAATTCTAGAGAGAGAAAGTTAGAGGTTTAGGGAACTTAGTGAGAGAAAGTGAAAGATATTATTATGAGCTCCAACTCTCTACCTTGGGAGGTAGAGAGTATTTATAGTCTTACATAAAACGCCACACATCGGGCTGTGGATCAGGCATACAGTGGGTAAAGACCCGTCCGTCCTCCACGGTGTTACTTAACTAAATACTACTTAACTTAAAATAACTACGACTACGAGCTTTCTAACGATTACATATACTTGAGGTGACCGACTCTTTAATACCTGGAATTTCTAATTCCTAACATTTATTTATCTTAAATCTTATATGTTGTATGGGCAACTACATTCCACTTAAATTAAGTTTTAGTTGGGAATGAAACTTCGTTTGTAAGATTTGAAAATAATATATACAACCTTGGAATATATGTTTATTATTATAAACATATGCGGTAAATAAATGAGTCAAATAGAACATGATGAATACATATCTTTGACAAGATAGATGAGATCTTAAAGTTTAACTTGAAGATTCATCATGAACATCATGTTGTGTATAAAGTTGTTGTGTCATGCTTGATTACAAGATGATTTGACAACATTGAAAGTTGTTAGTGTAATAAATATTTTAAAGGAATATGTTTGGATTTAGAATCACATTCCACAATCTGGAGATGCTCCTAGATTCTATGGATGATTATATGACAATTGTTTCATAATTGTCATTGCCAACAAACTTGAGTTTTGGTAGGCACCAACATTACACTATAACTGTTCAAAAGTTTACGGATATTTAAAGAGCATATTGTTGTACACAATGATGCTAGTATAATTGAGATGACACTCAATTCTAGTCACGGTATCCTTGATGATGACCATGTTGACTAGTTATGCTCAACTAAGAGCATAGTTGCATTATACATTAAAGAATAAAGAATACTTTAAACTTTAAAAGTTTTGAAAGATGATTGTCATATAAAGGTGGTTCAGGTTGTCACGCACCTTATGGAATGATATGACAATATCAAGATATGTGTAAACACATACAAGAAATTCACTTATTGAATTTTTTGAAATAAGTATTCTCAAAATTCCTATAGATCAAAGTTAGTTGAAATTATGCCTTGTCGACAAGTATGAGATGCATGACTTGTGGCAAAATTCATTAACTAAGAATTATCATGCATTGATCTATTTAGTATTTGGATAAAAGGATATTGTAAACATTATTATTGAAATGAAATAAAGTATTTTTTATGTTTATTATTCATTTATTATGATGTTATCCTATATTTGCATGTTTAAATCCTTGAATAACTTAAGTTATTCTAAATTGTCCGTTGTCAATCAATAACATGGGAATGATATTGAATTAAGACAAATCTGAGTATTAGTTAGAATATACTTGAAAGTATATTGATGCGTAGCATGACTAATTTCAGATGATATTCAATGTATTGAGTATAGGACTTATCCCACCCGCATGATAATACTTTATGGATCTTTGTCATTAAGTATATCATGGATATTTATCCTCTGACTTGAGATACAAGAGATATGTCATGGATGTAGTGCATTTTTTGTGAAGCAATCTAATGCTACACGTAACTGGTAGTTATAAGGGTTGTTTTCAGAAGTGTTGCGAAATTTATGAATCCTGCTTGTAGTCCAAATGGGATTTGTTTCCTTCAAATTTATTTTGAAGTATAATACTGTTGGGCCCCTCGTAGGATTGTTAAGATGTTTGTATGGCCATACCCAAGGTCTTCTGGAATATGTTCAGAAGAGTTGGTAATCTTAATCAATCACATAAAGCGAGAAAAAGAATAGTTAATTAAGAAATGAGTGAGATCCATATTCTTATTAACATGGTATTAGAAACAAAAGGAAGAATATGATGATGAATCATCAAATTTGGTTTTTTCTCCAGAAAACCATACACGAGTTGTACCGGGGGCATTGGCGTGTTGCTAGACGCTAACCAATATCATTTCACGTTTTGTAAACATATCCAAGTGGGAGCTGTTGGAAATGTATATATTTACAAACATGTGAATGTCCGGATTCGAACTCGTGACCACGGGATTGCACACATTAGCGAATGAGAATTAAAGTTAATAATTAATGTTTATGTTTACGATTAATTATTGCACATTAAGTCCGGTTAACGATCGTTAAGTATTTAACGGAAAAATGACTAACGACCGTTAAATGAAAAGAGAAAGGACTAGAAATGGAAAACTTGGAAAAGTTATGGGTTTTCTTTTGGGCTTTGCATAGTGGCCGGCCATAGGGGCTTTCCCAAGCCCTAATCCCTAACTTGTTCTCAAAGTATTCCATCTACTATATAAAGAGGGTTAGGTTCTAGGGTTTCATACACTTGTGCATTGAATTAACCCTAGATCTCTCCTCTCCTCTCTCTTGTCCCATTTTCGGCCGAACACCCCATTTGTAAGGGAGTTTGGTTTCCTTTTTCTTAAACGAGGACTTGTGTTAGATCTAGCAATCGCTTGATTCGTTGGTTAATTCGTGTGTACAAGAACGTGGTTGTAAGATATTATTATTCTTACACCAATTAGTACTTCTTTGTTTTGCTCAAAGGGATCTGACATTCGCAAGAGGTACGTTACGCATACTTTCAGTTAATTAATTTATTTGTTATGATCTTTAGTCTTCCGCTGTGTACTCTTGATGTCTTTATGTTTTATTGTATTTTATATATCATAAACTCAACAAGAAATGTACAATGCAATGCATCGATAATAGTATAGGCCTCCCAATTGAAGCTTCCATCTTCCCAATTTTATCTAAAAGACCCATCAACAAAATGACAACCTGTGCATTGCTAACAATGAAGCGCGAGGCAGAGGAACGGTTAGCTGAGGTTAGTAACTAAATTGCAAGAGTTAAACTGATTATTCATTGTATTCACTTCTTTATATCTTTTATTTACTATCGGCTGTAACTTGTCTGCAGGGCCTTATCACACTTTTTAGTGCTATTTTTTCTTTTCTTTAAGTGTGCTGCAGTTTTTAAAATTTGTTATTCAAGATTATCGTGGAGGATCGCTAATAACCCGCCAACCAAACCAACCCGTTGGACCCTAAACCTGATAACTCGATCTCTTATATGGTTGGGTTAAGGTTAGTTTTAACTGCATACATGACACATAACCTTAAACTTGGCGACCTGCACTTCTGCCAGATGTGGTTGTTGCTGTTTTTTTTTTTTTTCCTTTTTTAATCTAATGATACTTATTTTGTTAGAATTGCCCGTTCTAAAAGCCTGATACTGTCATAAAAGGCCAAGTTTAAGCCTTTTTTTAATCTAATGATACTTGCCGACCTGCACATTGCATGGAATTGAGGAGATGAAGATGGTGATGAAGATGAAGATATGTGTATCGGATTGCGAGAACCCTGGCAGATATAAAAGAAGGCCTGACAATGAGATACCGTGTGATTGCCACAGTAACGTAAAAAGATCTCGCTCCAACTGTCTTACATCTATGAGGCTCACGTTTATACCTGAGACGCAATATTAACCAACGGGCCAACATGGGGTGACCTCCAGCAAAAGTGTGCACGTGAGTCATACGCTACCCATGGGTGACAGGAAATATATTTCCATGGCTTGAAAATATGTTTTTTCCAACAAAAAACACCCCTACCAGCAACGAATAACAGTCCCAAATACCCTTAAATTCAACAGTAAAAAAATCTCAAACACCCCTAAATTCAGCAGTTATAAACAGTCTCAAACACCCTTAATTGCTTAAAAATTAGCTAAATGAATTTCCATTTTCTGCTTCAGGTAAATCATCTTAACGAGTACGCTTCATCTATGTTCGTCTTAAGATTGAACAATATCTTTATAATAATTGTAGTTGTTTTATTACCAGTTATCAACACAAGAAGCTGAATAGTGTCTATATGGTTTTCTTAGTGCAAGGATGCTTTACAACTCCTATTAATCAGTTTCCTCAGCAAAGCATGTACTTACATGTTTCTCTATTTCAAGGATTCAAAGTTCTTACAATTTCTGCCCGCCTAAGTGAAATGACTAAAAACAAAACTATTGTCGAGTTAGTGGGAAATAGGGTTTGGGACCACGAAACTCTTATACTTGAATTATGAGAATATTATTTCTTTAAGGAGCGATTTGTACCCATTTATTTTATTGTACTTGATAAGAAGATCTATTGAAATAGTGATTGGATGAGCTTATGTAGTATTGAAAATATGTAATAAATATAAGCAAATTACCCAAACGAACCATATACATATTGATAATACGAAACTGAACCTTTTTCCGACACTTTACCAAAGTGACCAAAAAATGTCATTTTCAACCCGTGTGGTGTCTTTGTCTACTTTTTGTATGCGTAAATGCCATTTAAATAAGAGCCACATGTTCACCATCTTCAAGCTTCCAACCTTTCTACTGCTACCTTCTTAAACGAACACTGCAACTAAATCCTAAAAGAATACCTTCTAGCTTTAAATGACAGAAACCTTGCAACCAAATGACAGCCCATGATACTTCGGATAAAGTCCAGTCCATAATAGATCCGGATAAGGGATAAAAACAAGTGCATACCCTAATATCTCTCATAAGGTTAACCTAACACACACTTATAATAGATAAGCGCCTACAATCAAATCTGTGTAATCCTCTCTCCCTTCTTCAAACGCAGTCACCCAACTTTTACTGGATCTCAAATCCTACGCATCATTTTCTAAACAACCCACGATTCATTAATATATGTTTCCTCCGTGACAAACTGAATATCACCAGCTCGATTATCACACACCCACAAGTTAAGAACAACAAGGTTTCAGCCACCATTGCAGTACATAGCCCACGCCCAGCAAGCAGTCTCGCCCAGGGCCACGCCCACGCCCACGCCCAGGCCTCGCCCACGCCCAGCAAGCAGTCTCGCCCATGCCCGGCTGTACCACGCCCAGGGCCTCGCCTGGCAAGCAATCTCGCCTGTACCACGCCCAGGCCACGCCCTGGCTCGTATAATACACGTGTAGCGTTGGGATTTTATGTTTTAAGAGATCCAACGGATAACATTGGAAAATTCATTTTCGTAAATGCTCTGTGCGAGAACCTGTTTCGTAAACATGTATAAATTATAATTCATTTTCGTAAAAAGCTCAAAAAAAAAGCAAGAAGAAAAAAAGAAAGGGAATTTCTAGCTTTTGTCACGGTGGTAGAGATTAAGAGGGGTTATATTCTTATGTTCGTTGATATTAATAATTTTTTAAATTTATTATGTCTATCAAAATTATTCATGTTTTATATGGAAATTAAGTTATTTTGAAAAAACATTTGTCGTCATTAAACACTTCTAAGCTTGTGCTAATATGACACAAGTCAAAAAAAAACCAATCATTTGCGATTGCAGGCTCTCATCAAATGATCTTTTGGCCAGCGGTAGAGCTTGAACTTTTAGTTTGAGAGGTCAATCATATAAATACAGTTAGTATATAAATCTTAAAAGGGTTACCACCCTCTTTGGTCTCCACTACCCGCCGCTCATGCCTTCGGCTACTATGAAAGATCATAAAGAACTTTTTGGCTACTGAAGCCTCGAGTAACATCATAATAAAAAGAACACCTGAACATATTTTAAAACTATGACATCCGTTTTGTGTAATGAACCCTTTTTGCTTTAAGTAGATAATTGCACTTTGTAGCATAACTATTTTCTCTTATCACATTTTTCTTTCCGAAGAATACTTGAGTAGTCTATAGTATCTCAACACTTCTTCGTAATGATGACTTAATAGAATTTTACATATTAAATCTCATCTTAAGAACATGGAACAGAAAAAAGTTCATTAAATTAATCTTGTATTTGCAAACGTTGTTTCAAAGATTAATAAAATTATCACATGACACTTTTTTTAATGTAGCGAGCAATAAATAAGTAGAAAAGCCATGATTTGACACCATTAACGAAATGACAATGCCCATAACGTCGTGAATTTTTGTTTCTTTAAAGACATATTGTTAAGTATAAAAAACTTGAAAGGCACCATATCAGTGGTTATCACATTCCAGAGTCAAATCACGACCACTTTTAATAAGTATGAATATGATGGTGATAAAGGGTAAACCAAAAATAAGTTGGTCAGCTTGTCTCTACAAATTCACATGAAACTAGAAATGGCAATGAGACGGGTTTGAGACAGGGCGATCATTCTCATTCCCAAATCCAATTAGCAAACCAGGCCTTAAACCTGCTCTGATCTTCATTGGGAATCTTATCGGAGCGTCTTTTTGGGCGTGGTGCTCCATCAAATACGCGTTATTCACCATTTATTATTATTTTTACAACATATTTTAGCAATGTGATTATATGCAATAACGTGAAGAATTAAAAACCACTAATAATATATTAAGTATTAGCCTTAATAAGTTTTCAAAAATAACATAAATAATGATAAACCATCCCGATCAAAACTTCTTTTAAAAATAAGAAAATGATTTAGATGGCTAATTCATATGATTAATTTTGTGTCTAATCTAGTCATTACAAAATTAGACATATCAATTAGACCTCCCAATCATTACTCTTAAAAATATGACACAAAAGAAGTTTTCTAGTCACAATTAATCTTGTGAAGAGACAAAACTATAAAAATACAAGAATCATGTTTTTATTACGTAAAAATATATATGAATATAATTGATCTATATGTATATATATTTCGGGGCGGGGCGGGTTGAGGATGTTATGCCCCGCTCCCCGCCCTGATACCCTATAAAAATCCTCGTTAATGACTCGAAACCCACCCCGTTACCTGATATGCATGCCCCGCCCCGTCCCAAAAACTTCTAGTTTCCGGTTTCTCCGTCAGCTTCGGATTTTTTTGCCATCTTAATCACCATAGACCATAATCGCGAACAAAATATAAACTATCAAGGATAGCACAAAGTAAATTGCAAAGATAGGTAATATATAACTTTTTTTTAGAGGGAGAGTCACCTCATACCTCATTGAACGGTGTCATTGCGGAGATAAAAGGTAAATCGCGTAACATTATAATTAAAAAGACAAGAGCAAAAATCATGATTACCAAAAACAAAAAACATGATTTATCTTTACTTTCCGCTACACATCCTTCACTATTGGGCTACTATTGCACGAACTACTTAAAAAGTTGATTAACACACACTTGAAAAATGCTGTAATGAGATAATACTAGCTTGTTAGTTGTTACATAAATATAGGGAGTATATCTAGTGAGAGAAGAAACTGAAATAAGAAAAATGAGAAGAAATTTAAGGCACACATTTCATATGAGGAGGAGAAATTTAAAGGGAGATGCATCTACTTTTTTTAGGTGCATCTAAAATGTGCGGCTATTGTTTCTTCTCACTCTTCTCATTTTAATTTTACTTCTCATTTGATCCTTACTCCATAAATATATGTTTAATGTTTGAGCAATCGAGTTAGCTATATTTCTTAATGGCCTTATGCGATTTTACGTCGTTATGATTTCCAATATGTTACGTTATTATATTGCATTGCAAATCGTTTTGATTTAATTTATAATTTTTCGTTTTTTATTTTTTGTATTGTTATATATATTCATAATTTGCAGAAACTAGTCGTTTAATCAACCTTTAGATCAACAAACAATAACCAAATTTATATAAGAAAATGATGATTCTGAATGGGAAAAGAGAAATAAAAAATCATATACATTACTAAAAAAATGTATTACATGATGGTAACAACCAGAATATATACAGCATGCACGTTAACAAACATAATCACCTATCACAATGTATTGGAATCTAGAAAACATTGATTCAAACGGGAAGATTCTCAACGGGAGCTGGAGAATGTTTGGAACTTTCCGAAGCCGTTGATTTAAGGTGCGCCATTGCAATATGTTTGGATTCTTCTTCCTCGAGCTCATCCTCATCATCAGAATCCGCGGTCGTTAAATTGACACATGAGCAACTTTCAAGGGATGCAAAAAATGCTGATGCAACATTGTTACCAACACGGCTCGCAAGTCCTGGCTTTTCGTTGGAATCGTTAGTGCTTGGATTCTCCTCCATCTTTTATTCTCCTATCGGCTTCGATTGGAGTTTATTGATGGATTCGAGTCTGGTTCCAATCTTCCTATATTTCTGGTGTCGAATTTGGTTTTTGGGAAAAAAATAAAAGGGATTGGTGATTTTGTGTAATTTTGAGTTAGCTTATTTGTTAAAAAGTTGGCATGTGGCACAATTCTTTGGCAAGGAGGTTTTAAGTAATTAACAGCCATACGAAAAAAATTTAAACACTGGTTAAAATAATGGTCCAATTTGTTTAATCTGCAAGAAACACATTTAAATCAGGCACCTGTGTATATTACAAGAAACACATTTAAATCAAATAGTTTAAGCCATTAAATAACGGGTTATTAGCACGAAAAGATATGGCCGTTTAGTTGGTGAAAATTTTTCCTGTTTTTTCGTTTCTAAATTCCTAAAGAAAGGAATGGTTTTTCTTCTCTAGATAAGAGTTGAGAAATTTGAAAACCCGTTTAGTTGGAGTTATATTTTTCTTTTTTTTTAAATGATGGAAAGTGGACGGAGGTGGGCGTGATAAGAGTGGGTTGAGAGGAATGGGGTTATTATTTTAGAAACGAAAAAAGTGAGAAGGGTGTAATGATATTTTTATTTTTTCTATTAAGAATTGGAAAATGAGAAATTCATATTTTTGGAAAATTATTGGAAAAAAGTGCGACTAAACGGGTTTTCAGTTTTTCCCTTTTCATATGAAAAAATTTCTAGAAAAATGGAGTATTTCTCTCCAACTATACTTGTCACTTTTTCTCATTGTGTGTAGCGTATATAATTTTTTTTAATTTTGACACCAACCTTTTGAATTCGTGTTATTGTGTGTATTTTGTGACCATTTTACCCTTCCCTTTTTAATTTTTGAAGGGTAAAATGGTCATTTTACATGACAAAATAGTTACAAAATACACACAATAGCACGAATTCAAAATGTTGATGTCAAAATTAAAAAAAAATAATAAGTATGCAACACACAATGACAAAAAGTAACAAATATGATACCTTTTTTGCTAATAACTAGGGCTGTAAACGAACCGGACGAACACGAACGGAGCCTTGTTCATGTTCGTTCATTTAATTTTAACCGGACAAATAAACGAACACGAACGCTTAAACGGACGAATTTTCTTGTTCATGTTCGTTTATTAAAAAAAATGAGTTGTTCATGTTCGTTCATTAAGACACTAAACGAATGGTAAACGAACGAACATAAATGAACATAGACAAATAAACATACACTTTACTAATTTATACATGATATATTGTTTTATAAGTGTTGTTTTATTTAAACAAACCAATTTTAAAATTATACAATTTAAAAATACGATATACGAATATAAATAAATAAATAAACAGAAATGAACGTTAACGAACGCATAATCGGACGTTCACGAACATAAATGAACGGACACGACTTTTGTTCATGTTCGTTCATTTAACTAAACGAACGTAAAATATGGTTCATGTCCGTTCATTTAATAAATAAACGAACATAAACGAACTTTTTACCGAACGGTTCATGAAATGTTCACTGAACGTTCAGTTCGTTTACAGCCCTACTAATAACCCTTAAATAACTAACCAAACTTTTCTGAAAATTTCGTTTTGAATACGTAAACTAAAGAATTGTTGGTTAAATGTTTCTTTTGATCTCATTGTGGCCGGCCTAAATCCCAAATTTAATCACATTGACGACAAAAAGAAAAAGTTTGACATTAGTTACTTAAATTCTATATGTATTATAGATATTATACTTATTCGTGCATTGCAACGAGATTTTGTAACGACGTACATTTATAATGATATTTTGGTTAAGTGTTTTGTATAACATTTGTATAACAAAAGTATCACTATAACTATCTGTTGTTATAAAATCTCGTTGATATGCACCAGTAATCAACTAGTGATAATATCCATATACACATACAGAAATCATATATGAAACCGTGTCACCATAATCTTAAAAACACGCGCTTTATATTTCAAAAACACACACTTTGCATCAAAAGTCAAACCACAAGTATAATTATTTTCTGCTATACATCATCGCTTTGCATGTATATGCATTTAGTAATTACAACGTTGCAATAATATTATGATCTTTTGAATAAAATAATACATCAAGTTGCATACATTGAAATAACACCTTGAGACATTTTTGGCCTTTTTAGCCCATCTAACCGTTTTCTTTCTAACTATATTTATGTTTGAGTTTTGCTATATCCACTTACATTATATTCCTACATATACTCCTATACATACAATAATATTACATGTTTTTTCTGTTAGGAATTAGAAATTCCATAGTGAAGAGTCGGTCACCCTAAATATAATCTAGCATAAGTTAGCTCGTAGACATATCGTTATTTACGTTGTTTTGTAGTCAATTAGTTAGTTGTTAGCTTAGTTATTAGTTTAGTGCAACACCGTGGAGGAAGGACGGGTCTTTACCCACTGTATACCTGATCCACAGGCCGTCAGGAGGTCGTTTACTTGTAACTATAAATACCCCTTCCATCCTTGGAAGGGGTGGTGCTTTCAATCTAACCTTTCATTTTTTGTTAAACAACTCTCTTTCAAGAAACACCCTCTCAACTCTCTTCATCTCTCTAACAATGGCTTACTTGTTTAATCATAATCCTAGACCACCCGAATCATCTAAACAACATAAAATACATGATCCTACAAATGGTACCAGAGCCTAGGTTTTGTTGTTTTGATGTTTCGTATGGTTTTTGGCACTCGTTTGTGTATGCGGTTTGTACGGTTCGCATGCGGGTTAATGAGTTTTGATTTGGTTATGTTAAATTTTGTTGCTTGAATCCTGTTTTGTTTAAGTGTTACTCATTCAATGGTGTTCACGTGTCTAAATGTTTGACATGGTCATAATCAGTTTACACTTGTGCAGATTTTATGAGTTTGAAGCAGTTTTTAAGATGTTTGTTACTAGTTTTGAACTTGTTGTTAAGCAGCCATTTGATTTTATGATGGTCTAAACAGTGTGTCTGGGTCTGTTAATGTTGTTTTTCTGTGCATTTTGAATCTGTGCGGGTTGGTAGAATACTGTCCAGATTCAATATCTAGATGTGGTTTGTGCTGTTATGCGAGTTGTCACTGATTCAAGGATGCGAGTTGGACATGAATTATGCGAGTTAACCATGCGTTTTGATGCTGGTTCTATGATGCGAGTTGCAAAATATGTCCAGATACAATGTGTACTATGCGACTTACTGTCCAGATTCTCAGTATTCAAAGCGAGTTGGACTTGGTCAAAAGTGAGTTATACTTGGACAAAAGCGAGTTGGACTTGGTCAAAAGCAAGTTGGACTTGGTCAAAATTGTTTTGTAAGAAAAGTACAATAGCATTCTGTTAAGTGGTGCGGTTTTGTACAAAGACTATGTGGTTTGATATAAAAACGGATGCGGTTTGATTCTGGTTAAGGGTGCGTTTAGAAGAATAATAGGACTGAGTTTTGAGTAATCACGGTTGAGGTTTGACATGAGGAGAGGATATCAAGCGGTTTATGGGTTGTTTCACACGTATGTCACAATCTCGATTGGCTTCAAACACATTCTAAAACAGATTCGTACCTCATACATCATCAAACATGTATCATACAACATTCATACATAATCTAACAATCTCCCTAAATCAGATTCATATACATATCACTATCTTGAAACATCAAAAGAACAAACATCTACATTTATCAACTCACATCACAAACTCAACCCACATGAATCATACCACAATCAAATGTCATCATCAACAGTATCAAAATAAATCATCTATCTCTATCAATTCAATGTATCGACATATCACTCATCTACATCTAACACATGAATTTAAACTAAAAGTAATACTACAAGAAATTAACAGATCTCAGATTTCTTGTGTGCAGTTCTCAAGGAATATTCGATCAATAAAGATCATTCACACAAAATAAATTCATCATCGATCCCTACTTGAAGTTCATACTTCAAATCATATACGAAAATCTTGAAAAAGAAGATAACAAAATGTGTTACTTCTGTTTCTTGGTTCGTTCTCTTATTATACTCAAAAAACAAGAATTCAAAAACATTTGTTAATCTGATTAGATCTCAGTTCATCTTGTTGTGTGTTCAATAATTCATTCTCACATCAAAACCACAACAGATACTCTTCAATGATCTTGTGATTCTTGAATATTCGAATTTTATTAAGAAAGAACAAAAACCAATTGGTTTTCATGCTATCTTTCATTCGGTATACAGAAAATAATAATCAATAATCAAAAGAAATCCTACCCGAGTACGCTTGTGTGACCTGGAAAAGATCTCAAAATCCATCACAATACCCTCAAGCCATCCCTGTGGCGAGGTCCTCCTTTCAAAAGAACATCCGATCTGTGAGCGTCATGATAAGTAGGAATACAAGTTTGGGGGGGGGGGAGTGAAATCGTGTATGAGGATAAATTAGGGATTGTCTTTAGGTGATTAGGGTTCAATTGATAAGAGGAGAAGTTTGTTATTGAGATGTGATTTGGTAAAGATGTGAAGCAGATTTGTGAATGTGAGAGGCGGGCAGAGTTTTTTTGTGAGATAAATTAGGGTACAATGAGTTATTAGTGAGTGTTATATACCCGAAAGATTAGGGTTAGGATTATTTTTGGATCAGGTCTATAAATCGTGGGCTTGTGAATCCTATTGTGAACCGCATGTTGGAAATTGGCCGAACAGTTTGGTATACTCGTTACATGGACCTTAGATAATTAATTGTTGTATTGAATTGATGTATGAAAGCAAATTTGGATGAAATCTTCATGGGCAACTAATTGTAATTGTTGGGTTAAAATGGAGCTTGTTTACGTCCAAAATATACATTGAGAATTATGTTGATTGTATGCTAGTTGAATGTGTTAGGATATGTATAGTATTGGACGTGAATTTCGGACCTATTTATTTCTGGATCAAATTTTTGGATTTAAATGGATCGGGTGAAATTTTGATGGGCTGACTTGTTTAGATATTGAATTTGGGTCAAGTGGAGTGACAAAGACTAAGATCAGTTAAGGGCTTGAATTGATTTCCTATGTGCAAGTTGAGTTATTTTGAACTAGGTTGATGATTATTCTTGGATGTGGACTACAGTTTGATTTTGCGACTCGATGAGATTTGATGAGTTATGAGATTTGATCACGAGATTTGGTGATGAGACTTGTTGTGATGTGGTTCGGTACTTTGGTTTATACATTTTGATGGAGAATTTTATGTCACGGCTTAAATTGATGGTTGAACAAAGTTGACTACGGGGTTGTTTGTATTTGGTATTTCTTATTTGGATTTGAAGTGAGGTTTTCCGGACGCGTTTATTTATTTCATCTTCTTTCTTTCTACCCTTCCACGAAGATGACTTGTTTGGGCGTTTATTGAGTGTGATAAAGACTTGGCTATTTAGTTACAGTTGTGATTCTTTCTCGCTTAACCCACAACGCAGCTATCACTTCGGTGTCTCACGCAGTTGAGAATACTTCAAGAGGTTTCGTACATTGGGTACACCGTTTCTTCTTCACAAGGATTAGTACAAGCTTAAGTAACAAATATGAGGAATTTCACTTCATGATCAAGTTTGGCATAACGGGGTTACTTCTCCATGTTGTCACTACAATAGCCGTTAGAATGCGTGAATGATGTGTTTACCAAAGTGTTTATTGGATGGTTGATGATATTGTTGATGTTGGATAATGAACCGTTGATGAACCGCTGCATATTCCCCTAAAAACAGATATTCACCGAAACCAAAGTTGTCATAACACATTCAAGCTGACATTGTTTACGGTTTTGTCTTGATTTTGTAAATTCCCACGAAAGAATCTATTTCTTGGTTTAAATCATAGACTTGTAAAATCCCGTGACAATGGTAACATCCTGGTAATTATAAAGTGCATTTCCGGATCTATCTTATGGTTTATTCTTAGTTTTGTAAAATCCCGCGAAAGAAACTATCTCTCGGTTTAAACCATAGAATTGTAAAATCCCGAGATCATAGATTCATCCTGGCGGAAGGGAAAGTGTATTTCTGGAACTCATCTGATACTGGTGCTACGGTTTCTATTTCGAAGAAGGGATAAAAGGGTGTACTTCATGAATTGGGTGTATGTTTGGATTGTCTTCATGACAGTTTGGTTATTACATGGTTTTACGGGGTTATGTGCTTTTAACCATGGTCGGGATGAAACCATTATCATAGTTCACTTAAAACTTCAAAGGAGGCTAGATTTGAGCTTTTAACCAGAAGATGTGACAACGGAGTTAACTCACTATTATTTATTTGAGGTTGAAGTGAAATATCACGGGCGAGTGTACTTAGTATCTGAAGGTATCGGGGATGGTTGGATGAAGATTCTTCAAGATCCTTGTTCGAGCTTATTATCAAAAACGAAGACTTGGAAATCTAGTTATTGTTGGGTGACTTTTTCCTTTTCTTTTACCACTTGGGGGATTTGGGCTCTTATCACCACAAAATAACTATCACTTTAAGGAGTTATGTTGTAGTGCTCAGTGTCACATTCAATTGTGGCTTTTCAAGAGGTGATGTACGTCTTATACTTGATGGTTGGTTGGATGAAGAGTATAGAGTACTTAGAGATTCAATGGAGGATGAAGTCTCGGCACCGCTCTTTGTTACATATGTGCAAGTTTAAGTCACGAGTTTGGGATAGGTTACTTCAGGGTCAAATTCATCATATTGGGTTTTCTCCATCAGCTGTCACAACAAAGAGCCTACTGAATGATAATGGTGATGATTACATGTTTTGCCAAGAGATGATGAAAATAGAGAGATTATGACGTTTGAACACAACAGTTCAAGCCTCGTTCTCTAAAGAAAAGAAAAGTGTATGTCTCAGTGCGCTTTATCTTCTGAAGAAGAGAAATCTTCTCACTTATGACCATTCTCATCAACATGCTTCATGCTTCTTCCATGCGCTTTCAATTATCAAGTGAACCAAACTACCGTTGATTGTTTTCTTATTCCACTTGCTCAATTAAAATGACGATGGCGACATCATGTGCTACCTTTGAGGGGAGAAGTGTGAATTGAATTCATTTGGATGATTTTCACTTATTCAATCAAGAATGGCAACTCCGTATGCAATTCTTGAGGGGGAGAAAAAGTGTTAAGTTACTGCATGGTTGATTGATATATGAGAATAAATGGTCAAACGGCTCCAAACTCATGTAAGAACCGAGCTTCTCCTTATCGGGTCATCTTCACATGGAGTTTTCTTCTAAGAGCCGTTGGTTAACATCTTCCCACGGGCTGAGTTGATTAATGACAAAGTGCTTCCAGTTGCGGGGCTGATTTTCTTGATGAACATCTTTCTGTTCTTGTTTGATTGGGAGGGATTTTAGTTAACCGGATTTGCTATTTCAAAGTTAACGGGAATGCATTTGGTGAGTTGAAGATGTTAACTTTCTGATCCCCAAACGGACAATCTCGAAGAAGGTCGAGTCTACAGTCTGTTCTACATTTTCTGCTGCATGTTAGAAGACTAAAGACGAGTTGCATTTGATTATCTAAAGACTTCTTCTTAATCTGGGCATTTATCAAACAGATTGTCGGTTTAGGGGAGAGCACTAATTTGGGGAGAGTGATATGTCAGTTTTAATCCCTAATCAGTTTTAATCACTATGTACTTCAGCAAGTTGATTCTCACAAAGACTTCTAAGGTTCTTCTCAAATGATTTCGAGTATATGGGCTTACAATGTGTTGCTGATTCTGAAGTATCAAAACCAGCAAGGGGGAAGGAGACACGTATCTAAACGCGAGTAAACTTGATGAGCTTAATACTTCTAAGTGATTGAAGATATCCCGGGAAGACTATTGTCATTACTGCAGAGAAACTCAAGGTTTGACTCATGGCGTTTAGTGTTCTTATTCCAACTATGTGGGGGAAGTGATGTAATAAAAAGTTTCAGAAGATAAAAGGAGGTACACAAGTGTGTGATGGTTTCGATGTTATCGCAATCATCAGGGGAGAGAGAATTGTGTACATTGGGGACGCTCAGTTGTTTCACTTGAGTGCTTAATTAGTGATTCAGAGATATAATCACTTATTCCGAAGTTGTCATCCGCAGAGATAATCAGTGATTCGGCCTGCTTCTTCAATGTTATCGGTTATTCTCTCTTTGGGCATTCGGTTACTTCGGGTTCTTGAGCTTCATACACTTTCTTCAGGGGAGAGAAAAGTATACATAGGGGTTCTTCTTTAGCTATCGGACTTAATCTGCGACTTCGATGGTATAAGTTTCTCTGTCATCGGGTATATGTGTATTCGGGTTCGTGAGCTCTAGTCTAAGAGACTGACTGAATCAATTCGTCTACTTGGGGGAAAGTGTTCTCTTGACACCTTTTGGAATGGATCACTTCAGACTTCAGTGGAAAAGGAATTTGAGAAGAGTTATTAATATGTGGGATGATACGTTGCTGTTCTTCTATTGGATGATATAACCCCGAACGAAGAATCACGATGATTATTCTTAAAAGGAGCAACAAGATCGATGATAATGGTGTGCTTTTTTATGCACCTGGCTAATGGAAGCTTGAAAGAAAGCTTTGAATATGCTCAGCTAAAGGATTTTCGGTTTGAGGGGAAGCTGCCAAAGTCTCACATTCTTAAAGGCTCAATTTCTTCTTTTCAAGAGCCTTGGAAGCTTTGGTGGTGAATGTTTAAGAGATGACGATTTCTATCTTCTACAACGTGGTTGTTCGATATCCTTATCACGGTACTCGTATCATCATCTTTCTTAAACTATATCATCTACTCTATCTTTGTAAATATGTATCAAAAATCAAATACAAAAATATAAAACCAACAAAAACAAAATAGAAAAAATATAAAATCTTCAAAAACCCATAAAAATCAGAAAATTTGAAAAAGACCAAAAATATTGTTTTTCATAGACATGTCTCCTGGTATCGATAACATCTACGGTCTTAGAAATGTCATTCAATAATGGCACGGGACCATAGATGAAGTTCGAGCAGGAGGTGTAAATATTCTTTTCCAAAACATGTCTCTAAATATAGCTTGCAGTTATTTCAGACTGTAACCCGCGCTTAAATCATGGTTTGCTATTATTTCCGATAGCAACCCGTTCTTCAAGAAAGGAAAGTGCTGCGCTAAACCAATTTTTCAAAAAATTTCGTGCACTTTTCCTAAAAACAAAACAAGGAAAGCGTGTCATCAAAAAGACTGTTGTTCCTACACAAATGTTTTTCCTTCTAAAATTCTTCAGAAAAATATTTGTTGTTTTTCAAAAATGGTGGTAAATTGTGTTGCTTGCAAATCAATCAGTTTTAGAGTTTTCGTAAAATTTGAAAACTCAATCAATGACTTCAGCACTTTTAAACTTTTCAAAATATAAGTCATTGATTGAGGGGGAGAATGTTTTCAAATCTATATCATCTAACGAGCTTTTCTAATTATCCTCGTGCTTAACTAAAAATGATACTTGCCTATGTCGAAGGACTAGGAATCTAGGATATGATTGTTAGGATTAGATGACTATAGTTTGATAAACATATAATTCCCATGCCTTTGTATGATCTGATTGATATGTTAGATTGACTTTTATTAGTCGATTGTTGTTTGGGTGATGTCGACCACCATATATCTGTATGTGTGTTCACTAACGTATGCAGGTATATTGGTATATAAGAACGTTCCCGATCCGGATCCCACGATTGAAGATGATTGGATGCCGTAAGGAAAGGGTAACTATATCTTGGGTAGACAAATGAAGAAACGGAGCTTAATTTGACTTCTATGGAGAGTTGGCATGAAAAAATGCAAAGTAAGAGGTTTCACTGCATCAGCAGATGGTTTTCTTCATCATCAAATGAAGAAACGGAGCTTAATTTGACCTCTATGGAGAGTTGGCATAAAAACATGCAACGTAAGAGGTCTCACTCCTTCAGCAGACGGTTTTTCTTCCAAGCCCTACAACAACAACAACATAAGCAGCCTCTACACCACCTAACGTATCTTGTGCAGGAAAAGTAGTGAATGATACCATTTTTAAACAATTTTTGAATAATATTGTTTTGAAAAATGGAAAAATATTGGTTTTGAAAATAAATTGGAATTAAATTTAAAAATCACCGGACTTCATTTTATCAAAACTTAAGTCACTCAATCATCGACTATGGTCATCGATTGAGGGGGAGAGTGATTTAAAATAAAATATTTTCAATCAATATTTCATCAATCAAGTCCGTTTGTACAAAATAAGTGGTGATCTAAAGATTTAATGTTATGTCATGGCATGATTTTCTTTAAAACTCAAAGATCTTTCAAAATAAATTTTTTTCTGTTCTTGTTTGATTGTTAAATTGTTTTATTTTATTTAAGGATCTCTTAAAAACATCATACCTGAAACTAACAATCTTTAATGTCTATAATTTGTCCTTATCCATCATTTTTCAAAATTTAAATCTTGCCACGTCTTTCCTCTAAAATTTTCCAAATGATTTAAATCAATCGGGATCCAAAATCTCAATTGGTTTGAAATTTTTGATCGGGGGAGAGATCGTGATTTAAATCTCAAATCGGTTTTAAAGGGTGATTGTTTCAAAAGCACTCCTTCCTTTATGTGCCAAACGATTTTGAAATACATAATACACATGATTGTGGAGGAGCATTTAACCAAAAACCAGAAGAGTATTTAAACAAGGCCACATATTCTCCCAAGTTTTCCAAATATTATTAAATCACTTGGGATCCAAAATCTCAAAGGGTTTGATATTTTTGATCGGGGGAGAATTTGTGATTTAATATGAAATTTGATAAAAGATGATCGTTTTGATTCAATGTGCAAGTTCTCTCTAATATGCGCTAAACTCTTTCGTGTATCGATGCACATATTGAGGGGGAGCGAATGGTTTCTATTGGCAATCGTGAAAAGTACTTCAAAAACCTCTTGTCTCTATGTGCAAAATGACTTTCAAATATCCAACGCACATATTAAGGGGGAGAATTTACCAAGAAAATCAAATGGCTTTTTCTATGGAAATTGTGATCAAGAAATTATTTCAAATAACTCTTGCCTCCATGTGCTAAACAATTTCAAAATCATATGCACATATTGAGGGGGAGCATTTCTAAATGATCAAAACAATTAAGGTACAAAATGCTTTGATTTTATATCACAAGTACCTTGATTGATTTTCCAAATGATTTTTCAATTGGTTTCATGAAGGAAAGAACAATACCAAAAGACCGACCAATTTACTTTATGCATGGAGTTATAAGGATGGTTAGGTTAGGTATTCGTTCCCACGATCCCGCCAGAGCCGGAGGGATCTACCCAGGGACAATCTACTAGATAGTGTAGAGTCCTTAGGTATGATGAAAAAAGGAAGAAAATGAGAAATGGGAAGAGTGCAGACTGAGACAGAGCTAGTACTGGAATAAACCCAACAAGGTTCTAGTTATGAAGTCTCGGTAAGCACTGAAGGGGTTGAAGAATTAAAAAGAATTGAATATGAAAAAGGGTGAAAATAAGTAGCCCTCCATTAATTCAACCTTAGGGCAGAAACCGGGTTCAATACATATGCTACTGGTGGTTACTAAGGTAAAACTGGTATTGAAGACAAGACATCATGGACCCAGTGACGCACTGCACCTAACTTCCCAAGCTACTCAAGTTCCTCTTAAAAGGACTTGTTTCATTCTCACGGGGAACCGACATAATCTATCGACTTTCTCTTAGAGATAGTTGATATTGAAGAAGGAGACCCTCTCCCTAGTCTCCGGCATAGGAACCAAATGTGCACTATTGAGTCTAGAGCCAAGAGATCATCCACAATATCTCATTAGGATACTAAATTAATGAAGACTTGTTGTTTCACACAATGTGGAAAGTAAGTATATATTGAGAGTCCTACGCCTTATCCTTGTGGTATTGCCAGAACATCCGAGTGATATGTAAAGTATTCACGATGAAGATGGAAATCCTTCTAGAGCCAACATCAAACTAGCTCTTGGTGGGTGACATGTGAGATCTTTTCTAAAGATCAAGCTTGTGACAACTGGACAGAAACGATGGGGCGATTTACTCTTGAATCAACCTTGGTCCAGGAAATGAATTGACGAATACTTTTGGAAAAACCGTTCGATGTGCAAATCTTCTTTTCTCTAGCACATCGAATGTGTATTCATTTTCAAACACAAAAAGTATCTCTGATTGAAAAAATACTTTTGGAAAAACCGTTCGATGTGCAAATTTCTTCTTTTCTCTAGCACATTGAATGTGTAATCTTTTCCAATACAAAAAGTATTTTTGATTGAAAATTGATCTTTCTCATAAAACCTTCGTCGTATTGCAAATCTCTTTCTTCTAAGCAATACGCGATTGTTTTCAAATCAATTTTTCATCAATCAGTGAATCTCAATTCGCTGGTTCACTCACTCCGTGTTGTCTTCTTTGAGACGTTCCGGTTTGAGAACAGCTAGAACAGCTGCGAAACCCTGTCAAGGAGATTCTTAGGAATCCTACTTGATCACAAGCAGTACTTGTACTAATCAACGAGGAACCGTGGGCCGTGTACCTCAATTCAACGAAAGTGATCAAAGACACTTTCGTGTGTTTTATTGCTAACTGTTGTTTGCAGGTACATTTGGACGGTTGCAGCTGATCAGAATTGAGAAGTCAATCCAAAGCCGCATGCTCACAGCATCCATACTTAATTGAAGAAATCATGACTAGTGAATATCTACATAACCTGGCTCTGATATTTTTATACTATGCTTCTGCTACGCTGCTGAAAATATCATGAACCAGTAAAGATTCCGCTACTCTGATGGAAAGATGTCATGATCCAGAAAGTGTGAGCATGTCGGTCCATAAGTCACAACATCATATGAAGGCAATGCTACAAAGGGTGATCCAGAGATTTTTTATGGCTGATGATCTCAAAGAAAGCTCAAAGATCATCATGATGTGGATCAGTTCAAAGACCTCCACTGAAAGTACAAAGCACTCGGACTATGAAGAGTCACTGCTAAAGCACAAAGGATGCGGACATTGATGAATTGAAGTCTACGAGCTCAGAACAGAATACAAAATAGAATGCTAGGATTTGAAATGTAAAACATGGGGTGACCTCCCTTAGGGGGAGATTGTTAGGAATTAGAAATTCCATAGTGAAGAGTCGGTCACCCTAAATATAATCTAGCGTAAGTTAGCTCGTAGACATATCGTTATTTACGTTGTTTTGTAGTCAATTAGTTATTTGTTAGCTTAGTTATTAGTTTAGTGTAACACCGTGGAGGAAGGACGGGTCTTTACCCACTTTATACCTGATCCACAGGCCGTCAGGAGGTCGTTTACTTGTAACTATAAATACCCCTTCCATCCTTGGAAAGGGTGGTGCTTTCAATCTAACCTTTCATTTTTTGTTAAACAACTCTCTTTCAAGAAACACCCTCTCAACTCTCTTCATCTCTCTAACAATGGCTTACTTGTTTAATCATAATCCTAGACCACCTGAATCATCTAAACAACATAAAATACATGATCCTACATTTTCTCTATTTATTATCTCTCTACATCCAAACTGTCAATTCTGACACTTGTCCGATGCCTTTGAGTAGGAATAAAAGTATGAATAAGTAGTAGGAGAAAATATCATTCCTCTTTGTGTTTTACCCATTAGAGATAATGCATATTCGAATAAACCGAGTGAGATGTAAATTGATTGAAATGATATCTCTAATTGAAGTCAAAGTTACCATTTTCTCATCTCCCTTCTTATCCTTTTAGGTGATATTTTTTTATTTCATTTTTTTGTAAGTATTTAAAGTTTTCAAAGATAGAATAAGCATAGAACAAAACTAAGAGATTAAAAGTTTTTTATCCATACTTTATAAGTAGTTAAGATATACATTTATGATAGTAATAATGATTAAAAAAAACTAGTATGTTGTTGTTCATTAGCCGTGCATGTGAGAGAAAAAGTTGGTCTCTGAGAGGAGCCTAAGCTTAGGAGTGTTAACGAGTCGAACTTTTAACGAGCTACTCGAGCTTTAGCTCGTTTACTCGAGTCGAGCTTGATAAATTTTAAGCTCGATTCGAGCTCAAACAAAATGTAGAGCTCGAATAATTTCATGAGTAGAACTTTTAAAACATGTGTTTAGTTCGGCTCGTTCAAAGCTCGTTTAGTTATTCGAGCCAAACGAGCTACTCGAGCTAAATGAGTCAAAGGAGCTAATCGAGCTATATATGTAGTTTCAAATAAATTTTAATTACTATTAGTATTATAGGTAAAACTTAAAGCCAAAACTAACAATATGTTAATCTTCAATCACTTCAAAGACCTACGCTTTAGTTTATATATTAAATATAAATATAAACTAGTAAGCTTGGGCTTTTGTTTTTATGGACATCACATTGCCTTCCTTTTGTTTCACTCATCTAATGGGGGATGTGAAATTAAATCTTTTTTATTTTCTTTTTTCATTCAAGCTTACAAGTGTTACTTGGATTCTTAATATGTATGCATAAGTTGAATGTGGTAAATAAATTGTTACTCATATATAGCGTGAAAGCTAAAGATACGCAACTGATACGCGTACAACGCGCATTCAGGGTCAAAGGAAACTTCCTTTTCTTCGAGAAAGTTTTTCAACCACCTAGGCAGTGAACCTAATCGTTGTAGTGTAGTATTAGGGTAAGCCTCGGGATTGATTAGTTTTTTATTAGTTTTTTTCACCATATAAGGTCCAAACCATCTTGGCTTATTCCTTCCTCTTAATTCTTTTATTCTCGATTTATACAAAAGCACCTTTTCTCCATTCAATAATTCCTTAGGGTTCTTTTGAGTTTGTGGTATTGAGGTAGGGTTATTTCCTAACTTTTTATCACGTTTCCACAATGTCGCATTTAACCCTTGAACCATGAATTCTCTTAGCCCTTTTTCCCATTCAGCAATTTTCTTCTTAACGGCATTATTGGAGACCTGCGAATTCTTATCTTTTACCTTCTCCATAATCTTCAAAGGATATCTCGGAACAATAGGTATCCTAACTTGTCCTTTTCCACTTTTGAGTATCATAATCCCTTCATCGCATTTGATGGTTGCCTTGGCGGTGGCTAGGAAAGGTGTTCCCAGGATTAATGGCATGTTTTTATCTTCCTCAATGTCTACAATTGCGAAGTCCACCGCATAGACAATATTGGCAACCTCAATTAAGACATCCTCCGCTATTCCTATGGGATAAACATATGAATGATTTGCTAAGGAAAGTCTAAGATTGGTCTTGGTCGGTTTCTCCTTGGTCAACTTATTATAGACTGACAGCAGCATTATGTTTACATCGGATCCCTGGTCGGCCAAGGCATTTATGTTCTCTAAGTCACCTATGCTACATGGAATTACAAAGTTCCCAGAGATCTCTTGCTTCTTAGTTACTGACTTTCTCAGAATAAATTCATACATAGGTCCCATAGGCATGGTGTCATACTCTTCCTCTCCTATTTCACCTAAGAGGCCTTTCCTAAGAACATCATTGCACCTAAAGTTGTTCATTTGGTTAACAATTGTTTTCTTATTGATCTCATGCTTAAGGTAGTGCTTGATGAATTTGGGTTCATCATCAGTCCGAGCCTCATTCTTATCCTTACTATCCTTGCAGCTCTCAGGCTCCTTCTTCTCAACTGCTCCATCCTCATCGGAAACAATGGAAATGGCGTTAACAAACAAAGTGGGGGTGGCGTGCTCATCGTTTCTCACTAACACCTTCTCGGGAATCATCGTCTTAGTGTACTCTTTAACTAAGTCCATCATCTCCGCCATTTTTGCCTGTATTTCATCCCTTTGTCCGTTGAAGGCTTTTAAGAGGGTGTCGAGCTTGGTTGTCATCTCGCTTTGTCGTTGCTTGAAATCGGCTTCAAGTTGCGTCAATCGAGCTTCTTGAGATGACATGAATTTGGTCACCATTCCCTCAAGACTAGTGGAAGTTCCGGTGTTTGGAGGGTTGTTGTAGGATTTTCCTAAGTTATTTGGCTCGACCTTAGGATTCTCGTAGGAGCTCATTAGTAATTTGACTTGATCTTCAAGTTCGAGCATCCTATGATTGGAAGGTTGTGAGTCAATGGGAGGCAAGGGGACCGCCTTAACGGTTTTGGGCAACTCACGGGGGTCATTCCAACATTCGTTTTCATAGAGGGCAAGGTCCTCTATTGTACCCCACGATTCTTTCATGGTGAGTTCACTAAGTTTACCACCGGCCGCTTGGTCGATGGATTGCTTAGTTGAGAAGTTGACACGATCGTAAAAGATTTGGACTTGAAGCCAAAGATCGATGCCGTGATGAGGGACTTTGTGGAGCAAGTCCTTAAATCGAGTCCATGCCTCGTAGAGAGTTTCGCCTTGACGTTGTTGGAACTTCAAGATGTCATTCCTAAGTTTGGTAGTTCTCCCCGGTGGGAAAAATTGGGCGAGGAAACGAGTGGTGAGATCATCCCAACTTGAGATGGATCCGGCTGGAAGTCGGTCAAGCCAAATACTAGCTTGGTCCCGTAGAGAGAATTGGAAGAGACGCAAGTGCGTGGTCTCCCGTGTAGTAGCATCAAGTTCGATGGAATCAACAATTTTAAGGAAGTCCTTGAGATGCTGATTAGGATCTTCGGAACGAAGTCCATGGAATGCACATTCGTTTTGCACCAACCGGATGGTGTTGAATTGTAGGGCCGTAGTTTGAGCTTGATTGGGGAGCTCAATGGTGTTCCTATAGCCTAGGTGGCTTGGTCTTGAGTATTCACAAAGAGTACTGTCTCTTGGCAGGTCATTTGGTGGTGGGTTGATGAGGGGTGGTTGATTATCACCTTCCATGATGAAAAGTGATAAAATTACGAACAAAGGTCACGTAGAAGAGGGATAGACTACGAGGAAGCTAAAATTGAGATAAAATCTTACTTGATAGGAATCAAGCAAGGGAACCTAAGCGAGGTAGACTCCTAACTAGCTATTCTATTTCCCTGCAGCGGCCCCAAAAACTTGATACGCGTACAACGCGCGTTCAGGGTCAAAGGAAACTTCCTTTTCTTCGAGCAAGTTTTTCAACCACCTAGGCAGTGAACCTAATCGTTGTAGTGTAGTATTAGGGTAAGCCCTGATTGATATCGTTCTCTAGGGGAATAGGAATGCTATTGAGAAATTACTACGCTAAGGTTGGGGTTGAGGAAGATTATTTTTTTATCTTTTTTATATTTTTTAGAAAAGTGAAAGATACGATCTCGGGGTATTGGATTTGGGGGGTGGTACTTCCACCGATTACTCTACTATTATCTAGTCTAATTAACTAAGCTAAGGGGTAGTCTATGTCTAATTGATGTGTGTTCGTATGTTGATTAAAAATGTGTTTACCTATATACTATTACTCCCTAGTTATCTTTTATTGATGGTTGAATTGTCACGTCCTTATTCTTAACGCGTTGTGTCTTCTAAGGTTGTAGGGTGTGCATTCCCTAACTCTTTGAGGTCACCTTTAAGTGTAGTAAACGAAATCTACTAAGTCATTCATAAACTAAATTTGAGGTTATCTTTGGGTTTAGTAAACGAAATCCACTAAGTCATTCATAAACTATCAAAGATTTATCAAGCATTAAACACAACGATAGCCTAGTCGCACTCCTAAGCCAATTACAATTAAGATAAGAGACAACCTAACAATAATCAATACCTAGGTTTCATAGATCTAAGCAAACACACAAGTAAATTAGCCGGACATGGAAAACATGCAAGCATACACACATACAATTGAAGACATAATTGAATCAATGAAGTAAATTACTTATCTTGTTGTAAAATAGGGTAAGAGAACCCTAAGATACTGCCCAAGACAGTCAAAAATCGTTATTAGGTTTTACTCCACAAAACTACCTCTCTAAAAGTCTGAAAATTCGAATTCTATATATAGAGTTACAACTTGCGACGGCGTCACTCTTTAAATGTGACGCCGTCGGATCGCCGTCATTAGGGTTTCGTCTTGACCACGTTAACCTTGTGACGACGTCACCTTATGGTTGTGACGCCGTCGACTTCATCTTTTGACGTCGTCGGGATCTGAATCTAGGCCGTCTGTGTTGTGACGCCCTACTCTTTAAAACCTGACGCCGTCGGGTATAAAATAGCAATTTCGCTACTGAGCCGTCACAAATTTGGAGCACGTTGCGACAGCGTCGCCTTCTAACTGTGATGCCGTCACCTTCAATTCCAGCAGCTTGAGTGTCTTTATCTTGACTTGGCTATTTTCTTCATATATTCACGCCTTTTCGTCCGAATAAGTGTCATTCCAATAATATGCCTTCAATGTAAAGGAACGAAATTAAGCAGTAACAGACATACAAGTGGTCTATTAAGGGCTTAAATGACCCCTCAAAAGTGTACCTTTTAAATCCTTATCAGCAACATAGTTTTTCAAAACAGACGATGTACGCAATGAACTTTGAAAATTACCATTATACGCAAAATACTTTCAAATTTGGAACGATGTACGTAATATGACCGGGAACTAGCAGGTTACTAGGTCACAAAGTTTGAAAATTGGCAGAAATGGTCAAAAACGTAAGAAAAACAGACAAAATGTAAGAAAAATGGACAAAAGTGTATAAAAAGGACAAAAACTGATGAAAACGGGCAAAAACGAATAAAAATAGACAAAACGTAAGAAAAATGGATAAAAACTGACAAAAATCTAAAAAAAGGGTAAGAAAACAGACAAAAATGGATGAAAACCGATAAAAACATAAGAAAACGGACAAAAACGGATAAAAACGTAAGAGAACGGGTGACAAACTATAAAAATGGACTAAATCTGAAAGTCAATAACCATAAGGACCATTACTGTAACTTTTTGAACTGAAAAAAAAGTTAAGGGATGACCGGTGAAAGTCAACGCAATCCACATGGACCATTTCTGCCAATTTTCAAACTTTTCCCGGTCATATTACGTACATCGTTCCAAATTTGAAAGTATTTTAATTTGCGTACAATGGTAATTTTCAAAGTTCATTGCGTACATCGTCTGTTTTGAAAAACTATGTTGCGTATCTTTAGCTTTCACCCTCATATATATTCATTGATCATATAATTGTTATTAGGGAAAATTACACAAATAGACCGCGCGCCCTGATGCATATCACTTTATGGACCACTTTTATTTTAAAGTTGAAACTAGACCGAGGGCAACCGCTGTTATTGGGCAACTCAACCACAGTGCGACAAGTGTCCCGTATGTGTAAGGTATTATTTTTTGGGCAACCAAAAGTCGGTGGGCAACCGTATTTTTTAAAAAGGGTTTTTTGGTCATTTTACGTTACGTAAAAAGTACACATTTGAATAGTGAAAGTACAGTGAATTTAAATTCAAAATCCAATACTCACTCGTTTTCAAAGATTCGTCCTTCTTCATTCTCGATGTTTTTTGCTTCTCTCATAAAAGCATTCCTAGTTAATCTTTTCACAAATGAAACAGTCTGCTGTGTCGGCACCTCTCTTGCTCCTAACGTACAATGTTCATTGCAACCGATTATTTCCGTTCGTTACATTTTTGTACAACAAGAAAACCACCTTCAATTTCTCAATCTTTTTGTTCCAATAATGTGGCAAAGTATGGTACGTTTTAATTCGATTATTGTTATTCGATCCATGTTATAACGAATCGTTGTTGTTATTCGATTAATGCCTATGTTACACATGTTTTAATTCCATTCTACAATCCATTGTTCTTTTTTATGTCTGTCTGATTCGTAATTATGTAGTCTATAATACGTTGGTATAGATTCCTTCTATGGTCTCCTTAATTTTGTTTATTGTTATAAAAAAATGCCCTGTTAAAAATGTCATGTTTGGTGGATTAAACATCCAAACCTGAACATTTTTTCAAAGGTAACACTGTTAAACTTTGTGGTTATTTATTACTTGTTTATAGGTAAAAAAAGTAAACATACACAGAAAAGTGAATTTTTAATTTCCACCTATTTAACTCAAGGCATATGCATAAATACTAAAAAGATCTGCACAAATAGTCACAGCAGATTTCAGGTGCACATATTATAGATTAAACATATAACAACCATTCCAGTTGTTTTAGTACATCAACAAACCAGTAGATAAGGTAACCAGATGTTACTTGTAAGCCATTTTTCTTTTCCCTTTGCCTTTGCCTTTGTCTGTCGCTCCTGCGACTATGGAGGGATTATTTATGCCAAATTTCTTCACTTTAATATCAGCCCATGTTTGTTTATTTGCAAGTCCTATTACCTGAATCCTTTTACCCGGGAGGTTTCGACTTTCGGCATCACTAACTGAGGTCTTTTTTTCCTCGAAACTCATAAACGTTGCCCTTTTCAACAGACAGTCACGGTAAGCTACCACATCGGGTCTGTCAGAATAGTCACTTGAGCTGTAGGTAGACAAATAGCTGGATATAGAGCTTGAATCACTTTCAGGGGTTTCAGCGTTTGGGAAGTATGAAGCCCATGGATTACATGGCTGCATTGTATCTGAACTGCTTGAGGGCAGTGTTATGCTTGAATCAGAAGAGATTGTTATGATATCTGCAAAATAAACGAAGTCTTTAAAGATGCGTGAAACCAAGGTTAGCATTAGAAAAATAAGATTTACAGAAACCAAAAACCCACTACCTTTTTTGTAGTCATTTTTTAAGGGTTTTGCTGATATGTGTGTGTAAAACCAATGTTAATGTGCGTCTGTTTATGACTGCCTGTCACTATAAAAGAAAGCCTCTACCTAACCACATTTAAAAACATTAACTGCCTAATAAATGCTAGGTTGTTGACCTTATCCCTTAACTTTGAACTTATAACTACAGATTATGCTAAAGCTTAGTTTTGCACCATCCTATACATTCTAACATATTTACTTGAGCTTCTCGTGAACTTCTCGTGGAACTTCTTGTTCTTCACCAAACTTTGTCTTCTTAGATGTCTGAGATTCACTATCTTTTCCCTTTCTCTTCAAATTGGGATACCTTCTTGATTCTTCTTCAGAGTCCATTGGAATAAAACAATTATTTTGTCTTTGAGCTCTGTAGTAGATACTTTCAACTTTATCATCAGACATTCCTTTGAATCGATGTCTCTTAAAACCACCAACATTGCAACAGTAAGTCTTCATGTATGCAATAACTTGTGCCTTAGTCGGTTGTCTTGATTTCCTTTGACCCTTCTTGACTGAAACAATAGCCTCTTTAAGTGCTTGATTATTCTTCATCTGTATGAAATCTTTTAACTGTGCAGTTCTTTGTTCTTCAGTTAAAGATGCATCGGATATAAGGTCAATTGCCTTCTTCTTGATCACTGGATCTTTTGCAATCAAGAATTGAATTTCTTCTTCATTAGGTACATAGCTGAACTCTGGAGTCTTTTCTCTAAATCTTGTAGGTTGAACAGTGGAAATTTGATCTCCCATCCTATCCAGCCTTTTACCCTCCATAAAGCTTACAATCTCCAGTTCTTCTTGTATCAGCTCCCTCTGAACCTTGGAACACTTGTCCTTCATTTTTCAATTTTTCAATCAGTTTCTGAGAAGCTTCCTCCTCTTGTTGCTTTTTCTTTTCCATATTAATTACATCAGCATTTAGTTCCAGATGTACTAACTGAGCTTTTTCTCTATCATAAGCTTCCTGCTCATGTTTACTATTAAACTTCAAACCTGTATTTGCAATTCCTTTACCCTTTCCAATATCTAGTTGACCAACAACTGACTTGACAGGCTCACCAATCTTCAAACTTCCCAAGGGTTTAGGTGCATAAGGTTTAATTGTAGCAGGAATGGGTGCAACGATAGGTTCAGGGATTGGTAAAGATTGCTTTTGGTTTAGCACTTGATTGGCAACCTCCTTTTCAGCTTCTTTTGTCTTTGGTGGTGATGTAACAGTGGTTGTGATTGTATTAGCAGTGGTTGTGATAGCAATGGGAATATCTAAAGTAACAGTTGTTATAATTACCTTAGAGGTGGTTCCAGCAGTGGCTTCTTCTTTAGAAGCAGTGGATGCAGCAACATACGCAGTGGTTGTCGCCGCACCACTGCTTCTTCTCTTTTTCTGCATAAGTAGATTTCAAAGCATCATTTATCGCTGCAGCTTTTCCTTGCATGTCAACAGATAACCTTCCCGATTAGCACGACTATCCGAGTCCAAAACCACATCGAAATTCACATCCTCCCCTGAATCAATGCTTTTACTCCTCCCCTGTTTGGATTCATCCTCCAACCTCTGATCCTTTGAGGAGCTAGCCTTCTTTCCCATCCTTTTGACTCTTCTATATGCAGCAATCCCTGGTCTCCTCATTCTCTCCAAAACATTCAGCCTGTGCTTCAACCTTTTAATAGTTCCAGCTAGAGAGGTTGTCAATTCGTCAAGACCAGACATTTTAGACTCCATGTTGCTACATTTATCCGTCAATTCCTTTAAAAGTTCCATTTTATCCTCACAACTTTGACATGTGTTAACTGGTCCGAGAGGTGTACACTGGGAATTGTGATTATGCACAAAAGTATCATTACCCGTCAATTCATGTTGAGTTTCACGTGTTTCCTCATCACTCCGATCTGTGTGACCTGCTCCGAGAGGTGAATCATAGGATGTGAGTACCATGGCATCCGACCGAGGCTCCGTATCCATGGACCCCAAGTTAGCCAGTTGCCTGGGGATTCCTCCACCTGTGTTGAGCTCGAGCGAACTCTCCACATTAGGAGTTGCCAGTGGTTGGGTCTTACTTAGGTTTCCACTTACCTGGTCAGCCGCATACCAAACAGTAGTTACACCCTCATGTCTTTCACCTTTTCACCCCTTCCACTCTTGTCACCTACCACACCTGTTACACCCTCATGTCCTTCACCACTACAACCAGCCTCAACAGATGTTGAAGGTAAGGGTTTGGAATTGGTTTTGGAAGTGGTGGCAGGGGGTTCATCAGTGGATAGAATGGGTTGTGGATTTTCCTCCTCTATAAGTTGTGGCAGATTTAGCATGTGAGGAAACAAAGGTGTTATGGTTCCTGTAAAATTTCGACTTTTTTTTCCTCATATGGGCAAACACCCTAGGAAGCATATGTAAAACGCCGTATTTTTTAGTATGGGGAATGGGTTCTGTTATTTGACTTTCTGCTATCAATTGAACAAACCTAGGATAGAGGTAGTATTTGCCCTGTTCTTTAATGTTCTTTTGAAAACCCTCAAAAATCATTCGAGACCGCTTAAAAACCCTTTCTTGAGATAAAAGATGACAGCAGCTTGCAATCTTTGAGGGAAGCTCATCAAATCCAGTTGTTTTATTGCTTACACACTTGAGCAAGGTATGGATTAAAAACTTCCATTGCGGAGAAAACATACCTTTGTGAAACTTTATACGATCCCTTTTCTCTCATAACCCATTCTTTCTAAACCTTCAAATATTTCAGATCGCAGATTAACAACTCCTTCAAAGATCCTCAAGCTTCAAAACATCTCTAATCACCTCCTCTGGGATCAGAATCTCCGTTTCATCAACAACCGCCCTAATAACCTCTTTTCCACCTCTTTCTTGAATTTCAAAGATTCCTCCAAAACTGCTGTATATAAGCTTTAACAATGACGGGTTCTACAGTTAATGCATAGTGTATGGGACTATGTTTGATGAAATCAATCATCTCATGAAAACCTTCAGAATGGTCGTTCTTGACTAGGTATGCGACTAAGTTGTGGGTTTGGAATATTTAGGTGCCATTGTACGTTGAAAGTGAATTTGATATGGGATTTGTGAAAATTATACTTGGGAGCGGTTAGGTTTATGTTCAGCCAATTGGGAGTGTTTAAATGATCAATTATTTGATCGGCAGTGAATTGGGGAATAAGTACGGTACAAGCAAAATGTTTCACAAAAGCCCCTGTTGTTTCCATATTCACCACAACCGCACTAGCAGTGTATTTACCAATACTGGCAGTGGATAGCGCAAACCAAGAAGGGCAACATCACTAACACTCCCATGCTTTGACCAAGGCTACGGCTGCAAAAGTCGTTGTTAACTGAATGTGATGATGCATAGATTTGAAGGATTTCTTTAATTCCACCTTTTATGGGAATACGTAAACTTTATAATTAATGGACATAAACAGTTCAAGTACATGACACTGGGTAGCAAGATCATCATTTTAGTACGTCTTTTCCTCATTATTAAAGTTTGTCCTACTTTTGTGCATCCCCGATTTGGGTTATTTCAAAATAACCATGCAATACTGAAGAAACCACAGGCAACTGCACACATACTTGGAGTTCATGACATAAATTGTTAGTTATATTATAATTGTATATTGTTACATAAAAATATAAAGTAAATGTACACCTAATAATACCATTTGTATGTTAACAACAAGGGTAAATAATATTTTTCCTAAGGCATACACATCATAATGTTATGGACCACGTGGCATACCTTACTAAAACATTTGTTTGAATTGCAAGTAAACAACATGCTAACTAGTTTAGTTGCCCCCAAATGGTTTAGTTGCCCAAAAATTGTTATCTTTGGGCCATGAAGCGTATGAGTACTACAGAAGCTTCATTAATTGCATTTGGCTTAATGTGCATTTCTAATTACTTGACAAGACGCAACTATTGACCAGTTGACTATCCACATTTACTTATATTGACTTTAATTGAAAATAAAATCCATGTCACCCCACACACCCCATTTTGCTTATATAAACGGACACCATCTAATATATTTTGAAACTACTTTTGTGAAGTGACACACACTACCCACAACAGCATTTACTACAACAGAAATGGATAACTATATTTACGACATGGCTAACACTGTCTTTGTGCGTGACAATGGACGTGATCTAAAGTTCATTAGTGACATGCATGCAACGGTGATGGAGCTAACTTGTCGATGCAAGCAGTGGCGGGGTGAGCAGATCAAGAAGTTGGAGTGTTTTGTTGGGTCCACTGTTGCCAGTGCTTGTATGGAAATGCCGTGTGGAATCCGTGATGAGGATCTAGAGAAAAACAGGACGCTGATGAGGCTCATCACTGAGACGCAGCTGCAAGTTCTCAAGAAAAGCTCCTTTCTGGCCATGATGCACAAAAAATATTAAACCTATACTCCTAGCTTGTTATGTGCTCTCTCTCAAGTTCTGTCATAATAATCTTTTTATTGTTTTGGACTCATCATCAATGTTGTTGCTTCGCTACTCTTTTTTATCGCTAATGTAATGAAATGAAATGTATTATTTTAATTACGAAGCAATTGTCAAATGGTCGAATTTATACGTATCACGCATAACAAACATATAATACTTTTGGACAAATATTCAGTTAACAACACTATATATACGACGTATTATTTTTAATCCTTCTTGAACAAACAACTGTAGTTTATGTATAACTTACTTATTTCGAGTATACAATATTAACATTTTTGACAACCCTCCAACAAGATCAACCCTGTATGTATTTTAACAATCTCGTTATTGATGGCCAAACTACCGTTCTTCTAGAATAAGCAAACGTTTTTTGATAAGACTAGAATACGTCCGAACGACTATAAGATTACATGTAGTGAAGGGTGTATTTTTGGTGATTGTGGTGTGTGGGTTTGTATATTTTTATGTCGATTGGCACATTGTCAATGGTTGCAAGTTGATGATCCTGCTGACGTTGCGCTAGCTTATCGCGAGAACATGATTCGGTTTTTTATAGAGTTAGATTTTATCCTTTGTGTCAACAGTTTTTAACTTATCTCCAACATCACTTTCGTTGTTTTATCATGCACTATCGGTTTTCAATATACGATATTCTATCAAATACATTTTACAATCAAACATATATCATGCCTCATCCATTGGCATATTCATTCACACATTAACACCAACATTATTACACAAACACGCTAGACATAAAAACGTTTAACAAAATAAAATAACATTTACCCCATTACTATTTCCGTATCAAAATCAATGGATCATAAGTCTCATATAATATATAAGTACATTGTTAATAGTAAAATAATACTACCTTTGCTAATATATAGCAATTGTTCATCAAGATCACATTTAATTTGTACACTAGTCAGGATGCCTTTCTCCAAACAATCTCTTTCATCAAAAAATGCTTCTAAGCCTTCACTTGCCTTATTTGATCTCAAACTAAGGTATGAATACCATCACCCTTCCTAAAAATGTTTATATGTTACCTCGTGGTTCTGACTTGCCTTGAGTATATTTTTTACCATACTTGCTATTCTTTTTTATGTACATTTAATATACCTTTATTACAGGACGCCAGGGTCTGTAGCTGCGTATCCTGTTTTTGAGATTCACTACGATGGTACCTTCATTCGGTTGCCCAATTTAAGTTATGCGTTTGGCCGAACCCTTTCGCTAAGGTTTAGTAACTCCTCAAGGATGAACTTTAAGCAAATGCTTGACTTGTTGGCCTACAAGCTTGAGTGTGAGATACGGGCTTTATATTTTTGCACACCAAGATTTGTTCTTTCAACTGGTTTGACAATTGTTGAATGTGATAATGATGTTAAAAGGATGTATGAACTTGCCGAGGAATATGGATTAATCGGCTTGTACATTTCACATAAACCTGTTAACTTAGCATGTTTCTATTATCCTAACCTAACTTTTAATCTTCTTGATAAGGAAACGCATGCAAAGCTTGCGATACATGATAAACTTGTGCAACTTGCTACATCTAAGTCTTACTCTGATATTCTTGCATGGGAGGAGGAAGAAGGGCGTTCACCTCCCCTAAGAACCCCTCCTTCCCAACCTAGACGTAAAGGAATTGAATTCCAAGGAAAGAATCTTTTCATGGATTTTTTGCATAGCGAAAGTGTTGATGACGCCATTGAGTTCAGTGACGATGAATGGTACTATGGGGGATTTGTGGGTTGTGTAGCAATGGATGTTGGGTGGTCTACTTCCCCACCATATAAACGGGTGCAACGGGTTATCGAATACGATGATGCCACTTTAAAGAATGTACCGACAAATTCTCTTCCAAATCAGGTTTTGTTGGATGCAGGATCTTCTTCCGTTCCACGTCAAGTAGGGAGCTGTGTCAAGCCCAGGTATGGACATAAGGTTTCGAGGAAACCGTATGCAAGGAGGCTATGCTTTGAAACACCAAGAACGGGTTTACGGAAGATCAAGATGTTGAGGCATTTGAAGGCTCTAACAAGAGATCGGCGTCGAGGATGTTCTGGATTAAAACCAACTTGGTATTTAAGGAACGGAAGGTTGAAGTGTAGGTATTGTTATGCAGCATGCAAATTGTGTTGTTAAACGATTACAGACACTTGTGTTAACATTACTTTAAAGTCGAAAAACATAGTCTAGTCTAGGCGTTTTTGTAAGGCAACGTCTATGCATTGGCCACGTGCATTGTAACTATCTCTGCCTGGTATAGTGCTCTATCCAGACTTGTTTGTGTTTACCCACTTTGACTTTAAAGAAAGGCACCCACAAAATGTATTTGACAGTTTTACAGCTTGATTACACATTTTTTTCATATTGTTTATCAACTGTGTGCATTTACCCACTATTTACTAACAACATGTTTATGTTAGTTGGTCTTCAAAGACTAGCAAGTACTAACGTGCAATAGCAGTTTTAAGTATTCATTCACACAGCCTAATATACGTGTCATATGTTTTGCATTATATTGCATCACCATGACTACCTTTATAAACAGCAACACCAACCAACGAGAGCAGCAGTTACAACATTATCATGAATTTGTGCTATTCGCAACACTCGTGATCATATTCAATTAACCCTTTGTATACTTACAGAAACAACTATAACAAATCACAAAATTTGGGAAACTAGTTTAAGATTGTTTCTACTTTATGAAATGCAACACTGTATAGTCTTGATTATGTATTCAAAAGATCTACACATGAATCTGTTACTCTAGGGTATCCATTTTATGTGATCTATGTTGTTGGTTACATTATGTAAAGGTAATTTGTACCGATATATTTTGTCTGTTCCCGTGTGCTTTACAATTTAACACTGAACATAAAAACTTGAAACTTCTCCAAAAGTAAATTACATATATAATTAAACGTTTATATCTATTCCATTACATTACTTTCCTATTAACATACCAAGTCCAACACAAGTAACCGACAAAGATCCTAACATAATGAAAAACAACCTATCATACAGCTTCAACTTTGACTTTGCATCAGTCAACTCTTTGTCCAAGATTGACTTGTCCAAAGCAAGAGTATCAACCAAGTGTTCAATATCCACCGACTTCTTCGATCTTTTCTCCTTTTCAAAGAACCCATACACCAGATCTTTATAGTATTCGCTAGGCAGATCATCATCCAAAAACTGATACACATCACAAATAGAGCATTTTACGAAACGCTTCCCAGGGTTTGCCCTTGTTGTTGACGTCTTGACTGGTAGACGAAGACTGCATCTGCAAAAGTATTCAAGTTTGCCACCAATTAGTCGGGTTGTAGCTGAAGTTCTGGAACTCATGATAAAATGTGTTTTAATTAACAAGTTTTTTGGAAATGTAGGAAAATGTTGACCGACAAATTAGGTGGTGGGGAGTTTATAAAAGTTGCAAAAGTACCTTTTAGGCTTTTATAACTGTATCGTTTACTCCCAAACAAAACTTTATAAAGGCATATATTCAAATTATATTTGTTGTAAAAAGTAGAGGGACCTACCATGACAAACACTTAAACTTTTTACCCCACACATCACTTATCCTTATGGTCCCGACCATCAACATCCCAACATTCCTCGCTTATTATACCCTAGGTCACTTTCATTGAAAAATAATCTGTGTCCTTTTCATCTTATTTTAGGAAAAACTCCAGGTTTGTTGTACTATCCAGTATGTACTTTGTTACCTTATTCGTTCATATTGGTTGATATATATATATATATATATATATATATATATATATATATATATATATATATATATATATATATATATATATATATAAATATATAAGAGCATATATATTATATTCTATTATTAAATTATATATTTAATATGGAATCTTTGGATGTCCCATATTAAGTGTCCATATTCTATTTCATAGATGAGATTTTATGGGTAATGATATTTGATTGGTATAGTATAGTTGTGGAATTTTCTATTTGTGCATGATGTAAACACTTAATATATATTATTTAATTCAAAGTTATTGAATTTGTTATTAGGGTTTATGTTTTATAGGTATGGTTAGTATAACCCTTTAAGTCTAGTAGTTGCTTCTAATTTTTGTTAGTATTTATGTTTTATAGGACATGGCGGAAACCAAAGAAGTCATATTTAAAGTTCACCACAGCGGGAAGTTTCAATTTCAGCCACTCCGCTATGTAGGTGGTCGCCTTGTCGATGTCCGTGTTTTAGCAGGGGTGCATTTACAAGGGTGCTTGATCATGTTTTCGATCATATTGTGGGGGGGGAATGGGCTTTATTTTATGTTGCACCAAACAAGTCACTCGAAGATGGTTTAACTTTGTTGCACACGACAATGACGTTCGCGAATGTATGACATTGCGGAGGAGACTCGATCAATGGACCTCTACGTTCTGCACAAGCAAATGCCTTTGTCACAATTTTATTTAAAAACATGGTTTGGCAAGAAGAGGACGCTGGCATGCGATGCGCTAGTGCAACACCGTTCAAAAGAAGGAAGCTAACAACCCGTGTTTCTATAAGGAAAACTGATACAGGTTCGAGATCGAGAGAAAAGGGGTAGTGCACAAGAAACTGAAAAATGGTTGCAAGAGGAAGGTGTGGAACTCGAAATGGAAATGCTTCCACGAAGGAAAAGAGATACCCTTTTATGAGGATGTACATGAAAGTAAGCCAGGTCATGGGATTGCCAAAGGAAAAGAACCAGTTGTTGATCAAGAGGGTGTGTCAAGAAGTGGGAAAAGGGTTTCTATAACCACTTACAGCGGGGCCATACAGAATGGGAAAGCGATTATGATGGAGGTCCTGGATGCCTGAATGATGGTTTTGGTACGTTTATAGAGTGTGTTTTTATATTCAATTAACATGTTCATACCACACAGATGCACGACCATATTAGCTAGCAACCGCATGACACAAATAGGTAATACTTTACAATCCATCCGTTATTACAAAGGCAAATACACACAAACGTTTACCTTACACAAAACACAATATAGTATGACTTAGGCAATGAATGCATTATTAAAAACCATGTTCCCGCTTACTTTAAAAAGCTGTTTGGAGTAGGGAAATCGGATAGAAGACTGATGTGTGGAGCGGACGAGCTTGGTTGTTCAGTGGTTTGACTTGAGTTTATGTGATTCGCCGCATTAATCACCCATGGTTAGGGTCTTCGCTTTGCCTCGCTTTGGGTGTTGCTAGTTAACCTGAGATGATTCACCCATCTTACGAGCCTTTTTTCACCTGTTGTACCGGCTTAGCCTTTCTTTTGTAGCCAACCGTCTCTGTACAAGTGTGCCAATACAGTTAGTTGCCACTTAACAACATAACCTTAAAGTTTTTTGTAAAGCTGAACAAATACTTACTTTTCTTTTCACCAAAGGTACTCTACATGTTACGCGGTTGTGGCCTTTTGTGCCACACCTTCCACAATAGTTGCTCTTAGGCACCTCACCTTGAGATGGTATTCGGTCTTTATTTTTAGGCCTACCTGAATTACGCTTACCGATAGCAGGGGGCAACACAACCTCTAAGTTCACTTCAGTGTCCCACAGCGTCATATCTTTTAATGGGTAGATGATGTCTTGGTACGCCGCTTTAATAGTTGTATTATAAAACCAAGCTTTTGCCAACTTCTTAACACCGGTCGCCTGCAAATCTACCTACAGCACAAACATGTCCGCACGCAAGCCTGAAGCTGCCATTTGCGACAACTGCATTCACCGTTTACCAAATCAACAACATGTTGTTTTTTTTGTCGTGTACTTCATACACTTTGTCCTTTAGTATTCCCAAAACCTTCCAGTTTGCACTTTTTTCCATTCTGTCTTTCACTTTGGCGGTTGCCCAGTCTGTAAGTTCGTCATCCGGTGCATCTAGCATTTACACATATTAACATATTACTGAATAAGACTGCTTAATTATTGCTCAATAAACTATCTAATAATAACAAAATATGCTCTACCTGCATGTTTTTCTCGCCGTTCGTAATACCATTTTAGAAGAAGACCTCTAAACCATTCCATCAACATCGTTATTGGGATCTTGCGCACATCCTTTGTTAAAGCATTGATCGATTCCACATGTTTGAGGTCGTAGTTGTATGTTTGCGGCAATGTGCCCTTGACCATTTTTCAATACCTGCCGCAACTAGTTTTCTGTGAGCTATCGGTCGTGCTGCAAGAATCTGACACATTAGGTGTGCAAATTCCTCCGTTGTGTAAGCTTTGCACGCCTTCCAAGATAAACACTTTAGGCTATCACTTTGCATACCTGTATTCAACATCAAATGGCGACAACAATACCCGTGAAAGGCATTTGGAAAAACATTTTAACATGCTAGGGCTATTGCATGATGTCTGCAGATATAATTGCCAAATTAGCAACTTCCCCTATGGATTCTTTCAGGTTTGTCAAAACCATGTCCATGTTTCACCACTCTCACCTTGAGAAACACCAGTGGCAATCGGTATAATTTGATTGTTTCCGTCCATTCCCACGGCTACCAGGTTTGTCCCTACGTAGGGCCCTTTAAGATGTGCCGCGTCGATTATGATAAGGGTCGCATATAGCATAGGAAACTCTGAATCTGTAAAATATAAATGCGATTACATACTGGATAACAAACACATTGTATATCAAGGTAAAATCATCATAAACCATGTATTTAAGTGAACTTTGTATACTATTGTAATGCATTGGTAAGTAAATTAATGTCAAATAATTTGTTTTATGTTTCTACTGACAGGTGTGCTGTGAAACAAACAATAGTATCAGCATGAGTAGATCCAATTCCAAATGTTTTTGTGCTTATCTGACATAAATTGTTAGATACTTTGCTAAGATGCTCAACTTTTATAAGACAAGTAAAAACTAGTTGTATGTAACTATTTTCGGGTTTTATGTATGTATAGTTTTTTATATTCCATTTTGTGTTCATGTTGCGGATATACTACTAAACAGCCGCATGCTAAACTAAAAACAATGCCTATTCACCAACACACTTGTATGAAAACCATATCATATATTAGACAAGATTTATTTAAAAAATTCAAGGCAATTAGCTTACCGCAGCACCGAAAGATATAAAAGGTTCTTAAAACGTCTTTGATCGTCTGTCTCAATGTGTGTAATGTCCCCTCGCTATGCGCTTTAGGTTGTGACAGTAGTATGGTAACTCAAAACGATGCCTTTGGACAGCCCCTGGGTTGATTCCACAATTGTTTTCCTCCAAGCTTTTGTGCATGAAACATCTATATTCAACTCCATATTCAGATCATGGATAATGTCCCTTGGCTTATAAACGCGTGTAACATCTGTGATTTTCGGACGTATTAATTTAGACAGGGTTTTTGCTGTAGCATTTCGATGATTTGGATTGAACTGGATTTTGGAACATGCATGACGGTCATTAATTTTAGTGATTCTAAACTGGATACAATTTGGAATCCTACGACGCTTTATGTGCCAATCACATTTTGGCTGCACGCATTTTATCGCTGCACCTAATAGTGCACGATTTATGAACATAAAATTCATACCCTTCTTTTAGGCACTTCAAAGATACCTCATATATGCACTCTTCCTTATCATCAAATCTATCATTCACTTTCATAACACCTCTATCTTTACTTTCAAGTCTGCTATCAATAGGTGGTGGTTGGGGTGTGGGCGGTATATGAGTTAACTTGTTTCGTTGCCATGTATTCGCATCTTGCTCAGGTAACAACATATCATTAAGATCCAAATGTAAGTGTGGGGAACAAGATGACTGGGTTACCACAACGGGTTCTTTAACTTGGTTAATGCATATGGTTTGCACCTCTACCGCGACCCATCAACCATAATTTTGAAAAAATCCAAGTCATCGTCGTCAAGTATGTTCGTTGTGGTTGAGGCGATGTTGTATGTTAGAGTTATCCAGTTTACATCATTAACTTTGAACTTTTTCTTGATGTACCGCACAAGACTCGAAAAATTAATGTCAACTGGGAGTAAAACACCACACAGAAGATCTTCATACCGCATAAACACCTTGCATTTCGCAATAGAGTTCATTTTTTTTTTTGTGATGTTATTTTGTTTTGATAAAACTTTTCTGGTGTTATGTGTTGAGTCAAGTAAATAAGCACATGGAAACTAGGGTGTGGTTATATTTGGTGAAAAGCTATAAACACACTAATAGTGTGTCGCAAGGTAGCCCCTTAGATCAGTTGTACCTCTACGTAACACTGTCAAAGAACTTTGGGAAGAGTTGAAGGAGCGTTATGGCATTGGAAATGCTCCTAAGATGATATGCATATCATTTAAGGTTGCCCAACGTACAAGACATATTGACCAAGTATGTCCTATAGTTGCCCAAATTGCGTCTAGAAGGTTTGCCTGAGGTACAAATTAAGTTCCCACATGACACTAAAAGTTGTTGCCCAGAGTACATCTAAAGGTGTGGGCCAAAGTACAAAAAATGCTAAGGACCCATTGTACAATATATTCTTTAAATATGTAAAGGTTGCCTAAAGTACTGACTTGGTAGCCCAAATACAAATTTAGTTGCCCAGATTACATCTAAAAGTTTTGACTGACGATATACCAAAACGAATTCATCGGTGGCTTGTGTCGAATACTCCATTAGGCCTCGCTTGTTCCTTTTTGTATCCAAAAATTGTGGCACGAACACTTATAAACTACTTATTCCGTCATTAACAAAATATAACAATAATTGTTTTTAAAAGTAGTAATTCGACAATTGTTATACCTTTTTTAAACTTTAAGTTGCTCCAACTCGAGTGAATATCTAGTCGCAACAAAAGAGGTACTATTTATTATCGAGCAACGGGCAAACAATTATTCCTCGACTCAAAATGAATAAACCCGATTGTTTACCCTCGTGTTCAGTTTATTATCAATTCAAACCATAATCACCAATCCAATAATAATGTTTACTTTTTCAGTTTATTTTGGCCACAAATCATGCGTACAACTAGTTCTTTGATCAAGTATTTGAAAGCTTTTGGATGAAGCTTTATTCCTGTCTTAATATTTTTTTTGGCGGCTTTAGTCCTTTTCCCCCCAAAGTCTTGGAAACCGTCCATCTACATACAATACTTTGGGTAACCCTTAACCCAAAAAATAAACCACACAAAAAAAAATAAAAAAAAAATGTCCATTTACATCTACAACATCTTTATAGCATCGATTGTATACCAAAAAACATGACAGACATAACACGTATTCCTGTACAAAAAGTACTACATCAATGGCTGCAAATGGTTACTTTGAAAATGATGCAGAAGAATACGCGTTTGTGTTAAACAACTATTTGTTGTTTGACGCAGTTATTGATGCTTTCGGGGAGGAACCCATTTCAGAATTTGGGTCCTATAAGGAGGTAGATACGAGGATGAGGAAAATAATTTTGAACTGGCTCCAAACAAAAGACTTTTACTGGGATGAGGTTTATGGAATGAATGATCCGGAGGAGGACGACGAAGATGAAGATGATGAGGAGGCTGGAGATGACGAGGATGATCAACAGGGTGTGAGGTGGAGCGTACAAATGTGCTAGTGCAGCAAAACCAGGAGGAGCAACAACTTGGGTTTCAAGCCCCTTATGATCCGAAACAGGATTAGCCGTCTTGAAATTTTGTTTCAACAAGTCAAAGCCAGGAAGGAAATGAAGGAAAACAGGGAAGAGAGCTGTGGTTCTAACAACTTGGTTTGAAATGGGGTGGGTGGAGCAGTTCACGATGATGGTTTTTTTATTATTATTATTATTATTAGGGCTTTTTCTTTGTTTTGTTTGTTTTCGTTTTTTCATCTTTTGTTTTTAGGTCGGATAATTAGATCTATGGTTGCAGTGTTATGAATGTTTGTTGGGTTTAAAAAAATATTAATGAAAAACTAGCAGTTGCAATTGACTTTCTGGTGTCAACCATGAGATAGTGCTTCTAACCGTAACCAACATGTTAGATTTATGTTGTTACGTCTACAATTTATATTGGAATGGTTAAGAATTATGGTCCGTTAGTACATGACATATTGCCCAAATATGGCATTTAGATGCCCATATTGCATATTGCAAATTACAGGGTGGCCTTAAAGTCCAAAAGAAACTGGCCAATTACATCATTATTACAACATAAAAAGGTTGCCTGATGAACTAAACCGAATGGCCAATTAACTAAAACTGTGGCCCACTAAACAAGTGGCTCTAATTTTACAAAAGCATGACCTACTAGCAGTTCTGCAGTTGTAGTCAAGTACAAAAGTTGGTGTAAAGTGGAAAATTTACTCTAAAAAACGTGTCATCATTTCGTTCTTGTCTTCTATCACTAGCAGTAGTTAATATAACCAACAGTTGAAAGTATACAACCAACTCAGTTTTATTATTTAAAATAACTAGCGGTAGTAAAAATAACTAGCAGTTGTATGTATACAACCATTTCATTTTATAATTTGAGATATTTTATTTAAGTAATCGAGCATAAAAGTAGTGTCGTATTTTTTAACGTTTAGGAAAGTCACATAAAGTTCGAAATAATAAACTCAAATCAATGTAACTCTAGACATCTGATAACCTGAAGTCGTTATGTGTTTACGTCAAACTCAACATGTTGATGATTTTAATAAGTGATGGTCTATAAAATAGTTTTGTTCCATCATAGAATAAATGTAGTCGGAGGTAATAACAACTACGCAAATATATTGACTCAGTTATAACCACTTTTAATTTATCGTTTTATTAACCAAGGCAAAGATTTACTTTGAATATTTACTGCTAAAATTATTAAAGTAAACACTCACATATGCACAGGTACGACATTAAGTGCAGCATAATATTACAGCTTGGCCATTGTAGAAAGAACTGTACATGTCGAATGTAAAATATTAGTTGGGCTGTGTGCCACAAATAGTTGGCCAGCTAACTAAAAAAATTGCCCAACGTTTGTAACTAGTTGCCCAATAAAACCGTAACTAGTTGCCCAAAAACTTTTTTGCGTTGTAACTTGTTGCCCAATAAAACTGTTTTATGCATGAGACAAACCTCAGTAACTCAATATTTAATAAATTCAACTAGTCACCACTTGAGTACACCTAGTACTAATTTTTATTTTGACTGAAATGCAAATAAAAAACATTCAACCACCAACCATTTTGCACACATCACCGCTGTACTATATGTACTATAGCAGTTGCCATGTGTACACTATATTAGTTGCCCAAAGTACTATTTTCTAGCAAAGAGTTAGCAAACTCGTCATAAAAATAGATTGTGGGTGGGTTGTGATCCACTTGTCCATGGGAAATGCACAAATGTCATAACTTGTTTGTCGAATTTTTGTGTCTCGATAATGTATGACGCTAACGGTTGCTTTTGCTGATTATATATGTTACTAAAACACTTATTATTATTTATTTTTTTATCTTTTTTAGTGAGAGTGTTAGAAAAACAAACATAACAAGTGTCCCAAAATTGTTTAGTCTAAGTGTCTAACAATGTCTACTGCCATGGTTATATGTGATAAATTACTAAAAGAGATTACGATCGCGCACTATAGGGATGAATTGGATGTTGCTTTACGTGAAGAAGCAGATCAAATGAGGAAAGTTGTTGAAATTAGGGCCCGTGTCAACCGTAGACAGCTAATGATAGCGGAAGTCGAGCTTCTATGCGGTTTGGATTGTTCGTTGGCAACTATTAATCACCTCCTAAGGATGCAAAATGAGGATCTGGCAGAGAGTTCCAAACTACTTCTTACTTTGTTTAAGAAACATGACCGTGTTAAAGACCTGAATGGTTTCATCCAAAAGTTGGAGTCAATGGAGATTTGATGTGCTATGTATTGCTTACTTTGGAGCCGGTGGCTTTTGTTTGTTAGGGGATCGTTGTAATATTTTTGAGTCACTTGTCTCATCTTGTATACTCTGTCTATGTTATGTTAACCTATGGATTTGATCCCTTTTATGTTACTTGTATATATTTGTGGATCAAGTATCGGTATGTATTCTGCTATGGAGTTGTTCAATTGTGTGCGATATAGTAAGTCATGTTACAAAAAAAAATAAATAAACAAAATAATAAGCAAAATAAAAAAATAAAAAAACTAAACTTACTGCTAAAGTAAAGACCGATTTACATGTACCAAAAAAAAATGTATTTACTTAAAAAAAGTCATAATGTGGGTGTGTACTTGTTTGGGCTTCTTACCAAGTTGTGGATGCGTGGAAAGAGAGATAACTCTTCTAATAATGTGTGTAGTCTGACATTTTGTGTCTCGATAATAGAAAGAAGATGACGGGTTGAGTTACATGCTTATTTATGTATTATGTATTAAAATAATAATCCTTATTATATCCAAAAGAAAGAAAAAAGAAGAGAGAGAGAGAGCGATAACTACGCAAGAAATAAATTGTAACAACTGCTACAAGTGTTACAACCGCTTGGTCATGACATAGTTTAGACCCACACAGAGCGTCATTCGGAAACCCCTAACATTCAGTTGCAATCAAGTTCGAGATAAACAAGAATGGCCGAGCATTTTGCTAGAAGTCACAACATGATTGCGCTTTTGAAAAAACAAAGGAGGCTACAGGTTTGAACAAATTATTGATTTCCAATGCACACCCGCGGTATGCACTCACCGCCAAACCTGTTATCTACGCTTTGTTGTATGAAGCAGCTGGTCTAATCGCAAAGACTAAAACTATTGGTGAGGAAGTACAAATCCATGGTAGCGCATATGGCATGTGTGATAATTATTACTGAGGCATCAATTAGAGAGATCTTCTCCCAGATGATGCCGACGTGTTGTGTGTTTGGATAATGATACCATTTTTGAAACACTACCGCTTTTGGGGTATGGAGGTGAATTAGGACCAAAATTAAATTTTTTTAAACCACTGTTCTCCCACAATGGAAATTCTTGATCCATACCATATTGCAGTGTCTAAGTCCAAAGACAACTTCCTCGAATGAGTTTAGTACAAACAAAGCATCTTTTGTGATTTGTGTAGCTCTTAATAAGAAATTCAATTTATCCAAAATGATATTTGATGGTTTAGTCAAGAATTTGTTGGATACGCATGCAAAATATTATATTTATCCAAGGTTTTTACAACTGCTATTTGACAACCGCTTTGAGACACCACCCAAACATTCAAAAACTTGGCCTGTCCCTTCTCACACTCAAAAACTTATGACTCACATGAGAAGACAGGGCAATAATTTTGATGGGACACTAACACCATTGTTCCCACACATGGTGCTGTCAGCTTAGAATTTGGGGAAGGATCGTGAAGTCCCTCCTCAATCCCAAAACACACCCGGACGCTTTTCCTTCTACATCCCAAACCAATGAAACTTCAAATTGAATCAATTCCAAAGGAACAAGTTCTCGATGAACCCACCCAAGCGGAAAATATGGGGATCTTTTCTGCTCATGGTAGGCAAGAGATGAGGTCTCGTGACACCTCTAAGATTCACCTCACCGAGTTAACACAATTGGAAGATGTGATGCCGGGTCCGATATTAAATAACCGTGAAAAGTGTGATCAACTATGTAAAATGTGTATGTGAATTAACAAAGAAAACTTCAAAGACAACATGCGATTTAAAATATTTGAATAGGAAGTTTAAGCCGGTTAGAGAAGAAAAAGGCAGTACCACAAAAATAAAACATTTGCAAGGTTCTAAAACACGTAGTTGAGTAATTTCGAAGAAGCAAGTTGTGATCATGCGGAGGATACTACCAAT
>OU343220.1:64999213-65043503 GCA_910596185.1 Chrysanthemum makinoi | reverse complement strand
CCTTTTGATGATAGAATTATTTGCTTTTCCTCATAAAAATAAATTCCTCAGTATATGATAATCGATGTGGTATTCACATATGTAATACATCAGTAGGGACTTAGAGGAGCAAGGAAGTTTCGCCTATGGACAACAATACCCTGCACGCTGGTAATGGAGCACACGCATTCAAGGAAGCTATAGGCACGCTTGATTTAGTTTTACCTTCTAAGTTTAGTAATCGCTATTAAACGATTGTTGCCACGCACCTTCCATTGTTGGGTGTCGTTTCTTCGCTTTCCTTTGTTAAAAAGATATTGGTTTCGTTCATACATTTAATGATTATGGAATTTCTGCTTCTTTTTAAATGTGGTGTTTTTTACTTTAATGTTATTCCAAAGAAATGGTGTGTTTAAAATTGATTTGCATGATAATGTGATTGATAAAAATAACCTGTCTTTTAGCATCAATAATATAAGAATCAAAGGTGATTTGGATTCTTCATTTCTTTGGCATTGTAGACTTGCTCATATAGGCAAGAAATGTATGCAATGCCGCAATACTACTGCTTGCAAGACATCAATGATTAATTATTTGATAAATGCGAATCTTGCATATCTGGGAAGATGACCAAGAAACCTTTTACAAATAGTTTAGAAATGGCTTCTCGATCTTTTGGATACATACCGACGTATGTGGAACCACTAAGACATGTGTCAAGGTAAGGGTGCGAACTACTTAACCTTTTCTTGATGATTTCACAAGTTATTGTTATGTTTATTTACTTAAACATAAACATGAAGTCTTTGAAACATTTAAGGTTTTAAGAGTGAAGTAGAACTGCAACTAGGAAAGAAGATTAAAGATCTTCGATCCGATAGAGGTGGTGAATATTTAAGCCAAGAGTTTAAAGATTATCTATCGAAAAGTGGTATCGTCCAGAACTCACATCTCCATATACTCCACAACAAAATGGTGTATCTGAGAGGGAACGTACACTAGACATGGTGCGATCGATGTTTAATCTTACAACTCTTCCCTTATCCTTTTGGGATTATGCTTTGGAACCGGGCTCGTCAGATATTGAATATGGTTTCAACTAAGAAGGTTGATAAGACTCCTTATGAAGTGTGGTATGGGAAAGCTCCCAACTTGTCTGACTTAAAGGTTTGAGGTTGTGAGGCGTTTGTTAAACGTGACTCACTGATAAGCTGCAACCTAGATCAAGTATGTATCTTTGTAGGATGCCCAAAGGAAACTATGGGTTACTACTTTTACTTTCCACCTGAAAACAAAGTAATTGTTGTTAGGTATGGAGAATTCCTTGAAAGGGATCTCATATCTCATGAATCGAGTGGGAGAGTTTATGATCTGAAGATGATCTAGGAGAAGATACAACACCTTCTCGAAAACACCTAGCCAACCTCAAGTAGAACACGAAAGTCAGGCTCCACCAAGTTGAAGTGGTTCCCATTCAGATCCGCAAGGGCTACGCTGCACCTGGCGCGCCTATGTCTCAACGTAGGTTGCAGGAAAATTTGTTAGGGATCTTGGTGAACCTCTAACTATAAAGTCGCCATGATGAGTCCTGAAAAGGAAAAATGGCGAGTTACAATGAATGGGGAAATGCAATCCATGAAAGATAACGAAGTCTGGATAGAGGTTGATTTACCTCCAAATGCTAAAGCAAGTTGGAAGTGGCTCTTTAAGATAAAGACTGACATGGATGGCAATGCACACACCTATAAAGCTCGCCTTGTAGCCCAAGGGTACTCAAACCTATGGGTAGACTAACGAGGAGAGATTTTCTCCGAGCGCACATTAGAGCTATTAGATTCTTATAGCCATAGTCGCCAAGTATATGACTATGAGATATGGCAAATGGATGCCAAAACCGCCTTCTTAAACGGGTCGCCATTAGAGGACATCTATATGGTGCACCAGGGTTTGTGAATCCAAAGTATCTGAAGCGTGTATGAAAACTTCAAAGATCTATTTATGGATTAAAGCAAGCATCAAGGCAATGGAACAAGAAGTTTGATGAAGAAATCAAGAAATTTGGTTTCACTCAAAATTTTGATGAGCCATGTGTGTATCACAAAGCTAGTGGGAGTAATGTTATTTTCCTTTTCTTATATGTCGATGACATATTGATCATGGGAAAAGACATTCCAAGTATGCAAGATATAAAGTCTTATCTTGGAGAGTGCTTTTCTATAAAGGACTTGAAGCGATTTATTCTCGGGAATCAAGATCTACCGAGATAGATCATAGGCTAATTGGACTAAGCCTAAATGCTTACATTGATAAAATATTGAAGAGATTCAGTATGCAAAATTCCAAGAAGGATTTTTTGCGATGCAAGTTGAACATGGCTTAAGTAATAAACTATGCGCGTCAACACCTGAAGAGGTGGCATACATGAATAAAGTTCCTTATGCTTCGACTGTAGGATCTATCATGTATGCTGTAAGATGTACAAGGCCTGATGTGGCGTTTGCACAAAATATCACATGTCGGTATCAACAGAACCAGGTGTGAAACATCATAGGCCGTTAAGAACATTCTTTAGTATCTAAGGGCTACTAAAGAAATGTTTCTAGTGTATGGAGGAAATCCAAATGCAGAACTTGATGTTACAGTTTTTTGGCCTGCGTCTTTCCAAACGATAAAGATGATACGAAGTCTCAAACTGGTTATGTCTTTGTCATTAATGGAGGAGCAATTGACTGGAAGAGCAAGAAGCAAACAACGGCGATGTATGTTTATTACTGTAAGCTGAGTACATAGTCGCTCGTATCGATGGAATGTTTGATTAGGAAATTCATTTCAGGACTCGGAGTAATGCCCTCAATTGAATTACCTTTAAATGTGTATTGTGACAACTCAGCTGCAATAACATTTGCCAATGAGCCCGGAGTCATGAAGGCGCCGCATTTTTCGTCGATATCACTATGCTGCAGAACAAGTCGACATAGGGGAAATCAATCTACTCAAAGTTCATACAGATGATAATCTAGTTGATCCCTTTATGAAGCCTTTCCAAAAGAAAACTTACTGACCATGCTAATGGGATAGGACTTCGTTTAGCTAGTAGTTTCATGCAGATCTGTGATTAGTATTTGGATAAAGGATGTTATGAACAAATATTACTTTAATGAAATAAAATAGTTGTTTATGTTTATTTTTCATTTTCTTAATATTATATCCTATATTTGCATGTTTAATCCGTGAATAACTTATGTTATTCTAAATAGTCCGCTGTCGATCAATGATGTGGGAATGTCATTGAATTAAGACAAATATGAGATTTGGTAGAATATACTTTTAAAGTATATTGATGCGTGGGACATACCAGATTCACATGATATTCAATGAATGAATATAGGACTCATCCCAACTTTACATGATGATACTTTATGGATCTTTGTCATTAAGTATATCATGAAGTGTTTATCCTCAATTTGAGACCAGATAACCGATATGAATGTAGTGCATTTGTGTAAGATAGTCTAACGCTATCCGTGAATCGGGTAGTTATAAGGGCTGTTTTCGGAAGTGTTGCAAAGTTCATGAGTTATGTTTGTAGTCAAGAGAATTTGTTCTTTTGAATTTGTTTCAAAGCATAATACTATATTTGGGCCCCTCGTAGGTTGACAAGATGTTTGTATGGCCATACCCAAGATCTATCCGAATACGCTCAGATGATTTGGTAATCTTGTTCAATCGAATACAACGAGAAACAAAATGTTAACTTATGAAATGACTTGATCCATATTCATATTTAATGTAGTATTAGTAACAAAAGGATAAGTAAAAATGATGAATCATTAAATGGTTTTTCCAGAAGACCATACTCGATTTGATCTGGGGCATTGCGTGTGAAAGCTAGGCTAACTGATGTCATTACTATATTTAGTAATATCCAAGTGGGAGCTGAAAGGTTTTATGGATATTTAAATATATGTATGTCCGATTCAACTCGAGACTGGATTGCACACATTACGTATGAGAATTGATGTAAAGAATTAATATAAATAAAACGTTATTATTATTAATTATTAGTCACGAAATAAAACATAACGATAGTTAAATAATTAACGAGGTTTAGCTAACGGTCGTTAAATATAAACTATAAGGACTAGAGATGAAATTACAAGTCGGAAAGTTCTAGAATCCCTTGGGATTGCCTTTGCCGATCGGTTGGGTTCCAAACCCAATACCACACAACTTGGTCACCAAAGTTACCTATAAATACAATCCATTGTATTCATTCACAACTTAATCTTGGATCACCAATATACCTAATTTCCTCATCCTCTCCCCTTTGTGTGTGGCGGTCGAAACACCCAAACTCCAAGGGTTTTCGATTTTGCTTAACTCGAAGACACAAGTGTTTGGTTTTATTTGTGATTCAAGGAACTAGCTTTTCCACATCAAATCGCTATTAGTACGTGTGTACAAGAACGAAGAACAAGCACACTTGAGCTTGTAATCCTTGGTGGTCGATTTCTTGTTTGGGTCGATTTGTATAAACCCTTAAGTTAGGGTTTTGGGTTTTTGGTTCTTGTTCAATCAACGTTTGATTCTTGAATTGCTAAAAGGTACGCTTTCTTATTCGGGTTAATTACTTACATATATTATTCCTAGTTCTTCCGCTGCATGCTTTGATGATGTTATTTGATTGATATAATTGTTATGAGTATTAAATCCCAACAATAAAGCTAGATTTTCCTGTACCCGAAGGACCATAAAGTAAGTAGCTTCGCTTCCAAACACGCCTAATCGATGATAATACTGTTCAGCTTTCAGAAATGACTCTAAATCAGATTTTATAACCTTTTTCTGCTCCAAGTCGAGCAACGAAGTATCTATCGTTGCAGGATGATTAAAAGGAAAGATATCCAACCGCCCGCTTTCTAGTGAATTCTCACCATTGATGTAGAGCTTAATTTGCTTGTTCTTTTGCTCGATCTCATCGACAACGTTATGAATATGTTGAAGGTAACGAGATAATATTCTCTTTTCTTTTTTCGCATTTTTAGTAATATGCAATTATGCTCGAAGCCAAAAATTCTTGATCCCAGATACGACTGGGATCATGTGATTTTCTGTAGTTGTGGTATCGATCACGAGATTAATCTCGTTAGGTTTGTTGATAGCTGAAAATAAGCTAACAAAGTCGGAATCTTCAGCTGAAGGTAGTGAGTTAAGATACATAAGTATCTTATGGTACACTTGGTTTTGTTGCATGTTTTGGCTGAATTTTGGGATTTTGTAAAGTTGATGAGCATGAAAATGCTCTTCAAATAATCTCCATTTATCGCGCAAATAGTGTCCTATGGCTGCATGCGGCAATACTCATGAAACTAACCAGAAACCGATTATCACGACCATAAACACGAGTAATGTAAGCAAAACCATATTTTGGTAAGAACGAAATAAAAGCTGCAAATGTTGATAATCGATGCCAACGCTGATAATGAAATAACTTTGATTTCAGTATATTTGTGATGATGAAAGAGGGATTATGCTTTTGGGAGATGGCTTTTAAGAATGAAGTTAAAGGTTTTATAAGTCAAGCAAGAAGATATGAGTTTTAAATAAGTTACACGGTTTTGCAACATCCTCTAAAATATTCATAACATAACTAGACTAACTTTGTTGGTATATGATTATATACTTTCTAAGAAAAACAGAAGCTAACAACCAAATATAGATTAAAATAGTAAACAAAATAATGCAAAGCTGTTAGGTGAAATTATTAGTTGTAAAAACTATACTGTGCATGATGTTCAATTGAAAATTCAATGATTCTCAAATCAAGCACATTTTGTTGACTAAACTAACGAGAAATTGACATGTTTAAACGTTTGGCCCAATTATTTTCAATCTTAGACTAGTTTTCAAGGTTCATAGTTTTGACCCTCATTAATATGGATTACGTACTCAAATCCATATTTTCTGTGTTCAAAGCCTGGAAATATTTACTTAGTTTTGTAGAATTATGGCAAAAAATTTGAATTAAATCTTTTTGGATGAAACGTAAAATTTGCTAACTCTGAAATTATATAGTACGTACATGTGCAACTAGCAAGTTAATGACATCATATGCTACTACATTTCGACCTTGAGTCCCACATAGGTCAAAGATGGAAATTTTTGATAGTTAATATACCATAGTGTGTATAGATCATATGTGTTAAGATTAGTATTATGTTTTCAAACTTTGCATCTGTTGCTCCTAAATTAATAAATACAGTAATAGTTGATACAGTGTTTGAAAATTTGTATAATTCCAATGTTTTACTCTTTTCATCTAAACTTTTGCCGAGAAACATTTTAACGTTAGGGGATGTTGGCGACGAAAGGAATCATGAAAAGGAAAGAGAACAATTTGCCATGTTTGTTGCACCTCGAGAATGGAAACATAGGGTACTGATTCCATTCCCAACCTTTAATTCGATTCTTTAAAAAAAGCGAAGAATGGCTGAGAATGGAAATTAACAAAGGAGTCATTCTCCCACTTTATTCCAGTGTGAATCAGATATCCTCTCAAAAAAAGGGGTATAAATACCGAAAACTATCACTGCCCTCAAATTGTAATTTATCCCAAACAATGGTTATTCATCTATTTGATTATGTTTTTTCATTTATACAAATAAAAAATAGTTAGCAAACCCTTGTCAATTTGGTCAATACTCACAATCTGTGACAATTGACTTGTTCATGAACCATTGAGCCACTTTGATTACAATCTACAACTATGTTCTCTTATCAAAGTTAAATAATTAATTCAAATCTTTTATTGGATAATATACATAAGATTATAATTCATTAAAATCTGCTACAAACATTTATTTGTGATATTGGAGGTTCATTTTTTTATGTTGTTGTGGATCTGGAACAAAGTTGTATGATTGTAGGGATGTGATCTTACATTTCCAAACACCGATGCAGAATTGTCAAGCATGTGAGTAGTTAAACTTTTCTTTTTTAAATCTCATTTTTATTTTCATGTTCAGTTGGTTACAACAATTAAAAGCTTTGATATATTAGGTTCCATTATGATGTTCTTTACACAATGAGAAAAACAAATCAAAACAAACATATTAACTTAATTTGTATACAATTAGTATCTAGAAAAGATAACAAGTGATTAATTACATTTTCATTCTGCAGCGTGTCATTCTATGCCTAAACCAAACATTAGAATCAATTTTTAAACCTTTTCACTATTTGATTCTATACTTTCACCAAACATGAGAATACGTTCTTTATCTGTGGGCTCTTCCTTTCTATTCCATTCTCTACTATATTTCCATTCTTCACTCATTCACTGCACCAAATACTCCCTTATGATTTAGATTTTATATTTATTATATTTCTTATGGTTATAAGAAATGTCTATTTAAAAGGTAACCCTAAAAGGTTATTATAGTCCTTTCTATTCCAAGTATCTCGAGGCTCGAGGCACTCGTACTAAACAATAAACAAGAAATGTTCGCGTTCATTAAATAAAAAGTTACATCTAATCATGGTAATGTATAAATTCAATTAACGTGTATTAGATGCATTTTCACAATTTAAATGAAAAGAGTGAGTTAAATTAATATACCTAAGAGCATCCACAATCAAGTTTTTAAAGACTTAATGCATTTAATGCATTAAATGAATACTACAATTAATAACTAAGACTTGAAAGAATTTGGAAGAATGACCTGAAGTGTATAAAGCTTTTGTAAAAAGCTTTTCAAATTTGAATACAATGCTAAAAACCTCTCTAAAAAAGCTTTTAAAATAAAAAGTTATTTGTTTTTGCATTGGAGATGCTCTAAGAGGTCCTCCGTGTTATACTCTTTTCTATAAAAATTGACATGTTTGAAGTTTGAGCCGGGTTTTTTCAATTTTAAAATAGTTTTTGAAATACATAATTTGACCTTTGTTAATATCTATTACATATTCAAGTTCCGTATTTCTTTGTTAAAAGCTTGGAAACTTTTACTTTGTCTTGAAGAACTATGACCGATAATTTCAATGAAGTATTACTGGATGACATAAAATTAGTTAAGCATGAGATTATGTTTTAAACATGCAGCAAGTCAACACTATCATTTCAATTTTGAGTCCCACATAGGGCGAAGAAGAAAATTTTTGGTAGCATGTATACCACCGTGTGTAGGGATTGGTTGTGTTGTGTGTAATGTGTTTTTAAGCTTTGTTGAATGTTCTCCGCTTCATATTTAGCGGAGTAACTTTTCAATGCTTAAAAATTTATATAGCACTAAACTTTTATTTCTTTTAAACCGCAATAATTTTTAAGATCAGATGAATTTCTATTTACTAGGTGCCAAAATGAAAGCGCCACATCTGACATTTGTCGCTTAATATGCTACTAGATACAGTTTTTTATATCCAAAGGATTTGGTGATACGAAGATTACCGCAGATTATTGTCAATTTCCTAGTGTTGGAGCTATTTGCTTAAGCAAACAGCAAATGAGATCTTGTACATTTTGCTGGCTGAATAGGAATTTTACAAATATCATTTCAACCTTGAGTCCCACATAGCTTGAAGAAAGGAAATTTTGCAAGCTAATAGACCAAAGTGCGTAACAATCATTTGTGTTCCGATTAGTGTTATGTTTTCAACCAGTAAGCCCCATATCACTAAATATATAGATTTGAGATATGTAAAATTTAGTGTATTAAGATATGCTGTTTGAAAATTTATATAAGTTTGAACTTTTTATTTCATTTTATAGCTGCAAGATCGACTTTTTCTTTAGGGAGTATTCCTTTTAGAAGCTATATGGATGAATTGTCTAGGTAACAAAATGATAGTCTCAGATTTATAGCAAATAAAAGAAGTGCTTGGAGTTCATTTAATAGAGACAAATAATTCAAGTTAGTTCTAAAATCCAAGTATTTGTCTTTGTAAATATATATGTTTAATTCTAATCATTAAAAATTAGAAATGATGACAGAATATAGTATGAAGCATATTCAAACATCTTGTATCTGTAATATGAAGATTACCATAAATCTTTTCACTTTTTTTTTCTCATTAACTGATAATGGCTATGTTTGCACATGAGATTATGGAGAGATTATTCTTATTTTAAAAAAATAAGCTACTCGAAAATAATTTTTTGTTGGGAGAGAACTTATAAGAGATTATAAAAATAATCTTCATGATCTCTGAATAAAAGTTACTTCATGTAGTTTACAAAAATAATCTCTTTTATAATATTTTCAACAACAAACCACATCATCCAAGAACAACATAATCTATTTTTACCAAACATACCCAATGTCTTTTCCTATTTGAGTTTTACAAATAGATTAATTCTATACATTTGCTATTAAACTATTGGTATGTTTGGCAAAAATATATTGTGCTGATGTTGGTGGTGTTGCTGATGTTAGTGTGGTGTTGTTTCAAAAAAATTATAAAAAGAGATTATTTTTATAAACTATTGAAGTAACCTTTTATTTTCAGAGATTATGGAATATTATTTTTAATAATCTCTCTTATGTTCTGTCTGTCAAACAAAGATTATTTTTTTAAAAAATAAACATAATCTCTTCATAATCTCGTGTGTCAAACATAGCCTATAAGATTTATCAAGCTGTATAAAAGTGGTGCTTTTTGCTTAAAGAAATAACAAATGACATCTTGTACATTAAGTTTGCTAATAAGTAATGTGAATTTTACATGAGAAACTAACTTAGATAAGAACTTATGCACCAAACAACTTCGACACATTTAAATGTCTCGAGTTTTCCTTCTCTAATCCTTCGAAATCTACAAACTCCTTCTTACTATGTTTCTCCATAATAACCCGTAGAACCTCTTACTATGTTTCAAGATCTACAAACTCCTTCTTACTATGTGATTCTTCAACGGTCCTAGCCGAACCACTATGCATCAATCTTGTGGGTAGGCCAACTGATCCACCATGACCAAGTAAACCCAACGGCACTCCAAGTGCACCACCAACCAAAACACTATATATGTTTCAATCACAAAGGTGAAACTTCGTCCATACTATTATCAGCTAGTTTCACCTTTACATCAGTATTTGACTTCAACGCGCTAATGACAGTTTTAATAGCTCGAGTAGTGACCCGCGGTTAAAAATCATTATCTCACCAATCTCGGCCGGGCTCAACTTAGCCCCGGTTTGAATAATCTCATCAACTTGTGGAAATAACTTATGCTCTTTTACCCCTAAGTGATTATTAGCAAGCGTCTTAAAGCACTAAAATCACATAAAGGATACTCCACATGAACATCTACTTTACCAAGGCCTTAAAACAGCATAATCAATCTTTTCTTCAGAAATTAACATGTTTGAAGTCTGACTCCAGTTTTCAGTTGTATGTTATTCAGTTTTAAGTATTCAAGTTTCATACTTGTGTGTGTTGAAAGCTTGAAAACTTTTACTTGGTCTTGTTTTACTGTGGCCAATAATTTTTGATTAAGCATTTTTAGATCACATAGAATTTGTTAACAATGAGATTTTTTTTGAACATGTGCAAGTAGCAAGTCAACTATAGATTACATGAATTCGTTATATATTGCTATCATTTCAATTCTGAGTCCCACATAGATTAATGAAGAAAACTTTTGGTAGCTTATAAATTAACGGAGGACCTAATACAAACATGAAAACTTATATGACTCGAACCTTTTTTCCGCAATTTTTTTTATCGAAAGGATCTGGTGATTTGAAGATTGTCACATATTTTGTCAATTTATTTTTCTCATTAAGAAGTGTTAATGTCGTTTGCTATAAATTTAGTTTCTCGAATTCATAAAGACGGTACGTTTGCTAATAAGCCAGTAAGATTTATTAGACTGCCTATAGTGTTCGAGCTATTTGCTTAAGCAAATAACAAATGAGATCTTGTATGGTTTGCTGGCTGGGAAAATTTTACAAATATCATTTCAACCTTGAGTCCCACATTGCTTAAAGAAGGGAAATTTTGCAAGCTAAAATACCACAGTGGGTGAGTATCATTTGTGTTCCGATTAGTGTTACGTTTTCAAAAGGTATTTGGAGGTTCCGAATATATAAATTTCGGATCTCTTATATACTATTTGAAAATTATATACATTCTGAACTTTTTAATTCTTTTAAAGGATTCCGAATATATAAATTTCGGATCTCTTATATACTATTTGAAAATTATATACATTCTGAACTTTTTAATTCTTTTAAAGGATAATATATGTGGAGGCCACCAAAGTATTATGTTTTTAACGTATAGGTTGTCTGTTTATTGAAACTAACTTAAAGGTTACCAAACTATTGTTTTCGTTTATACCAATTTCGATAGAATTCAATCTGGAAAACCATTAAATGATAAGAATGAACCTAACATTAACATATTAAAATTATACAAACAAAAAATTAATCACAAATTTCATTTTTATCCTTCAAAATTACTTTTTATAAGAAGGGTATAATTGGTATTTTACACCAAACTTGTCATTTGTACTCCTTAAATAAGTTATACATTGGTTCCTCTATTATGCATTACAATTTCCGGACATAAATTTGACCATACAACTTCGACACATTTACATGTCTCGAGTTTTCCTTCTCTAATCCTTTGAAATCCACAAACTCCTTCTTACTATGGTTCGACCATAATAACCCGTAGAACCTCTAACTATGTTTTGAAATCTACAAACTCCTTCTTACTATGTGATTCTTCAACAATTCTAGCCGAACCACTATGCATCAATCTTGTAGGTATCCCAACTGAGCCACCATGACCAAGTAAACCCGACGGCACTCTAAGTGTGCCACCAACCGACACACTATGTGTCGGCCTCAAAGGTGAAACTTTGTCCTTAGTATTATCAGCTGGTTTCACCTTTACATCAGCATTTGACTTCAATGTGCTAATGACAGTTTTAATAACTCGAGTAGGTGACCCGCGGTTAAAAATCATTATCTCACCAATCTCGGTCGGGCTCAACTTAGCCCCGGTTTGAATAATCTCTTCAACTTGTGGAAACAACTTATGCTCATTTACCCTTAAATGAAAATTAGCAAGCGTCTTAAAGCGCTAAAATCGCAAAAAGGAAACTCCACATGAACATCTACTATACCAAGGCCTTAAAACAACAGAATCAATATTTTCTTTAGAAATTACTACATGTTTGAAGTCTGACTCCTGTTTTCAGTTTTATAATATTCTTCAAAGAGTGTTGATAGGCACACTCTTACTTTTGATCTACACACTCCAATGTACAATCTTCAGAAGCATCATACGATAAATGTACAACTGCTTAAAGCACAGTTTGGAGTGTGCAAATCAAAAATGGGAATGTGCAAATCATTAGGCTACTTGAAAGTTCATAATTTTACCCTTGTTAATATCATTTCGTATTCAAGTTTCATACTTGGAGTTGAAAGCTTGAAAGCTTTACTTGGGGTGTTTCTTTTTATGTTAATTAAAGTCTTAATGGAGATAGTGCCATACATATAATTTCTTTTCTGTTAAATGATACAGCCTATGGAAAGAGAAATCAAATGGGTGGTGCCCTCCCCATTTTGGATCCGAAAGGGGCCCACCCACTTAATCCAGAAAATAAAAAACAAGCCCTAAGTCTTGTTTTACTGTGGCCAATGCAATAATTTGATTAAGCATTTTTGGATCACATAAAATTTGTTAACTATGAGATTATATTTTTGACATGCAAGTAGCAAGTAACTATAGATTACATGAAGTCGTTATATATTGCTATCATTTCAATTGTAAGTCCCACATAGGTTTAAGAAGAAAAATTTTGGTAGCTTATACACCACTGTGTGTTGGATCAGTTGTGTTATTACATGAATTACTATTTACTAGGTGCCAAAATGAATGTCACATCTGACATTTGTCGCGTAATATGTTAATAGATACAGTTTATATCCAACGGATCTGGCGATGTGAAAATTACCACAGATTCTTGTCAATTTCATTTTTTAAAGACGGTACATTAGCTTTGCTTAAGCAAATGACAAATGAGATCTTGTACGGTTCGCGGGCTGAATAGGAAAGTTCTAGAGATATCATTTCAACCTTGAGTCCCGCATAGCTTAGTGAAGGGAAATTTTGCAAGCTAATATACCACAGTGGGTAAGGTGTTGGAATTTTATACTCATAACAATTATATAAAACAAATAACATCATTAAAGCATGCAGCGAAAGTAACTAGGAATAATATATGTAAGTAATTAACCGAACAAGAAAGTGTGTACATTTTAGCAATTCAAGAATCAAACGATGATTGAACAAGAACCAAAACCTAAAACCCTAATTATAGGGTTTATATATTCGACCTATACAAAAGTCGACCACCAAGATTACAAGCTCAAGTGTGCTTGTTCTTCGTTCTTTGTACACACGTCTTATTAGCAATTTGATGTGAAAAGCTAGTTTCTTAAACACTTATTTCTTTGAGTTAAGCAAAATAGAACACCCTTGGGGTGAGGGTATACGACCGCCACAAAAGGGGAGAGGAAGAGAGAATTAGGATATTGGTGATCCAAGATTAAGTTGTGAATGAATACAAGGGATTGTATTTATAGGTAACTTAACTTGGTGACCAAGTTTGAGTGGTATTGGGTTTGGAACCCAACCGATTGGCCAAAGGCAATCCCAAGGGGATTCTAGAACTTTCCCGACTTGTAATTTCATCTCTAGTCCTTATAGTTTATATTTAACGACCGTTAACCAAACCTCGTTAATTATTTAACTATCGTTATGTTTTATTTCATGACTAATAATTAATAATAACATTTTATATATTAATTATTAACATCAACTCTCATACGTAATGTGTGCAATCCCGAAGTCTCGAGTTCGAATCCGGACATACATATATTTAAATATCCATAAAACCTTTCAGCTCCCACTTGGATATTACTAAATATAGTAATGACATTGGTTAGTCTAGCTTTCACACGCCAATGCCCCTAGATCAAATCGAGTATGGTCTCCTAGAAAAAACCATTTAATGATTCATCATTTTTACTTATCCTTTTGTTGCTAATACTACATTAACTATGAATATGGATCAAGTCATTTCATAAGTTAACATTCTGTTTCTCGTTGTATATAATTGAACAAGATTACCAAATCTTCTCGAACGTATTCCGATAGATCTTGGGTATGGCCATATAAACATCTTGTCAACCCTACGAGGGGCCCAAATATAGTACTATGCTTTGAAACAAATTCAAAGGAACAAATTCTCTTGACTACAAACATAACTCATGAATTTTGCAACACTTCTGAAAATAGCCCTTATAACTACCATTTACGGATAGCGTTAGACTATCTTACACAAATGCACTACATTCATATCGCTTATCCGTATCTCAAGTCTGAGGATAAACACTTCATGATATACTTAATGACAAAGATCCAAAAGTATCATCATGTAAAGTTGGGATGAGTCCTATATTTAATTCATTGAATATCATGTGAATCTGGTATGTCCCACGCATCAATATACTTTAAAAGTATATTCTACCAAAACTCGGATTTGTCTTAATTCAATGACATTCCCACATCATTGATCGACAATGGACTATTTAGAATAACATAAGTTATTCACGGATAAAACATGCAAATATATGATATAATATTAAGAAAATGAAAAATAAACATAAACAACTATTTTATTTCATTAAAGTAATATTTGTTCATAACATCCTTTATCCAAATACTAATCACAGATCAGCATGAAACTACTAGCTAAACGAAGTCCTATCCCATCAGCATGGTCAGTAAGTTTTTCTTTTGGCAAAGGCTTCGTAAGGGATCACTAGATTATCATCTGTTTGAACTTTGAGTAGATTGATTTCACCTATGTCGACTTGTTCTCGAACATAGTGATATCGACGAGGAAAATGTCTGGCGCCTTCATGACTCCAGACTCATTGGCAAATGTTATTGCAGCAGAGTTGTCACAATACACATTTAAAGGTAATTCAATTGAGGGCATTACTCCGAGTCCCAAAATGAATTTCCTAATCCAAACAACTTCCATCGCAGCTTCTGAAGCAGCTATGTACTCAACTTCTGTAATAGACATTGCAACCGTTGTTTGCTTCTTGCTCTTCCAAATCCAACTGCTCCTCCATTAATGACAAAGACATAACCCGTCTGAGACTTATCATCTTTATCGTTTGGAATGACGAATCGCAAAACCTCAGAACATCAAGTTCTCACATCTGATTTCCTCCATACACTAGAAACATTTCTTTAGTAGCCCTTAGATACTTAAGAATGTTCTTAACAACTTGCCGTTGTTTCACACTGGTTCTGTTGATACCGACTGGTGATGTTTTGTGCAAATGCCACATCAGGCCTTGTACATCTTACAGCATACATGATAGATCCTACAGCCGAAGCATAAGGAACTTTCTTCATTTAAGCCACCTCTTCGTGTGTGACGCGCATAGTTTACTACTTAAGCCATGTTCAACTTGCATCGGCAAATATCACTTCTTGGAATTTTGCATACTGAATCTCTTCAATTTTTTATCAATGTAAGCACTTTTGCTTAGTCCAATTAACCGCCTTGATCTATCTCGGTAGATCTTGATTCCCAGAATAAATGATGCTTCCCCTAAGTCCTTCATAGAAAAGCACTTTCCAAGATAAGACTTTACATCTTGCATACTTGGAATGTCTTTTCCCATGATCAATATGTCATCGACATATAAGATAAGGAAAATAACATTACTCCCACTAGCTTTGTGATACACACATGGCTCATCAAGATTTTGAGTGAAACCAAATTTCTTGATTTCTTCATCAAACTTCTTGTTCCATTGCCTTGATGCTTGCTTCAACCCATAAATGGATCTTTGAAGTTTGCATACATGCTTCGAAAACTTTGGATTCACAAACCCTTCAGGCTGCGCCATATATATGTCCTCATCTAGGCGACCGTTTAAGAAGGCAGTTTTGACATCCATTTGCCATATCTCATATTCATAGTACGCAGCTATGGCTATAAGAATCCTAATAGCTCTAATGTCTGCTACAGGAGAAAAAGTCTCCTCGTAGTCTACCCCATAGGTTTGAGTATACCCTTGGGCTACAAGACGAGCTTTATAGGTGTGTGCATTGCCATCCATGTCAGTCTTTATCTTAAAGAGCCACTTACTTCCAAATACCTTAGCATTTGGAGGTAAGTCAACCTCTATCCAGACTTCGTTATCTTTCATGGATTGCATTTCCCCATTCATTGCAACTCACCATTTTACCTTTTCAGGACTCATCATGGCAGCTTTATAGTTAGCAGGTTCACCAAGATCCCCTAACATATTTTCCTCAGCTTCTACGTTGAGACATAGACGCTAAGGTGCACGCGTAGCCCTTGCGGATCTACCGAATGGGAACCACTTCAACTTCAGGTGGAACGAGACTTTCGAGGCTCTACTTGAGGTTGGCTAGTGTTTTCGAAGGTGTTGTATCTTCTTGATCATATTCCGATCATAAACTCTCCCACTGAATTCATGAGATATGAGATCCTTTTCAAGAAAGTCTCGAAACCTAGCAACAATTACTTTGTTTTCAGGTGGAAAGTAGAAGTAGTAACCCATCGTTTCCTTTGGGTATCCTATTTAAGACACACTTAACAGATCTTTGTTGCCTTATCAGCAGAGTCACGTTTAACAAACGCCTCAACCCCGACCTTTAAGTAAGACCAGTTGGGAGGTTTCCCATACCACACTTCATAAGGAGTCTTATCAACCTTCTTAGTTGGAACCATATTCAATATGCGAACAGCAGTTTCTAAAGCATAATCCCAAAAGGATAAGGGAAGAGTTGTAAGATTAAACATCGATCGCACCATGTCTAGCAATGTACGATTCCTTCTCTCAGATACACCATTTTGTTGTGGAGTATATGGAGATGTGAGTTCTGGACGATACCACACTCAGCTAGATAATCTTTAAACTCTTGGCTTAAATATTCACCACCTCTATCGGATCGAAGAGCTTTAATCTTCTTTCCTAGTTGCAGTTCTACTTCACTCTTAAAACCTTAAATGTTTCAAAGACTTCATGTTTATGTTTAAGTAAATAAACATAACCATAACGACCGAAATCATCAGTAAAGGTTAAGAAGTAGCTAGCACCCTTTCTTGACACATGTCTTAGTGGTCCACATACGTCCGTATGTATAACACCAAAAAGATCAGAAGCCCTTTCTAAACTATTTGTAAAAGGTTTCTTGGTCATCTTCCCGGATATGCAAGATTCGCATTTATCAAATGATTCATCATTGATGTCTTGCAAAATCCCATCGTGTTGCAGCTGTTGCATGCGTTTCTTGCCTATATGAGCAAGTCTACAATGCCAAAGAAATGAAGAATCCAAATCACCTTTGATTCTTTTATTAATGATGCTAAAGACAGAATTATTTTTATCAATCACATTATCATGCAAATCAATTTCAAACACACCATTTACTGGAATAACATTAAAGTAAAAACACCATTTAAAGAAACTGAAATTCCATAATCAGTAAATGTATGAACGAAACCAATATCTTTTAACAAGGAAACAGAAACGACACCCCTAACAATGGAAGGTGCGTAATGACAATCGTTTAATGACAGTACTAAACCCGAAGGTAAAACTAAATCAAAAGTGCCTATAGCTTCAACGACTGCATGTGCTCCATTACCCACGTGCAGGTATTGTTGTCCATAGGCAAGCTTCCTTGCTCCTCTAAGTCCTGCGATTGTATTACAAATGTGAGTACCACATCCAATATCATATACCCAGGAATTTATTTTATGAGGAAAAGCAAATAATTCTATCATCAAAAGAGTACTGAAGTCGCAACAAGTGCGATATTTTTATACCTCTTATTAGCATCTCATCAAGGTAGAGTGGACAATTCCTCTTCCAGTGTCCAACCTCGGTGCAGTGATGACAAGCCATATCCTTCTTCGGATTCTCACGCTTTTTGGGAGGGTACTTCTTGGGTTCTTGTTGATAAGTCATAACTTGTTTTCCCTTATCAACTTTACCCTTACCTTTCCTTTTCTTGTTCGCTAGCGGCTTATTAGGCTTAAAAATACTACCCTTCTGGATGGTCAAAACCGCAGGTGTAGGAGCCTTCTTGGGCAAACCTTTCTCTTAAACAATGAGCATTGCATGTACCTCAGCATTTGTCTTCCCGTGCAATGCATATTATAATTGCGCATGAAACCATCAAACTCCTTGTTAAGGGATCTGTTGATAAGGCCAATTTGTATGTCATTGGGGTAGACATAGTTAAGACGCCTGGTCCATGTAACTCATCATTTCCGGCGTGAAACCATGGTTTCCCTTCTCCTTGCTTGCAACTATGAAGAGCATCTATCAAATCATACAGCTCTACAGTTACAGGCTTTTCAAACAACCTTTGCAATTCTTCAAGCATGAGATTAGGGAAGTAATTTTCAAACTGCTTTTGCAAGTTTGGATTCATACTCGAGCATAATCAGGCGACCTCATTATACTTGTCATACTCGATTGCCATGCAGCTACGTGCTTCAGCAGTAGCATCAACTGCAGGTTCAGGAGGACATGGCGTAGTCAAATAATTGAGTCTTTTGGCAACCCTCAAGACAATTCTTAATTGCCGATACCAATCATTGAAATTCGCGCTACCGGTCAATTTCTCTCGATCAAACATAGATTTGAACGACGAGGCTAGTGCAGTAGATTCAGCTTGAGCCATTTCTACAGAATTAAAAGTTCAAAAGTTAGTACTTTCGATAAGTAAACATTCAAGAAAATAAAATACCCTTTGGTCAATATTCATATTAACCATAGAATTTTCCTTGAATTTTGGATCCTCATTATCATAGTTCCACCACATCAGTTGATCTGCTAGTGGTGAAAGTATAGAATAGGTAATCGTTGAAGAACGATAATTGACAAACAAGTTTTCAATTCCAAAAGGTATGGGATTTACAATTTTGCCAAAACAATTAATGCAAAACATAAGCATGTTTCATCCCATCTTATGCCTTAAGTCATAGGTCTCACTAACTAACTTAATTAAGTTGTCTAATTTAGAAACTGCAAATCATAAAGTTGAGGTCTCACACAACAAAATAATTCACCTCGTTATTGTAATCTAGATCAAGGTCTCACATAACTAAATTACAACTTCAAGTGTTTCATATCATTAGATGGCATAAACTTAAATTTAAAGGGTACAATTTTTTTGACGTGTAATCAAAACTTATGTATAAAGAAGCATGCATACAACTTTATGACATAAAATTTTCGAAAAAACTTACATTAAGATTTTAATTACTAAGATTGAATTCAACAAAGTTTTAATCGATGCGTTGAGAAACTTACAACTTTGCACTAAGATGCTTGGTACATAGAATGGTTATACTAGGTAGCTCCAATCGAACTCACGAGGGCGAGGACCGGTAAGCGTTGAAGCATAACCTTAGACATCCATTCAGTCATGTGCGCACTTCTTAAACAACCCCTTTATAGTTTGTTCTAGTGGGTGAGCCGTTCTAACCATTTAGTATAGTCGCATCAATCGATTTAAAGTTCAAGAATTATTCTTAGTTAACAAATCAGTTTCGCCATTATTTAGTCCATTTAATTTTCTATTCCAAAAAACCCTTTTTACTTACTAACATGTCAAACAATTTATAAACAAAAAAGCACTTTAATAAAAATTAAACACACTCAAATAATATAAACATATAACTAAACAATTTAACATATGTAAAAAACAATTAGCCACATGCATAATTATTTCAATAAACTCTAATAAACAATTCTAGGCGTAAATAAATGCATATATTAACTAGGGCTTTCACTTACAAGTAGATGAGCCACATACATCGACAAATCGAATGTAAGCGAAAGTTAATAATATCTTGTAAAAACTAGAAGGGGGTTGGATAGTTTACCAATTAAAAACTTTGTTTTGAAACTTATTGTAAAGATCAATTGATATTGATCTTAGATATGTTAATGAAATATGCAAGCAATATGTAAGAAGTAAATAAGAAAAGAAATGATCAAACCACAACAAGTTGTTTATAGTGGTTCGGTCTACAAGGACTCTTTTTCCTTGCCCTACTCCACTCCTCGAGTCTCACACTCGAGAGTTTAACTTCACTAGTCAACAAGCTCCTTTCACCGGCGGAGAAAACCTTTACACTTCGCTTACACTATTTCCGACACTAAGCTAGATGTCGAGTTCTTTCCAAGGGTACAACCACTCCCACACACAACGTATTTTGAGGACTAAAATACTAACCACTCACACTCACAAGATTATGATGGTTTGATACAACAATGAAGTATGAATCAACACTAGATCATACAACACTAAACAAACAAGACTTCCAACTTCTCGTTGAAGCTTGAATATGACTTGATCTTCTTTGCTACAAAAGAGATCACTAATATGATATGAAACTGAGTTAGAAAGGTTAGAGAGAAGATATGTATGAGAGTATGTTAGAAAGGGATAAGAAACTACTTGGCTTGGCATTGCTATTTATAGCCAAAGTGGACAGGAGCGTCCACGGACCGCGAAACCCTTAAAAGGGTTCCGCCTGTGTACCATTTTGGTACCGCCGGTCTGACAGTCAAGATATCAAATCTTTGCTAAAGTCAACTCTATCTAAGTGAGATTGTGCAAGATATGAAGAGTACAAATCCACACAAAATATCTAATGAAATCTTCCAATGATTTCCATGATGCATTACATGATGTCATATGTACATAAGTAGTGTTTGGTTTTAAGAACCTAACACATTCTAAAATCTACTATCATACATAATGATTAGAGTCATATCAAGATGTTACTAATCATAAATGTAAATGCTTGAATGATGAATATATTGTTTGAAAAAGCTTGTTTTAATATCTATTAAACTTGACAAGCTTTAAGCTTTTATACAAATTAAATTTACTTTTGTCGTTAACAAAACTTAGGTAAAGATCAAAAATATAAATAACGTTTAATGACGATATTTGTATTAACAATCTCCCTCTTTTTGTTGAGGACAAAATATAAATTTTATTTTTATAAAAGATACAAAGTTTGTACAAGAGTTGTAAAAATATTAGTTTTAGAACTTGAAAAAAGAATGGTAATGCAAATGTATGATGTTTGACTATTTATGAAAGTCAAAGTATTCACTAGTTGATGCATGATGTTGACTTTTCATAAAGTCAAAGTATGCGTTTGACTTTTTAGAAAAGTCAAGTATTATCAATGAGGGTTCTGTTTGACTTTTAGAAAGTCAAATGTATGCATTTGACTTTTGAAAAGTCAAATATAAATAATTTCAAAGTTCTATATTTTCTCCCCCTTTTTGTCTCAACAAAAGAAGAGGCTATGCGGAATGTAATGAGCCCGAGCTATTATCTCCCCTTGTTCAAAGCTCCCCCTAAATTGGGTGCTTCAATGGGAAGATTCATGGATTGTGAAAATAAAGCTAAAAAAAATGTTAGTAATAATGATCATTCACAAGCATTTCCAAACACTATGTAATGACACCAAGAATATAATAAACAACATTCATTAGTAAAAATTTTTCATGAGTAAAGATCATGAAAAGAGAACACAATGATGTGTTTTTAGTACAAGAAATAAAAATTATCCTAAGAAAGAAAGAAAAAAAAAACAAGAAAGACTAGTCTAAAACCATCCTAAAGTGATGGTTTGGCCCGTTTGCTCACAAGTTGAGCAACCATGCCTTGGAGGGTAGAATGTTTGCGGAGGTTGTGGTGGTGGAATGGTGGATGTGTTGGTGGTGTTGGGGATGTTTGGAGTGGTCATGATGGAAGCAAGCAAAGCACTTTGCATTTGCATTGTCTCACTCAAGTGAGAGTCCACCATGCCTTTGAATTGGTGGAGGTTGTGGAGTTCGGTTTGAATCTCCTCTCTAGTGGGATTGGCATCCCACATACACTCCTCAATGTCCTCAAGATGAGGTGACATTGATGTGGGAAGTGAATGATCCCCATACAAAGGACCATGAATGTCTTTGTGAATGGGGTGGAAGAGAAGAGGTTTAGGCCCTAATGGGGCGTTTGGGTCAAGAGATGACCGAGGTGACGTATGAGCCATCCGCTTAATTGAGCCAAAGGATGGCAATGGTGGTGGATGATTTGGCCTAGGAGGCAAGTCATCCAAGTCCTCCAAGAAAGGATTTGGGGAGGTTGGTGGAGTGGAAAACAACTCCATGGGAATGAGAGTTGGAGACCTTGGTGAAGGTGGTGAGGGTGTTTTGGATGTTTGGATGGGTGCCGGTGGAGGTGAAGTTGGTGTTTTGTTGGTGGTGGAGTGGTGATCACAATGTGTGATTGAGTAGGTGTGGCTAAGGTGAGGTTTGTATCATCTCGGATGGGAGATGAGATTGTGAGTGGAAGACTGGATGAGGAGCTAAGGAGAACGAAGCAACAAGGCCTCACACTAATTCTAGCGGTCTTCTTGCAAGGTTTTGGAGATGATTTTGTCATTTTGACTTTGGTTTGTCTTTGCTAGATGATAGTAAGAATGAAGAAGGTGTGAGGATGATCATGGTAAAACCTCTCAATTTATAGAAGTGAAAAATCATGGAGAAATGTGTTTGATTTGATGTTAAGCCATTGAAGAGATGAGGTTCCTAATGATTTGGAAGTGGTTGAATGCTAGTCATATCACCCAAGTCAAGCCATTCAAGAGAGATGGAGTGAAGAAGAAAAGATTTGCAATAAATGTGTTCTAGTGAGTGGAATTTCCTAATATTCAGATCACCCACGATTTGAAGGTACCAAAAATTTGGTTCCTTCCTTTATGCAAAAGGGCTCCTTGGGTGGATTTTTCAAATTTTGAATTTTGGTGGGAAATGGATTTCTTATATACCTAAGTGAATTATACTAGTTCTAATAAGGGTATAAGCAAGTTAGGATTGATTTATAAGCATTGGATGGTAATTTGGAATCACGAAATAGTCGAAATTGAGAAAAGTACCGGAGGATCCACGGCACCAAAACCATATACCGACGGTACCCAAAAAGGGTGCCGTCGGTCCGCATGCACGGCGGTACCAAAATACATAAAGGACGGTACCAAAATTATGGTGCCGTCCGATCCGTGAGTCTGAGAAAAATAGAGAGAGTTCGTTTTTAGGTGTCGGGGACTTTTCCGAAACCTGAAATTCTTCTCAAAACATGTTATACTAAACATTTCTAGTTAGGAAAAGCAGATAACATATATATAAACATAGTGGAACATGTATTTTGAGCAAGGCTTATTGATTTTCACATTATAGTGAAAATGGGTAAAATTTGATAGCTTACTTGCGCTATCCCCATGCATGGAATTGTTAGCATTCACCATTGTTTCAGGTTATATTATCATCCTACATAATAAAAACAACAAAATTGTATCAAACATTAATGATAATGTATTGTTCCAAACGCTCCTTAAAAGTACCCTTATTTGTCCAACTTCTTGTAAATCTTGTTCATCATCCTACCAAAGCACTTGAACATTCCCTTAGTTTGCTTGAACTCAGCTGATTCATTCTCTATTTCGGGAAGAGACGCATAATACTCATGAGGCGAAAGTCGAGAGCTTGGAAGACCATCCTCGGAGCTATTTGATGATGATGATGATGGAGTTGGAGGTTTTGCTCTCTTGCCTTTGTCTTAGCAACTCGTGCATCACTCAAAGGTACAAAGATGTGAGGGATGAGCTCATAGTGAAGGTGCATCCCTTTTGGTGTTGGTGGAATTGGTGCAAAGTTTCTATAGAGACGGGTGAGAGCATCCCGTATGGAAGAGCAACCGATCCTTGAGTTGGAATATCAATCATTCTCCTAGCTATGTAGTAGGCTAAATTGAATGGTTGACGGGTGGACAAGTTGTAGAGCATATGACAAAGGCAAGCGTTAATGTGATCCCTATTTCCTATGGTGCTAATGACGTTGGCTCTAAGTAGCTCCTCCCATTTCTTAAATTCGGGCTTAAGTTCATTTAGCTCCATTCCATATGGATCTCGGTTTACTTCTTTTCCCTTTCGGGTAACTCTTTTTGGGTTAAAAATGTGTTCACGGATGACATCCTTGTCGGCCAAACGGGTTTGGTAGGGTAGAGAGCGGTCATTGATAGCATCAAGAGCGGTGAGTGACCATTTATCCGAGTAGAGACAAGTTCCTCGGTTGGGAATTCCTAGCACTTGAGCAAAGTTGGCTAAGGTGATGGTGTAGTCGTTTTGATTAATTCTAAACCTAAGACAAAATTCATCATCGTCTTCATCACTAAAGCCGGTCACACTAGCATAGAATTCTAACACAAACCTAGGACAAATTGGTTCATCGATGTCAAGAAGACAATCTAATTGAATGGCGGCTAGTTCTTCACGAAGATTGGTGTTTTCAAGGAAGGATGAGTGAATGGTTCTACCCTCATGGAAATACCTTGATTCTAGACCCCTAAATATTTCTACTTGTTCTTTGGTAAGTCCTTTGGTTTTGTGGTGTTTGGGAATGTAGTTAAGGGTGTCTTTGTGATCATAGAATCTTGCGGCTACCATGGTTATTCCTAAGGACAAGAGTTAATATGTTAAAAATGAGAATAAGTTTTAACGTTTTTGGTTCTAGTGTGTGCCTATATGAAAACAATTTGGAGTTGCGGTTATCTCGACTCATTTTATGCACAAAGATGGTTTTAGTGGGGTGTTTGGCAAATACCATGAGATAACCCAAATGCTCCTAATTCAATGTGGCTTCATTTGAATATACCCGGGAATGCATATTAGTTATGCAATACCTTTAGTATTCAAGAGCATGCAAGTGATGAAAATTTAACGTTTCTATTTGTATTAGCAATGAAAAATTGTTTTCCTACAAGTGAGAAGCTTTTCAAAACTTTTGACATGGGGTGTTTGGTTGTTTGAATAAGGCCTTATATTCATTATCTATCAATTAGTGGGAAGCATGATTTGTTTATGCAATATGATAATGTAGTACCTAATTTTAATGACTAGTTATGCAATTTGCCAATTGAATTCATATTTGGTATAAAAGCATACATAAAACCCCATGTAATGATTTGTGATAGTTTTGTGCATAAATAAGAATCCTAGACTCGGAATTAAGAGATGAAATGTAGTTAGGATACTTACAATGATGTTATCTTCAGTGATTAATGAGTGGGAAGATGACAATAATGAGCTTGGTTTAAGTTTTACACGTTTTGGTAAAGTGGGTTTTGAGGAAGAGGATGATTTGTATATAGAAGTTTTGCTTCTGTAGACACCACGGACCAGACGGCACCAAAAATTTGGTTCCGTCTTTGTTGTCGTTTGGTGCCGTGGCTACAGATGCAGTGTACAAGACAAAATTGTTTTGTTTTGACTATTCTAATGTTTTGGGCTATGTTTATCCTACATGTTTGGTTCCATTAACCCTAAACCAAGTCTAAGAAGATTAAAAGGTTCTCGTTTAAGAGGCTTAGTTAAGATGTCGGCAATGTTGTCTTCGGAGGATACTTTCTTGATTGAAATATTTCCTTTTTGAACATTGTCGCGAAGAAAGTGATGGCGGATTTCAATATGTTTTGTACGAGCATGTTGAACGGGATTCTTGCTGAGATCGATGGCTCCTTTGTTGTCGCAAAGTATCACAATGTCGTTGAGATGAATTCGTAATCTACGAGATCGTGCTTCATCCAAAGAGCTTGTTGACATGCTTTTCCGGCTGAGACGTACTTCGGCTTCAGAGTTGAGAATGGCCAAGGCCGTTTATTTCTTTGCAAACCATGAGGTGAGACAATGTCCAACAAAAGTGCAAATACCACTTGTACTTTTTCTATCGACATAGTCACCGCAATGATCCGAGTCGGCATACACTATGGTTTCTACACCCGTTCCTTTGGGATACCATAATCCTAAACACGTTGTTCCCTTAATGTATCTAAAAATCCTTTTACAGCTTCTAAGTGTGATGCCTTTGGGTTTTCTTGAAAGCGAGCACATAGACAAACACTAAACATAATGTCGGGTCTACTAGCCGTAAGATAGAGTAGGCTACCAATCATTCCTCTATATTTAGTGTTATCTACGGATTCACCTTCCTCATCCTTGGTTAGTTTAGTGTCCGAGGACATGGGTGTTTTAGTTGGTTTGGAATCTTCAAGACCAAATTTCCTAAGCATGTCTTTTATATATTTAGATTGGTTAAAAATATGCCATCTTCTAGTTGTTTTATTTGAAGTCCTAGAAAGAAATTTAATTCACCCATCATACTCATTTCAAACTCGTCGTGCATGATTTTAGAGAAATCATCACATAATTCTTGACAAGTTGATCCGAATATAATGTCATCAACGTATATTTGAACAATGATAATTTGTGATTCCTTTTTCTTGGTAAAAATAGTATTATCTACTAATCCCATAGTATATTTGTTATCAATAAGAAAAGTCTTAAGTCGGTCGTACCAAGCTTTTGGTGCTTGCTTAAGACCATACAATGCTTTCTTGAGTTTGAAGACATGATGTGGTTTCTCAAAGTCGGTGAAACCGGGAGGTTGAGCAACATACACTTCTTCGTTAATAAACCCATTAAGGAAAGCACTTTTAACATCCATTTGAAATAATTTAAAATCATAGGCATAAGCAAGCAATATTCTAATAGACTCAAGCCTAGCTACCGGTGCATAAGTTTCATCATAATCAATCCCCTCTTGTTGATTATAACCTTGCGCTACAAGCCTAGCTTTGTTTCTAGATACTATCCCATTTTCATCCATCTTATTTCGAAAAACCCATTTTGTTCCAATTATAGTTTGATCTTTAGGTTTTGGAACTAATTTCCAAACATCATTTCTAACGAATTGGTTTAATTCTTCTTGCATGGCAATAACCCATGATTCATCTTTTATTGCTTCATTTATGGTTTTTGGTTCAATGGTGGATACAAAGCAAAAATAATTACTTTGATTTTGGGCTTGTGACCTTAAGGTTCTTTGATTGAGTTGTCCTATGACTTTTTCTAAAGGATGACTTTTAGATTCTTTGATGTTGACAATTTCTTTATTTAATGGTTCATCTTCCTTGTTATTATTAATTATTTCTTGACCTTCTATCATTTGACTTTCAACTAAGTCATCATCTACCAAAGGTGATGTCTTAGAGGGAGGTGGACTTTCGTCGAATGTTATGTTCAACGATTCCTCGACTATCATTGTTTCTTTGTTTAGGACAATGTAAGCTTTACTAGTTTGAGAGTAACCAAGAAATACACCTTCATAAGACTTTGGGTCAAACTTGGTGAGATAATCCTTAGTATTAAGAATAAAGCATTTACAACCAAAGACTCTAAAATATCCTAACGTTGGCTTTTTACCTTTATAGAGTTCATATGGTGTTTTGTTTAAGAAAGGACGTATTAAGACTCTATTCAAAATATATGTAGAAGTGTCAACGGCGTTACACCAAAACTTTTGAGGAATGTTTTGTTCATTAAGCATTGTTCTACTCATTTCTTGAATTGTTCTATTTTTACGTTCTACTACTCCATTAGATTGAGGTGTTCGTGGAGCGGAAAAGTTATGTGTTATACCATTTGTATCACAAAAGTTTCCAAATTGAGTTTCGTTGTCAAATTCTCGACCATGATCCGTACGGATCGACACAATTTTGATACCTAGAAGATTTTGAATTTTCTTGCTAAGTATTTCAAATTTATCAAAAGCTTCAACAACGTCCAAGTAAACCTTGAATAATCATCTACTATGACCAAAGTGTATAAGTTGCCTCCATAGCTTCTTATAGCGGATGGTCCAAACAAGTCCATATGTAATAATTCTAGACACTTAGATGTGGACACCATATTTTTAGATTTGTGACTACTATGTGTTTGTTTGCCAATTTTGCAAGCGTCGCAAAAGTGTTGGTCATATTTAAGTTTTGGTAAATTCCTAACCAATTCTTTTGAAGATAGGTTTTGTATAAGTCTCATATTAGCGTGACCTAAACGTCTATGCCAAAGAGATGAGCTATCATCTAATGTTGTTAGGCAAAGTTTGTCATTATATGTTTTATCTATTTTCATGACATATATGTTATTTTTCCTAACTCCTTTAGCTATGGTGATACCATCTTTTAGTATTTTACTACCATTTTCATCAAATAGCACTTTATACTTTTTATCACATAGTTGGCTAATACTAAGTAGATTAAATCCTAACCTATCCACATGAGCAACATTTTCAATAGTTAGGGAGTTATGAGCGATCGTACCTTTGCCAATAATTTTGCTTTTGAGATTGCTACCAAAGGTGACATTACCTCCGTCATACTCTTGGTATGATGAGAAGAGATTTTTGTTGCTCGTCATGTGTCGTGAGCAACCACTATCTTTTATCCATTCACCAGGTTCCAATCCAACTTTCAAGCATACCTAAGAAGCAAATAACTCAAACATTTGGTCCCCAATATCTCATGGGTCCATTTGGGTTACACATACCATTTATTTGATTCATGTATGGAAACGATGGGTAAGAGTTCCATGGCATGTAATCTGGAGTTTGATATGGTCTAGGGAAGTTTTGATTCCAACCATTGTGTTGGTAGTTGGGTTGTACGTTGTGGTTGCTCTTAGGAAAGGGCGTTTGGCAAAAGGAGTTTTATATCGTTGTTGAGTAGTTTTTATCTAAATTCATTTTTGACAAGTCCTACTCCTGAAGTAACAGGTGGTTTTAGTTTAATACTATTATTGGTTTTCTTTGTTATCTTTAACAAATTCATACGGTCCGTTTTGCGAACATTCGTTCGCTAAAGTACCCACGACACCATTTTGCACAACGGACGGAACCCTTATTTTGGTTCCGTCTGGTCCGTGTTGTACTGCAGCAATTTTGACAGAATGTTCGTCCTTTTCGGCCGTTTTATTTTGACTCTTTGGAATTAATACTTCATTAAAACCTAGCCCATTCATGTCTCCTGGTGTTTTATGAATTTTAACTATTTCATCGGCAAGAGCGATGTTCTTGTTAAACCTTTTAAATTTAGAATTGTTTTCTATTAAAACATCTTGTGTGAGCTTTAGTTTTTCTATTTCAAGTTTAAGCTCTTGACATGATTTACAATCATCGTCATTTGCTTTTCCTTTTTCTAGTCGTTTTGCTTTTTTTTTTTAACTCATAAACTTCATTTTCCAAAAATTCCTTTTTGGTTTTAAAAATTTATTTTTAGTTATGATTTTTAGACTTAGCTCACACAATTGATTATATTGTTTTTGCAAAGTGTCATCATCAATAGAAAAATAAGAAGAGTCGGAAAGTACCTCATTTGACTCATGTGCCATTAGAGCGATCTCTTCCTTGCTTGATTCTTCATCGTCTTCACTATCACTCCAAGCACCACTTATAAAAGCTCGTTGAGTTTTGCTTTTAGGTGGCTTGGGACATTCTCCTATGAGGTGACTTGCATCACCACATCTAAAACATTTTCTTTCACCTTTACCCTTCTTGTCATCCCGATCCTTTCGGAATGGATTCTTTTCTTCTCGAGGTTGTCTTATGAACTTTCCTCTTCTTCTAAAGAACTTCTTAAAATCTCTAACGGCCATGGCATATTCCTCATCTTCGCTAGCGGAGCAAGATTCGTCATCATCACTTGATTCCGCTTTTGCTTTTAGAGCAACGGATTTGATCTTCTCCCTTTTTCCTTTGATGATCTCCGAATCTTTCTCCATCACCATTTCGTGTACTTTGAGGTTACCGATCAACTCGTCTAGTGACATTATTGAGAGATCTTTTGATTCCTCAATGGCGGTCACTTTAGCTCTCCATTTGGGATGGAGTGCTCTAAGAAATTTCGTGACAAAGTTCTTACTACGAAAAGATTCATCAAGTGCTTTAAGTGATGTAATAATAGTGTTAAAGCGAGCAAAGCCACAATCAATGGTTTCATCTTCAGGAATAACAAATTGTTCATATTGTTGAACAAGAAGATCAATTTTGTTATCCTTGACTTGTGAATTACCTTGATGTGTAACAATTAAAGATTCCCAAATATCTTTGGCGGTTTCACACATAAAAATTCTTTCATATTCTTTTCTAGGTAAAGCATTATAAAGCATCATTTTAGCTTCATTATTTTTAGCAACTAGTTTCTTTTGTTCATCAACGAAAATATCCTTTGTTGTAGAACTAAAATCCCTTTAACAATAATAAACCAAAGATCTATATCTTTTGATTTTACATATGTTTCAAAACGGTTTTTCCAATAGATAAATCCATTGGTTTCAAAGAGTGGTGGTCTTTGCATAGATTGCCCTTCTTTAAAGTTTTCGAATCCATGGATCGTTTCAAGTTTATAAAATACAAGTTATTTTAGAAATTCTTGAGCAACGAGGCTCTGGTACCAATTGTAGAAAACTAGAAGGGGGTTGAATAGTTTACCAATTAAAAACTTTGTTTTGAAACTTATTGTAAAGATCAATTGATATTGATCTTAGATATGTTAATGAAATATGCAAGCAATATGTAAGAAGTAAATAAGGAAAGAAATGATCAAACCACAACAAGTTGTTTATAGTGGTTCGGTCTACAAGGACTCTTTTCCTTGCCCTACTCCACTCCTCGAGTCTCACACTCGAGAGTTTAACTTCACTAGTCAACAAGCTCCTTTCACCGGCGGAGAAAACCTTTACACTTCGCTTACACTATTTCCGACACTAAGCTAGATGTCGAGTTCTTTCCAAGGGTACAACCACTCCCACACACAACGTATTTTGAGGACTAAAATACTAACCACTCACACTCACAAGATTATGATGGTTTGATACAACAATGAAGTATGAATCAACACTAGATCATACAACACTAAACAAACAAGACTTCCAACTTCTCGTTGAAGCTTGAATATGACTTGATCTTCTTTGCTACAAAAGAGATCACTAATATGATATGAAACTGGGTTAGAAAGGTTAGAGAGAAGATATGTATGAGAGTATGTTAGAAAGGGATAAGAAACTACTTGGCTTGGCATTGCTATTTATAGCCAAAGTGGACAGGAGCGTCCACGGACCGCGAAACCCTTAAAAGGGTTCCGCCTGTGTACCATTTTGGTACCGCCGGTCTGACAGTCAAGATATCAAATCTTTGCTAAAGTCAACTCTATCTAAGTGACATTGTGCAAGATATGAAGAGTACAAATCCACACAAAATATCTAATGAAATCTTCCAATGATTTCCATGATGCATTACATGATGTCATATGTTGTATTTCTATTTTTAGAAATATGCAAGTACATAAGTAGTGTTTGGTTTTAAGAACCTAACACATTCTAAAATCTACTATCATACATAATGATTAGAGTCTTATCAAGATGTTACTAATCATAAATGTAAATGCTTGAATGATGAATATATTGTTTGAAAAAGCTTGTTTTAATATCTATTAAACTTGACAAGCTTTAAGCTTTTATACAAATTAAATTTACTTTTGTCGTAAACAAAACTTAGGTAAAGATCAAAAATATAAATAACGTTTAATGACGATATTTGTATTAACATATACCAATTAGCACATAACGAATTTTTATTAGTTATAATTGAGGTCTTCCCCAATTCAATAATTATTAAATAAATAGAACATGTGTGCATCACTTAACAATTAATTAATAAACAATAAACAATACTCAATGGCAAAACATGCATGTTCCACCATGGATTCCGCATAACAATTATCACCCAAGATACGCATATTAGATGACACATAACAATTATTCATTAATTAACCACATGAAATTACCATGCAATCCTAGGGTTTCTACAAGTTTTACAAAATTAAAACCTAATTAAATAAATATAAGGGTAATCGACCCTATTATTAAAAAATTAGGGTTTCGAATTCAAAACCCTAGAAACCATAAAAAGCATGCTTATAATCATAAAGATCCAATTTTTATGTGTTTCGGTAATTAATTACATCATATTAACTGCTCGTGATGCCACTGTTGGAATTTTATACTCATAACAATTATATAAAACAAATAACATCATCAAAGCATGCAGCGGAAGTAACTAGGAATAATATATGTAAGTAATTAACCGAACAAGAAAGTGCGTACCTTTTAGCAATTCAAGAATCAAACGATGATTGAACAAGAACCAAAACCCAAAACCCTAATTATAGGGTTTATATATTCGACCTACACAAAAGTCGACCACCAAGATTCACAAGCTCAAGTGTGCTTGTTCTTCGTTCTTGTACACACGTACTATTAGCGATTTGATGTGAAAAGCTAGTTTCTTGAATCACAAATAAAACCAAACACTTGTTTCTTTGAGTTAAGCAAAATCGAACACCCTTGGGGTGAGGGTATACGACCGGCCACACAAAGAGGGAGAGAGGAGAAGAGAAATTAGGTATATTGGTGATCCAAGATTAAGTTGTGAATGAATACGAGGGATTGTATTTATAGGTAACTTAACTTGGTGACCAAGTTTGAGTGGTATTGGGTTTGGAACCCAACCGATCGGCCAAAGGCAATCCCAAAGGGATTCTAGAACTTTCCCGACTTTGTAATTTCATCTCTAGTCCTTATAGTTTATATTTAACGACCGTTAACCAAACCTCGTTAATTATTTAACTATCGTTATGTTTTATTTCGTGACTAATAATTAATAATAACATTTTATATATTAATTATTAACATCAACTCTCATACGTAATGTGTGCAATCCCGAAGTCTCGAGTTCGAATCCGGACATACATATATTTAAATATCTATAAAGCCTTTCATAAGGATCATTTGTCTTCCGATTAGTGTTACGTTTTTAAAGTGTCCATTTGAGTCCCGGATAAATTTCGGATCTCGGATGTACTATTTGAAAATTCATATACATTCTGAAGTTTTTAACTTTTTTTTATAGCTACAAGACATTTCCTTTAGGGACTATTACTTTTAGACGCAATATGATTTAATCGTCGAGCAAGGCTACATCTACAAAGAATTTACAAAACTATATTCGCACAATGATTTGGCAAATATATGTGAAGGGCAAGAAAGAAGAAAAACAAATTAAACGATATAAAACTAGTATTTCTTTGCTTAAAGAAATAGAAAATGAGATCGTTCTTGTACATTTAGTTTGCTAACAAATAATGTAAAATTTTACATGAGGACTAACTCAGATAAAAACTTATGCACCAAACAACTTCGACACATTTTCATGTCTCGAGTTTTCCTTTCCTAATCCTTCGAAATCTACAAACTCCTTCTTACGTATTCAAGTTTCATACTTCAGTGTTGAAAGCTAAAATTTGTTTAAGCATTTTTGGATCACCTAAAATTTGTTAACTATCAGATTGTTTTTTTAACATGTGCAAGCTAAGTAGCAAGTCAACTATGGTTTACATGAAGTCGTTATATATTGCTATCATTTCAATTCTGAGTCCCACATAGGTTTAAGAAGAAAGCTTTTGGTAGCTTATAGTTATACACCACCGTGTGTTCAATCAGTTGTGTTCGTATTAGTATTATGTTTTCATGATTGCGTTAAGTTCTTCGCATCATAACATATATAAATTAGCGGATGACCTAATACAAACTTGAAAACTTATATGACACTGAACCTTTTTTTTTCGTGATCGCACTTTTTTTTTATCGAAAGGATCTGGTGATTTGAAGATTGTCACATATTTTGTCAATTTATTTTTCTCATTAAGAAGTGTTAACGTCGTTTGCTATAAATTTAGTTTCTCAAATTCACAAAGACGGTACGTTTGCTAATAAGCCAATAAGATTTATTAGACTGCGAAAAGTACTCAAGGTTTTTGGAATTTTTCACTTTTTTCGTATATTACCTCGTTACAGCATTAAGGGTGTCAACAATTTCTAAAATTTTCATGTACTTGTTGGACACCCTTAGTGCTGTAACGAGGTAATTTACGAAAAAAAATGGAAAATTCCAAAAACCGGAAAATTCCAAAAACCCCTAAGTACTTTTCCTATAGTGTTCGAGCTATTTGCTAAGCAAATAGCAAATGAGATCTTGTACGTTTTGCTGGCTGAATAGGAAAATTTAACAAATATCATTTCAACCTTGAGTCCCACATAGCTTAAAGAAGGAAAATTTTGCAAGCTAATATACCAAAGTGGGTAACAATCATTTGTGTTCCGATTAGTGTTAAGTTTTCAATTGGTATATTTGGAAGACTGGATATATAAATTTCGGATCTCTAATGTACTATTTGAAAATTCATATACATTCTGAACTTTTTAATTTTTTTTAGCTGCAAGACATTTCCTTTGAGGAGTATTACTTTTAGATGCAATATGAATTATTCATTGAAGAATAGTTTACAAAATTATATTCACACAATGATTTAACAAAATGTGAAGGGCAAAGAAAGAAGAAAAAGAAATTAAACTGTATAAAACGAGTATTTTTTTGTTTAAAGAAATAACAAATGAGATCGATCTTGTACATTTAGTTTGCTAACAAATAATGTAAAATTTTACATGAGAATTAACTTAGATAAAAACTTATGCACCAAACAACTTCGACACATTTTCATGTCTCGAGTTTTCCTTCCCTAATCCGTCGAAATCTACAAACTCCTTCTTATTATGTTTCGGCTTCAATAACCCGTAGAACTTCTTAAACTCTTTGACTGACGGAATACTCTCCCTTCGGAACAAACCAGAGTTATGTGATTCCTCAACAGTCCTAGCCGAACCACTATGCATCAATCTTGTAGGTATCCCACCTGACCCGCCGTGACCAAGTAAACCCGACGGCACTCCAAGTGCGCCACCAACCGACACACTATGTGTCAATCTCAAAGGTGAAACTTCGTCATTAGTATTATCAACTAGTTTCACCTTTACATCAGTATTTGACTTCAATGCGCTAATGACAGATTTAATAGCTCTAGTAGGCGACCCGCGGTTAAAAATCATGATTTCACCAATCTCGGCCGGGCTCAACTTAGCTCCGGTTTGAAATACCTCTTCAACTTGTGGAAACAACTTGTGCTCTTTTACCCCTAAATGACTATTAGCAAGCGTTTTAAACGCGCTAAAATCACATAAAGGAAACTCGACATGAACATCTATTCTACCAGGCCTTAAAACCGCAGAATCAATCTTTTCCTTATTACTAACAGTAAAAACCATCACTCGTTCTTCACCACACGCCGAAATAATCCCATCCATAAAATTCAAAATTCCAGATAAATTCACAAAAGTCGATTTCTCAGCCAAAAACTGGTCCAAGTCTTCAACAACTATAATCGACTTACTTGTAGTTTGCATAAGAAGCATCTTCAAATCAGTATCATTTTCCACTTTTGACAAAACAACGTCGTAAATATCATACCTTAAAAACTTAGCCATACCAGCAATAAAGCTCGATTTTCCTGTACCCGAAGGACCATAGAGTAAGTAGCTTCGTTTCCAAACACGGCCTAATCGATGATAATACTGTTCAGCTTTCAGAAATGACTCTAAATCAGATTTTATAACTTTTTTCTGCTCCAAGTCGAGCAACGACGTATCTATCGTTGCAGGATGATTAAAAGGAACAGATATCCACCGCCCGTTTTCTAGTGAGTTCTCACCATTGATGTAGAGCTTAATTTGCTTGTTCTTTTGCTCGATCTCATCGACAACGTTATGAATATGTTGAAGGTACGTTGATAATATTCTTCTCTTTTCTTTTTTTCGCATTTTTAGTAATATGCAGTTATGCTCGAGTTTCCAAAAGATTCTTGATCCCAGATATGTATCTGGGATCATGTGATTTTCTGTAGTTGTGGTATCGATCACGAGATTAATCTCGTTAGGTTTGTTGATAGCTGAAAATAAGCTAACAAAGTCGGAATCTTCAGCTGAAGGCAGTGAGTTAAGATACATAAGTATCTTATGATACACTTGGTTTTGTTGCATGTTTTGGTTGAATTTTGGGATTTTGTAAAGTTGATGAGCATGAAAATGCTCTTCAAATAATCTCCATTTATCGCGCAAAAAGTGTCCTAGGGCTGTATGAGACAATACTCGTGAAACTAACCAGAAACCGACTATCACGACAACAAACACGAGTAACGTAAACAAAACCATATTTTGGTAAGAACGAAATAAAAACTGCAAAATGTTGATAACCGACAATGCTGATAATGAAAGAGAGATTAGATGATACTTTTGGGAGATGGCTTTTAAGAATGAAGTTATAGGAATTTGATGATGTTATGAAGTATTTAAGATGTAAAGGTTTTATAAGTCAAGAAAAAAGCTATGAATATTAAATAAGTTACACATGTGTAGCAAGTCAATAATGGAGGTGTGAAGAAAAAGAATGTGTTGAAATTATTAATATAGTCTCGTGGAATATTTAAAATAATGGTCTATACTTGTGTGCTTAAGTCACGTTTGTACTAATTTGTTTGTACTTGATTTAACTACCTTATGCATTTCTAGATAAAACATTATATTATGACGTTGTGAAAGATACAGATCCAATTCTTAATCATTGGCCTAGTAGAAAAACCCGAAAAACGCGGAAAATTTTGAGACCTTCTGCGATGCAACGTTGTTGGTGTGTCGAAGTAACCTCTATAGTCTTTCAAAGATTTTTGAATGAAATAAGGTATAGTCTAGAATATGAAAATCTTATGAAAAAATGGTTTGACAATATTGTTATCATGAAAACTGATAGAGTAAATTAATTTATCACACCGTATAGTTATAATATGATACATTATGAAGATGTCAATTATGGGTTTGAAAATATTGCTATCATGAAGAAATGATGAATTTATTACACCCAAAATTTGACTTGGCTAATATGGTGGTTGTTTTAAGGCGACATCATTGGTCAAGATGATGGCTAACGTTGAAGAAAAGTGGTTCATATCATTGGACTTGTATGTTATATCATAAGCTTGAATAATGGTGAAAAGTTAGTTACTTTTTGAAAATATAAGATTGGACAAACATGTAAAGTTGTCTTATTACTTTTTCATAGAAAAAACGTTTTCTAGTCACATCTCAAGTTGGTGATAACTGAATATCATTTTTCATAAAAATTGCAATATTGGACATAATTTTCATAAGAATTGCAATATTGGATGTAATTTTTCATGACATGCAATACATATACACCACACTTGCTCTTAACAGGATTTAAAGGGACCACCACTTGTTTAGAGAGCATCTCGCACCATCCCGCCGATGTTTTTCAGAGGAGTGCATCATGCAATCAAAAAATTGATCTTATTGAGAAATCGATGTCTTACTCCATAACTTTGAGGGAAGAGGAGAAAAATAGCCTGACAAGGATTCGGTCAATTTAGGTGCCAAACAAACCCCATCATTGATTTTGATATACTGATAAGGTGAATACCCGGTCTATTCAATGCTACTCAGCCTAAAAATCTCTTTTCGTCATATGAACTTTAAGGTGTATGAAGCTTCATATTTGATTTTTAGGAGAGACTTCATTGTTGGTACCGCCACACAAGCACTTTGATTTCAAAATAACCAAAAATGATTGAGTTGTCATGAAAAAACTCATGCCAAACCAATTTTTCTAAGTATTATTGAAAGAAAAAAAAACGATGTTGAACAACTATGTCCATCGCCTTCTTCTAGAAAATAATATTATTAGCAAAACTAAACAAAGCGTGAATGATCAATCTTAACTAAACCACATCACACACAATTCGGTTATTAAATTAATACAGAATTCATGGTAAACAAAACTAATAAGCACTAAAAGTTGCATAACCAAACTATTAAAGTTAATAAAATCCATGTATATAATATCACAACTTTTCCAGGAATTATACTTCAAGACTCTCAGGAACATGACCAAAATGCGCTTTACATTTTACCTGAGACTAGTTTACATCATAGTTATGTAACAGTTCAAAATTGGTAAGACAAAATATCAGATATCTTACCTATCATTCATCTTTACGATCTTGGTTTTCTGATCTAATGTTCATAATCTGGGAGACGACAAGCTTGGAAATCTCACTGATAGCGGCTTCAACTGGATAATCGTTTGTTTCCCTTGGTACTGACCATACTTCTGATTGTGAGTTCAAACCACTATACTCGTATGCAGCGACCTTCGTCTTTTTGGACGTGACAACCAGTCTCTCAAGATCTGCTTGTGCTAAAGGTCTTGGCAACTAAATATAGAAACATATCAATATCAATTTCTTATTTGTTTTAAGTATTATAGCATTGTCTAATATCTAAAGAAGATTTGTTTCCAATTCACATGACAAGTATGCCAAAACATCAAGGTGGAAAAACTGACTGGTTGGGTGACAGGTTGAAACACGTGGTAAAGATATCATTTTCAGTTTAGGTTACACAGTCGTTGACCAACAACACTTTTGTCTAGAAAGGTTTACCTTATGGAGAACTTAGTCCTGTTGGACGGGTGGGAACAAGTTGACCCAAAACACTTTTTGTGTTAAAGTTCTTTAGATGATTACTACGATGAATATGACTAGAAAAAGCTATATGTTGCTACAGAAATAATTTTTTTTAGGACAAATCAATGTAAAAAAACTATTTTGGATAATCGCATAAGCAAATAGGTTGAAATTGGCACCTATACGAAAATGCAACTAATGGCTGTTGACATTATAAAAGAGAGACAGGTAGATACTTACTACTGATGACTTTCCCTTCTTCTCTTCATTCAGTAAATCTCTGATAGGAAAATAGGCTGCTTGCTTGCAAAGCTCGAGAAGATCTGAGCCAGTATAACCTTCACACATTGCAGCTATGGAGTCGATGTCAATGTCGTCCTCAGTTCTCTCACCCTTCAGAATCACCTTCAGAATTGCTGCCCTTTCTTTGCGGTCAGGTATCCCAATCTCAAATGCCTGTGGAAGACGTCTCAGTATTGCTTCGTCAAGCTCTGATGGACGATTAGTTGCAGCAAGAACCATCACTCGAGCATTCTCTACATACACCACAAATACATACCGTTTAGCGAAAAGCTATAGGACTACAAAGGACCAACAATGCCTAAAAACAGTGTTTACAAAAGAAAAAACTTACGGTCTGTGGTAAAACCATCCCATAAAGCCATAAACTCAGTCTTCATATTGGTCATAGCTTCATGGTCAGAAGTTCGGCGCTGACCAAGAAAACTGTCGACCTCGTCAATAAATATTATGGCAGGCTGGAGTTTGTATGCCAAACTAAATACAGCAGAAACTGCAGAAAACAATCGTTATGACTAGTGAACACTTCGTAAAGAGAGAAAAAAGTACAGGATACAGCAACAATGTCTTGTGCAATACTAGAAGTTAACAAGCTGCAATCAAACAGAATTTTTAAAACCTAGGGGAAAAGTAATGGCTGCACAAGCCGTAGACGGTTGTTAGCTAGGAGTGGCAATTTTGACACATTTTTCGTTAAATTGATAAATTTCTGATATACGTTATCCATAACGGGTCAATTGAGTAATACCGAAACGCTTTACCTAAAACAATCAAACAGGTCAAACACGTCGATGGTCACCCAAAGTGTGTTCAAATGCACAAAACCGCCTACATCGGTCCATTCGATAAATAATGCATTTCGACTTTAGCTATCCGTAAAATTAAAAAACAGGGTTACTGGTCAAACCAACCATTTTTAACAGTACTAAAAATAGCTGCTCTGAACTGAATCCTATCGAGTAACTCACATATATATCTGCTCTATGACTGAGAGTCTGTGTGCGTGGGAATGTTCCTATGATTATCTACTCAAAAAAGCCAGCAGAAAGACATTAAACATAAAAGGAAATTAGGCATGAGTTGTACTAAATAGAAAATATTTCGACAATTGCAATAAATCAAACATGCTATTATCTACAATTGTATGGTAAGCATTTTGATCAGCTGAAATTAACATTAATATTCATAAATAACTATCCCGGTATGGCTTATTTCTTAAAAAGACTTCATTTTCTTCATATTGGAATTGCTACAAGGCGGTAGAGGAGGCAAAATGGGTGGGTTGAGCAATGTGTCAAAACTGTTATTTTTAGTGCAGACTGAAATAGGTTGGGTCACGTTGGCCCATAACCGTAGTTTTTGTCTACTGTTGTATAAAAATTTATTAATGTGATAAATCCGATTACAAAATTTATTACTCATTTGGCCCATTTGACCGTTTCCCTTTTAAGTAAGTTTCTTAATATTACCGGATTGAGCTAAAACATAATCCAAATTGACCAAATATATAAGCAAATGGATCATAATTCCCACCTCTACCTATCACCTTCATATTAGTTGTGTGGTAAGAACATCTATTTATATTTATATCCACAATGTTCCAACAAAAAAATCTACACAGTTTAATAGAAGTAACAACGTTCAAACACTCACCGAGTTTTTGCGCATCACCAAACCATTTGCTCATCAAATCCGATATTCTCACATTAATAAAAACAGCACCCGACTCTTTAGCAATAGCTTTGGCAAGCATAGTCTTCCCTGTACCAGGTGGTCCGTATAACAAAACACCTTTCTGGGGACCAAGAAGCTTCCCGTAAGAAAAGAGCTCAGGCCTACGTAGAGGCAATATGACCAACTCATATAGTGATTGCTTGATGGCTTCCAACCCTCCAATAGAGTTAAATTCCACATCAATGTGATCAGGGTTTATCACGTTGCATGCAATGACATCCTGGTGTACATTAAAAATGTAAAAAAAAAAAAAAAAACACCAATATTAAAAATGATTAGATACTAGATGAGATATGCATATACACATAACACCCTTTCTTTAAAGGTTCTCTTGTACGCTAAACAGATAAAAGATTTTCATAAATTTCTCCATTAATCTTGTTACTGCAAGTAGAACGAATTTTTCCATTTATTAAACAATTACTTATACGGCGCCTAGTGCCTCCCATTAGATTCCATGGTCTCATTAACAACCTCTCATACTGAAAACTTCCATGTCAAAAAACTTATTTATGCACTTTGCCATATCTTGCTTTTGATGATCAGAACTAAGTAATTCCATATACAGCACAGGTTAAAAAAGAGGTTAAATGCACATAATGAAATCTACCTTTACGTCGATTCCAGCTTCACACAATGTACTTTTTAGGTTCATGTTTAATGACGTGCTTTAATTTTCTAAAATAAAGAAACTTGCAACATGTTTCTTGTGTGTATTTAACCACCAGATAGATAGCCAGGCGAGCTTATACTCAAACTGAGAATATTTTTTGACTTTGTGAGTCACTTGGAATAAAGGGTACCTTGGTCACACTAAGGTGCCCAAAACTATGCCCCTAAACCTAAAGAGGTTTCGCCTTTGTCAGCAATGATACTTGATTTTTCAAAGCAAAGCATTATTTTCATGGTTAAAATGTTAAAAGAGCAACAAGTTTTCAAAAGGAAACGACCACTGTACTTTGAGTACAATTTACTTTCACTTTTTAGAAAAACAAATATTCACACACCTATATACCTACAACGCAAGGCTAGAAGCCCTTTGGTTATATCTTGGAGTCTTGGACACAACGGTACATACTAATTTTTAAGCGTTTTTTGCTTAATTACTCGCAACAAAAAGCCTTACATGTTCAGATACTCAGCCACTCTTAACCTTTAACGTCTCTACGAACTAAGCAATTAGATAGTGCTTTTATCTAACCTAAACCTAAAAGTAACAACTCCAACATCCTAAACCCTAGTATTCTTTTCAAAGGGTGTTTATTAAGCAAACTTATTTAAAAAAAACCCAACAACAAGAACACAGTTTATTAAGCAATCCCAAAAACCCATTATTACTATAATATGTGGTTTTGCTTATTTAAGTGCTTATCTGATTATTTAACAAAAACCCTAATCCATTAAAAAAAAAAGGGTTTATACCTCATAAGGATTAGTATTAATAAGAGGTCTACCCAGCCTCTTAGAAATCTCCTTCTTATGTTCAAGAGCTTTTTTAGAAGCTTCTCTGTTAGGATCCAAATGTTTCATACCAACAAATAAAACCAAACAGCTTATAGCTGCACTTGCTGCATACAACAACAGTTCTTGTATTATCTTTGTCTCTGCTCCATTTGATGATCCCCTCATTTTTTATTTTATTTTTTGAAACAAAGGGTTTTTGTGTTAGATTGTGTTTTTGGGGATAGAATGATGTGGTGCACGCGTGTGATGATGTAAATGTCGGATTTTGTGTCGTGTTCAACAAGAAGGTGGATTTTTGTGTGACAAGAAAGTTTTAAGAGGCCCAATAGATTACAGGCCCAATAATCGGTTTTGGGTTTATTAAAGCATAAAAAAAAATAACTCCCAATGTCGTCTTCCACGGGTTATGGGTACCCAATACTGTTTCCGGTGTTTGGAGTAGGTTAAGATGTAGACAGCCTTACCCCTACCTAAGGTAGAGAGGCTGCTTCCAGTTCTACCAAAGGTAGAAAGGACCTCCGGCCTTTTGTAAGGAGTGAAGATCGAACCCTGACCTCTCGGTTGAGAGGCAAGAGGTTTTCTAACTGATCCAACCCTACTAGTTTGGGTTTATTAAAGCATAGCGTATGGTAAATTGGACTTGTGTGTTAACCCTTAACATCATGGCGTTAAGGCATATTAATCATACCGCGTCTCAAGTAAAGGGGGTGTTAACATGGACATGTTAAGCCCCTAACGTCATGTTAAAGTGATTTTTGAGTTAATTTTATTTTATTATTATTATTATTATTATTATTATTATTATTATTATTATTATTATTATTATCATTTTTGCCCCCTAAATGAAGTGTTGTTTTTATAAATTGTTGGTGAGTTAAGGTTTAACTTGGGTAAGTTATGATAAGGGGTGTTTTTTTTTTTGAGTTAAGGTGAAATGTTAAAGCTGATGTGACGTTGACGTTGTATGGTGTTAAACCTTAACTTAGGTTACTATACCCAACGTAGCATGGCTTATTCCGGTTCATCTCGGTTTAACTGTTAGATTCTATCTAACCGTTTTCGGTTTAACTGGTCAAACCAGACGGTTCACTTCGGTTTTCAAAAGACTAATTATAGGATAATCAAAATTTTGAAAGTTTAAATCAGTTTTTGACGAGTTTTATATTTGGACATACTTCACGTAGAAGTTTTTGAGGATGTCGTGGATATATTTTTAACAGTGAGATAATTGTCAGCTTTCCCTAATTTCGATGAAGGATTCTTTTTTTTTTTGGTCTTTAAAAAGGGTTTTTCTATCTTGTGTCATAGGGGCACAAGATAAGAAGGGGTAAAAGTACAAAAAATTACTTATGGACCCACAAAAAAGGACCAAGATATCTATAAAAAATATATTTTTTGTGGGTCCGTGAGTACTTTTTTGTACTTTTAACTCTTCTTATCTTGTGCCCCTATGGCACAAGATAGAAAAACCCCTTTAAAAATACTTACGAGGATGTCACGGAATCACTTGGCATGTAATTTATTGGCCGGTGGACCCACGGAATCCTCACAAAAATTTACGCAAAACAAAAGTCTGAAGTTATAAACCTTAAAAGAATTGTCTAGAACGTACAAGTTCTTTTTTATGTTGTCCAAAGTTAGAAACCTTGAAAGAATTGTCTAGAATTTAGAAACCTTAAAAGAGGATCTGTATTCGGTTTACTTAGAGAAGACAAACTTATTTATTTTGATGTACATGTTTTAACTGATATTTTTATAGTTATTTTTTGATTTTGCCCTAATCATCACAAATGTTTAAAGGCAACATATATAAAAAGATAAAAAGTTCAAAGTCTAAAAAACGATTACAAGTAAAAGGCACCAATAGCTAAGTAGACCAAACTTCACCTCACTTATACCAACTTTATAAGATATAAAACTATATGAGGCGAAGCAGGAAACAAACAAGCTGGCCCAAACAGAAAAAAACAACAATTGAGGCTAACGAGCAGGTTTGCCCGCGCGTTGCTGCGGGGATGCTTTAGTTTTGTGCTAATGCATATGTAGGTGCAGTTGTTCTCAAATGAATTTGTTGTTTTCGCTACTATTTTTTTAGCTAAGAGTTGTTTTTGTTGGTATTTAGTCTTTTAAAGTTTTTTAAAGTGTTTGTTTTACGGGAGGGCTTTCTTATTTGTACTGGCATAAGGATGCTAAGTCAGGGTGCGCGTTTTTTTTTAAAACAATGGCCTTTTGTAGCACAACATTTGTTTTGGGCTAGTTAACTGATAGTTGGGCTTACATTTTCAAATTGATTTATTTAATGTAATTAGGGGTGTTGATCGGTTCGGTCATCGGGTTGTTCGGTTAGT
>OU343220.1:64947517-64999113 GCA_910596185.1 Chrysanthemum makinoi | reverse complement strand
AAAACAATTAGCCACATGCATAATTATTTCAATAAACTCTAATAAACAATTCTAGGCGTAAATAAATGCATATATTAACTAGGGCTTTCACTTACAAGTAGATGAGCCACATACATCGACAAATCGATTGCGTAAGCCAGAGTTAATAATATACTGTAAAAAACTAGAAGGGGGTTGAATAGTTTACCAATTAAAAACTTTGTTTTGAAACTTATTGTAAAGATCAATTGATATTGATCTTAGATATGTTAATGAAATATGCAAGCAATATGTAAGAAGTAAATAAGAAAAGAAATGATCAAACCACAACAAGTTTTTTATAGTGGTTCGGTCTACAAGGACTCTTTTTCCTTGCCCTACTCCACTCCTCGAGTCTCACACTCGAGTGTTTAACTTCACTAGTCAACAAGCTCCTTTCACCGGCGGAGAAAACCTTTACACTTCGCACTATTTCCGACACTAAGCTAGATGTCGAGTTCTTTCCAAGGGTACAACCACTCCCACACACAACGTATTTTGAGGACTAAAATACTAACCACTCACACTCACAAGATTATGATGGTTTGATACAACAATGAAGTATGAATCAACACTAGATCATACAACACTAAACAAACAAGACTTCCAACTTCTCGTTGAAGCTTGAATATGACTTGATCTTCTTTGCTACAAAAGAGATCACTAATATGATATGAAACTGAGTTAGAAAGGTTAGAGAGAAGATATGTATGAGAGTATGTTAGAAAGGGATAAGAAACTACTTGGCTTGGCATTGCTATTTATAGCCAAAGTGGACAGGAGCGTCCACGGACCGCGGAACCCTTAAAGGGTTCCGCCCGTGTACCATTTTGGTACCGCCGGTCGACAGTCCAAGATATCAAATCTATGCTAAAGTCAACTCTATCTAAGTGAGATTGTGCAAGATATGAAGAGTACAAATCCACACAAAATATCTAATGAAATCTTCCAATGATTTCCATGATGCATTACATGATGTCATATGTTGTATTCTTATTTTTAGAAATATGCAAGTACATAAGTAGTGTTTGGTTTTAAGAACCTAACACATTCTAAAATCTACTATCATACATAATGATTAGAGTCATATCAAGATGTTACTAATCATAAATGTAAATGCTTGAATGATGAATATATTGTTTGAAAAAGCTTGTTTTAATATCTATTAAACTTGACAAGCTTTAAGCTTTTATACAAATTAAATTTACTTTTGTCGTAAACAAAACTTAGGTAAAGATCAAAAATATAAATAACGTTTAATGACGATATTTGTATTAACAATCTCCCCCTTTTTGTTGAGGACAAAATATAAATTTTATTTTTATAAAAGATACAAAGTTTGTACAAGAGTTGTAAAAATATTAGTTTTAGAACTTGAAAAAAGAATGGTAATGCAAATGTATGATGTTTGACTATTTATGAAAGTCAAAGTATTCACTAGTTGATGCATGATGTTGACTTTTCATAAAGTCAAAGTATGCGGTTGACTTTTTAGGAAAAGTCAAGTATTATCAATGAGGGTTCCTGTTTGACTTTTAGAAAGTCAATGTATGCAGCTTTGACTTTTTCGAAAAGTCAAATATAAATAATTTCAAAGTTCTATATTTTCTCCCCCTTTTTGTCTCAACAAAAGAAGAGGCTATGCGGAATGTAATGAGCCCGAGCTATTATCTCCCCTTGTTCAAAGCTCCCCCTAAATTGGGTGCTTCAATGGGAAGATTCATGGATTGTGAAAATAAAGCTAAAAAAAATGTTAGTAATAATGATCATTCACAAGCATTTCCAAACACTATGTAATGACACCAAGAATATAATAAACAACATTCATTAGTAAAAAAAAAATTCATGAGTAAAGATCATGAAAAGAGAACACAATGATGTGTTTTTAGTACAAGAAATAAAAATTATCCTAAGAAAGAAAGAAAAAAAAAACAAGAAAGACTAGTCTAAAACCATCCTAAAGTGATGGTTTGGCCCGTTTGCTCACAAGTTGAGCAACCATGCCTTGGAGGGTAGAATGTTTGCGGAGGTTGTGGTGGTGGAATGGTGGATGTGTTGGTGGTGTTGGGGATGTTTGGAGTGGTCATGATGGAAGCAAGCAAAGCACTTTGCATTTGCATTGTCTCACTCAAGTGAGAGTCCACCATGCCTTTGAATTGGTGGAGGTTGTGGAGTTCGGTTTGAATCTCCTCTCTAGTGGGATTGGCATCCCACATACACTCCTCAATGTCCTCAAGATGAGGTGACATTGATGTGGGGAGTGAATGATCCCCATACAAAGGACCATGAATGTCTTTGTGAATGGGGTGGAAGAGAAGAGGTTTAGGCCCTAATGGGGCGTTTGGGTCAAGAGATGACCGAGGTGACTCATGAGCCATCCGCTCAATTGAGCCAAAGGATGGCAATGGTGGTGGATGATTTGGCCTAGGAGGCAAGTCATCCAAGTCCTCCAAGAAAGGATTTGGGGAGGTTGGTGGAGTGGAAAACAACTCCATGGGAATGAGAGTTGGAGACCTTGGTGAAGGTGGTGAGGGTGTTTTGGATGTTTGGATGGGTGCCGGTGGAGGTGAAGTTGGTGTTTTTGTTGGTGGTGGAGTGGTGATCACAATGTGTGATTGAGTAGGTGTGGCTAAGGTGAGGTTTGTATCATCTCGGATGGGAGATGAGATAGTGAGTGGAGAAGACTCGGATGAGGAGCTAAGGTGAACAAAGCAACAAGGCCTCACACTAATTCTAGCGGTCTTCTTGCAAGGTTTTGGAGATGATTTTGTCATTTTGACTTTGGTTTGTCTTTGCTAGATGATAGTAAGAATGAAGAAGGTGTGAGGATGATCATGGTAAAACCTCTCAATTTATAGAAGTGAAAAATCATGGAGAAATGTGTTTGATTTGATGTTAAGCCATTGAAGAGATGAGGTTCCTAATGATTTGGAAGTGGTTGAATGCTAGTCATATCACCCAAGTCAAGCCATTCAAGAGAGATGGAGTGAAGAAGAAAAGATTTGCAATAAATGTGTTCTAGTGAGTGGAATTTCCTAATATTCAGATCACCCACGGATTTGAAGGTACCAAAAATTTGGTTCCTTCCTTTATGCAAAAGGGCTCCTTGGGTGGATTTTTCAAATTTTTGAATTTTGGTGGGAAATGGATTTCTTATATTCCTAAGTGAATTATACTAGTTCTAATAAGGGTATAAGCAAGTTAGGATTGATTTATAAGCATTGAATGGTAATTTGGAATCATGAAATAGTCGAAATTCGAAAAGTACCGGAGGATCCACGGCACCAAAATCATATACCGACGGTACCCAAAAAGGGTGCCGTCGGTCCGCTCTGTGCACGGCGGTACCAAAATACATAAAGGACGGTACCAAAATTATGGTGCCGTCGGATCCGTGGAGTGCAGAAAAATAGAGAGAGTTCGTTTTTAGGTGTCGGGGACTTTTCCGAAACCTGAAATTCTTCTCAAAACATGTTATACTAAACATTTCTAGTTAGGAAAAGCAAATAACATATATATAAACATAGTGGAACATGTATTTTGAGCAAGGCTTATTGATTTTCACATTATAGTGAAAATGGGTAAAATTTGATAGCATACTTGCTATCCCCATGCATGGAATTGTTAGCATTCACCATTGTTTCAAGTTATATTATCATCCTACATAATAAAAACAACAAAATTGTATCAAACATTAATGATAATGTATTGTTCCAAACGCTCCTTAAAAGTACCCTTATTTGTCCAACTTCTTGTAAATCTTGTTCATCATCCTACCAAGGCACTTGAACATTCCCTTAGTTTGCTTGAACTCAGTGATTCATTCTCTATTTCGGGAAGAGACGCATAATACTCATGAGGCGGAAGTCGAGAGCTTGGAAGACCATCCTCGGAGCTATTTGATGATGATGATGATGGAGTTGGAGGTTTTGCTCTCTTGCCTTTTGTCTTAGCAACTCGTGCATCACTCAAAGGTACAAAGATGTGAGGATGAGCTCATAGTGAAGGTGCATCCCTTTTGGTGTTGGTGGAATTGGTGCAAAGTTTCTATAGAGACGGGTGAGGAGCATCCCGTATGGAAGAGCAACCGATCCTTGAGTTGGAATATCAATCATTCTCCTAGCTATGTAGTAGGCTAAATTGAATGGTTGACGGGTGGACAAGTTGTAGAGCATATGACAAAGGCAAGCGTTAATGTGATCCCTATTTCCTATGGTGCTAATGACGTTGGCTCTAAGTAGCTCCTCCCATTTCTTAAATTCGGCTTAAGTTCATTTAGCTCCATTCCATATGGATCTCGGTTTACTTCTTTTCCCTTTCGGGTAACTCTTTTTGGGTTAAAAATGTGTTCACGGATGACATCCTTGTCGGCCAAACGGGTTTGGTAGGGTAGAGAGCGGTCATTGATAGCATCAAGAGCGGTGAGTGACCATTTATCCGAGTAGAGACAAGTTCCTCGGTTGGGAATTCCTAGCACTTGAGCAAAGTTGGCTAAGGTGATGGTGTAGTCGTTTTGATTAATTCTAAACCTAAGACAAAATTCATCATCGTCTTCATCACTAAAGCCGGTCACACTAGCATAGAATTCTAACACAAACCTAGGACAAATTGGTTCATCGATGTCAAGAAGACAATCTAATTGAATGGCGGCTAGTTCTTCACGAAGATTGGTGTTTTCAAGGAAGGATGAGTGAATGGTTCTACCCTCATGGAAATACCTTGATTCTAGACCCCTAAATATTTCTACTTGTTCTTTGGTAAGTCCTTTGGTTTTGTGGTGTTTGGGAATGTAGTTAAGGGTGTCTTTGTGATCATAGAATCTTGCGGCTACCATGGTTATTCCTAAGGACAAGAGTTAATATGTTAAAAAATGAGAATAAGTTTTAACGTTTTTGGTTCTAGTGTGTGCCTATATGAAAACAATTTGGAGTTGCGGTTATCTCGACTCATTTTATGCACAAAGATGGTTTTAGTGGGGTGTTTGGCAAATACCATGAGATAACCCAAATGCTCCTAATTCAATGTGGCTTCATTTGAATATACCCGGAATGCATATTAGTTATGCAATACCTTTAGTATTCAAGAGCATGCAAGTGATGAAAATTTAACGTTTCTATTTGTATTAGCAATGAAAAATTGTTTTCCTACAAGTGAGAAGCTTTTCAAAACTTTTGACATGGGGTGTTTGGTTGTTTGAATAAGGCCTTATATTCATTATCTATCAATTAGTGGGAAGCATGATTTGTTTATGCAATATGATAATGTAGTACCTAATTTTAATGACTAGTTATGCAATTTGCCAATTGAATTCATATTTGGTATAAAAGCATACATAAAACCCCATGTAATGATTTGTGATAGTTTTGTGCATAAATAAGAATCCTAGACTCAGAATTAAGAGATGAAATGTAGTTAGGATACTTACAATGATGTTATCTTCAGTGATTAATGAGTGGGAAGATGACTATAATGAGCTTGGTTTAAGTTTTACACGTTTTGGTAAAGTGGGTTTTGAGGAAGAGGATGATTTGTATATAGAAGTTTTGTTCTCAGAGACACCACGGACGGCACCAAAAATTTGGTTCCGTCTTTGTTGTCGCTTGGTGCCGTGGCTACAAAGAGTGTACAAGACAAAATTGTTTTGTTTTGACTATTCTAATGTTTTGGGCTATGTTTATCCTACATGTTTGGTTCCATTAACCCTAAACCAAGTCTAAGAAGATTAAAAGGTTCTCGTTTAAGAGGCTTAGTTAAGATGTCGGCAATGTTGTCTTCGGAGGATACTTTCTTGATTGAAATGTTTCCTTTTTGAACATTGTCGCGAAGAAAGTGATGGCGGATTTCAATATGTTTTGTACGAGCATGTTGAACGGGATTCTTGCTGAGATCGATGGCTCCTTTGTTGTCGCAAAGTATCACAATGTCGTTGAGATGAATTCCGTAATCTACTAGAGCTTGCTTCATCCAAAGAGCTTGTTGACATGCTTTTCCGGCTGAGACGTACTCGGCTTCAGAGTTGAAATGGCCAAGGCAGTTTGCTTCTTTGCAAACCATGAGGTGAGACAATGTCCAACAAAAGTGCAAATACCACTTGTACTTTTTCTATCGACATAGTCACCGGCATGATCCGAAGCGGCATACACTATGGTTTCTACACCCGTTCCTTTGGGATACCATAATCCTAAACACGTTGTTCCCTTAATGTATCTAAAAATCCTTTTAAGGCTTCTAAGTGTGATGCCTTTGGGTTTTCTTGAAAGCGAGCACATAGACAAACACTAAACATAATGTCGGGTCTACTAGCCGTAAGATAGAGTAGGCTACCAATCATTCCTCTATATTTAGTGTTATCTACGGATTCACCTTCCTCATCCTTGGTTAGTTTAGTGTCCGAGGACATGGGAGTTTTAGTTGGTTTGGAATCTTCAAGACCAAATTTCCTAAGCATGTCTTTTATATATTTAGATTGGTTAAAAAATATGCCATCTTCTAGTTGTTTTATTTGAAGTCCTAGAAAGAAATTTAATTCACCCATCATACTCATTTCAAACTCGTCGTGCATGATTTTAGAGAAATCATCACATAATTCTTGACAAGTTGATCCGAATATAATGTCATCAACGTATATTTGAACAATGATAATTTGTGATTCCTTTTTCTTGGTAAAAAGAGTATTATCTACTAATCCCATAGTATATTTGTTATCAATAAGAAAAGTCTTAAGTCGGTCGTACCAAGCTTTTGGTGCTTGCTTAAGACCATACAATGCTTTCTTGAGTTTGAAGACATGATGTGGTTTCTCAAAGTCGGTGAAACCGGAAGGTTGAGCAACATACACTTCTTCGTTAATAAACCCATTAAGGAAAGCACTTTTAACATCCATTTGAAATAATTTAAAATCATAGGCATAAGCAAGCAATATTCTAATAGACTCAAGCCTAGCTACCGGTGCATAAGTTTCATCATAATCAATCCCCTCTTGTTGATTATAACCTTGCGCTACAAGCCTAGCTTTGTTTCTAGATACTATCCCATTTTCATCCATCTTATTTCAAAAAACCCATTTTGTTCCAATTATAGTTTGATCTTTAGGTTTTGGAACTAATTTCCAAACATCATTTCTAACGAATTGGTTTAATTCTTCTTGCATGGCAATAACCCATGATTCATCTTTTATTGCTTCATTTATGGTTTTTGGTTCAATGGTGGATACAAAGCAAAAAATAATTACTTTGATTTTGGGCTTGTGACCTTAAGGTTCTTTGATTGAGTTGTCCTATGACTTTTTCTAAAGGATGACTTTTAGATTCTTTGATGTTGACAATTTCTTTATTTAATGGTTCATCTTCCTTGTTATTATTAATTATTTCTTGACCTTCTATCATTTGACTTTCAACTAAGTCATCATCTACCAAAGGTGATGTCTTAGAGGGAGGTGGACTTTCGTCGAATGTTATGTTCAACGATTCCTCGACTATCATTGTTTCTTTGTTTAGGACAATGTAAGCTTTACTAGTTTGAGAGTAACCAAGAAATACACCTTCATAAGACTTTGGGTCAAACTTGGTGAGATAATCCTTAGTATTAAGAATAAAGCATTTACAACCAAAGACTCTAAAATATCCTAACGTTGGCTTTTTACCTTTATAGAGTTCATATGGTGTTTTGTTTAAGAAAGGACGTATTAAGACTCTATTCAAAATATATGTAGAAGTGTCAACGGCGTTACACCAAAACTTTTGAGGAATGTTTTGTTCATTAAGCATTGTTCTACTCATTTCTTGAATTGTTCTATTTTTACGTTCTACTACTCCATTAGATTGAGGTGTTCGTGGAGCGGAAAAGTTATGTGTTATACCATTTGTATCACAAAAGTTTCCAAATTGAGTTTCGTTGTCAAATTCCGGACCATGATCCGTACGGATCGACACAATTTTGATACCTAGAAGATTTTGAATTTTCTTGCTAAGTATTTCAAATTTATCAAAAGCTTCATTTTTGGTTTTCAAAAACAACGTCCAAGTAAACCTTGAATAATCATCTACTATGACCAAAGTGTATAAGTTGCCTCCATAGCTTCTTATAGCGGATGGTCCAAACAAGTCCATATGTAATAATTCTAGACACTTAGATGTGGACACCATATTTTTAGATTTGTGACTACTATGTGTTTGTTTACCAATTTTGCAAGCGTCCCAAAAGTGTTGGTCATATTTAAGTTTTGGTAAATTCCTAACCAATTCTTTTGAAGATAGGTTTTGTATAAGTCTCATATTAGCGTGACCTAAACGTCTATGCCAAAGAGATGAGCTATCATCTAATGTTGTTAGGCAAAGTTTGTCATTATATGTTTTATCTATTTTCATGACATATATGTTATTTTTCCTAACTCCTTTAGCTATGGTGATACCATCTTTTAGTATTTTACTACCATTTTCATCAAATAGCACTTTATACTTTTTATCACATAGTTGGCTAATACTAAGTAGATTAAATCCTAACCTATCCACATGAGCAACATTTTCAATAGTTAGGGAGTTATGAGCGATCGTACCTTTGCCAATAATTTTGCTTTTGAGATTGCTACCAAAGGTGACATTACCTCCGCCATACTCTTGGTATGATGAGAAGAGACTTTTGTTGCTCGTCATGTGTCGTGAGCAACCACTATCTTTTATCCATTCACCAGGTTCCAATCCAACTTTCAAGCATACCTAAGAAGCAAATAACTCAAACATTTGGTCTCCAATATCTCATGGGTCCATTTGGGTTACACATACCATTTATTTGATTCATGTATGGAAACGATGGGTAAGAGTTCCATGGCATGTAATCTGGAGTTTGATATGGTCTAGGGAAGTTTTGATTCCAACCATTGTGTTGGTAGTTGGGTTGTACGTTGTGGTTGCTCTTAGGAAAGGGGCGTTTGGCAAAAGGAGTTTTATATCGTTGTTGAGTAGTTTTTATCTAAATTCATTTTTGACAAGTCCTACTCCTAAAGTAACGGCTGGTTTTAGTTTAATACTATTATTGGTTTTCTTTGTTATCTTAACAAATTCAAGACGGTCCGTTTGCGAACATTCGTTGCTAAAGTACCCACGTCACCATTTTGCACAACGGACGGAACCCTTATTTTGGTTCCGTCTGGTCCGTGTTGTACTGCAGCAATTTTGATAGAATGTTCGTCCTTTTCGGCCGTTTTATTTTGACTCTTTGGAATTAATACTTCATTAAAACCTAGCCCATTCATGTCTCCCGGTGTTTTATGAATTTTAACTATTTCATCGGCAAGAGCGATGTTCTTGTTAAACCTTTTAAATTTAGAATTGTTTTCTATTAAAACATCTTGTGTGAGCTTTAGTTTTTCTATTTCAAGTTTAAGCTCTTGACATGATTTACAATCATCGTCATTTGCTTTTCCTTTTCTAGTCGTTTTGCTTTTTCTTTTAACTCATAAACTTCATTTTCCAAAAATTCCTTTTGGTTTTTAAAAATTTATTTTTAGTTATGATTTTTAGACTTAGCTCACACAATTGATTATATTGTTTTTGCAAAGTGTCATCATCAATAAAGGAATAAGATGAGTCGGAATGTACCTCATTTGACTCATGTGCCATTAGAGCGATCTCTTCCTTGCTTGATTCTTCATCGTCTTCACTATCACTCCAAGCACCACTTACAAAAGCTCGTTGAGTTTTGCTTTTAGGTGGCTTGGGACATTCTCCTATGAGGTGACTTGCATCACCACATCTAAAACATTTTCTTTCACCTTTACCCTTCTTGTCATCCCGATCCTTTCGAATGGCTTTTCTTCTCGAGGTAGTCTTACGAACTTTCCTCTTCTTCTAAAGAACTTCTTAAAATCTCTAACGGCCATGGCATATTCCTCATCTTCGCTACGGAGCAAGATTCGTCATCATCACTTGATTCCGCTTTTGCTTTTAGAGCAACGGATTTGATCTTCTCCTTTTTCCTTTGATGATCTCTGAATCTTTCTCCATCACCATTTCGTGTACTTTGAGGTTACCGATCAACTCGTCTAGTGACATTATTGAGAGATCTTTTGATTCCTCAATGGCGGTCACTTTAGCTCTCCATTTGGGATGGAGTGCTCTAAGAAATTTCCCGACAAAGTTCTTACTACGAAAAGATTCATCAAGTGCTTTAAGTGATGTAATAATAGTGTTAAAGCGAGCAAAGCCACAATCAATGGTTTCATCTTCAGAATAACAAATTGTTCATATTGTTGAACAAGAAGATCAATTTTGTTATCCTTGACTTGTGAATTACCTTGATGTGTAACAATTAAAGATTCCCAAATATCTTTGGCGGTTTCACACATAAAAATTCTTTCATATTCTTTTCTAGGTAAAGCATTATAAAGCATCATTTTAGCTTCATTATTTTTAGCAACTAGTTTCTTTTGTTCATCAACGAAAATATCCTTTGTTGTAGAACTAAAATCCCCTTTAACAATAATAAACCAAAGATCTATATCTTTTGATTTTACATATGTTTCAAAACGGTTTTTCCAATAGATAAATCCATTGGTTTCAAAGAGTGGTGGTCTTTGCATAGATTGCCCTTCTTTAAAGTTTTCGAATCCATGGATCGTTTCAAGTTTATAAAATACAATATATTTTAGAAATTCTTGAGCAACGAGGCTCGGTACCAATTGTAGAAAACTAGAAGGGGGTTGAATAGTTTACCAATTAAAAACTTTGTTTTGAAACTTATTGTAAAGATCAATTGATATTGATCTTAGATATGTTAATGAAATATGCAAGCAATATGTAAGAAGTAAATAAGGAAAGAAATGATCAAACCACAACAAGTTGTTTATAGTGGTTCGGTCTACAAGGACTCTTTTTCCTTGCCCTACTCCACTCCTCGAGTCTCACACTCGAGAGTTTAACTTCACTAGTCAACAAGCTCCTTTCACCGCGGAGAAAACCTTTACACTTCGCTTACACTATTTCCGACACTAAGCTAGATGTCGAGTTCTTTCCAAGGGTACAACCACTCCCACACACAATGTATTTTGAGGACTAAAATACTAACCACTCACACTCACAAGATTATGATGGTTTGATACAACAATGAAGTATGAATCAACACTAGATCATACAACACTAAACAAACAAGACTTCCAACTTCTCGTTGAAGCTTGAATATGACTTGATCTTCTTTGCTACAAAAGAGATCACTAATATGATATGAAACCGAGTTAGAAAGGTTAGAGAGAAGATATGTATGAGAGTATGTTAGAAAGGGATAAGAAACTACTTGGCTTGGCATTGCTATTTATAGCCAAAGTGGACATGAGCGTCCCACGGACCGCAAACCCTTAAAAGGGTTCCGCCCGTGTACCATTTTGGTACCGCCGGTCCGACAGTCAAGATATCAAATCTTTGCTAAAGTCAACTCTATCTAAGTGAGATTGTGCAAGATATGAAGAGTACAAATCCACACAAAATATCTAATGAAATCTTCCAATGATTTCCATGATGCATTACATGATGTCATATGTTGTATTTCTATTTTTAGAAATATGCAAGTACATAAGTAGTGTTTGGTTTTAAGAACCTAACACATTCTAAAACTACTATCATACATAATGATTAGAGTCATATCAAGATGTTACTAATCATAAATGTAAATGCTTGAATGATGAATATATTGTTTGAAAAAGCTTGTTTTAATATCTATTAAACTTGACAAGCTTTAAGCTTTTATACAAATTAAATTTACTTTTGTCGTTAAACAAAACTTAGGTAAAGATCAAAAAATATAAATAACGTTTAATGACGATATTTGTATTAACATATACCAATTAGCACATAATCTAATTTTTATTAGTTATAATTGAGGTCTTCCCCAATTCAATAATTATTAAATAAATAGAACATGTGTGCATCACTTAACAATTAATTAATAAACAATAAACAATACTCAATGGCAAAACATGCATGTTCCACCATGGATTCCGCATAACAATTATCACCCAAGATACGCATATTAGATGACACATAACAATTATTCATTAATTAACCACATGAAATTACCATGCAATCCTAGGGTTTCTACAAGTTTTACAAAATTAAAACCTAATTAAATAAATATAAGGGTAATCGACCCTATTATTAAAAAATTAGGGTTTCGAATTCAAAACCCTAGAAACCATAAAAAGCATGCTTATAATCATAAAGATCCAATTTTTATGTGTTTCGGTAATTAATTACATCATATTAACTGCTCGTGATGCCACTGTTGGAATTTTATACTCATAACAATTATATAAAACAAATAACATCATCAAAGCATGCAGCGGAAGTAACTAGGAATAATATATGTAAGTAATTAACCGAACAAGAAAGTGCGTACCTTTTAGCAATTCAAGAATCAAACGATGATTGAACAAGAACCAAAACCCAAAACCCTAATTATAGGGTTTATATATTCGACCTACACAAAAGTCGACCACCAAGATTACAAGCTCAAGTGTGCTTGTTCTTCGTTCTTGTACACACGTACTATTAGCGATTTGATGTGAAAAGCTAGTTTCTTGAATCACAAATAAAACCAAACACTTGTTTCTTTGAGTTAAGCAAAATCGAACACCCTTGGGGTGAGGGTATACGACCGGCCACACAAAGAGGGAGAGAGGAGAAGAGAAATTAGGTATATTGGTGATCCAAGATTAAGTTGTGAATGAATACAAGGGATTGTATTTATAGGTAACTTAACTTGGTGACCAAGTTTGAGTGGTATTGGGTTTGGAACCCAACCGATCGGCCAAAGGCAATCCCAAGGGAATTCTAGAACTTTCCCGACTTGTAATTTCATCTCTAGTCCTTATAGTTTATATTTAACGATCGTTAACCAAACCTCGTTAATTATTTAACTATCGTTATGTTTTATTTCATGACTAATAATTAATAATAACATTTTATATATTAATTATTAACATCAACTCTCATAATGTGTGCAATCCCGAAGTCTCGAGTTCGAATCCGGACATACATATATTTAAATATCTATAAAGCCTTTCATAAGGATCATTTGTCTTCCGATTAGTGTTACGTTTTTAAAGTGTCCATTTGAGTCCCGGATAAATTTCGGATCTCGGATGTACTATTTGAAAATTCATATACATTCTGAAGTTTTAACTTTTTTATAGCTACAAGACATTTCCTTTAGGGACTATTACTTTTAGACGCAATATGATTTAATCGTCGAGCAAGGCTACATCTACAAAGAATTTACAAAACTATATTCGCACAATGATTTGGCAAATATATGTGAAGGGCAAGAAAGAAGAAAAACAAATTAAACGATATAAAACTAGTATTTCTTTGCTTAAAGAAATAGAAAATGAGATCGTTCTTGTACATTTAGTTTGCTAACAAATAATGTAAAATTTTACATGAGGACTAACTCAGATAAAAACTTATGCACCAAACAACTTCGACACATTTTCATGTCTCGAGTTTTCCTTTCCTAATCCTTCGAAATCTACAAACTCCTTCTTACGTATTCAAGTTTCATACTTCAGTGTTGAAAGCTAAAATTTGTTTAAGCATTTTTGGATCACCTAAAATTTGTTAACTATCAGATTGTTTTTTTAACATGTGCAAGCTAAGTAGCAAGTCAACTATGGTTTACATGAAGTCGTTATATATTGCTATCATTTCAATTCTGAGTCCCACATAGGTTTAAGAAGAAAGCTTTTGGTAGCTTATAGTTATACACCACCGTGTGTTCAATCAGTTGTGTTCGTATTAGTATTATGTTTTCATGATTGCGTTAAGTTCTTCGCATCATAACATATATAAATTAGCGGATGACCTAATACAAACTTGAAAACTTATATGACACTGAACCTTTTTTTTTCGTGATCGCACTTTTTTTTTATCGAAAGGATCTGGTGATTTGAAGATTGTCACATATTTTGTCAATTTATTTTTCTCATTAAGAAGTGTTAACGTCGTTTGCTATAAATTTAGTTTCTCAAATTCACAAAGACGGTACGTTTGCTAATAAGCCAATAAGATTTATTAGACTGCGAAAAGTACTCAAGGTTTTTGGAATTTTTCACTTTTTTCGTATATTACCTCGTTACAGCATTAAGGGTGTCAACAATTTCTAAAATTTTCATGTACTTGTTGGACACCCTTAGTGCTGTAACGAGGTAATTTACGAAAAAAAATGGAAAATTCCAAAAACCGGAAAATTCCAAAAACCCCTAAGTACTTTTCCTATAGTGTTCGAGCTATTTGCTAAGCAAATAGCAAATGAGATCTTGTACGTTTTGCTGGCTGAATAGGAAAATTTAACAAATATCATTTCAACCTTGAGTCCCACATAGCTTAAAGAAGGAAAATTTTGCAAGCTAATATACCAAAGTGGGTAACAATCATTTGTGTTCCGATTAGTGTTAAGTTTTCAATTGGTATATTTGGAAGACTGGATATATAAATTTCGGATCTCTAATGTACTATTTGAAAATTCATATACATTCTGAACTTTTTAATTTTTTTTAGCTGCAAGACATTTCCTTTGAGGAGTATTACTTTTAGATGCAATATGAATTATTCATTGAAGAATAGTTTACAAAATTATATTCACACAATGATTTAACAAAATGTGAAGGGCAAAGAAAGAAGAAAAAGAAATTAAACTGTATAAAACGAGTATTTTTTTGTTTAAAGAAATAACAAATGAGATCGATCTTGTACATTTAGTTTGCTAACAAATAATGTAAAATTTTACATGAGAATTAACTTAGATAAAAACTTATGCACCAAACAACTTCGACACATTTTCATGTCTCGAGTTTTCCTTCCCTAATCCGTCGAAATCTACAAACTCCTTCTTATTATGTTTCGGCTTCAATAACCCGTAGAACTTCTTAAACTCTTTGACTGACGGAATACTCTCCCTTCGGAACAAACCAGAGTTATGTGATTCCTCAACAGTCCTAGCCGAACCACTATGCATCAATCTTGTAGGTATCCCACCTGACCCGCCGTGACCAAGTAAACCCGACGGCACTCCAAGTGCGCCACCAACCGACACACTATGTGTCAATCTCAAAGGTGAAACTTCGTCATTAGTATTATCAACTAGTTTCACCTTTACATCAGTATTTGACTTCAATGCGCTAATGACAGATTTAATAGCTCTAGTAGGCGACCCGCGGTTAAAAATCATGATTTCACCAATCTCGGCCGGGCTCAACTTAGCTCCGGTTTGAAATACCTCTTCAACTTGTGGAAACAACTTGTGCTCTTTTACCCCTAAATGACTATTAGCAAGCGTTTTAAACGCGCTAAAATCACATAAAGGAAACTCGACATGAACATCTATTCTACCAGGCCTTAAAACCGCAGAATCAATCTTTTCCTTATTACTAACAGTAAAAACCATCACTCGTTCTTCACCACACGCCGAAATAATCCCATCCATAAAATTCAAAATTCCAGATAAATTCACAAAAGTCGATTTCTCAGCCAAAAACTGGTCCAAGTCTTCAACAACTATAATCGACTTACTTGTAGTTTGCATAAGAAGCATCTTCAAATCAGTATCATTTTCCACTTTTGACAAAACAACGTCGTAAATATCATACCTTAAAAACTTAGCCATACCAGCAATAAAGCTCGATTTTCCTGTACCCGAAGGACCATAGAGTAAGTAGCTTCGTTTCCAAACACGGCCTAATCGATGATAATACTGTTCAGCTTTCAGAAATGACTCTAAATCAGATTTTATAACTTTTTTCTGCTCCAAGTCGAGCAACGACGTATCTATCGTTGCAGGATGATTAAAAGGAACAGATATCCACCGCCCGTTTTCTAGTGAGTTCTCACCATTGATGTAGAGCTTAATTTGCTTGTTCTTTTGCTCGATCTCATCGACAACGTTATGAATATGTTGAAGGTACGTTGATAATATTCTTCTCTTTTCTTTTTTTCGCATTTTTAGTAATATGCAGTTATGCTCGAGTTTCCAAAAGATTCTTGATCCCAGATATGTATCTGGGATCATGTGATTTTCTGTAGTTGTGGTATCGATCACGAGATTAATCTCGTTAGGTTTGTTGATAGCTGAAAATAAGCTAACAAAGTCGGAATCTTCAGCTGAAGGCAGTGAGTTAAGATACATAAGTATCTTATGATACACTTGGTTTTGTTGCATGTTTTGGTTGAATTTTGGGATTTTGTAAAGTTGATGAGCATGAAAATGCTCTTCAAATAATCTCCATTTATCGCGCAAAAAGTGTCCTAGGGCTGTATGAGACAATACTCGTGAAACTAACCAGAAACCGACTATCACGACAACAAACACGAGTAACGTAAACAAAACCATATTTTGGTAAGAACGAAATAAAAACTGCAAAATGTTGATAACCGACAATGCTGATAATGAAAGAGAGATTAGATGATACTTTTGGGAGATGGCTTTTAAGAATGAAGTTATAGGAATTTGATGATGTTATGAAGTATTTAAGATGTAAAGGTTTTATAAGTCAAGAAAAAAGCTATGAATATTAAATAAGTTACACATGTGTAGCAAGTCAATAATGGAGGTGTGAAGAAAAAGAATGTGTTGAAATTATTAATATAGTCTCGTGGAATATTTAAAATAATGGTCTATACTTGTGTGCTTAAGTCACGTTTGTACTAATTTGTTTGTACTTGATTTAACTACCTTATGCATTTCTAGATAAAACATTATATTATGACGTTGTGAAAGATACAGATCCAATTCTTAATCATTGGCCTAGTAGAAAAACCCGAAAAACGCGGAAAATTTTGAGACCTTCTGCGATGCAACGTTGTTGGTGTGTCGAAGTAACCTCTATAGTCTTTCAAAGATTTTTGAATGAAATAAGGTATAGTCTAGAATATGAAAATCTTATGAAAAAATGGTTTGACAATATTGTTATCATGAAAACTGATAGAGTAAATTAATTTATCACACCGTATAGTTATAATATGATACATTATGAAGATGTCAATTATGGGTTTGAAAATATTGCTATCATGAAGAAATGATGAATTTATTACACCCAAAATTTGACTTGGCTAATATGGTGGTTGTTTTAAGGCGACATCATTGGTCAAGATGATGGCTAACGTTGAAGAAAAGTGGTTCATATCATTGGACTTGTATGTTATATCATAAGCTTGAATAATGGTGAAAAGTTAGTTACTTTTTGAAAATATAAGATTGGACAAACATGTAAAGTTGTCTTATTACTTTTTCATAGAAAAAACGTTTTCTAGTCACATCTCAAGTTGGTGATAACTGAATATCATTTTTCATAAAAATTGCAATATTGGACATAATTTTCATAAGAATTGCAATATTGGATGTAATTTTTCATGACATGCAATACATATACACCACACTTGCTCTTAACAGGATTTAAAGGGACCACCACTTGTTTAGAGAGCATCTCGCACCATCCCGCCGATGTTTTTCAGAGGAGTGCATCATGCAATCAAAAAATTGATCTTATTGAGAAATCGATGTCTTACTCCATAACTTTGAGGGAAGAGGAGAAAAATAGCCTGACAAGGATTCGGTCAATTTAGGTGCCAAACAAACCCCATCATTGATTTTGATATACTGATAAGGTGAATACCCGGTCTATTCAATGCTACTCAGCCTAAAAATCTCTTTTCGTCATATGAACTTTAAGGTGTATGAAGCTTCATATTTGATTTTTAGGAGAGACTTCATTGTTGGTACCGCCACACAAGCACTTTGATTTCAAAATAACCAAAAATGATTGAGTTGTCATGAAAAAACTCATGCCAAACCAATTTTTCTAAGTATTATTGAAAGAAAAAAAAACGATGTTGAACAACTATGTCCATCGCCTTCTTCTAGAAAATAATATTATTAGCAAAACTAAACAAAGTGTGAATGATCAATCTTAACTGAACCACATCACACACAATTCGGTTATTAAATTAATACAGAATTCATGGTAAACAAAACTAATAAGCACTAAAAGTTGCATAACCAAACTATTAAAGTTAATAAAATCCATGTATATAATATCACAACTTTTCCAGGAATTATACTTCAAGACTCTCAGGAACATGACCAAAATGCGCTTTACATTTTACCTGAGACTAGTTTACATCATAGTTATGTAACAGTTCAAAATTGGTAAGACAAAATATCAGATATCTTACCTATCATTCATCTTTACGATCTTGGTTTTCTGATCTAATGTTCATAATATGGGAGACGACAAGCTTGGAAATCTCACTGATGGCGGCTTCAACTGGATAATCGTCTGTTTCCCTTGGTACTGACCATACTTCTGATTGTGAGTTCAAACCACTATACTCGTATGCTGCGACCTTTGTCTTTTTGGACGTGACAACCACTCTCTCGAGATCTGCTTGTGTTAAAGGTCTTGGCAGCTAAATATAGAAACATATCAATATCAATTTCTTATTTGTTTTAAGTATTATAGCATTGTCTAATATCTAAAGAAGATTTGTTTCCAATTCACATGACAAGTATGCCAAAACATCAAGGTGGAAAAACTGACTGGTTGGGTGACAGGTTGAAACACGTGGTAAAGATATCATTTTCAGTTTAGGTTACACAGTCGTTGACCAACAACACTTTTGTCTAGAAAGGTTTACCTTATGGAGAACTTAGTCCTGTTGGACGGGTGGGAACAAGTTGACCCAAAACACTTTTTGTGTTAAAGTTCTTTAGATGATTACTACGATGAATATGACTAGAAAAAGCTATATGTTGCTACAGAAATAATTTTTTTTAGGACAAATCAATGTAAAAAAACTATTTTGGATAATCGCATAAGCAAATAGGTTGAAATTGGCACCTATACGAAAATGCAACTAATGGCTGTTGACATTATAAAAGAGAGACAGGTAGATACTTACTACTGATGACTTTCCCTTCTTCTCTTCATTCAGTAAATCTCTGATAGGAAAATAGGCTGCTTGCTTGCAAAGCTCGAGAAGATCTGAGCCAGTATAACCTTCACACATTGCAGCTATGGAGTCGATGTCAATGTCGTCCTCAGTTCTCTCACCCTTCAGAATCACCTTCAGAATTGCTGCCCTTTCTTTGCGGTCAGGTATCCCAATCTCAAATGCCTGTGGAAGACGTCTCAGTATTGCTTCGTCAAGCTCTGATGGACGATTAGTTGCAGCAAGAACCATCACTCGAGCATTCTCTACATACACCACAAATACATACCGTTTAGCGAAAAGCTATAGGACTACAAAGGACCAACAATGCCTAAAAACAGTGTTTACAAAAGAAAAAACTTACGGTCTGTGGTAAAACCATCCCATAAAGCCATAAACTCAGTCTTCATATTGGTCATAGCTTCATGGTCAGAAGTTCGGCGCTGACCAAGAAAACTGTCGACCTCGTCAATAAATATTATGGCAGGCTGGAGTTTGTATGCCAAACTAAATACAGCAGAAACTGCAGAAAACAATCGTTATGACTAGTGAACACTTCGTAAAGAGAGAAAAAAGTACAGGATACAGCAACAATGTCTTGTGCAATACTAGAAGTTAACAAGCTGCAATCAAACAGAATTTTTAAAACCTAGGGGAAAAGTAATGGCTGCACAAGCCGTAGACGGTTGTTAGCTAGGAGTGGCAATTTTGACACATTTTTCGTTAAATTGATAAATTTCTGATATACGTTATCCATAACGGGTCAATTGAGTAATACCGAAACGCTTTACCTAAAACAATCAAACAGGTCAAACACGTCGATGGTCACCCAAAGTGTGTTCAAATGCACAAAACCGCCTACATCGGTCCATTCGATAAATAATGCATTTCGACTTTAGCTATCCGTAAAATTAAAAAACAGGGTTACTGGTCAAACCAACCATTTTTAACAGTACTAAAAATAGCTGCTCTGAACTGAATCCTATCGAGTAACTCACATATATATCTGCTCTATGACTGAGAGTCTGTGTGCGTGGGAATGTTCCTATGATTATCTACTCAAAAAAGCCAGCAGAAAGACATTAAACATAAAAGGAAATTAGGCATGAGTTGTACTAAATAGAAAATATTTCGACAATTGCAATAAATCAAACATGCTATTATCTACAATTGTATGGTAAGCATTTTGATCAGCTGAAATTAACATTAATATTCATAAATAACTATCCCGGTATGGCTTATTTCTTAAAAAGACTTCATTTTCTTCATATTGGAATTGCTACAAGGCGGTAGAGGAGGCAAAATGGGTGGGTTGAGCAATGTGTCAAAACTGTTATTTTTAGTGCAGACTGAAATAGGTTGGGTCACGTTGGCCCATAACCGTAGTTTTTGTCTACTGTTGTATAAAAATTTATTAATGTGATAAATCCGATTACAAAATTTATTACTCATTTGGCCCATTTGACCGTTTCCCTTTTAAGTAAGTTTCTTAATATTACCGGATTGAGCTAAAACATAATCCAAATTGACCAAATATATAAGCAAATGGATCATAATTCCCACCTCTACCTATCACCTTCATATTAGTTGTGTGGTAAGAACATCTATTTATATTTATATCCACAATGTTCCAACAAAAAAATCTACACAGTTTAATAGAAGTAACAACGTTCAAACACTCACCGAGTTTTTGCGCATCACCAAACCATTTGCTCATCAAATCCGATATTCTCACATTAATAAAAACAGCACCCGACTCTTTAGCAATAGCTTTGGCAAGCATAGTCTTCCCTGTACCAGGTGGTCCGTATAACAAAACACCTTTCTGGGGACCAAGAAGCTTCCCGTAAGAAAAGAGCTCAGGCCTACGTAGAGGCAATATGACCAACTCATATAGTGATTGCTTGATGGCTTCCAACCCTCCAATAGAGTTAAATTCCACATCAATGTGATCAGGGTTTATCACGTTGCATGCAATGACATCCTGGTGTACATTAAAATGTAAAAAAAAAAAACACCAATATTAAAAATGATTAGATACTAGATGAGATATGCATATACACATAACACCCTTTCTTTAAAGGTTCTCTTGTACGCTAAACAGATAAAAGATTTTCATAAATTTCTCCATTAATCTTGTTACTGCAAGTAGAACGAATTTTTCCATTTATTAAACAATTACTTATACGGCGCCTAGTGCCTCCCATTAGATTCCATGGTCTCATTAACAACCTCTCATACTGAAAACTTCCATGTCAAAAAACTTATTTATGCACTTTGCCATATCTTGCTTTTGATGATCAGAACTAAGTAATTCCATATACAGCACAGGTTAAAAAAGAGGTTAAATGCACATAATGAAATCTACCTTTACGTCGATTCCAGCTTCACACAATGTACTTTTTAGGTTCATGTTTAATGACGTGCTTTAATTTTCTAAAATAAAGAAACTTGCAACATGTTTCTTGTGTGTATTTAACCACCAGATAGATAGCCAGGCGAGCTTATACTCAAACTGAGAATATTTTTTGACTTTGTGAGTCACTTGGAATAAAGGGTACCTTGGTCACACTAAGGTGCCCAAAACTATGCCCCTAAACCTAAAGAGGTTTCGCCTTTGTCAGCAATGATACTTGATTTTTCAAAGCAAAGCATTATTTTCATGGTTAAAATGTTAAAAGAGCAACAAGTTTTCAAAAGGAAACGACCACTGTACTTTGAGTACAATTTACTTTCACTTTTTAGAAAAACAAATATTCACACACCTATATACCTACAACGCAAGGCTAGAAGCCCTTTGGTTATATCTTGGAGTCTTGGACACAACGGTACATACTAATTTTTAAGCGTTTTTTGCTTAATTACTCGCAACAAAAAGCCTTACATGTTCAGATACTCAGCCACTCTTAACCTTTAACGTCTCTACGAACTAAGCAATTAGATAGTGCTTTTATCTAACCTAAACCTAAAAGTAACAACTCCAACATCCTAAACCCTAGTATTCTTTTCAAAGGGTGTTTATTAAGCAAACTTATTTAAAACCCAACAACAAGAACACAGTTTATTAAGCAATCCCAAAAACCCATTATTACTATAATATGTGGTTTTGCTTATTTAAGTGCTTATCTGATTATTTAACAAAAACCCTAATCCATTAAAAAAAAAAAAAAAAAAAAAAGGGTTTATACCTCATAAGGATTAGTATTAATAAGAGGTCTACCCAGCCTCTTAGAAATCTCCTTCTTATGTTCAAGAGCTTTTTTAGAAGCTTCTCTGTTAGGATCCAAATGTTTCATACCAACAAATAAAACCAAACAGCTTATAGCTGCACTTGCTGCATACAACAACAGTTCTTGTATTATCTTTGTCTCTGCTCCATTTGATGATCCCCTCATTTTTTATTTTATTTTTTGAAACAAAGGGTTTTTGTGTTAGATTGTGTTTTTGGGGATAGAATGATGTGGTGCACGCGTGTGATGATGTAAATGTCGGATTTTGTGTCGTGTTCAACAAGAAGGTGGATTTTTGTGTGACAAGAAAGTTTTAAGAGGCCCAATAGATTACAGGCCCAATAATCGGTTTTGGGTTTATTAAAGCATAAAAAAAAATAACTCCCAATGTCGTCTTCCACGGGTTATGGGTACCCAATACTGTTTCCGGTGTTTGGAGTAGGTTAAGATGTAGACAGCCTTACCCCTACCTAAGGTAGAGAGGCTGCTTCCAGTTCTACCAAAGGTAGAAAGGACCTCCGGCCTTTTGTAAGGAGTGAAGATCGAACCCTGACCTCTCGGTTGAGAGGCAAGAGGTTTTCTAACTGATCCAACCCTACTAGTTTGGGTTTATTAAAGCATAGCGTATGGTAAATTGGACTTGTGTGTTAACCCTTAACATCATGGCGTTAAGGCATATTAATCATACCGCCTCAAGTAAAGGGGTGTTAACATGGACATGTTAAGCCCCTAACGTCATGTTAAAGTGATTTTTGAGTTAATTTTATTTTATTATTATTATTATTATTATTATTATTATTATTATTATTATTATTATTATTATCATTTTTGCCCCCTAAATGAAGTGTTGTTTTTATAAATTGTTGGTGAGTTAAGGTTTAACTTGGGTAAGTTATGATAAGGGATGTTTTTTTGTTGAGTTAAGGTGAAATGTTAAAGCTGATGTGACGCTGACGTGGCATGGTGTTAAACCTTAACCTAGGTTAGCATACCCAACGTAGCATGGCTTATTCCGTTCATCTCGGTTTAACTGTTAGATTCTATCTAACCGCTTTTGGTTTAACTGGTCAAACCAGACGGTTCACTTCGGTTTTCAAAAGACTAATTATAGGATAATCAAAATTTTGAAAGTTTAAATCAGTTTTTGACGAGTTTTATATTTGGACATACTTCACGTAGAAGTTTTTGAGGATGTCGTGGATATATTTTTAACAGTGAGATAATTGTCAGCTTTCCCTAATTTCGATGAAGGATTCTTTTTTTTTTTGGTCTTTAAAAAGGGTTTTTCTATCTTGTGTCATAGGGGCACAAGATAAGAAGGGGTAAAAGTACAAAAAAGTACTCATGGACCCACAAAAAAGGACCAAGATATCTATAAAAATATATTTTTGTGGGTCCGTGAGTACTTTTTTACTTTTAACTTTTCTTATCTTGTGCCCCTATGACAAGATAAAAACCCCTTTAAAAATACTTACGAGGATGTCACGGAATCACTTGGCATGTAATTTATTGGCCGGTGGACCCACGGAATCCTCACAAAAATTTACGCAAAACAAAAGTCTGAAGTTATAAACCTTAAAAGAATTGTCTAGAACGCATAAGTTCTTTTTATGTTGTCCAAAGTTAGAAACCTTGAAAGAATTGTCTAGAATTTAGAAACCTTAAAAGAGGATCTCAGATTCGGTTTACTTAGAGAAGACAAACTTATTTATTTTGATGTACATGTTTTAACTGATATTTTTATAGTTATTTTTTGATTTTGCCCTAATCATCACAAATGTTTAAAGGCAACATATATAAAAAGATAAAAAGTTCAAAGTCTAAAAAACGATTACAAGTAAAAGGCACCAATAGCTAAGTAGACCAAACTTCACCTCACTTATACCAACTTTATAAGATATAAAACTATATGAGGCGGCAGAAACAAACAAGCTGGCCCAAACAGAAAAAAACAACAATTGAGGCTAACGAGCAGGTTTGCCCGCGCGTTGCTGCGGGGATGCTTTAGTTTTGTGCTAATGCATATGTAGGTGCAGTTGTTCTCAAATGAATTTGTTGTTTTCGCTACTATTTTTTTAGCTAAGAGTTGTTTTTGTTGGTATTTAGTCTTTTAAAGTTTTTTAAAGTGTTTGTTTTACGGGAGGGCTTTCTTATTTGTACTGGCATAAGGATGCTAAGTCAGGGTGCGCGTTTTTTTTTAAAACAATGGCCTTTTGTAGCACAACATTTGTTTTGGGCTAGTTAACTGATAGTTGGGCTTACATTTTCAAATTGATTTATTTAATGTAATTAGGGGTGTTGATCGGTTCGGTCATCGGGTTGTTCGGTTAGTTCGGTTCGGTTAATTCGGTTAAAATATTTTTTAGGTCAATCCGAGAACCGAACCAAACCAAATTCAAATTCGGTTTTCGGTTCGGTTCGGTTGAATTCTAATTCGGCTCGGTTTTCGGGTTGACCGAATAACCCAATTTCATTATTTAAAAAAAATATTAACAATTAGATAGATATTTAGCAAAAAAATATATTTCAAGCATAAAAAGTATTTTATTATATTATGATAACTTTTTAATAGTATTTATTTATATATAAATATACTTAAAAATATATAAATATATATATAAATATATAAAAAAAATATATATTTATATGAATTCGGTTTTCGGTTCAAACTGCCAAACCCATAACCAACAAATTTATTTATATATATTTATTTATATATAAATATACTTAAAAATATATAAATATATATATAAATATATAAAAAAAAATTTTAGTGAAAAATTTATTAGAAGTATGCAGTTAAAGTGTATATAGCATTGTAGTATTGTATTCCGATCAAAATCAACAGAGATAATCACTAGGAAACCACTTTCTTTAGTGAAAGACAAGTTTAACATCATCATCATCATCCCAACAAACTATCTCAACAAATCTTTTTAATTCCATCAAACTATCTCAACAAATCTTCTTTAAAATCATCATCCCATCTTCTTAATTTCATCAAAACCACATATACCCATTTCACCAAAAGCATCTTTTACACCATTACACCAACTTTCATCCTTCAATTTTTACTAAAGACTTCATCTTTTTCCACTTCTTGAGTTGCACACCAAGTGTTTGACATTTTGCCTCAACCAAACCAAACCACTTTATTTTGATTCTTTGACCGTCTTGGTCAAAGAATCTAAATATGAGTTTGTTTTAGGGTTTTGGACCTTCTCGTCCCTAAATCGAAGTTTGTTTCTCCTTTTTGGGCTTCCTCCATGGAGGTGAGTGGTTGTTCTTCGGTGGGTGTTTGGCCGTGTCCTTTTAGAAATTTCCATTGTTGCCCGTGATGGAATGGCGGGGCGAAGGGGTTTCCTCGGTTGGTTGCCCATATTAAGCCGCTCCATTTGTCGCTGGACGATCGGAGGGGCCTTGAGAGAGGCGCTCCGCTGGATTGTGAATTGTTTGTTTCGGTTGGGGAGGCTTTAAAGGTCTCGGATCGTGGTTGTGTGGGTGTGTATGCGCTACATGCTCTCGGCCGAGCATGCCATCATGAGGATGGGTTGGCTCGGTTCAAGTGGGTTACAGGAGATGTTGAGGAGTTTATAGTGGGGATCGCTAGGCCACGTGTTGGGAGGGAAGTGGTTCCTTTGGGAGGGGTGGTGGTCGATGAAGTTCTCCTTGATCGTGTGTTCTCCCTACCTATCACGACTGTTAAGAGCATCCCTCATAGTTGTCGTATGGCTTTTTCTCATGCTTTAGTTGTCGCTCTAGGTAAAGTGGCGGCTATGCCAACATCTATTGAGGCGTGGGTAAAACTTTTGTTGTTACCGCTGCACGTACGCGGTTTTCTGCCTTCTAACCGCCGGAGCGCAAGTCCGGTAATAGGAAGTCTTTGCAATGCCTTAGTATTCAACGGTCGTTGGTCGCTTGGGGTGGGGATGGTTTTGATGAACTTATTCTCTCGCTTTTTTCCCAACCCTTGAGGGTGGCCCCGGGAGAGGATGGGCTTGGCTCGGGTCCGTAGCTCAGCAGTGTGTTTTAATGTTAAACAATGTTTGAGGAAAGTTTCGGACGGGCATTTCACTGCGTCGTTAAAGTATTATGTTCTTCGGGGTTGCACCTTATGGTACGGATACTTTGACAAAGATTGTTGGCTAAGCATCTCATACTTCCTCCCCCGGTTATGCCTGTTTCCTTGCTCTCTGAGCCTCCACTTGTTGTGGATGTTGATAGCGTTCTTGGGTGTATTCAATCTTTCCCAAAAGGGACTTCTTGTGGGCGGGACGGATTGAGGGCCCAACACATTTTAGATGCTTTTACGGAGAAGGGTCGCGATGGCGTTGGGTTACTCAAGGATATCTCTGTGGTGGTTAATTTATGTTTGGGGGGGAGGTGCCCTAAGGTTTTGGCGGAGTTTGTTGCATCTGCGCCCCTCACACCGTTGCTCAAACCGGACAATGGGATTAGGCCTATTGCCGTGGGCACGATTTGGAGGAGGCTGGTATCCAAGGTGGCTATGAGGGGTGTCAAGAAGGAGATGTATAATTACCTTGGTGATTTTCAGTTTGGAGTGGGAGTCCCTAGTGGGGCAGAGGCCCTCCATAGCTTGAACAGATTCTTACATGAGTTTCATTCAGATGGGTCGTTGGCTATGCTTATTGTTGACTTCTCAAATGCCTTCAACTTGGTGGATCGGACTACCCTTTTAAATGAGGTTCGAACTCGATGCCCGCCTATTTCCTATGGGTAGATTTTTATATGGTCACGGCAAGGTTATATGTGGGTGACGACTATATTTGGTCCACCACCGAGTTCAGCAGGGGATCCTTTAGGGCCTCTTCTTTTTGCCTTAGTTTTGCACCCCACTTGCCCACCGGATTAGGGATTGTTGCAGACTTCTTTTCCATGCTTGGTATTTGGATGATGGTACGATTATCGGTGACACTAAAGAGGTAGCTAAAGCCTTAGATATTATCATGGCCGAGGCCCCACCGGGCCTTGAACTAAACATTAAGAAAACAGAAGTTTTTTGGCCCTCATGCAATGGGGTGAAGGTACAGGATGGTTTGTTTCCCCACGGGATTGGGAGGCCGACATTGGGTGTGAAACTCCTTGGAGGCGCCAAGTAGCCGGGATGAAGGGTTTATTAGCGCTTTGGCTGTGAAAAGGCATCTCGTGCTGTGGAACTAATGAGTTGTCTCACAAGTCTGCGCGACCCTCAATCTGAGCTCCTTTTGCTTCGCTCATGTATGGGCGTCGCTAAGCTGATGTTCGGTCTCAGAACGTGCCAACCGATGTATATAGGGAAGCTGTTGCTTTTGACAATGGCCTTCGGAAGGCAATAGAGGCCATTGTGGTTTGTGGGGGCCCTTTGTTTGGGGATTTTCAATGGAGGCTCGCATCCCTTCCGACTCGGTTTGGTGGGTTGGGTTTATGTTCGGCTGAGGATGTATCTACTTATGCTTTTGTGGCCTCGAGGGCAATCTTGGAGTTTACAGGATCACATTCTTCGAGGATGTGGTATTGATGGGGTTGACTCTGATTATGGGTATGCAATGGATCGCTTGCGCATGTCCCTTCCTGATTTCGATCTTAGCGGTTTCTCTAACAAGGACACCGCTCCACCTAAAGCCCAAAACGTTTTGGCGTGTGCCCTTTTTAGTGGAATCGTCCAGAGTTTGGGAGAGAAGTTCGATTTATCCTCTCGGCAAAAAGCGGTGTTTGAATGTCTCCGAGCTCCTCATGCTCAAGATTTCTTGACGGTTATCCCCATTGAAGGGCTAGGCCAACATATGTCGGCCCTGGAGTACCGGACTATCCTTAAATACCGGCTAATGATCCCTCTGTTTCTGGCTGATGAGCCTTGCCCGGCCTGCCGCAAGGTTTGTTTAGATTCCTTTGGCGAGCATGCGGTCCATTGCAAGGAGTTACCGTGTTTCAAATACATGCATGATTTGGTTAGGGATGTTTTGTATGATGTTCTTAAACGAAAGCAGTGAATTTCTTCTAAAAAGAGGCCCCGTGAACTTTCTCGACAGATCCGCTTGAAGGGAGGTCTACTTTACTACCACTGATATACTTGTGTTTGGATGGGCCGAGGGGAAACATGCTTGTGTGGATCTTACCGGAGTGTCCCCTCTTGTTGGGCTAAGGGACAATGGGTTTGTTGCGGGACAAGCGGCGTTGAAAGCGAAATCGAGCAAAGTTGCTAAACACGAGAAAGCTTGTTTAGAGAATCAACACGTATTTACCCCTTTTGCTTTTGATACATTTGGGTTCCTAGCTTCGGCATCTGTGGAGTTTTTGACTAGGGTTCAACGGGTTGTGCAAAGTAATTTTGCGACCCCTAAGTCACAAAATTTCATTTTTAGTAGAATTGGTTTTGCTATTCAAAAGGGGGTTGCGGCACAACTTGTTGCCCGTTTGCCTGCCATCTTATTGTGTAAAAAAAAAAAGTATTGTATTTGAATGCTATATTTAAACTACAAAAAATAAAAAAAAAAAATAAATAAATAAATAAAAATAACCAAACCGAGAACCGAATTAGTAATTCGGTTTGGTTCGGTTTTAGCAAATTCGGTTCGGTTATTAGTTCGGTTCGGTTATTTTCGGTTTGGTTTGGTTTCGGTTTTCGATTTATTCGGTCTTTTCGGTTTTTTCGCTCACCCCTAAATGTAATCAGGTCCTACTTTATAATAGTTGAACTAAATTATTTTTCAATCTCATCTCATTTAGCTTAAGTGTTTCCACATGTAATTGTTCACAACCCGAGCAATCTTCATCTAATCATTCAAGACTCCAAAGACTTGAAGTAGCAACAGCCAACAAAATATATATAAATGTTGCATATTAAAAAGTTGGAAGGGTTTTCATTCTTATATCTGATTGTATTGTAGGCATGGTAAACAATTCACAGCGTACAAAGCTTATATTTTGTATGGTCAAGCAATCATCGAGTCTACCGGTTTGTAATATGTGAAGTCAAAGGCATGTTCCTGTGATTTTTATGAGGAAAAAGTCAGAGATTGCAACCAAAACGATCCAGACCCAAGCTTGAAAGTATATACATTAATTATCATTATACATATATATGGTTCACATAAAATATTCAGATTGCAAGTAGAGTTAAAAAAACGATTTTCTTTAAATTTTGTCAACAATTACAGCAAAACATAAAATTAACGAAAGCGAATATATACAACGCTTCTTTAGAAACTTCTCTTATGAAATCTTTCCACAGTAAACGTAACCAACAATGTATATTAACAGATGACTTTATATGAAAAAAGAGTAACATGCCAATTAGAAAATCTAAAGTTTAAGTAAAGAATATCTTGATTAGTTTTAGTATTCAGCGTATAAATCGTATAAGTCATCTAAAAAACGATATAAGAGTGGCTTTAATTGTTACCCAAAGCTGTGACCTCGGTTTCGCTTCGCTTGCCGCGATATCGCGTCGTGATGTAAGTTTTATCTTTAATCAAACACTGAAAAATGATGCTCAAAACTGAAAATATAGAAACGGTACCAAATGTTATGCATAATGGCTTCCTTGAAAGACGAAGCACCAACAGGAAGAATCATAAACTCATGCATTGCAAACTTGTTAGACGATCGAACCTCCATTGATCACATTGATTGCCGGGACAGTAGCACCAAGGTTTTGTTTCTAGCAAGGTTTGCAATGAGCTACATATAAAGACAACAAAGTTAGCAACTAAGTGAACATGCATACATCAGTTACAAAATGCCATTTGAAAAACTACATTGGGTAGCTTGTAAAGAGGATTTTTTTTTAACTGATGCTCATGCTTTGCGCAGCAGTAAAACAACCGATATAGCATTTGTACCAATTTGGCAGAGGTGAATTAAATAGTTAAACAAAGCATCATAAGAACATGCAGTTTTTTCTACTTGATAAGTCAATGCTAAATAACATGTGGTGCGCCATTACCTTCGGCATGCACCAAACCCATTCATTTACAGTTCCATCAAGCTCTTGAACCATGAAATTGTCTATTTTGGTCTGTTATGTTGGATCCTGTAGGGGCATGCAAAACATAATTAGATTAGACAGTGTAAAAACAATAAAAAAGAGAAACAGATTGCATAAGACATTCCTTTCCAATCAAAGCGGGTGTGATGATCGAGTTAACATTGTCCACAGGTGGTAGTCAACATAAAACTTGCATTTTTTGGTTGGGTACCAATCATAAGACTAAACCATCTTCGTAAGTTCACCACGAAATAGGACACACAATCTTACAACTATCATCTCTTGAAACACTATATCTCTTAATAACAGGCACCAAAGTTCAAAGCAGCACAAAACATTTGCAGCTCAAGTTCCAAGAAAGGAAACCATCAAACTACTCTGGACTCTAGACCAAATACTAACATTTATGTGTAAAATTTTAATAATCATCAAACCAAGTATTAGCATAATCAAACCACGTTAAGAACAATAGTTGCATACCTTCAAGACACATTTTGCTAGATAGTCTGAACCGCATCTCTTAATTCAAGATCTTCATAAATACCTGCAAATAAAAATCAAAATTATAAATCAACAATAAAGTATTTAATTTGGGTAAATCTGTTACGGTTCACTTTTCTGCTTAACCGTAATTGAACTACAAATGAGCATTAACAAATAAACAATCCAAACCTAAATCACTCACAATATACACAAATCACATCTCAAACAGCAACTTAACAACTTAAGCTAGTATTGAATCAGATCTTAACTAAGCATAACAACTGTACAAAATATAAATTCTGAAGGGAGGCCGATCAATTTCAGTTTTTTCTGTTGGTCATTGACCCATTTCTGTTAAATCAGTTACATTTTGGTTTTTCGGTGTGCTACAAACAGCACAAATAGATAATCCATAACCTAGAGTGAACCGAGAATGTTATCTTTTTATTTCTGTAAAACCAAAGCATCAATTCTTAGTTTCAGTCAGTTATTTATGTTGAATCAGTTTCGTGCTTTACAGCTTTTCTCCTATAAACAGCATTAATAAATATAACATCTTCAAAATAAGTAACTATAAGTCGTACTAAACCTAAATTGAATCAAATCGTGACTCCACATAACAAAAAAATCATATACCAACAGATTAAGTACGCTAATCTGAGCTCATATCCTAGCTCATATCCTATTATAATTAACAGGAAGACGAATGATTTCAGTCATTTGGTAAAAAAAAAGGAAACTGAGCCTCGTAAAACTGGACGGTAAAGTTTTTAGTTTCGTTTCGGTTAGAAGCCCACCGCAACATTTTGGGAACTTTCATCGCCATAAGGGACACCGGCATTGTAAGAGTAATTATAGTTTTGGCATCTGTTAGTGTTTGTCTGTAACGCCGAAAAAAATGAATCATTAAGATGTAGCCTTGTTAATATAAGTAGCCCAAATGCAAAAAATACAGGTTACCTTTCATTTTCTTAGGATTACTGACATTATTTTCTTCAATTATAGTACCCTTTCTCTTGTAAGTATGAATACTGGAATTACAATTCTCGTTCGTTAAATTCTTGTTGTACGCTGCCTCTGGTTGCTTACTGTTTCTGTTGTTCCGCATTTGGTTGCTTACTATTTCCGTTTGAAAGTGAGAGTCACAATTTCCCATTTCATATACTCTTTTTCCTTTTTTAAAACCTGCAAAAGTAATTTTGACATATAGTAAGGTAGACTGTATAACTCTCTTTAAATGTAAACCTTACGTTAATAGACTTTACCTTTGTCAATAGCAGCTGTATTCTGAGCATGGGGTGGCCTCGTAGAGGTTGAATCATTCTGTAACAATTTTCGGCATACCTTTGTTGACATACATCATGAAATATGGCTATTTTCTAAACGTAGATGCTGTCGATCATGTCGCACATATGAAACGACACCTGGTTGGTTGCTGACTTGTTGCTACATTATTGTTGTTACTCTGACAGGATCCATGCCTTTCTAAACTTGTAATATCAGGAACCAATGGTTGTGCCTTTTCATATGTAAGAGGTATTGTTTGAGAGTGAACAGGCGTACAAATTTGTGCTTCATTTTTTCTTAAGAAACCACCACTCTGCACAATGATTATTTCATAGTACGGTAAGATTTTAGTGACAGAAGGTATAGTTGTTGGTTCATTTTCTCTTAAAAACCCATGGCTAAGTGGCAATAAGTACTTTTTGCAGCTTCTGATATGCTGCAACTACTGTTAGAACTTTGTTTTTGGGCTTTTCAAGTTCAATATCCATATAAATTTAGGGTATGTACAAAGTAACAGGGAGAGCAAAACGTTGTATACACGTAAGATGCAACAAAGAACGGAACAAACAACTTTATTGTTTCTAAACGATAATGAAACAGCGATTTTAAACATAGGAAAAAAACACAATTAGATGTAGTAAATCATAAGTAAAACGCATGTAAACACATTCATGACGCCACACGCATAAGATAAACATTTTAAGCATGCATGTGCAAAACATAAACCTAGAAATTCATATAACAACATACCTATGTTAGTAAGATCCAAATCGTGTGTTGGATATTTTAGTGTAATTGGATTAACTTGTTTGACCAATTTTATCATGATAATACATCATTTAGGTTTGGAGGTGCGGAGTGCACACCTACTTGAGTTTATTATGATCTTAGGGCTAAGCCCTAAGGGACGGGGTCCGGGGCAGCGCCGGTAGCAGGTCCAGGGGCGGCAGCCCGGTAGGTCCAAGGGCAGAGCCCCTGAGCTGGGAAATTTTTTATTTCCACTATGTTGCTTTGTAAAAATTGCTGCTGGTTGTGTTTCGCTGAAATACAATGGATTCTGCCGAAGTTGTGTTTCACGAAATGCAATGGATTTTGCTGAAGTCATTGATTCTGCTGAAGTGTTGTTCCTCAGAAATTAAGTTTCAGAAATTGAGGGACACAATTTGACAACTTGGAAACCCTTAAACTGTCATTGGCAGTTATCCCGTATCATGTTTATATACGGTTTATTTGGTCATATATTATACATTGGTTCATTATATCTCGATAAACACATACGAAAATTCTCATTCTCTGAATTGTATCCGATTGAATAATTTGGTAGAACCGCCAAATTGATTTGATCTGAAAGTGATTACACGCCTTTCAGAGATTAAGCATATCCGTTGGTGTTCGTTATTGCGGTATATACCCTACAAAGATCAAATCAATTCGTGATGACGAACCCCGATTCGCGGAAAGACATGAATAAGACGCTTGCAAAGTTGGAGAAGTTTTCTGGGCAGGATTTTCGTAGATGGCAGAAAAAGATGCATTTTTATCTCACGAATTTGAAAGTGGTGTATGTTCTGAGTACCCCATGCCCCGAGGTCGTTGAGAATGAAACGCTGGAACAGACTCGTAATCGTTCAAAGTGGGAAAACGCAGACTATATATGTCGTGGTCATATTCTTAACGGTATGTCTGATTCCTTGTTTGATATTTATCAAAACGTAGAGTCTGCAAAAGAATTATGGGATACCCTAGAAGCCAAATATATGGCAGAAGATGCGTCTAGTAAGAAATTTCTAGTTGGTAATTTTAATAACTATAAAATGGTAGACACTAGGCCTGTCATGGAACAGTACCACGAATTGCAAAGGATATTAGGACAGTTTGCACAATATGATATGAAAATGGATGAATCAATTTATGTCTCTAGTATCATAGATAAACTGCCCCCCTCTTGGAAAGATTTTAAAAATAATCTAAAACATAAGAAAGAGGAATTGAATCTAGTTGAACTTGGAAGTCATTTCCAAATTGAACAATCCATACGTGATATGGAGAAAGGTTCTGTTGGTGGTACTAAAACCATGGTTGGTTCTTCTGTGAACATGGTGGAGGAGGGTGAATCCTCTAAGGCTGGTAAAGGGAAACGAAAATGGCAAGGCAATAACAACAAAGGTTCTGATAAGAAACCAAAAGTGACATGTTGGAAGTGTGGGAAACCCGGACACTTTAAGAAAGATTGCAGGTCTAAGGGTGGAGGTAAAGGTAAAAACGAGGTCGGTGCTAGTGGATCCAAGGATCCCGAAAGCAATCAGGTTTGTTTCTAGTACCTACTGATCATTCTGTTGAGAATTATTATGTATCAATAATCTCTGAAACATTCTATGTGCAGGATGATGATTTATCATGGTGGGTGGATTCAGGAGCAACATGTCATGTACGCAAAAATCTTCAATGGTTCAAGGACTTTAAGCCAATTGAAGATGGATCTATGTTAAAGATGGGCAATGTTGCAACTGAACCGATTAAAGGACTAGGATCTATTAATCTAGTCTTTACTTCTGGAAACTCTTTACTTTTAAATAATGTTGTGTATGTACCTGGAATTCGTAAGAATTTAGTATCTGGTATTGTATTAAATAATTGTGGCTACAAGCAAGTCTTGGAAAGTGACAAGTATATCTTGTCAAGACATGGAACCTTTATTGGCTTTGGATATTTGAATGGCATGTTTAAATTAAATTTGGATGTTTCGTTTATTAATAATTCTGTTTGCATGGCTTCTACTAGTTCTAGCAATAATTGTGATAAATCTGAATTATGGCATGCTAGACTAGGACACGTACATTACAAGAGAATGATAGACATGTCAAAAATGAGTCTAATACCTGCTTTTGAATTGAATGGTGAAAAGTGTAAAACTTGTTTGTTGACTAAGATAACTAGACAACCTTTCGCCAAGAATGTCATTAGAGATTCTAAGGTATTAGAACTTGTACACAGTGACTTGTGTGATTTTCATTCAACTCCATCACTTGGTAATAAAAAGTATGTAGTTACTTTTATTGATGATGCTACTAGATACTGCTATGTTTACTTATGTCATACAAAAGATGAAGCTCTTGATAAATTTAAAATTTATAAAGAGGAAGTAGAGCTTTATCATGGTGTGAAGATTAAAACACTTCAAGACTGATAGGGAGGTGAGTATTATGATCCAATATATTTTCAATCTACTGGTATAATACATCAAACCACTGCTCCATATACACCTCAACAAAATGGTATATCTGAAAGAAAGAATAGGACATTAAAAGAAATGGTTAATTCCATGTTATGCTATTCTAGCCTAAGTGATGGATTTTGGGGTGAGGCTATGTTGACAGCCTGTTATTTATTAAATAGAGTTCCTAATAAAAGGAACAAGATAACCCCTTATGAACTTTGGTATAAAAAGGCACCAAAACTGAGTTATCTCAGAGTTTGGGGATGTAGAACTGTGGTAAGATTGACTGATCCTAAAATAAATAATATAGGTCAAAGAGGTATAGATTGTGTATTCACTGGCTATCTTGAGAATTCTAAGTGCTATAGATTCTATGTCATAGAACCTAATGATTATGTATCCGTGCACTCTGTTATTGAGTCACGAGATGCTGATTTTGGCAATGAGGATAGGTTTACATCTTTTCCTAAACCTGCAGACATGATTGCAAGTTCTAGTAACTTTGGCGCATTTGACCAAGTGACTGTTTCTCCTCCAGAGCCTTCTGAGCCTAGGAGAAGTGTAAGAGCAAGAAAAACCAAATCTTTTGGTGCCGATTTCCAACTATATCTGGTCGAAGGATCAAGGAATGAAATTCAATTTCAATATCAATATTGTTTCAATGTTGATGAAGATCCTAGGACCTACAAAGGAAGCTATGGCTTCAAGGGATGCTGCATTTTGGAAAGAGGCAATCCAAGACGAGATTGACTCTATTATGCACAATAATACTTGAAACCGACCGATTTACCACCGGTTTTAAACCATTGAATAGTAAATGGATCTTCAAAAGGAAGATGAAGGTGGATGGAAGCATAGACAAGTATAAAGCCAGATTGGTTATCCAAGGCTTTAGACAAAAGGAAGGTATTGATTTCTTTGATACTTATGCTCCTGTTGCTAGGATTACCACCATTAGATTATTGTTAGCTCTTGCGGCTATACATAATCTTGTAATTCACCAAATGGATGTTAAAACAGCCTTTTTGAATGGTGAATTGGATGAAGAGATTTACATAAGACAACCTGAAGGTTTTGTCATGCCCGTAACGAAAACAAGGTTTGTAAATTGGTTAAGTCTCTTTATGGTTTGAAACAAGCTCCCAAGCAGGGCATCGAAATTTGATGATGTTATCTTGTCTAATGGTTTTGCATTAAACCAAGCAGACAAATGTGTATACAGCAAGTTTAATGCTTCCGTAAAGGAGTAATCATTTTCTTGTATGTTGATGACATGTTGATCTTTGGTACTGACCAAGATCAAGTTGATACAACTAAGGAGTTTTTGTCCTCTAAGTTTGAGATGAAGGACATGGGGGAGGCTGATGTGATTCTTGGCATTAAGATCATACGTGGAGAACATGGCATTACTATCTCTCAATCACATTATATTGAGAAGATGTTGGATAAATTTAATCTGAAAGATTGTTCTCCTATAGGTACTCCTATGGATCCCACAACAAAACTTGTGGCTAATAAAGGTGTTGCTGTAAATCAACTTGAATATTCAAGGGCTATTGGATCTTTAATGTATGCCATGATTAGTACTAGACCGGATATAGCCTTTGCTGTTGGAAAGTTGAGTAGATATACTCACAATCCAGGTTTAATCCATTGGCGAGCAATTAATAGAGTATTTCAGTACTTGAAAGGTACAATGGATTATGGTTTGACTTATACTGGATTTCCTTCTGTTCTTGAAGGTTATTCAGATGCAAGTTGGATTTCCAATCAGGAAGATCATTCTTCCACAACTGGTTGGGTATACCTACTTGGAGGTGGTGCCATTTGCTGGGCATCTAAGAAGCAAACTTGCATAACTGATTCAACAATGGAATCTAAGTTTGTGGCATTAGCAGCAGCTGGTAAAGAAGCTGAATGGCTAAGGAACTTAATCTATGAAATTCCATTGTGGCCTAAACCGATATCATCCATATCTATCAGATGTGATAGTCAAGCTATTTTGGCTAAGGCATACAGTCAAGTATATAATGGGAAGTCTAGACACATAGGTGTTAGACATAGCATATTACGTGATCTTATCACGAATGGTGTGATATCTGTGGTGTTTGTGAAAACACAACACAATTTAGCCGATCATTTAACCAAAGGGTTGAATAGAGATCTCGTGAAAAATTCGGCTATAGGGGTGGGATTAAAGTCCATCGAAATCTCGATATCAAGATACCCAATTCCATCTAGTATGACGCTAGGTGCTGAATTCAATGTGGAAGGCTTAATATCTAGAGATTGGAACACATTAGAAGAATCATCCCAAGGTATGTGTTCGGACCTACAAGTTAGGGAGGTTGAATGTATATATTCTTAATAGCTCTTTTGACAAATTGCATTGTAGGTGCAAGACTAAAAGAGTTACCTATATGAGCATGAAGTTTAGCCGCTTCAAGAAGCTGGGACTTGGCTTTGACATGCTTATGAAGGATAAGGACATAGGCTAGTAAAACATGTGTCAAGATAGAACTACTATGTATGTAAACTTTTGTGTACATTATCTTTGTGTATTCATATTGAATTCCTAGGGTTCAATCCTAACCGACACCCTGAAATTCGAATATTTGGAATGTGTAATGTACTAATGTGAAATTCAATCGTCACGACATTTCATTTATGCAAAAGTTTGATTGTTTGAGATTACTTGTTTTAGTTAATCAAGGATTGCACTAAAATAGGGGAGGAATGTTGGATATTTTAGTGTAATTGGATTAACTTGTTTGACCAATTTTATCATGATAATACATCATTTAGGTTTGGAGGTGCGGAGTGCACACCTACTTGAGTTTATTATGATCTTAGGGTCGAAGCCCCTAAGGGACGGGGTCCGGGGCAGCTGTAGCAGGTCCAAGGGGCGGCACCCCTGGCAGGTCCAGGGGAGAGCCCTGAAATGGGAAATTTTTATTTCCACTATGTTGCTTTGTAAAATTGTGCTGAAGTTGTGTTTCTGCTGAAATACAATGGATTCTGCCAAGTTGTGTTTCACGAAATGCAATGGATTCTCACTGAAGTCATTGATTCTGCTGAAGTGTTGTTCCTCAGAAATTAAGTTTCAGAAATTGAGGGACACAATTTGACAACCTGGAAACCCTAAAACTGTCATTGGCAGTTATCCCGTATCATGTTTATATACGATTTATTTGGTCATATATTATACATTGGTTCATTATATCTCAGATAAACACATACAGAAAATTCTCATTCTCTGAATTGTATCCGATTGAATAATTTGGTAGAACCGCCAAATTGATTTGATCTGAAAGTGATTACACTCCTTTCAGAGATTAAGCATATCCGTTGGTGTTCGTTATTGCGGTATATACCCTACATCGTGTGTCTTCAAACGCTTATGATAATGATCTACGTTTCACTATGACTTCTAGATGCCTTTTTTTTTGGTTGATTTTTGATCTTTTTTTTTTCTTCACTGTTTTTTTGGTTCAACTTTTCTGTCTTTTTGGGTTGATAAAGATAGAGTGAAAGATGAGGTATTATCAAGAACCTTCTTTAGGGCAGGTGTGACTCTATCCAAGAAATGAAAGTCACCGTTTAAAAAAAAAATCAAGAACCTTCTAATGCAGACTTCCCATGCCATAGTACAGATTTGTTTTACACTTGTATGGTTGACGTTGAATAGTACAAATATTAGGTGTTTTTATTGTGTTACGGCGTCATAACGCCAAAACGGGATTGAACAGTAAGAGTCCCAACTCCTTTCAACCTATCGCATTGTGCCACAGGCTCCACTAAAAAACTGTTGGGCCTATTTACGTTGTTAACCACACTTGCTAGACCAATAAGATGAAAAATTAACAAATAAGTTTACCACCTAAGATTTTTCACTTTGGCCCGTTCAAAAATCCTTGTTAGTATATATTATAATGAGATAAAACTGAAACTATCTATATCCATGCTAAGAAAAACCATTATAGAACACAATTGCTAAAAAGATGCATCCTCTAAAAGCAAAATACATCAAGAGTCCAACATTTTTATTTTGACAGAACCATCAATAGCCTGCCAACAATTAAAAGAAAGCTATTATATCTTGCAAGCTTTAATCAGATCCGAACACCAATCTAATCATGACGAAATTTCTCTTTTGATCAATTAGATATCCAAAAAAATGTAACAATCTGTAGCTCATCACAATTTTAGTGAGATTGGAGACTTTATTTTCAAACACCCTCTTGTATCGTGAGCACCTCACAAGGTATAATATCGACCAACACAACGCTTGCCAAATTGATTTTTGTTTCAATTTGAGACTTTTATTATGATTATGGCTAATAATATCTTGAATATACCAAATATCAAAACTTCCCATAGTTCACCACTTAAAAACTTTATTCCAACCCTCCACAACCCATGAGCATTTTAAAAGCAATGCTCCACCATTTCTATTTCGTCTTCACAATGCATACAAAGCGTCAAATTTAGGTCTATACCAAGGTGATCAGGCCAAGTAAACACCAGAAGTCTTCTTTTCTAGACGCCAAATGAAAAATACATATTTTCCTTAGGGTGAGCTTGTTCCACTTCATCTATTGTATTACATTTTTCGTGTTTAGTATATTGTCATCAATCATCTCTCTTAGTCTCTTAACCTTAAAGATACCATCATCGTCATGTATCCACCTCCACAAATCAAGTTTTAACACATTTGGAACAAAAAAGTTAATTATTTATACCAGTTCATCAAGTTCACCCGCTTTCCTACCGATTTCTAGCCCAAATCCCAACGCTAAACCCATGACCCCTTCCCATATTCTTTTTCACCGGTCGTGATTCGTTGAATAATTTCTAATTGATATAGTATAGGAAATCTGTCATTAAGTATAGTTCCTTTTTCCACCCAATTACTATGAGCTATCTAACAAAAAAGAGTAGTAAATCCGTCAATTCACAAACCATATTTAACCTATGAAAAATCACACTTATTGGATGTGAAGAAAATAACTAACATGGAAATTCTTATGTTATGCTTGGTAGAGTGAAACACGAGAATAAAAACAAAGAAAAGAAAAAATTGTTTGATAACGGATATAACCGTTGAGAGAAACTTGGTTAAAAAAAAACTTGTGAGTCACATGGGAATACACATAGCATTACTTATTTTTGTGAGAAATAATGCATTATCTTAATTTTTATGCCTAAATATTATATTAATTGAAAGTGTCATAAGTTGATTGGAATGTGACAAATGTGAGCCAACTTCTTCACATCCTGTGAGGTTGTGAATTCATGTTAAAAAATAAAGAGTGAATTGCATTTTTGGTCCTTAAGGTATGGCCAAATTGCAGGTTTCGTCCCTAATGTTTCGAAAGTGCAGTGATAGTCTCCATTTTAAATGTTTTGTTGCATGTTTGGTCCTTAAATTGCAGATTTAGTCCCTAAAACTTTGAAGTTTCCGTTGCATGTTTGGTCCCTAAATTGCAGATTAAGGACCAAACATGCAACAAAACCTTCAAAATGGGGACTATCGATGCACTTTCAAAACGTTAGGGACGAAACCTGCAATTTGGCCATACCTTAGGGACCAAAAATGCAATTTATTATTATAAAAATAAGATAAGGTTTGTAAACATGTTTGGAATACTAACTTTTTTTTATCATACAAATCTATTGTATATATAGTTTTAAATAGGGAAAATCACCTATAGTAAACTTGCCCATTTTTTTATATGTGTGTTAACATCTTTTTTTTTTATTAAATCATAATATTTTTGAATTTTGATTTTTTGTGTATTTGCGCATGCAAAATGACAATTTTACCTTTATATATTTGTAACCGCTCTATTGAAAGAAAAGAGTAAAATAGTCATTTTACATGCGTAAATACATACAAAAGTCAAAATCAAAAAGTTTATGGTATATAAAAGCAAAACAAAAAAAATTAGATGGTGATACACAACTAGAAAAATTAGTAAGTTTACTGCATTTTTACATTATTTCCTCTTTTAAATAGAAACTTATATAGATTAATCAAATTCCACATACTAGAACCTTGATTCAAATGAAACTTACTAGTAACATATATGTAGTACAACTCAAACAAAAAAATTTGGTGGGTATTAGTTTTGTAGAATTTATATCTTGAATGATACATACACTTCACTATCAAAATTCTAATCATCAAAACAAAACTGCTAAGAACAGTATATGTTTATCCTAACAAAAATCAGATGTTTGTAGGCGAGAAGCTAATACAGATTGGAGGTTTGATCCCAGCCAATGCAAGTATTCATGACGAAAAAATCCATAAGCCATTGCCACAAATCAAACCCGAAAGCAACTACAGGAACCAACATGTTCGCGGTTTGCTTGTTGATCTTATGCCATATGAACACAACTAAACTTCTCATACACATAGCAATAGCAAAATAGGCCCCAACAAGCAATGGTACAACTATAGCCCTCGGCAAAGGGACCCATTGTCCTATTTCTGTAGGAGACGTGTCTCGTACCAAATTTTCCAGCATGGCAAATGTAAAAAACTGTAACAAAGCTGTGAGCAGTGATGTGGCAGTGCTGAGAATCCTTTGACACCTAAAATTGCCATGTTTCGGTAAATATGAGCATAAAGAGCTTTATATTCACCATCAGGGTTCCAAACATCAAACACTTTATAGAAAAGGAAGAAAGTAAGTGGGGCCAACACACATCCAATGGATGTCCCAATAGCTTGGCTAACCAGCATTGGCCTTGGTGAAGTCATAGTCAGATGACCCGTCCTGAAATCATGCATCAAGTCAGACGATATTGAAACGATTGATTTTAGCAAACCACACCCAACTAGACGCGCAACATCACCATTATCATTTCCTAACATTGCAGCTATCACAAAAAGTGCAACTTTGCCGTAGTTATATTCCATGTTCATGTTGGTTAGACTAGCACCGTTAGCATTGCAGAAGTCAAAGATGACGCAATTACATAAGCCACAGGAACATAATACCATTTGACCTCAGGAAACATGATTGGGAAGATAATGATGCGCAACATCACCATTATCATTTCCTAACATTGCAGCTATCACAAAAAGTGCAACTTTGCCGTAGTTATATTCCATGTTCATGTTGGTTAGACTAGCACCGTTAGCATTACAGAAGTCAAAGATGGTGCAATTACATAAGCCACAGGAACATAATACCATTTGACCTCAGGAAACATGATCGGGATGATAATGATGGAAACAAGAGAGAACATGACATAACAGGTTGCTGCAACCCAAAACGGAATGCTTTCTCTTAAGAAGGCTCGTTTCTTAAGAGGTTATCTTGCAGTTCACTGTTGGCTTTTGTGTTCATAAGAGCATGGACTAAGTTGTTGCATAAAGCCGGGTTTACAACGAGACCTTTTACTAGACATGAGAATACTATTATTTGGAGGAGAATACTAGACAGGAGAATACTATTTTTCAGACATGTGTGTTGCTTGTTACACCATTTCATTTGGAGGTTTGTTTTCTTATGTTCTATTTTTTAATGATGTCTTTGTTAGTGTACGTTTGGTGTTGTGTTTTGATGTTTTGATTATCATTAGTTCGGAATGTCAAAAGCATAATCACTAACAAAACGCAATGTCAAACACCAAAAAAATTCATTTAGTGAAAAATGTAATTTGATTAAGGATTTGTGTATAGGTAGATTTAGTTCAAATTTGTTGGGATTAAACAAGAAGACATATGACCAAGCCGGAATTGATACAGCAGGGAATTCACCTGGTAGTTACAAAGAACCTGGGATTGGTTGGATGACCGGTTTTTCGTTCTTTAGTAGCTTTGTCGGTCTTTTGGCGTTGGTTCCTCTTAGAAAGGTTTGTACCTTTTTGTTTTTTTTGGGTAGTAACTTTTTTACAAAGTTTTTTCGATATTTTTAATATCTTGTTTTTTTTGCAGATTATATGATCATAGATTATAAGCTGACATACCCAAGTGGAACAGCTACTGCTGTGCTTATCATGGTTTCCATACTCCAAAAGGAGACAAGATGGCCAGGTATGCAAAATGTCGTCGTTGCACTTGCGTTTAAGAACTGATTATCTTACATCCAGCCACAAACTAAGTTTTCAGTGTGTGTGAGATTGCTTATCAGCTTACTTTAATAAGCAGATAAGAAGGTTTAAGTACTTGGATATTCGTGTTAGATGTTTATTTAGCTAACACTATAAATTCGTAAAGTTACTTTTTTTTATTTCATATATGTTCACGCATCTCATTTTTATATACATGTTATGTAATGTTATTATAATACGCAAATATTCGACTTACATTTTACGATTTCTTGATTTAGGTTTTGGATGTTTAGAAAATATTCAGTATTCGGATATCCAAAAATTGATCAAAATTTAATAAAATATTGGTTTTATGAAATGTCATTTTTGGAACTCATATAAAGTTTTCTGAAAATTATAGATATTTGGATATTCGGATATACAAAAATGTTATCCGAAATTTCGGATATCCGAATTTAAAGAACTTAGCTAAATTAATAGGTCTAACATAAACCATAACTCAAAATTTGAATATCCGAAAACCGAAAAAACCAAAAACTGAACCGCAAAAAACCAAAAACCAAACCGAAATTTTGGTGCGGGGTTCGGTTTTCAAAAACTTAAAACCGAATTTTCGGTTCGAGGTTTGGTTTTAGCAAAAAACCACCCCAAACCGCCTCATGCTTACCCCTAGCTGTATGTGAATTGTGCAATTTTATATAGCAAATGCGAGCACTCTTACCATACACATTTTTACATGTTCCGCCGCAATGATTACAAATTATATATATTATAAATATTATATTATAAGCATAATTACTTAATTTTTTCATGAAACTCAATTTTTAAAGATATCAGCCGAATCATTGTTGCTGGCCGAGATCGTGGGCCTGTGTTCTAATTAAGCCTTTATGTAACTAAGATGTTTTATAGATGCATTTATCAATTGCTTAGTAGATCTTTAGAACTGCAAATGTATGTGAATTATGCAATTTTTAAGATAGCAAACGCGAGCGCTCTTACCATACGCAGTTTTACATGCTCCCCAACGCGTGAAAACTTAATTACTCATATATAACATAATTACAAATTAACTATTATAATTATTACTCCGTCCGTATTAAAATTATTGTTAGGAGACAAAAATCACAAAATTAATAAAAGTTTGGTCACTTTAATTTTCAACCACTCAAATAGAATATTCATCCACTAAATACTCTAGTTTTGACTTAAAAATGAAAGTGAACAATTATTTTAAGACATCTTGAAAAAGAAATATGAACTATAATTTTGAGACGGATGAAATATTTTATAAGCATAAGTACTTAATTTTTTGGTGAAACTCAATTTCTAAAGATAAAATTATATTAATGATTGCTGCCATAATGAATGACATAATCTTATACTAACGTTTTGGGTCTTTTGACTATTACCATGGCATTTATATTATGCAAATTGACAAGGGAAATCTTAACAAAATTTAGCACATATACTTGCTCATGGTCAATCTATCAAACGTCAACTACAAGCACATGGATCATCAATAAGCATAATTTGTTCATCATCCGCGTTTCTAAACAACCAGTACCCGACAACTAGACCAACCACAATCGCCACAAACACACCACCATTAAACGACATCACTGCAAGCATCATAAAGTAACTGATCACAGAGCTCACCCAATATAGCACATACCCAATGAATCTCTTCCCTTTTCTGCTAGAGAAAATCTTGGTGTATAGTAGAGGTTCATTTTCAACAGCTCCAACAACTCCATTAGCTGATGAGGAAAGAAGCTGCAACTGGAGACGACGAACCTCCAAGAACTGGTACAAGACAGGAAACAGGAAACACACGATTAAGGTGAGGAAGTAACTGAACCATGAATCAGTTTTCCATGAGTCGATGAGCAGTGTAACTTTGTGTCCCCAGTAAAAGGTCATATGCATCATCTTGTGAGGGTTTAAGGTGGCTAAAACTAAAAATTTATAGAGTATCAAGTTTAAGGTTCAAAAGTCAAATATGTAGTACCATGCCATTAGTACTGCACTACTGCATATAACTTTGCCATTAGTACATGTAACTTTGTACTACTGGAGGCTTCAAAATTAAATCTTTTAGTTAATTACATAAATCATCCTCGTGATTTATATACACTAATATATTTCGTCCTAAAACTTCAATATGTACACGAGTCGTCTCTGTACTTGACCTTTTGTAAAACTGACCAGTCCTTTAACCAAACGGTCGTTAGTATTTTGTGTTAAGTCTCTCACGTGCAGATTTTGTGACCGGTAAATCTGTCTTTTCACGTATCACCTATAAGGCTATAACCCTTTTTTCTTTTTCTTTTTTATTTTTTATTTTGTTTCTTACTTTTCTTTAGAGCAACTAATGAACAACCGGTCAAACCAGACGGTTCAGTCTAGTTTCAAAAGACTAATTATAAGAGAATCAAAATTTTGAATGTTTAAACTAATTTTTAAGGAGTTTTAAATTTGCACATATACTTCACGAAGAAGCTTTCGAGGATGTCGAGAATATATGTGGACCAGTGAGAAATTACCAGCTTTCCTTAATTTCAATGAAAAATAGTTTTTTTTTTTTTTTTTGGTAGTCTAATGGGGCACCCCATATATTACTTCCCAAGCACCCCATAGTGTAGGGTTGTCTCCCATCCGTACTTTGTACTTTTTTTTTTCTTTTGTATTTAATTGTGTAGTGTTTAATTTGTGTATTATATTTAATTTGTGTAGTGTTTTTATATGTAGAGTATATTTATTTGTGTAGTGTTTTTATATATGTGTATATTTATTTGTGTAGTTTTTTACGTTATGTTTTTTTTTTATTGTGTATTTGTTTTCATTTAATTAAACAATAATAATAAAACATTAAACATTTAAACATTAAACAAGTACAACAACAAATGCTACTACTACTGCAACGAAATCTACTCCACATGAAGATTATTAATGTCATCTATAAGGTTATAGAGTATTCCACTAGACTGACATGCGTGATCAACGGGATTTCTTGCCAATTCCAGTGATGCCTCCAACGTCTTTATTTTTGCCTTCAACATATTGTTTTGAGACAATAACATCTGGTTTCTTGTTTCAAGCATGTTGATCGTGTTATCTTTAGTTTCGCAGTTTGAACACTGCGTTGAAGAAGAGCCTTGACTAAAGTACTTTTGTTGAAATACATCCTTCCACATAAAGTATCGACACCCATGGTCTTCTGTCTCTGGCTGTTACATGGTGAAACAATTATAAGAAATATATTCTTAACAAACAAGTTATTGATATATTTACGTAAATAATCAAACGTGTAATTATTTACCTTTGATAAAGGACGTGCATAATACTTCTGACCATAACTTTTGGGCTTTTGGGATGTTCTTTCAATTATAAGTCTCCGTTCACAACGACACAAAAAATGATTTTTTTGTTGCATCTGGCCAAAATAATTTGTATAATTATTTACAACATAAATCAGTAATATCATGGTTCACAAAATTACAAGTTTCGAATACATAAATAACCAAGCTTGTTATAGATTAATAGTTGATACATGGTTCACAAAATCACAATATAACTAGAAACTAAGATCAATCACGCCCGAGGCGTAGTAGCTCCAATGATGCTGCCATATGTCCCATACGAAACTCTAACTCTGAAATGCGTCTCCTCAATCCGGCAATCTCTCGCTCGTACTCGTCAAAGCGAGACGGCTGTAACAAAATATGAGGAAGAACCGGAGGACGGTGTATAAAATTCTCCTCATCTGCGGCTGAAAAAACTTTTGAGGTTGGTTTAAAAACATGTTTGTTTTCGTTGCTTATTAGACTTTATAAGATCTAAAACTTGTTATATCTAAAAAATTGTTAGATCTAAAAACTTGTTAGATCTAAAAACTTGTCAGATCTAAAATATTTCTGTGGTGGTATCTGTTTTGGTTTAAAAACCTGTTTGGTTTTCGTTGCTTAAGTTTTTAGATCTTAAATATTTTTTAGATCTTGAAAAAAAGATGTGGTTGGTTTAAAAACCTGTTTGGTTTCGTTGCTTATTAGACTTTATTAGATCTAAACACTTGTTACATCTAAAAACCTGTTTAGTTTCGTTGCTTATTAGACTTTGTGGTGATGTTTTGCAGGTGATACTCATTAGACTACCCCCTCTGTTTTGGTGTTGCAATAGCATGACCTAGCTGGTGTTGTTTGGTAACACAACGCCACATTAGGGGGTCTTTGTACTTTGCTTAAGCAGTTTCATTACTGGATGGTAAAGTGATGATTTTTAGCTCACTTTGCAACTTTCATTACTTGTGTTGTTGCTTTCTTGCTAGTTGGTGTTGTTGCTTGTTGCTGGTTGGTGTTGTTGCTTTCTTGTGGCATTATAAGCCTGAACTGCCTGCAGTTTGAGAATCTTGTTTACTTTCTTGTGAACTTTTGCAGTTTGGGAATCCTACTTACCACTTGCACATTGAAAACGTGTAAACGTGAAAATTTTTGAACTTGTGAGGCTTGTGCAGTTTGAGAATCCTGTGAACTTGTGACTTGTGCAGTTTGAGAATCTTGTGACTTGTGCAGTTTTGAACTTGTGAGACTTGTGCAGTTTGAGATAAAATTTAGAACTTGTGAGGCGATGATGATAACCGAAACCGAATGGACGGTAAAGTGAGATTTTTATCTCACTTTGCAACCTTCGAATTTGAGCCTTAAAATTTTCCGAGGCGATGATGATAACCGAAACCGAATGGACGGTAAAGTGAGATAAAATCTCACTTTGCAACCTTCGAATCTGAGCCTCAAAATTTTCCGACTACGGTTTTTTTTAAAAAAAAGTAATAAAACATAAAACTAAAAACTTGTAAAAAAAGTTATAAAACTAAAAAAAAAAACTTGTAAAAAAAAACATTTTATAACTGATTTAACACAAAACTTGAGACTTATAGCAAAAACATTTTATAACAAAAATTTGAGTCTTATAACAAAAATTTGTTATAACAAAAAACATAAACCTTTTAAGACTTTGTATAAATATTTGGCACGGAAATCGAGAAAAAAACATTCCCCACACCCTTCACCCACGTACCACAGCAGGCTTCCCAAACACCCCAAGAAAAGTACAAACACCCCCTATAAGGTGTTGCAATAGCATGACCATTTTCTTTTAATTGGTCTTCACAAATACTTATGAGGATGTCATACAATAGTTCAGTTGGCAGGTACCTATTAGCAAGGTGGACCGACGGAATCCTCACAAAAATTTACGCAAAACAAAAGTCTGAATTTAAAATGGGTTGTACTATATAAACGGGGTCTACCCCTTAGGCGTGGGCCCCTCCTTCCTTTTTCCTCCCTCTCTCTCCCACATGGGCGGCTGTGGGTCCCCACTCACATGCAATTTTTTTTTTAATTTAATTGTGTAGTGTTTAGGTATATGTATAGTGTATTTATTTGTGTAGTATTTTTATATGTATAGTGTTTGAGTCCAATTATTTACAGGTGAGTTAGTGAGCCACAAGGTCGCCAAGCATTTTTTTTAAAAGGAAACATATATAAAAACATAAAATAGCAAAGTCTGAAAAACGATTATAAGCAAAAGGCGCCAATAGCTAAGTAGACCAAACTTCACCTCACTTATACCAACTCTATAAGATATAGAACACACGAATATATGAGGCAAAGGAGGAAACAAACAAACTGACCCAAATAGAAAAAAACAACTGAGGCTAATGAGATATAACTGAAACTATATATCCATGCTAAGAAAACTTATTACAGAACACAGTTGCTAAAAAGAGACATCCTCTAGAAGCAGAATACACCAAATCAAGAGTCCAACATTTTTATTTTGACAGAACCATCAGTAGCATGCCAAAGATTAAAAGTGAGATTTTATATTTTGCAAGCTTTGATCAGATCCGAACACCAAACTAACCATGACGAAATTGCTCATTTTGATCTATTAGACATCTAAAAGTTTGTAACAACTTGTAGCTCATCACAAATTGTAGTGAGATTGGAAACTTTATTTTCAAACACACCTTGTTTCGAGAACACCACACAAGGTATAATATCGACCAACACACCGCTTGCCAAATTGATTTTTATTTCAAGTTGAGACTTTTATTACCATTATGACTAATAATATCTCGAATATACCAAATATTGAAACTTCCCGTATTTCACCATTTAAAAACTTTATTCCAACCCTCCACAACCCATGAACACTTTAAAAAGCAATGCTCCACCGTTTCTATTTCGTCTTCGCAATGCGGAAAAAGCATCAAATTTAGGTCCATACAAAGGTGATCAGACCAATTAAACACCAGAAGTCTTATGTTGCAGACGACAAATAAAATACATATTTGATTATTTTCCTTGGGATGAGCTTGTTCCACTTCGTCTCTTGTATTACAGTTTTTCGTGTTTAGTTTGTCATCAATCGTCTCTCTTAGTCTCTTAACCGTAAAGATTCCATCATCGTCATGTATCCACCTTCACAAATCAAGTTCTAACACATTTGGAACAGAAAAAGTTAATTAAATCTATCAATTCATCAAGTTCAGCCGCTCTCCTACCTCTTAGATTTCTAGCCCAATCCCAAGGTGTTGGTAATTCAAAGACCGAAACAAACAAACAGACAAAATCAAACAAACGAAGCGGAAACTTTATTCAAATAAACAAATCAAATACAAAAACAAATTCAAAGATACCAAACCCAAAATTCTAATTCAAACGGTACATAGAATTCTAATGCTGATGATCCCTATTTATATACTAAACTAACCGTCATTGATTAGTTTTCAAATTCCAAACAAACTTGTAGGACAAGTCACACAAATTACCAGATTTACCAAATAGCCCCTAAAGTTTAAGTCCTTTTTCTAACAATCTCCATCGTGACTTCAACTCCTCCACCTGCTTCAAATCAAATCAAAGTTCCAAATGCTAGAGATACTAGCCAAATTCAAATCAAACGATCGACTCCCAAAAGCAATCCAAAAGAAATTTGATCCAAAGTAAACGTCGATGGCTTCAAAACGAACAATCAAATGTTAACCGACAAATTCAAAACAGTTAACCAAACAAACAAATCGGCTCAAACGATCTTCAACAAATACAATCAAATTCAGGAAACCAACTTTAAAAGCCCGATGCACAAAGATCCAAATATTTCAATCTAGCAAATTCCCAACAATCGAACAAATTCCAAATGACCTAATACAAATTAAGTCTTAAAACACTAAATTGATCTACAAATTCCAAATTCAGATTCCAATGGTCTACTTATGTAATAAGAATTACGACCCAAATATCAAATTCACATTCTAATGACCCACATATTGTATAAGTATTACAGTCAAACTTCAAACTTATTATCCAAATATCAAACAAATTCATGTTAATAAATAACTTGACAAACGGAATCTAATAATTCAAACGCCCGAAATATTGATATGGATTAAAATTCTAATGACCCACTTATATAATAAGAGTTACAGTCCAAACAACAAAACAATCCAAATACAAACACAAAATCAATCAAGACAAAACAACCAACTCAAATATCTGATAACAAAGCCCGAAGTAGAAACGAATATCAAAAATCCCAAATCCCACCAAAACAAAACAAATTTGTCGATCAAATTCCTAACTAGCTGATGATCTATTGCTCCATCAAAAAATATTATTCCAAAAGCAATTCAAACAATCCTTCAATCAAAAACTTTCGAACTTCAAGTTCAAACCCAAAAATCCAACTATAACCAAAGGCCCAAATTCAAACAAACAGCCCAATCATAACAAATACCAAACCTGAGATGACAAAAACAAATCTTCAATACTAGAACTAAATAAACAAGTCCAAATCACGAATTATTCAAACTAGAAAAATCGAACTTTTTTTTTTTTTTTTTTTTCATGGCTAAACAAACCTAGCTCATATACCACTTATTGGTAATTCAAAGACTAAAAAAACAAACAAAATCAAACAAACGAAGCTTGTTGAACAAGTCACACAAATTACTAAATTTACCAAATAGCTTCTAAAGATTAAGTCACTTTCCTAACACAAAGCCAAATCACCAACCCCATAACATATTCTTTTTTCACCAACCGTGATTTGTTGATTAATTTCTAAACTATATAGTCTAGGAAATCTGTCACTAAGTATAATTCTTTTTCCCACCCAACTATGAACTATCTAAGGAATTGAAGGAGTACTAAATCCGTTAATTCGCAAACCATATTTAACCTATAAAAAGTCACACTTATTGGATGTGAAGAAACCTACTAACATGGAAATTCTTATGTAATGCTTGGTAGAGTAAAAAACGAGAGTGAAAACAT
>OU343220.1:64683877-64938597 GCA_910596185.1 Chrysanthemum makinoi | reverse complement strand
TCGGTTCGGTTAATTCGGTTAAAATATTTTTTTAGGTCAATCCGAGAACCGAACCAAACCAAATTCAAATTCGGTTTTCGGTTCGGTTCGGTTGAATTCTAATTCGGCTCGGTTTTCGGGTTGACCCGAATAACCCAAATTTCATTATTTAAAAAAAAAAATATTAACAATTAGATAGATATTTAGCAAAAAAATATATTTCAAGCATAAAAAGTATTTTATTATATTATGATAACTTTTTAATAGTATTTATTTATATATAAATATACTTAAAAATATATAAATATATATATAAATATATAAAAAAAAATATATATTTATATGAATTCGGTTTTCGGTTCAAACTGCCAAACCCATAACCAACAAATTTATTTATATATATTTATTTATATATAAATATACTTAAAAATATATAAATATATATATAAATATATAAAAAAATTTTAGTGAAAAATTTATTAGAAGTATGCAGTTAAAGTGTATATAGCATTGTAGTATTGTATTCCGATCAAAATCAACAGAGATAATCACTAGGAAACCACTTTCTTTAGTGAAAGACAAGTTTAACATCATCATCATCATCCCAACAAACTATCTCAACAAATCTTTTTAATTCCATCAAACTATCTCAACAAATCTTCTTTAAAATCATCATCCCATCTTCTTAATTTCATCAAAACCACATATACCCATTTCACCAAAAGCATCTTTTACACCATTACACCAACTTTCATCCTTCAATTTTTACTAAAGACTTCATCTTTTTCCACTTCTTGAGTTGCACACCAAGTGTTTGACATTTTGCCTCAACCAAACCAAACCACTTTATTTTGATTCTTTGACCGTCTTGGTCAAAGAATCAAAATATGAGTTTGTTTTAGGGTTTTTGGACCTTCTCAGTCCCTAAATCGAAGTTTGTTTCTCCTTTTGGGCTCCCTCCATGGAGGTGAGTGGTTGTTCTTCGGTGGGTGTTTGGCCGTGTCCTTTTAGAAATTTCCATTGTTGCCCAGATGGAATGGCGGGGGCGAAGGGGTTTCCTCGGTTGGTTGCCCATATTAAGCGTCTCCATTTGTCGTTGGACGATCGGAGGGGGGCCTTGAGAGAGGCGCTTTCCGCGGATTGTGAATTGTTTGTTTCGGTTGGGGAGGCTTTAAAGGTCTCGGATCAGTGGTTGTGTGGGGTGTGTATGCGTCTACATGCTCTCAGTCGAGCATGCCATCATGAGGATGGGTTGGCTTGGTTCAAGTGGGTTACGGGAGATGTTGAGGAGTTTATAGTGGGGATCGCTAGGCCACGTGTTGGGAGGGAAGTGGTTCCTTTGGGAGGGGTGGTGGTCGATGAAGTTCTCCTTGATCGTGTGTTCTCCCTACCTATCACGCATTAAGAGCATCCCTCATAGTTGTCGTATGGCTTTTTCTCATGCTTTAGTTGCTGCTCTAGGTAAAGTGGCGGCTATGCCAACATCTATTGAGGCGTGGGTAAAACTTTTGTTGTTACCGCGTTGCACGTTACGTGTTTTCCGGCCTTCTAACCGTCGAGCGCAAGTCCGGTAATAGGAAGTCTTTACAATGCCTTAGTATTCAACGGTCGTTGGCTGCTTGGGGTGGGGATGGTTTTGATGAACTTATTCTCTCGCTTTTTGCCCAACCCTTGAGGGTGGCCCCGGGAGAGGATGGGCTTGGCTCTGGGTCCGGTAGCTCAGCAGTGTGTTCTAATGTTAAACAATGTTTGAGGAAAGTTTCGGACGGGCATTTCACTGCGGTTGTTAAAGTATTATGTTCTTCGGGGGTTGCACCTTATGGTACGGATACTTTGACAACGTTGTTGGCTAAGCATCCCATACTTCCTCCCCCGGTTATGCCTGTTTCCTTGCTCTCTGAGCCTCCACTTGTTGTGGATGTTGATAGCGTTCTTGGGTGTATTCAATCTTTCCCAAAAGGGACTTCTTGTGGGCGGGACGGATTGAGGGCCCAACACATTTTAGATGCTTTTTGCGGAGAAGGGTCGGCGATGGCTGTTGGGTTACTCAAGGCTATCTCTGTGGTGGTTAATTTATGTTTGGGAGGGAGGTGCCCTAAGGTTTTGGCGGAGTTTGTTGCATCTGCACCCCTCACACCGTTGCTCAAACCGGACAATGGGATTAGGCCTATTGCCGTGGGCACGATTTGGAGGAGGCTGGTATCCAAGGTGGCTATGAGGGGTGTCAAGAAGGAGATGTATAATTACCTTGGTGATTTTCAGTTTGGAGTGGGAGTCCCTAGTGGGGCAGAGGCCGTGCTCCATAGCGCGAACAGATTCTTACATGAGTTTCATTCAGATGGGTCGTTGGCTATGCTTATTGTTGACTTCTCAAATGCCTTCAACTTGGTGGATCGGACTACCCTTTTAAATGAGGTTCGAACTCGATGCCCGTCTATTTCCTATGGGTAGATTTTTTATATGGTCAGTCGGCAAGGTTATATGTTGGTGACGACTATATTTGGTCCACCACTGGAGTTCAGCAGGGGGATCCTTTAGGGCCTCTTCTTTTTGCCTTAGTTTTGCACCCACTTGCCCACCGGATTAGGGATTGTTGCAGACTTCTTTTCCATGCTTGGTATTTGGATGATGGTACGATTATCGGTGACACTAAAGAGGTAGCTAAAGCCTTAGATATTATCATGGTGAGGGCCCCCACCGGGCCTTGAACTAAACATTAAGAAAACAGAAGTTTTTTGGCCCTCATGCAATGGGGTGAAGGTACAGGATGGTTTGTTTCCCCACGGGATTGGGAGGCCGACATTGGGTGTGAAACTCCTTGGAGGCTAGCCGGGATGAAGGGTTTATTAGCGTTTGGCGTGAAAAGGGCATCTCGTGCTGTGGAACTAATGAGTTGTCTCACAAGTCTGCGCGACCCTCAATCTGAGCTCCTTTTGCTTCCCTCATGTATGGGCGTCGCTAAGCTGATGTTCGGTCTCGAACGCGTGCCAACCGATGTATATAGGGGAAGCTGTTTCTGTTTTTGACAATGGCCTTCAGAAGGCAATAGAGGCCATTGTGGTTTGTGGGGGCCCTTTTTTTGGGGATTTTCAATGGAGGCTCGCATCCCTTCCGACTTGGTTTGGTGGGTTGGGTTTATGTTCGGCTGAGGATGTATCTACTTATGCTTTTGTGGCCTCGAGGGCACAATCTTGGAGTTTGCAGGATCACATTCTTCGGGGATGTGGTATTGATGGGGTTGACTCTGATTATGGGTATGCAATGGATCGCTTGCGCATGTCCCTTCCAGATTTCGATCTTAGCGGTTTCTCTAACAAGGACACCGCCCCACCTAAAGCCCAAAACGTTTTGGCGTGTGCCCTTTTTAGTGGAATCGTCCGGAGTTTGGGAGAGAAGTTCGATTTATCCTCTCGGCAAAAAGCGGTGTTTGAATGTCTCCGAGCTCCTCATGCTCAAGATTTCTTGACGGTTATCCCCATTGAAGGGCTAGGCCAACATATGTCGGCCCTGGAGTACCGGACTATCCTTAAATACCGGCTAATGATCCCTCTGTTTCGGTGATGAGCCTTGCCCAGCCGCAAGGTTTGTTTAGATTCCTTTGGCGAGCATGCGGTCCATTGCAAGGAGTTACCGTGTTTCAAATACATGCATGATTTGGTTAGGGATGTTTTGTATGATGTTCTTAAACGAAAGCGAATTTCTTCTAAAAAGAGGCCCCGTGAACTTTCTCGACAGATCCGCTTGAAGGGAGGTCTACTTTACGGCCAGATGATATACTTGTGTTTGGATGGGCCGGGGGGAAACATGCTTGTGTGGATCTTACCGGAGTGTCCCCTCTTGTTGGGCTAAGGGACAATGGGTTTGTTGCGGGACAAGCGGCGTTGAAAGCGGAATCGAGCAAAGTTGCTAAACACGAGAAAGCTTGTTTAGAGAATCAACACGTATTTACCCCTTTTGCTTTTGATACATTTGGGTTCCTAGCTTCGGCAGCTGTGGAGTTTTTGACTAGGGTTCAACGGGTTGTGCAAAGTAATTTTGCGACCCCTAAGTCACAAAATTTCATTTTTAGTAGAATTGGTTTTGCTATTCAAAAGGGGGTTGCGGCACAACTTGTTGCCCGTTTGCCTGCCATCTTATTGTGTAAAAAAAAAAAAAAAAAAAAAAAAAAAAAAAAAAAAAAAAAAAGTATTGTATTTGAATGCTATATTTAAACTACAAAAAAAAATAAAAAAAAAAAATAAATAAATAAATAAAAATAACCAAACCGAGAACCGAATTAGTAATTCGGTTTGGTTCGGTTTTAGCAAATTCGGTTCGGTTATTAGTTCGGTTCGGTTATTTTCGGTTTGGTTTGGTTTCGGTTTTCGGTTTATTCGGTCTTTTCGGTTTTTTCGCTCACCCCTAAATGTAATCAGGTCCTACTTTATAATAGTTGAACTAAATTATTTTTCAATCTCATCTCATTTAGCTTAAGTGTTTCCACATGTAATTGTTCACAACCCGAGCAATCTTCATCTAATCATTCAGTACCCAGCACTTGAAGTAGCAACAGCCAACAAAATATATATAAATGTTGCATATTAAAAAGTTGGAAGGGTTTTCATTCTTATATCTGATTGTATTGTAGGCATGGTAAACAATTCACAGCGTACAAAGCTTATATTTTGTATGGTCAAGCAATCATCGAGTCTACCGGTTTGTAATATGTGAAGTCAAAGGCATGTTCCTGTGATTTTTATGAGGAAAAAGTCAGAGATTGCAACCAAAACGATCCAGACCCAAGCTTGAAAGTATATACATTAATTATCATTATACATATATATGGTTCACATAAAATATTCAGATTGCAAGTAGAGTTAAAAAAACGATTTTCTTTAAATTTTGTCAACAATTACAAAGAAAACATAAAATTAACGAAAGCGAATATATACAACGCTTCTTTAGAAACTTCTCTTATGAAATCTTTCCACAAGAACGTAACCAACAATGTATATTAACAGATGACTTTATATGAAAAAAGAGTAACATGCCAATTAGAAAATCTAAAGTTTAAGTAAAGAATATCTTGATTAGTTTTAGTATTCAGCGTATAAATCGTATAAGTCATCTAAAAAACGATATAAGAGTGGCTTTAATTGTTACCCAAAGCTGTGACCTCGGTTTCGCTTCGCTTGCCGCGATATCGCGTCGTGATGTAAGTTTTATCTTTAATCAAACACTGAAAAATGATGCTCAAAACTGAAAATATAGAAACGGTACCAAATGTTATGCATAATGGCTTCCTTGAAAGACGAAGCACCAACAGGAAGAATCATAAACTCATGCATTGCAAACTTGTTAGACGCATCTGAACCTCCATTGATCACATTGATTGCTGGGACAGGTAGCACCAAGGTTTTGTTTCTAGCAAGGTTTGCAATGAGCTACATATAAAGACAACAAAGTTAGCAACTAAGTGAACATGCATACATCAGTTACAAAATGCCATTTGAAAAACTACATTGGGTAGCTTGTAAAGAGGATTTTTTTTTAACTGATGCTCATGCTTTGCAGACAGCAGGTAAAACAGCCGATATAGCATTTGTACCAATTTGGCAGAGGTGAATTAAATAGTTAAACAAAGCATCATAAGAACATGCAGTTTTTTCTACTTGATAAGTCAATGCTAAATAACATGTGGTGCGCCATTACCTTCGGCATGCACCAAACCCATTCATTTACAGTTCCATCAAGCTCTTGAACCATGAAATTGTCTATTTTGGTCTGTTATGTTGGATCCTGTAGGGGCATGCAAAACATAATTAGATTAGACAGTGTAAAAACAATAAAAAAGAGAAACAGATTGCATAAGACATTCCTTTCCAATCAAAGCGGGTGTGATGATCGAGTTAACATTGTCCACAGGTGGTAGTCAACATAAAACTTGCATTTTTTGGTTGGGTACCAATCATAAGACTAAACCATCTTCGTAAGTTCACCACGAAATAGGACACACAATCTTACAACTATCATCTCTTGAAACACTATATCTCTTAATAACAGGCACCAAAGTTCAAAGCAGCACAAAACATTTGCAGCTCAAGTTCCAAGAAAGGAAACCATCAAACTACTCTGGACTCTAGACCAAATACTAACATTTATGTGTAAAATTTTAATAATCATCAAACCAAGTATTAGCATAATCAAACCACGTTAAGAACAATAGTTGCATACCTTCAAGACACATTTTGCTAGATAGTCTGAACCGCATCTCTTAATTCAAGATCTTCATAAATACCTGCAAATAAAAATCAAAATTATAAATCAACAATAAAGTATTTAATTTGGGTAAATCTGTTACGGTTCACTTTTCTGCTTAACCGTAATTGAACTACAAATGAGCATTAACAAATAAACAATCCAAACCTAAATCACTCACAATATACACAAATCACATCTCAAACAGCAACTTAACAACTTAAGCTAGTATTGAATCAGATCTTAACTAAGCATAACAACTGTACAAAATATAAATTCTGAAGGGAGGCCGATCAATTTCAGTTTTTTCTGTTGGTCATTGACCCATTTCTGTTAAATCAGTTACATTTTGGTTTTTCGGTGTGCTACAAACAGCACAAATAGATAATCCATAACCTAGAGTGAACCGAGAATGTTATCTTTTTATTTCTGTAAAACCAAAGCATCAATTCTTAGTTTCAGTCAGTTATTTATGTTGAATCAGTTTCGTGCTTTACAGCTTTTCTCCTATAAACAGCATTAATAAATATAACATCTTCAAAATAAGTAACTATAAGTCGTACTAAACCTAAATTGAATCAAATCGTGACTCCACATAACAAAAAAATCATATACCAACAGATTAAGTACGCTAATCTGAGCTCATATCCTATTATAATTAACAGGAAGACGAATGATTTCAGTCATTTGGTAAAAAAAAAGGAAACTGAGCCTCGTAAAACTGGACGGTAAAGTTTTTAGTTTCGTTTCGGTTAGAAGCCCACCGCAACATTTTGGGAACTTTCATCGCCATAAGGGACACCGGCATTGTAAGAGTAATTATAGTTTTGGCATCTGTTAGTGTTTGTCTGTAACGCTGCAGAAAAAATGAATCATTAAGATGTAGCCTTGTTAATATAAGTAGCCCAAATGCAAAAAATACAGGTTACCTTTCATTTTCTTAGGATTACTGACATTATTTTCTTCAATTATAGTACCCTTTCTCTTGTAAGTATGAATACTGGAATTACAATTCTCGTTCGTTAAATTCTTGTTGTACGCTGCCTCTGGTTGCTTACTGTTTCTGTTGTTCCGCATTTGGTTGCTTACTATTTCCGTTTGAAAGTGAGAGTCACAATTTCCCATTTCATATACTCTTTTTCCTTTTTTAAAACCTGCAAAAGTAATTTTGACATATAGTAAGGTAGACTGTATAACTCTCTTTAAATGTAAACCTTACGTTAATAGACTTTACCTTTGTCAATAGCAGCTGTATTCTGAGCATGGGGTGGCCTCGTAGAGGTTGAATCATTCTGTAACAATTTTCGGCATACCTTTGTTGACATACATCATGAAATATGGCTATTTTCTAAACGTAGATGCTGTCGATCATGTCGCACATATGAAACGACACCTGGTTGGTTGCTGACTTGTTGCTACATTATTGTTGTTACTCTGACAGGATCCATGCCTTTCTAAACTTGTAATATCAGGAACCAATGGTTGTGCCTTTTCATATGTAAGAGGTATTGTTTGAGAGTGAACAGCGCATACAAATTTGTGCTTCATTTTTTCTTAAGAAACCACCACTCTGCACAATGATTATTTCATAGTACGGTAAGATTTTAGTGACAGAAGGTATAGTTGTTGGTTCATTTTCTCTTAAAAACCCATGGCTAAGTGGCAATAAGTACTTTTTGCAGCTTCTGATATGCTGCAACTACTGTTAGAACTTTGTTTTTGGGCTTTTCAAGTTCAATATCCATATAAATTTAGGGTATGTACAAAGTAACAGGGAGAGCAAAACGTTGTATACACGTAAGATGCAACAAAGAACGGAACAAACAACTTTATTGTTTCTAAACGATAATGAAACAGCGATTTTAAACATAGGAAAAAAACACAATTAGATGTAGTAAATCATAAGTAAAACGCATGTAAACACATTCATGACGCCACACGCATAAGATAAACATTTTAAGCATGCATGTGCAAAACATAAACCTAGAAATTCATATAACAACATACCTATGTTAGTAAGATCCAGTCGTGTGTTGGATATTTTAGTGTAATTGGATTAACTTGTTTGACCAATTTTATCATGATAATACATCATTTAGGTTTGGAGGTGCGGAGTGCACACCTACTTGAGTTTATTATGATCTTAGGGGCGAAGCCCCTAAGGGACGGGGGTCCGGGGCGCCGGTAGCAGTGGTCCAAGGGCGGCACCGGTAGGTCCAAGGGCAGAGCCCCTGAGCTGGGAAATTTTTTATTTCCACTATGTTGCTTTGTAAAATTGTGCTGAAGTTGTGTTTCTACGAAATACAATGGATTCTCTGAAGTTGTGTTTCTGAAATGCAATGGATTCTGCTGAAGTCATTGATTCTGCTGAAGTGTTGTTCCTCAAAAATTAAGTTTCAGAAATTGAGGGACACAATTTGACAACTTGGAAACCCTTAAACTGTCATTGGCAGTTATCCCGTATCATGTTTATATACGGTTTATTTGGTCATATATTATACATTGGTTCATTATATCTCAGATAAACACATACAGAAAATTCTCATTCTCTGAATTGTATCCGATTGAATAATTTGGTAGAACCGCCAAATTGATTTGATCTGAAAGTGATTACACGCCTTTCAGAGATTAAGCATATCCGTTGGTGTTCGTTATTGCGGTATATACCCTACAAAGATCAAATCAATTCTGTGATGACGAACCCCGATTCGTGAAAGACATGAATAAGACGTTTGCAAAGTTGGAGAAGTTTTTCAAGGCGGATTTTCGTAGATGGCGAAAAAGATGCATTTTTATCTCACGAATTTGAAAGTGGTGTATGTTCGAGTACCCCATGCCCCGAGGTCGTTGAGAATGAAACGCTGGAACAGACTCGTAATCGTTCAAAGTGGGAAAACGCAGACTATATATGTCGTGGTCATATTCTTAACGGTATGTCTGATTCCTTGTTTGATATTTATCAAAACGTAGAGTCTGCAAAAGAATTATGGGATACCCTAGAAGCCAAATATATGGCAGAAGATGCGTCTAGTAAGAAATTTCTAGTTGGTAATTTTAATAACTATAAAATGGTAGACACTAGGCCTGTCATGGAACAGTACCACGAATTGCAAAGGATATTAGGACAGTTTGCACAATATGATATGAAAATGGATGAATCAATTTCTGTCTCTAGTATCATAGATAAACCGCCCCTCTTGGAAAGATTTTAAAAATAATCTAAAACATAAGAAAGAGGAATTGAATCTAGTTGAACTTGGAAGTCATTTCCAAATTGAACAATCCATACGTGATATGGAGAAAGGTTCTGTTGGTGGTACTAAAACCATGGCTGGTTCTTCTGTGAACATGGTGGAGGAGGGTGAATCCTCTAAGGCTGGTAAAGGGAAACGAAAATGGCAAGGCAATAACAACAAAGGTTCTGATAAGAAACCAAAAGTGACATGTTGGAAGTGTGGGAAACCCGGACACTTTAAGAAAGATTGCAGGTCTAAGGGTGGAGGTAAAGGTAAAAACGAGGCTGGTGCTAGTGGATCCAAGGATCCCGGAAAGCAATCGGTTTGTTTTAGTACCTACTGATCATTCTGTTGAGAATTATTATGTATCAATAATCTCTGAAACATTCTATGTGCAGGATGATGATTTATCATGGTGGGTGGATTCAGGAGCAACATGTCATGTACGCAAAAATCTTCAATGGTTCAAGGACTTTAAGCCAATTGAAGATGGATCTATGTTAAAGATGGGCAATGTTGCAACTGAACCGATTAAAGGACTAGGATCTGTTAATCTAGTCTTTACTTCTGGAAACTCTTTACTTTTAAACAATGTTGTGTATGTACCTGGAATTCGTAAGAATTTAGTATCTGGTATTGTATTAAATAATTGTGGCTACAAGCAAGTCTTGGAAAGTGACAAGTATATCTTGTCAAGACATGGAACCTTTATTGGCTTTGGATATTTGAATGGCATGTTTAAATTAAATTTGGATGTTTCGTTTATTAATAATTGTTTGCATGGCTTCTACTAGTTCTAGCAATAATTGTGATAAATCTGAATTATGGCATGCTAGACTAGGACACGTACATTACAAGAGAATGATAGACATGTCAAAAATGAGTCTAATACCTGCTTTTGAATTGAATGGTGAAAAGTGTAAAACTTGTTTGTTGACTAAGATAACTAGACAACCTTTCGCCAAGAATGTCATTAGAGATTCTAAGGTATTAGAACTTGTACACAGTGACTTGTGTGATTTTCATTCAACTCCATCACTTGGTAATAAAAAGTATGTAGTTACTTTTATTGATGATGCTACTAGATATTGCTATGTTTACTTATGTCATACAAAGGATGAAGCTCTTGATAAATTTAAAATTTATAAAGAGGAAGTAGAGCTTTATCATGGTGTGAAGATTAAAACACTTCGCACTGATAGGGGAGGTGAGTATTATGATCCAATATATTTTCAATCTACTGGTATAATACATCAAACCACTGCTCCATATACACCTCAACAAAATGGTATATCTGAAAGAAAGAATAGGACATTAAAAGAAATGGTTAATTCCATGTTATGCTATTCTAGCCTAAGTGATGGATTTTGGGGTGAGGCTATGTTGACAGCCTGTTATTTATTAAATAGAGTTCCTAATAAAAGGAACAAGATAACCCCTTATGAACTTTGGTATAAAAGGCACCAAAACTGAGTTATCTCAGAGTTTGGGGATGTAGAACTGTGGTAAGATTGACTGATCCTAAAATAAATAATATAGGTCAAAGAGGTATAGATTGTGTATTCACTGGCTATCTTGAGAATTCTAAGTGCTATAGATTCTATGTCATAGAACCTAATGATTATGTATCCGTGCACTCTGTTATTGAGTCACGAGATGCTGATTTTGGCAATGAGGATAGGTTTACATCTTTACCTAAACCTGCAGACATGATTGCAAGTTCTAGTAACTTTGGCGCATTTGACCAAGTGACTGTTTCTCCTCCAGAGCCTTCTGAGCCTAGGAGAAGTGTAAGAGCAAGAAAAACCAAATCTTTTGGTGCCGATTTCCAACTATATCTGGTCGAAGGATCAAGGAATGAAATTCAATTTCAATATCAATATTGTTTCAATGTTGATGAAGATCCTAGGACCTACAAAGGAAGCTATGGCTTCAAGGGATGCTGCATTTTGGAAAGAGGCAATCCAAGACGAGATTGACTCTATTATGCACAATAATACTTGGAAACCGACCGATTTACCACGGTTTTAAACCATTGAATAGTAAATGGATCTTCAAAAGGAAGATGAAGGTGGATGGAAGCATAGACAAGTATAAAGCCAGATTGGTTATCCAAGGCTTTAGACAAAGGAAGGTATTGATTTCTTTGATACTTATGCTCCTGTTGCTAGGATTACCACCATTAGATTATTGTTAGCTCTTGCGGCTATACATAATCTTGTAATTCACCAAATGGATGTTAAAACAGCCTTTTTGAATGGTGAATTGGATGAAGAGATTTACATAAGACAACCTGAAGGTTTTGTCATGCCCGTAACGAAAACAAGGTTTGTAAATTGGTTAAGTCTCTTTATGGTTTGAAACAAGCTCCCAAGCAGTGGCATCAGAAATTTGATGATGTTATCTTGTCTAATGGTTTTGCATTAAACCAAGCAGACAAATGTGTATACAGCAAGTTTAATGCTTCTGGTAAAGGAGTAATCATCTGCTTGTATGTTGATGACATGTTGATCTTTGGTACTGACCAAGATCAAGTTGATACAACTAAGGAGTTTTTGTCCTCTAAGTTTGAGATGAAGGACATGGGGAGGCTGATGTGATTCTTGGCATTAAGATCATACGTGGAGAACATGGCATTACTATCTCTCAATCACATTATATTGAGAAGATGTTGGATAAATTTAATCTGAAAGATTGTTCTCCTATAGGTACTCCTATGGATCCCACAACAAAACTTGTGGCTAATAAAGGTGTTGTCAGAATCAACTTGAATATTCAAGGGCTATTGGATCTTTAATGTATGCCATGATTAGTACTAGACCGGATATAGCCTTTCTTTGTTGGAAAGTTGAGTAGATATACTCACAATCCATGTTTAATCCATTGGCGAGCAATTAATAGAGTATTTCAGTACTTGAAAGGTACAATGGATTATGGTTTGACTTATACCGATTTCCTTCGTTCTTGAAGGTTATTCAGATGCAAGTTGGATTTCCAATCGGAAGATCATTCTTCCACAACCGGTTGGGTATACCTACTTGGAGGTGGTGCCATTTTCTGGGCATCTAAGAAGCAAACTTGCATAACTGATTCAACAATGGAATCTAAGTTTGTGGCATTAGCAGCAGCTGGTAAAGAAGCTGAATGGCTAAGGAACTTAATCTATGAAATTCCATTGTGGCCTAAACCGATATCATCCATATCTATCAGATGTGATAGTCAAGCTATTTTGGCTAAGGCATACAGTCAAGTATATAATGGGAAGTCTAGACACATAGGTGTTAGACATAGCATATTACGTGATCTTATCACGAATGGTGTGATATCTGTGGTGTTTGTGAAAACACAACACAATTTAGCCGATCATTTAACCAAAGGGTTGAATAGAGATCTCGTGAAAAATTCGCTATAGGGTGGGATTAAAGTCCATCGAAATCTCGATATCAAGATACCCAATTCCATCTAGTATGACGCTAGGTGCTGAATTCAATGTGGAAGGCTTAATATCTAGAGATTGGAACACATTAGAAGAATCATCCCAAGGTATGTGTTCGGACCTACAAGTTAGGGAGGTTGAATGTATATATTCTTAATAGCTCTTTTGACAAATTGCATTGTAGGTGCAAGACTAAAAGAGTTACCTATATGAGCATGAAGTTTAGCCGCTTCAAGAAGCTGGGACTTGGCTTTGACATGCTTATGAAGGATAAGGACATAGGCTAGTAAAACATGTGTCAAGATAGAACTACTATGTATGTAAACTTTTGTGTACATTATCTTCGTGTATTCATATTGAATTCCTAGGGTTCAATCCTAAGCGACACCCTGAAATTCGAATATTTGGAATGTGTAATGTACTAATGTGAAATTCAATCGTCACGACATTTCATTTATGCAAAAGTTTGATTGTTTGAGATTACTTGTTTTAGTTAATCAAGGATTGCACTAAAATAGGGGAGGAATGTTGGATATTTTAGTGTAATTGGATTAACTTGTTTGACCAATTTTATCATGATAATACATCATTTAGGTTTGGAGGTGCGGAGTGCACACCTACTTGAGTTTATTATGATCTTAGGGGTGAAGCCCCTAAGGGACGGGGTCCGGGGAGTGGGTCCAAGGGGCGGCACCGGCAGGTCCAAGGGGCAGAGCCCCGGTGAAATTTTTATTTCCACTATGTTGCTTTGTAAAATTGCTTGAAGTTGTGTTTCTGCTGAAATACAATGGATTCTGCAAGTTGTGTTTCACGAAATGCAATGGATTCTGCAGAAGTCATTGATTCTGCTGAAGTGTTGTTCCTCGAAATTAAGTTTCGAAATTGAGGGACACAATTTGACAACCTGGAAACCCTAAAACTGTCATTGGCGGTATCCCGTATCATGTTTATATACGATTTATTTGGTCATATATTATACATTGGTTCATTATATCTCGATAAACACATACGTAAAATTCTCATTCTCTGAATTGTATCCGATTGAATAATTTGGTAGAACCGCCTAATTGATTTGATCTGAAAGTGATTACACTCCTTTCAGAGATTAAGCATATCCGTTGGTGTTCGTTATTGCGGTATATACCCTACATCGTGTGTCTTCAAACGCTTATGATAATGATCTACGTTTCACTATGACTTCTAGATGCCTTTTTTTTTGGTTGATTTTTGATCTTTTTTTTTTCTTCACTGTTTTTTTGGTTCAACTTTTCTGTCTTTTTGGGTTGATAAAGATAGAGTGAAAGATGAGGTATTATCAAGAACCTTCTTTAGGGCAGGTGTGACTCTATCCAAGAAATGAAAGTCACCGCTTTAAAAAAAATCAAGAACCTTCTAATGCAGACTTCCCATGCCATAGTACAGATTTGTTTTACACTTGTATGGTTGACGTTGAATAGTACAAATATTAGGTGTTTTTATTGTGTTACGGCGTCATAACGCCAAAACGGGATTGAACAGTAAGAGTCCCAACTCCTTTCAACCTATCGCATTGTGCCACAGGCTCCACTAAAAAACTGTTGGGCCTATTTACGTTGTTAACCACACTTGCTAGACCAATAAGATGAAAAATTAACAAATAAGCGACCACCTAAGATTTTTCACTTTGGCCCGTTCAAAAATCCTTGTTAGTATATATTATAATGAGATAAAACTGAAACTATCTATATCCATGCTAAGAAAAACCATTATAGAACACAATTGCTAAAAAGATGCATCCTCTAAAAGCAAAATACATCAAGAGTCCAACATTTTTATTTTGACAGAACCATCAATAGCCTGCCAACAATTAAAAGAAAGCTATTATATCTTGCAAGCTTTAATCAGATCCGAACACCAATCTAATCATGACGAAATTTCTCTTTTGATCAATTAGATATCCAAAAAAATGTAACAATCTGTAGCTCATCACAATTTTAGTGAGATTGGAGACTTTATTTTCAAACACCCTCTTGTATCGTGAGCACCTCACAAGGTATAATATCGACCAACACAACGCTTGCCAAATTGATTTTTGTTTCAATTTGAGACTTTTATTATGATTATGGCTAATAATATCTTGAATATACCAAATATCAAAACTTCCCATAGTTCACCACTTAAAAACTTTATTCCAACCCTCCACAACCCATGAGCATTTTAAAAGCAATGCTCCACCATTTCTATTTCGTCTTCACAATGCATACAAAGCGTCAAATTTAGGTCTATACCAAGGTGATCAGGCCAAGTAAACACCAGAAGTCTTCTTTTCTAGACGCCAAATGAAAAATACATATTTTCCTTAGGGTGAGCTTGTTCCACTTCATCTATTGTATTACATTTTTCGTGTTTAGTATATTGTCATCAATCATCTCTCTTAGTCTCTTAACCTTAAAGATACCATCATCGTCATGTATCCACCTCCACAAATCAAGTTTTAACACATTTGGAACAAAAAAGTTAATTATTTATACCAGTTCATCAAGTTCACCCGCTTTCCTACCGATTTCTAGCCCAAATCCCAACGCTAAACCCATGACCCCTTCCCATATTCTTTTTCACCGGTCGTGATTCGTTGAATAATTTCTAATTGATATAGTATAGGAAATCTGTCATTAAGTATAGTTCCTTTTTCCACCCAATTACTATGAGCTATCTAACAAAAAAGAGTAGTAAATCCGTCAATTCACAAACCATATTTAACCTATGAAAAATCACACTTATTGGATGTGAAGAAAATAACTAACATGGAAATTCTTATGTTATGCTTGGTAGAGTGAAACACGAGAATAAAAACAAAGAAAAGAAAAAATTGTTTGATAACGGATATAACCGTTGAGAGAAACTTGGTTAAAAAAAAACTTGTGAGTCACATGGGAATACACATAGCATTACTTATTTTTGTGAGAAATAATGCATTATCTTAATTTTTATGCCTAAATATTATATTAATTGAAAGTGTCATAAGTTGATTGGAATGTGACAAATGTGAGCCAACTTCTTCACATCCTGTGAGGTTGTGAATTCATGTTAAAAAATAAAGAGTGAATTGCATTTTTGGTCCTTAAGGTATGGCCAAATTGCAGGTTTCGTCCCTAATGTTTCGAAAGTGCAGTGATAGTCTCCATTTTAAATGTTTTGTTGCATGTTTGGTCCTTAAATTGCAGATTTAGTCCTTAAAACTTTAAAGTTTCCGTTGCATGTTTGGTCCCTAAATTGCAGATTAAGGACCAAACATGCAACAAAACCTTCAAAATGGGGACTATCGATGCACTTTCAAAACGTTAGGGACGAAACCTGCAATTTGGCCATACCTTAGGGACCAAAAATGCAATTTATTATTATAAAAATAAGATAAGGTTTGTAAACATGTTTGGAATACTAACTTTTTTTTATCATACAAATCTATTGTATATATAGTTTTAAATAGGGAAAATCACCTATAGTAAACTTGCCCATTTTTTTATATGTGTGTTAACATCTTTTTTTTTTATTAAATCATAATATTTTTGAATTTTTATTTTTTGTGTATTTGCGCATGCAAAATGACAATTTTACCTTTATATATTTGTAACCGCTCTATTGAAAGAAAAGAGTAAAATAGTCATTTTACATGCGTAAATACATACAAAAGTCAAAATCAAAAAGTTTATGGTATATAAAAGCAAAACAAAAAAAATTAGATGGTGATACACAACTAGAAAAATTAGTAAGTTTACTTGCATTTTACATTATTTCCTCTTTTAAATAGAAACTTATATAGATTAATCAAATTCCACATACTAGAACCTTGATTCAAATGAAACTTACTAGTAACATATATGTAGTACAACTCAAACAAAAAAATTTGGTGGGTATTAGTTTTGTAGAATTTATATCTTGAATGATACATACACTTCACTATCAAAATTCTAATCATCAAAACAAAACTGCTAAGAACAAGATATGTTTATCCTAACAAAAATCAGATGTTTGTAGGCGAGAAGCTAATACAGATTGGAGGTTTGATCCCAGCCAATGCAAGTATTCATGACGAAAAAATCCATAAGCCATTGCCACAAATCAAACCCGAAAGCAACTACAGGAACCAACATGTTCAAGGGTTTGCTTGTTGATCTTATGCCATATGAACACAACTAAACTTCTCATACACATAGCAATAGCAAAATAGGCCCCAACAAGCAATGGTACAACTATAGCCCTCGGCAAAGGGACCCATTGTCCTATTTCTGTAGGAGACGTGTCTCGTACCAAATTTTCCAAAGATGGCAAATGTAAAAACAGTAACAAAGCTGTGAGCAGTGATGTGGCAGTGCTGAGAATCCTTTGACACCTAAAATTGCCATGTTTCGGTAAATATGAGCATAAAGAGCTTTATATTCACCATCAGGGTTCCAAACATCAAACACTTTATAGAAAAGGAAGAAAGTAAGTGGGGCCAACACACATCCAATGGATGTCCCAATAGCTTGGCTAACCAGCATTGGCCTTGGTGAAGTCATAGTCAGATGACCCGTCCTGAAATCATGCATCAAGTCAGACGATATTGAAACGATTGATTTTAGCAAACCACACCCAACTAGACGCGCAACATCACCATTATCATTTCCTAACATTGCAGCTATCACAAAAAGTGCAACTTTGCCGTAGTTATATTCCATGTTCATGTTGGTTAGACTAGCACCGTTAGCATTGCAGAAGTCAAAGATGACGCAATTACATAAGCCACAGGAACATAATACCATTTGACCTCAGGAAACATGATTGGGAAGATAATGATGCGCAACATCACCATTATCATTTCCTAACATTGCAGCTATCACAAAAAGTGCAACTTTGCCGTAGTTATATTCCATGTTCATGTTGGTTAGACTAGCACCGTTAGCATTACAGAAGTCAAAGATGGTGCAATTACATAAGCCACAGGAACATAATACCATTTGACCTCGTGAAACATGATCGGGATGATAATGATGGAAACAAGAGAGAACATGACATAACAGGTTGCTGCAACCCAAAACGGAATGCTTTCTCTTAAGAAGGCTCGTTTCTTAAGAGGTTATCTTGCAGTTCACTGTTGGCTTTTGTGTTCATAAGAGCATGGACTAAGTTGTTGCATAAAGCCGGGTTTACAACGAGACCTTTTACTAGACATGAGAATACTATTATTTGGAGGAGAATACTAGACAGGAGAATACTATTTTTCAGACATGTGTGTTGCTTGTTACACCATTTCATTTGGAGGTTTGTTTTCTTATGTTCTATTTTTTAATGATGTCTTTGTTAGTGTACGTTTGGTGTTGTGTTTTGATGTTTTGATTATCATTAGTTCGGAATGTCAAAAGCATAATCACTAACAAAACGCAATGTCAAACACCAAAAAAATTCATTTAGTGAAAAATGTAATTTGATTAAGGATTTGTGTATAGGTAGATTTAGTTCAAATTTGTTGGGATTAAACAAGAAGACATATGACCAAGCCGGAATTGATACAGCAGGGAATTCACCTGGTAGTTACAAAGAACCTGGGATTGGTTGGATGACCGGTTTTTCGTTCTTTAGTAGCTTTGTCGGTCTTTTGGCGTTGGTTCCTCTTAGAAAGGTTTGTACCTTTTTGTTTTTTTTGGGTAGTAACTTTTTTACAAAGTTTTTTCGATATTTTTAATATCTTGTTTTTTTTGCAGATTATATGATCATAGATTATAAGCTGACATACCCAAGTGGAACAGCTACTGCTGTGCTTATCATGGTTTCCATACTCCAAAAGGAGACAAGATGGCCAGGTATGCAAAATGTCGTCGTTGCACTTGCGTTTAAGAACTGATTATCTTACATCCAGCCACAAACTAAGTTTTCAGTGTGTGTGAGATTGCTTATCAGCTTACTTTAATAAGCAGATAAGAAGGTTTAAGTACTTGGATATTCGTGTTAGATGTTTATTTAGCTAACACTATAAATTCGTAAAGTTACTTTTTTTTATTTCATATATGTTCACGCATCTCATTTTTATATACATGTTATGTAATGTTATTATAATACGCAAATATTCGACTTACATTTTACGATTTCTTGATTTAGGTTTTGGATGTTTAGAAAATATTCGTATTCGGATATCCGAAAAATTGATCAAAATTTAATAAAATATTGGGTTTTATGAAATGTCATTTTTGGAACTCATATAAAGTTTTCTGAAAATTATAGATATTTGGATATTCGGATATACAAAAATGTTATCCGAAATTTCGGATATCCGAATTTAAAGAACTTAGCTAAATTAATAGGTCTAACATAAACCATAACTCAAAATTTGAATATCCGAAAACCGAAAAAACCAAAAACTGAACCGCAAAAAACCAAAAACCAAACCGAAATTTTGGTGCGGGGTTCGGTTTTCAAAAACTTAAAACCGAATTTTCGGTTCGAGGTTTGGTTTTAGCAAAAAACCACCCCAAACCGCCTCATGCTTACCCCTAGCTGTATGTGAATTGTGCAATTTTATATAGCAAATGCGAGCACTCTTACCATACACATTTTTACATGTTCCGCCGCAATGATTACAAATTATATATATTATAAATATTATATTATAAGCATAATTACTTAATTTTTTCATGAAACTCAATTTTTAAAGATATCAGCCGAATCATTGTTGCTGGCCGAGATCGTGGGCCTGTGTTCTAATTAAGCCTTTATGTAACTAAGATGTTTTATAGATGCATTTATCAATTGCTTAGTAGATCTTTAGAACTGCAAATGTATGTGAATTATGCAATTTTTAAGATAGCAAACGCGAGCGCTCTTACCATACGCAGTTTTACATGCTCCCCAACGCGTGAAAACTTAATTACTCATATATAACATAATTACAAATTAACTATTATAATTATTACTCCGTCCGTATTAAAATTATTGTTAGGAGACAAAAATCACAAAATTAATAAAAGTTTGGTCACTTTAATTTTCAACCACTCAAATAGAATATTCATCCACTAAATACTCTAGTTTTGACTTAAAAATGAAAGTGAACAATTATTTTAAGACATCTTGAAAAGAAATACGAACTATAATTTTGAGACGGATGAAATATTTTATAAGCATAAGTACTTAATTTTTTGGTGAAACTCAATTTCTAAAGATAAAATTATATTAATGATTGCTGCCATAATGAATGACATAATCTTATACTAACGTTTTGGGTCTTTTGACTATTACCATGGCATTTATATTATGCAAATTGACAAGGGAAATCTTAACAAAATTTAGCACATATACTTGCTCATGGTCAATCTATCAAACGTCAACTACAAGCACATGGATCATCAATAAGCATAATTTGTTCATCATCCGCGTTTCTAAACAACCAGTACCCGACAACTAGACCAACCACAATCGCCACAAACACACCACCATTAAACGACATCACTGCAAGCATCATAAAGTAACTGATCACAGAGCTCACCCAATATAGCACATACCCAATGAATCTCTTCCCTTTTCTGCTAGAGAAAATCTTGGTGTATAGTAGAGGTTCATTTTCAACAGCTCCAACAACTCCATTAGCTGATGAGGAAAGAAGCTGCAACTGGAGACGACGAACCTCCAAGAACTGGTACAAGACAGGAAACAGGAAACACACGATTAAGGTGAGGAAGTAACTGAACCATGAATCAGTTTTCCATGAGTCGATGAGCAGTGTAACTTTGTGTCCCCAGTAAAAGGTCATATGCATCATCTTGTGAGGGTTTAAGGTGGCTAAAACTAAAAATTTATAGAGTATCAAGTTTAAGGTTCAAAAGTCAAATATGTAGTACCATGCCATTAGTACTGCACTACTGCATATAACTTTGCCATTAGTACATGTAACTTTGTACTACTGGAGGCTTCAAAATTAAATCTTTTAGTTAATTACATAAATCATCCTCGTGATTTATATACACTAATATATTTCGTCCTAAAACTTCAATATGTACACGAGTCGTCTCTGTACTTGACCTTTTGTAAAACTGACCAGTCCTTTAACCAAACGGTCGTTAGTATTTTGTGTTAAGTCTCTCACGTGCAGATTTTGTGACCGGTAAATCTGTCTTTTCACGTATCACCTATAAGGCTATAACCCTTTTTTCTTTTTCTTTTTTATTTTTTATTTTGTTTCTTACTTTTCTTTAGAGCAACTAATGAACAACCGGTCAAACCGCACGGTTCAGTCTAGTTTCAAAAGACTAATTATAAGAGAATCAAAATTTTGAATGTTTAAACTAATTTTTAAGGAGTTTTAAATTTGCACATATACTTCACGAAGAAGCTTTCGAGGATGTCGAGAATATATGTGGACCAGTGAGAAATTACCAGCTTTCCTTAATTTCAATGAAAAATAGTTTTTTTTTTTTTTTTTGGTAGTCTAATGGGGCACCCCATATATTACTTCCCAAGCACCCCATAGTGTAGGGTTGTCTCCCATCCGCATTTGTACTTTTTTTTTTCTTTTGTATTTAATTGTGTAGTGTTTAATTTGTGTATTATATTTAATTTGTGTAGTGTTTTTATATGTAGAGTATATTTATTTGTGTAGTGTTTTATATGTGTGTATATTTATTTGTGTAGTTTTTTACGTTATGTTTTTTTAATTGTGTATTTGTTTTCATTTAATTAAACAATAATAATAAAACATTAAACATTTAAACATTAAACAAGTACAACAACAAATGCTACTACTAACTTGAACGAAATCTACTCCACATGAAGATTATTAATGTCATCTATAAGGTTATAGAGTATTCCACTAGACCGACATGCTGATCAACGGGATTTCTTGCCAATTCCAGTGATGCCTCCAACGTCTTTATTTTTGCCTTCAACATATTGTTTTGAGACAATAACATCCGGTTTCTTGTTTCAAGCATGTTGATCGTGTTATCTTTAGTTTCGCAGTTTGAACACTGCGTTGAAGAAGAGCCTTGACTAAAGTACTTTTGTTGAAATACATCCTTCCACATAAAGTATCGACACCTATGGTCTTCTGCTCGTTACATGGTGAAACAATTATAAGAAATATATTCTTAACAAACAAGTTATTGATATATTTACGTAAATAATCAAACGTGTAATTATTTACCTTTGATAAAGGACGCATAATACTTCGACCATAACTTTTGGGCTTTGGGATGTTCTTTCAATTATAAGTCTCCGCTCACAACGACACAAAAATGATTTTTGTTGCATCCGCCAAAATAATTTGTATAATTATTTACAACATAAATCAGTAATATCATGGTTCACAAAATTACAAGTTTCGAATACATAAATAACCAAGCTTGTTATAGATTAATAGTTGATACATGGTTCACAAAATCACAATATAACTAGAAACTAAGATCAATCACGCCCGAGGCGTAGTAGCTCCAATGATGCTGCCATCTGTCCCATACTGAAACTCTAACTCAAATGCGTCTCCTCAATCCGGCAATCTCGCCAGACTGCCAAAGCGAGACGGCAGTAACAAAATATGAGGAAGAACCGGAGGACGGTGTATAAAATTCTCCTCATCTGCGGCTGAAAAAACTTTTGAGGTTGGTTTAAAAACATGTTTGTTTTCGTTGCTTATTAGACTTTATAAGATCTAAAACTTGTTATATCTAAAAAATTGTTAGATCTAAAAACTTGTTAGATCTAAAAACTTGTCAGATCTAAAATATTTCTGTGGTGGTATCTGTTTTGGTTTAAAAACCTGTTTGGTTTTCGTTGCTTAAGTTTTTAGATCTTAAATATTTTTTAGATCTTGAAAAAAAGATGTGGTTGGTTTAAAAACCTGTTTGGTTTCGTTGCTTATTAGACTTTATTAGATCTAAACACTTGTTACATCTAAAACCTCGCTTTAGTTTCGCTGCTTATTAGACTTTGTGGTGATGTTTTGCGGTGATACTCATTAGACTACCCCTCTGCTTTTGGTGTTGCAATAGCATGACCTAGCCGGTGTTGTTTGGTAACACAACGCCACATTAGGGGTCTTTGTACTTTGCTTAGCAGTTTCATTATGGATGGTAAAGTGATGATTTTTAGCTCACTTTGCAACTTTCATTACTTGTGTTGTTGCTTTCTTGCTAGTTGGTGTTGTTGCTTGTTGCTGGTTGGTGTTGTTGCTTTCTTGTGGCATTATAAGCCCGAATCAGCCGCAGTTTGAGAATCTTGTTTACTTTCTTGTGAACTTTTGCAGTTTGGAAATCCTACTTACCACTTGCACATTGAAAACGTGTAAACGTGAAAATTTTTGAACTTGTGAGGCTTGTGCAGTTTGAGAATCCTGTGAACTTGTGACTTGTGCGCTTTGAGAATCTTGTGACTTGTGCAGCTTTTGAACTTGTGAGACTTGTGCGCTTTGAGATAAAATTTAGAACTTGTGAGGCGATGATGATAACCGAAACCGAATGGGCCGGTAAAGTGAGATTTTTAACTCACTTTGCAACCTTCGAATTTGAGCCTTAAAATTTTCCGAGGCGATGATGATAACCGAAACCGAATCCGAATGGACGGTAAAGTGAGATAAAATCTCACTTTGCAACCTTCGAATCTGAGCCTCAAAATTTTCCGACTACGTTTTTTTTTAAAAAAAAAGTTATAAAACATAAAACTAAAAACTTGTAAAAAAAGTTATAAAACTAAAAAAAAAAACTTGTAAAAAAAAACATTTTATAACTGATTTAACACAAAACTTGAGACTTATAGCAAAAACATTTTATAACAAAAATTTGAGTCTTATAACAAAAATTTGTTATAACAAAAAACATAAACCTTTTAAGACTTTGTATAAATATTTGGCACGGAAATCGAGAAAAAAACATTCCCCACACCCTTCACCCACAGCCACAGCAGGCTTCCCAAACACCCCAAGAAAAGTACAAACACCCCCTATAAGGTGTTGCAATAGCATGACCATTTTCTTTTAATTGGTCTTCACAAATACTTATGAGGATGTCATACAATAGTTCAGTTGGCAGGTACCTATTAGCAAGGTGGACCGACGGAATCCTCACAAAAATTTACGCAAAACAAAAGTCTGAATTTAAAATGGGTTGTACTATATAAACGGGTTACCCCTTTGGGCCCTCCTTCCTTTTTCCTCCTCTCTCTCCCACATGGGCATGTGGGTCCCCACTCACATGCAATTTTTTTTTTAATTTAATTGTGTAGTGTTTAGGTATATGTATAGTGTATTTATTTGTGTAGTATTTTTATATGTATAGTGTTTGAGTCCAATTATTTACAGGTGAGTTAGTGAGCCACAAGGTCGCCAAGCATTTTTTTTAAAAGGAAACATATATAAAAACATAAAATAGCAAAGTCTGAAAAACGATTATAAGCAAAAGGCGCCAATAGCTAAGTAGACCAAACTTCACCTCACTTATACCAACTCTATAAGATATAGAACACACGAATATATGAGGCAAAGGAGGAAACAAACAAACTGACCCAAATAGAAAAAAACAACTGAGGCTAATGAGATATAACTGAAACTATATATCCATGCTAAGAAAACTTATTACAGAACACAGTTGCTAAAAAGAGACATCCTCTAGAAGCAGAATACACCAAATCAAGAGTCCAACATTTTTATTTTGACAGAACCATCAGTAGCATGCCAAAGATTAAAAGTGAGATTTTATATTTTGCAAGCTTTGATCGATCCAACACCAAACTAACCATGACGAAATTGCTCATTTTGATCTATTAGACATCTAAAAGTTTGTAACAACTTGTAGCTCATCACAAATTGTAGTGAGATTGGAAACTTTATTTTCAAACACACCTTGTTTCGAGAACACCACACAAGGTATAATATCGACCAACACACCGCTTGCCAAATTGATTTTTATTTCAAGTTGAGACTTTTATTACCATTATGACTAATAATATCTCGAATATACCAAATATTGAAACTTCCCGTATTTCACCATTTAAAAACTTTATTCCAACCCTCCACAACCCATGAACACTTTAAAAAGCAATGCTCCACCGTTTCTATTTCGTCTTCGCAATGCGGAAAAAGCATCAAATTTAGGTCCATACAAAGGTGATCAGACCAATTAAACACCAGAAGTCTTATGTTGCAGACGACAAATAAAATACATATTTGATTATTTTCCTTGGGATGAGCTTGTTCCACTTCGTCTCTTGTATTACAGTTTTTCGTGTTTAGTTTGTCATCAATCGTCTCTCTTAGTCTCTTAACCGTAAAGATTCCATCATCGTCATGTATCCACCTTCACAAATCAAGTTCTAACACATTTGGAACAGAAAAAGTTAATTAAATCTATCAATTCATCAAGTTCAGCCGCTCTCCTACCTCTTAGATTTCTAGCCCAATCCCAAGGTGTTGGTAATTCAAAGACCGAAACAAACAAACAGACAAAATCAAACAAACGAAGCGGAAACTTTATTCAAATAAACAAATCAAATACAAAAACAAATTCAAAGATACCAAACCCAAAATTCTAATTCAAACGGTACATAGAATTCTAATGCTGATGATCCCTATTTATATACTAAACTAACCGTCATTGATTAGTTTTCAAATTCCAAACAAACTTGTAGGACAAGTCACACAAATTACCAGATTTACCAAATAGCCCCTAAAGTTTAAGTCCTTTTTCTAACAATCTCCATCGTGACTTCAACTCCTCCACCTGCTTCAAATCAAATCAAAGTTCCAAATGCTAGAGATACTAGCCAAATTCAAATCAAACGATCGACTCCCAAAAGCAATCCAAAAGAAATTTGATCCAAAGTAAACGTCGATGGCTTCAAAACGAACAATCAAATGTTAACCGACAAATTTAAAACAGTTAACCAAACAAACAAATCGGCTCAAACGATCTTCAACAAATACAATCAAATTCAGGAAACCAACTTTAAAAGCCCGATGCACAAAGATCCAAATATTTCAATCTAGCAAATTCCCAACAATCGAACAAATTCCAAATGACCTAATACAAATTAAGTCTTAAAACACTAAATTGATCTACAAATTCCAAATTCAGATTCCAATGGTCTACTTATGTAATAAGAATTACGACCCAAATATCAAATTCACATTCTAATGACCCACATATTGTATAAGTATTACAGTCAAACTTCAAACTTATTATCCAAATATCAAACAAATTCATGTTAATAAATAACTTGACAAACGGAATCTAATAATTCAAACGCCCGAAATATTGATATGGATTAAAATTCTAATGACCCACTTATATAATAAGAGTTACAGTCCAAACAACAAAACAATCCAAATACAAACACAAAATCAATCAAGACAAAACAACCAACTCAAATATCTGATAACAAAGCCCGAAGTAGAAACGAATATCAAAAATCCCAAATCCCACCAAAACAAAACAAATTTGTCGATCAAATTCCTAACTAGCTGATGATCTATTGCTCCATCAAAAAATATTATTCCAAAAGCAATTCAAACAATCCTTCAATCAAAAACTTTCGAACTTCAAGTTCAAACCCAAAAATCCAACTATAACCAAAGGCCCAAATTCAAACAAACAGCCCAATCATAACAAATACCAAACCTGAGATGACAAAAACAAATCTTCAATACTAGAACTAAATAAACAAGTCCAAATCACGAATTATTCAAACTAGAAAAATCGAACTTTTTTTTTTTTTTTTTTTTCATGGCTAAACAAACCTAGCTCATATACCACTTATTGGTAATTCAAAGACTAAAAAAACAAACAAAATCAAACAAACGAAGCTTGTTGAACAAGTCACACAAATTACTAAATTTACCAAATAGCTTCTAAAGATTAAGTCACTTTCCTAACACAAAGCCAAATCACCAACCCCATAACATATTCTTTTTTCACCAACCGTGATTTGTTGATTAATTTCTAAACTATATAGTCTAGGAAATCTGTCACTAAGTATAATTCTTTTTCCCACCCAACTATGAACTATCTAAGGAATTGAAGGAGTACTAAATCCGTTAATTCGCAAACCATATTTAACCTATAAAAAGTCACACTTATTGGATGTGAAGAAACCTACTAACATGGAAATTCTTATGTAATGCTTGGTAGAGTAAAAAACGAGAGTGAAAACATAAAATAGAAAAAGTGTTTGATAATTTAACGTAGACGCTGGAGAGAAACTCTGGTTAAAAAGCGTGTCACATGGGAATACATATAGCATTACTCATTTCTATGAGAAATAATATACATCCTCTTAATTTTTATGCCTAAATATTTTCTTAACCGGAAGTGTCATAACTCTTAAGTTGATTGGAATAGGTCTCATCGGGTGAAAATCGGACGGACCGAAAACCAGCCGGACTAAGACCGAATCCTGAAAAAACCCTAGGCCGAGACCGAGACCGAATGTGGTCGGTCTGGTCTCGGTCGGTCCGGAGGCTAAATTTTCGGTTTGTGATCCGGACCGGACCGAGATCGAATTTGTCAAAAGTGGTAGACCGAGACCGGACCGCCTTCGGTCCGGTAGGTTTCGGTTCGGTCCGGTCCGGTTTTGTCGGTCGGTCCGTCCATCCGTCCGCTTGCTCACCCCTAAATTGGAATGTCACAAATGTGAGCCAACTTCTTCACATCCTGTGAGCCTGTGAATTCATGTTCAAAAATGAATATTACTATATAGAAATAAGATAAGTTGTGTAAGCATGTTTAAAATACTAACTTTTTTTTTCCTTCTTTTTTTTTTTATCATAAAGTTCTACTGTATATAGCTTTAAACAAAAGGGTTTATGGACTAACCATATTCCATACACTAGAACCTTGATTCACATGAAACTTGCTAGTAACATATATACTACAACTCAACTCAAACAACAAAATTTTGTGGGTATTAGTTTAGTACAATCTCTATCTTGAATGCTACATACACTTGCATCACTATTTAAATCATGAAACAAAACTTCTAAGGAGTATATGTTTATCCTTGCAAAAATCAGATTTATGTAGGCCAAAAGCTAATACAGATTGGAGGTCTGATCCCAGCCAATGCAAGTATTGATGACGGAAGAATCCATAAGCCATCGCCACAAATCAAACCTGAAGCCACTGCAGGAACCAACAGGTTCGCCATTTGCTTGTTAATCTTATGCCATATGAACACAACTAAACTTCCCACACACATGTCAATAGCAAAATAGGCCCCAACAAGAAATGGTACAGCCATAGCCATCGGTAAAGGGACCCATTGTCCTATTTCTGTAGGAGACGTGTCTCGTACCAGATTTGCCAGCATGGCAAATGTAAAAAAACCGTAACAAAGCTGTAAGCAGTGACGTGGCAGAGCTGAGAACCCTTCGACACCTAAAATTGCCATGTTTCGGTAAATAAGAGCATACGGAGCTTTATATTCACCATCAGGGTTCCCGACGTCAAACGCTTTATAAAAAAGGAAGAAAGTAAGTGGGGCCACCACACACCCGATGGCTGTGCCAATAGCTTGGCTAACCAGCATTGACCTTGGTGAAGTCATAGTCAGATGACCCGTTTTGAAATCATGCATCAAATCAGACGATATTGAAACAATTGATTTAAGCAAACCACACCCAACTAGACCCGCTACTACACCATTATCATTTCCTGACATTGCAGCTATCACAAAAAGTGCAACTTTGCCATAGTTATATGCCATGTTCATGTCGGTTAGACCAGCACCGTAAGCATTGCAGAAGCCCAAAGATGGTGCAATTACATAAGCCACAAGAACATAATACCATTTGAGCTCAGGAAACATGATTGGGATGGTAATGATGGAAACAATAGAGAACATGACATAACCGGTCGCTGCAACCCAAAATGGAATGCTTTCTCTCAAGCACACCTCGTCTCTTTGGAGGTTATCCTGCGGTTCATTGTTTTCATCCGGGTCTGTATTAACATACAGCATAATCTCCATTATATATCATAAAGTTCACATTTTTAAAGGGTTTAAGTATGCTTTTGCGGGTTTTGAGCACTTACTAAGTTTAGGTTTCTTTCTTGACGTGGTATATATGTTTCTAGCAGTGAAAAAAGTAATCTTGAGAAAATTGTATAGACCATCTCCTAATATAAGCGCAATCGAAATGAAAACCTGTGAATAAAAGAACTGTTTAGACCTCAATGTTAAAAATTAGAGGTGACGAGATGGGCAGATCGCGTAGGTTGGGTACAAGTAAAATGGAGGATATAGTATTGGTTAAAGAACACAGGGTTCGTTTGACCCGCTACACTATTTTTTTATTTTTTAATTTAATTTAATTGACGCGTTAGTAATATCGTAATAATTCCACAAATATTGATAAAGTTTAAGATTTTTGGGATGTGTATGCTTCAAGAATAGACTTTGGATAACTTTCAACTTGTTTGACCTAGTTGCCCAATTACCCTTCAAGCCAAAAATTTTACAGACCAATTTGACCTGTTTGAGATAAAACACAGCCCCAATCGAATCATTCATAAGTAAATAAGTTATTATAATTACAAAAACAGTATTATTAGAGTAACAATATAGCGTTTTGGGAGGTTGTATGCATTAAAATTAGATGTTGGACGCCTTTCAACTTGTTTAACCCAGTCCTTTTAGCCACTTTTTTTTTTTACTGGCCTATATGACCCGTTTGAGATAAACGGTCCAAATCGATCCATTAATAAATAAATTGGTTGAAACTGCGACCTTCAGTAAAAAAAATTATTAGGCGTCTATGAAGTCTGACCTTGTAACCATTTAGACTCTTCATGCTGCTTTCAGGTAAACTTGAAGAAAACCAATCACCTTTACGGTCACCTATCAGTGGCCACATTACTCCATACGACAACAAAGCTCCTGCCAGCAACGACAAGTTCACAAGATGTGAGCATATCATTCCTGCTCCTATGTAAGTCATACTAAAATCAAAATAAAACCTGCACAAAACCAACATTTCATATCAGCACAAACTTTATAAGATTTCTTAAACAAGCTAAAAGGTCTGGAAGTAAAAATGCGCACGAGTTTGCATAAGCTTTTAATCCGAATGTAGAAAAGTAAGAGAATCCACATTTGCCCGAACCAGAATATAACCACTGAAAAAAAGCCCATGTGAAACTCCCAGTGAAGAACCTTGCAAACCCCACTACTTGCTTCCTGAATAAGAACATAAGAATAAGCTAAGAAATAAAATAAAAACGCCAAACCCATTAAGGGGGTGTTTGGGTGTGTAATTGCTGGTTAAACAAAAGAGTGTTTGGAAATCTTGGTTATACTAGGAAATTCATGCATATCTGACCAAATAAATACAGTCCTGTGAGAGGAGACGCTTTAAAAAATACGGAGTAATAGATAGATTGCTTATTTTAAAGTGCTGGGCTGCTGCTTTCGCATAACTGCTTATTTAGAGTAAAACAAACGAATACATATTTCATCCAAGCACTCAAAACTTCTAACGTGCTTTAAAAAAATGATAAGCACTTAAATAAGCAAATCCCGAACACTCTCAAGTCGCTCAAGTTGGATTAAAAGAAGGGGTAATTGGGTAGATTTTACCAAACGGATGTGGTTTTCCCTCTTCAGGTTACCCGGGGAGGGCCAACCTTTTTGACTCAGATGTATGTGGCTTCACCGGGTTAATCCCGGGACCGTTTGTAATTGGGTAGATTTTACTAATTCTTTATATTTCAACTTGTGTCACAGCTCGTATGTAAAATCATTAGTCAAAAACGCAAATGCAACGATCAGATGGACTCGTACCTGGCCATCTTGTCTCCTTTTGGAGAGTGAAAACCATTGATGAGCACAGCTGTAGCTGTTCCACTCGGGTACGTCAACTTATAGTCTATGATCATAATCTAGAAAGCAAAATAAAAATTTCATAACAAAAAATTGTCTATTAAAAGGCTTAAGTCAACAAGCAAAAAAGTTACAAACCTTTCTAAGAGGAACCAAAGCCAAAAGACCAACAAAGCTACTAACAAACAAAAAACCGGTCATCCAGCCAATCCCAGGTTCTTTATAACTCCCAGGCGAATTCCCTTCTGTATCCACTCCTGCTTGCTCATACGTCTTCTTGTTTAATCCCAACAAATATGACCCAAAACCACCTATACACAAGTCCTTAATTAAATCAATAAATTACAACACAAGTGTACAAAATGGCTTCCAGGGGTGTTTGGCATTGCATTTTGAAAGTTATTATGTGATACTAATAGTCAGAATCACGTAATGTAGACCAGGGGTATTCAAATGATTATTCATAAAACTAATTGTCGAAAAAAAAAAAAAAAAGGCCTTGTTGTTAGTTACTCTAGCAAATTCAAACACCAACTGAAACATCATTAAAAAACCAAAACAAACCTCCAAATGCAATGGTGTAACAAGCAACAGCACATGTCTGAATGACAGTATTCTCTTGTCTAGTAAAAGGTGTCGTTGTATACCCGGCTTTATGTAACAGCTTAGTCCATGTTCTTATGAACACAAATGCCAACAAAGCAGCTGAAACATTAAGGTTTGGAACAAGACCAGTTGTCAAGCTCAGTTTCATTGCTATCACACTATACATTGTTCCTATTATTAAACTTGCCACTATTCCTCGTACTGTTATATCTTTTCTCCATGGTTGTCTCTTCAAGTTCAACCCATGATCTTCTGGTGTGTCCACCTCATCTATTTCTGTTGACCCATTATCCATGCTTGTGTTTTGTTTGATGTTTTTGACTTTTGAAGTTGTAAGTTTGGATGGTGTTTGACTTTTTATACGGTGATTAGAAAGAAATGAATGATTTCGCATGTTCTGCCAGTAGGATCCGTTATATTTTTTTATAAATATATATATGTATTTATGTATCGGTCTTTATAAGTTCAATTTTATTACATCGTTAGTCCCCGAATGACTAGGGTCGCTTTTTGCTTAATATCCTGGATGGGGAAATCTCTTAACCCAACTAGGAAAAAGTTTGTTTCTTTTTTGCTTATTACAAAAGAAAATCCTAGATATAGAAGGGTGCTAATATTGAGGTTATCTCTATTCCGGATGTATTTTTGGACAAAAAGTAGCTTTTATCTTTTTCTTTTATTATCTCTCCTCCCCAACACTCAGTTCTCGAGTTCTAATTTGAGAGGAAATGATAGAAAATGGAACATATTTTGTGTTATTGAGTTTTTTTAAAAGTGGAAAAGGAAATGGAAAAGAAAATGTAAGGAAATTTGGTTAAGAAAATCTTCCTCCCATTTTTGGGAGGAAAGGGAAAGGAAATGGAAACTTATATTATGTAAAGACTAATATACCATTATAAAAAGATTTGACATTAACAACTAAATGACATATATGTAAATTAAACAAGTTATTTTTCTTTTTCTCTCACTAAAAAACATAATTACTTTCTTTTTCTTTTCATCTTTCCCCTATCTCAAAAACATATCAACTAACAATTCATTTCCTTTTCTTTTTCCTTTTCTTTTCTATTCTTTTTCATTTTCTTTCACTCAAAACTCAAGAACTGAGCGCAAATACCCCAATCTTTTTTCCACTTCCATACCTATCTCCAATGGCAGCCACCATAGATCCACCATTGTCTCCGTTATGATCCGCCACCATAGATCCATTATCTCCCTCGTATCCACCACTAACTCGTCGTCTTTACCCCTTTGATCCATTCGATAGATATTCTTTTTGTCCGCTTCATATCTTTATTTTTGTATGTGTATAAAATCTTCATGTCTCTATAGCTTTTATATGAATGGATATGTCCATTGTATAGTTCATTTTGTGTTTTTAAAAATTTGTAGTAGTTGAGGTTTAATTTTGTTTCCTAACTTCCTCTTTGTTCGATCCTTGATTCTCATTTGATTATAAGATAGATAACTTAAGATGTTTTTTTTATTCCATGGACATGAGATTTTGGAATTCATCATAATGCAATTTTGACTAGTTTGATTTGTTATTGATTTTGGCACACAAGGATAAAACAAAAATTACATACTGACTTTAACGACAAAGGTATGAAAAGGAAACATGCATATGTTAAAACGATCCTTACTCCAAACAACATTCTTAATCTAGACAGAAACTATTTGCAAAAAGCCCCTAAGTTTGCAAAGGCAGTTAACCTTAGAGACTATTTTATTTATTTGTGGGTAAAGTAATGTATACTTTACCCCTTATATTTCCTCCGTCTCTAAATAAATGTCCACGTTTGACATTTGAAGTCTTACTTATTCAACTTTGACCTTAAATATTTTTGTTTATCTTATATAATACTTGATACAATATATATGAATGAATTGTGTTTTAAATGTATTTTAAGTTGGTATAATTTTTATCAAGTATTATATAATACAAACAAAAATGTTTAAGGTCAAAGTTGAAAAACAAAGACTTCAAAAGTCAAAAGTGGACATTTATTTAGGGACGGAGGGAGTATATATATTAAACCACGTGTAAAACGTCATCGTTTTGACGGAAAAATTGTTGTTTCGATGACCCATTAGCAGGCTTATTCGGCCTAACATGTGGCCTTCTTGCTTTGTCTACTTTGGGATAAACGAGTAGTATTCTCTCCTCAGGTTACACAATCCACACACACCCAGAACTTTCCACACACACATACACCCACTCACATCATAGATGCAAAAAAAATCCCCAAATCAAATTATATCAATATAGATGGATTGAGGCTCGATCGAAAACCTTCAGACATAATCAACCATAGCTTGGGTACGGTACGAGTCCTGTTACTCATCTGACAGACAAACATCATGATCGAATTGTACCTTTTAAGCGTAAACCCATTATTATTTAGCTTACCTTTGTGTTTTCAGGGGACTAATTTATTTATTTATTTATTTATTTCCCGTTAGGTCTCAAAGCGGCAAAGAGTTTGGTTTACATTGTGTAACGATCCAGGTATGTATGTGGATGTTTCATTGATTCAAAGTGAATGATATCTTTTTATATGGTTTAATAGTTTCAACGTGTATGTTAAACAACAACTTTTTTATGAGTGGTTTGTTTTTTATTGGAGATTCCTTTAGGGCGAAGTTAGAACTGTAAATTGGTTCCTAAGATTTATAATTGGTTCATTACCAAGTTGTTTTATTCAATGGTTACCAGCAGGTAAGTTTTGAAGATTTTGTTACTGCTATCAATCATAAAGAATGAGTTCATGACCATGTTTGATCCATTATGTGTGTGACTAATTTATTGTATGGCACATGTTTTTGAATAGGTTTTGCTTTTGATACTTACACGGTTTGCTATTGTTCCGCATGCCAGATGGCAGCATGTAAAGATCTGGTGTCTACAAGATTATTTCAGTTGACTCCGGAAGCTTCGAAGATGGAGTATAAGGCGACTGAAGGTGTCTTGCAGATTACTAATCCTGACACAAGAAAGGTACTGAAAATGGTTTCTTAATCCCACCGATTATAGATATGCATATTTGTAGCTGTTTTATAGATGTTTATTGGATTTCATTTGTAAATGAGAACTTTTAGACACAGCAAAACATCAGCATGACGGACATGAAGAAGCAAAGGATTGTTTTTTGTTTCAAGCATTTTCAGTGATCAAGAATTAAAGGTACGTTTTTAGGTTTATTGTTTACGGGTTATTGGTTAATTTTCATGTGACTTTTGGTTTAACCTGAATTTTGTTTGTTTTTGTTGCTTTTTTTGTGTAGGAAGGCGAATGAGGATTGCCGTTATTTTAAAAAGTGACTTTCGCATTAAGCCATCGTTAATATTTTGATTTTAGGTTTTTTTTTTCTTTGCGCAACGTTTTGATTTTGGGGTTCAAGTGTGTGTATGTAGTTGCTATCTAGAAATAATGTTGCACCACTTATGATTTCTGGTAGAATGCATTGGCCATGCGTTCGTAACTTTTGCTACTGATAAACAAGGTATCGATGTGCTTTTCGTAAGCTTTTTTTTATTGACTGCTGGTAATGTGCTTTTTTATATTCTATACATTAAAATTATTTAACCCAAGTCAACGTTATGATCTCATTCCCGATTATGCTGGTAAAAAAAGGGGTAACATTAGTAATGGCAAAACTATCATTTCATGCCATTATAGCAAACCCGCCTACTTTACTAACCTTAATGGTTAAAAATATATGCTACCAATGCGTGATTAGCTTTGTTAATTCTTACAGTTGCTGGCCTCGGATGATAAATGGATGTATGCTCTGAGACAACGATAGATAAAAAATGATGTGTATTTTTGACAAGTTTTTTCAACTTTAGGTTTGTCTTATATGATCTTTTCTGTAAACTTAGATCATAAATAACCAGCAAGTGTGTTTGCTACTGACTTTGGTAGTGGTACTTTAAGGATTGTTTGGTGCTGTGTAAAGTGCCGCTGCAAGGCTGTTTGGTATTAAGTTTAGTTTTACAGCAGCATTATACAATGTTCCAAAACCATTTTTTTTGTGAATACTAGAATGGAATCGATTGTTGTTGATACTGACATGCATTAGATAAATGGAGCTTTATTATTTTTTTAAATATTTCAAATGTAAATTGGATGCCTTTGGGTCTTATTTTGTTTTCATATGTTTAAGCAGGAAGTGGAATGTTACATGTGAAATGTTACATGTGAGGTGCAAGATTTGAAGGCTAAAATCACAGAGTTGCAGGTGAGCAGAGGTGAGTCAAGGTCTTCAATATGTATTTCTTTTGTTAATGTGGAATTTAAATTTCAGAAATGCTAAACTGATTCCCTATTTTGTTTCAGGTTGACTTTGGGAAAGGAAATGTGGTGAGCAATATTCGGCCAAGAAAAAAGACTCCGCGCACTAGTGTACTGGGATCGTTTTTCTTGGTCGAATACTGATCACCACTTATGATTTTTGCCCAGCTTTTAAGTCTCATTGTAAACGAAGATCAATCGATGTTGTTTCAGCAAAACTGGAGGAGATTCCAGAAAATACGGATCAAACTACTGTCTTAAGACCACATTTGCCCAGGTTGCAAATTAGATAAAGATGATTTGCGAGGTAAAATCTTATTATACTCTTATTTAGATAAAAATACCAAGTTATGAGTAGATATCTTATCGCTTCAAACTAAAAAGTGGCAGACAGGTTCGTGAATGTATTTCTAGGTTTACTTTATTTTACCATTTCTTCTAACTAACTAACTTTGGTGAGTAATATTTTGTTCTACGAATTTGCTTGCTGTAAATAAACTCTCAACGCTAAATATATGTACAATTTATGGAACAAGTTATATTTACTTAATTAGTGTATTAGAATTGTGTTAGGCTACCCGGTAGATTAACTGCCGCAGTAATTTTATGATTATAGTTGTCTTTAGTTAGACTTAAGTTTTGTCTTTAATTAAGGGGTAAAAGCTATAAAATAACAACGTACTTTTCAAATTTTTCCGATTTGAAACACTTACTTTTTTATTATGTTACTTCACTAACGTACTTTCAAATTTTGTTCTGAATTCACCCATATGATCAGTCTATATTAAAATAATACCTAAAATGACTATATTACCCTTGGCATATTGGTGAAGTCAGAACAAATTTTAAAAGTTCGTTGGTGAATTCGGAACAAGTTTTAAAGAATACAAGGGTAATATAATTGTTTCAGTTATTATTTTAATATAAACGGGTCATATGGGTGAGGTCGGAACAAATTTTGAAAGTATGTTGGTGAAGTAAGACAATAAAAAAGTAAGTGTTTCAAGTCGGAAAATTTTGAAAAGTACGTTGTTATTTTATGGCTTTTACCCTTAATTAAGTATGGAGTACAAGACTATTAATAAATAGAAAAGTGGTAACGTTTATTCATATAAAACATAAGTTACAGATACAAGATAACTGATTAACAACATACTGTTAACCAAACAGGCAACATCATAAGACAGATCCAACAAACAAACACACGACCATCAACAAACCAAACAGAACACCCTAATCATACATCTCCATCGTGAACACATGACGGTTTTTCTTAACCCTTCATTCACGCGCCAAATCCAAGACTGCAATCAAGCCAGACAAAATCTGGCGATCCCTGCCCCGTGCCTCCTCCAAACACTGGAGACCATCAGCAGCTACATCACCAAACGAACTAAACCTCTGACCTTCTTCAAGCAACTTAGCTCTTTTATCCATCCTGTGACTAACATCATCACATTTTTCCCCCTACAACATGATTAACCCTTCATTCTCACCTTGTTCTTGGACAAACAGGAATTTGAAGCAGTGATGAAGCTCATCAGATCCACAAGCTTCTTTTAGTTGCTCAAAGTTAGGAGTGGAAACCATTTTTTTTTTACACAGTTTTGAGAGAAAAAGATTTAGGATGAGAGGAAAAGTATCAACACCCTAACACCTACTTATATACCAAAAAAAAACAACCAAACACAGTTACCCTAACCAAATGAGAATAGTAACTCTTTGGGTTGTCTTTCCAATGTTAGATTTCAAACACAAAAAATCCCAGCCTATGGTATTATAAAGGCTGTGAATCTACATTACCAATGCAAACTAAAGAACATAAAAAACTAATACATATTGTGTGGGCAAGTGAAAACAGATTCACAACCTATGTCCACCACATACTCAGAAAATCAAACTACAAAACAAAAAAAAACTACAATTTCATATAAATTTAAACAAATACAGTATAACACTATCAGTATTAAGCACCAAAAGTGATTATTATTTTATACCCAAGACAATCCAGTAACATAATAAACTACACTTTTATTTATGTTAACATAAACATACAACAGATTATACACACAATTATAATTTGACACACCTAAAATAGTTACCATGGGCTGCTAATAACATCGTAATATACTAAAAAATCAACCCCAACATTTATAACTCAAAAAACTAAATAAGCAGAACACAGATGGTAAAAACGACTAAACATACATAAAACATAAAAATGAACAAACTTATTTGAGTTTCAGTAGTTTCTTCATGATCTGAGACTTTTCATGAGCACATAACTCAGCAACCTGACTCATCTGGAGCAGACGGCCTATTTCACCAAAATCATATACAAAATCCTGTCAATTCGCTTGCTACCAATTTTGTGTGCAATCTTTAAACATCTTCGAAAATTATACCCCATATCACTGAATTACCAAACAGTTGGCACCAGATAAATTCTTTAGATGGGTTGTAGCCCAAGGTTGTGGTTAACAGGATGTTGTTCAGAAACTGTGATTCAGAGGGTACCAGAGGGTGGATAACCCATAAGCCGAATAACTAATTCAGCTGAATGAGATGCATAATACAGATTCGTATGCGTGCTTCATTCAGAATTCTGTTGCGTTTGCCTTACAGAGCTGGCCACGATGTTCGTGGTAGAGGTAACTTTGTGCTTACTTTTTTAATTGACCTGACGATTTGTTAATTCGTGTAATGAAATGCAGAACTTAGTAGATTAGGTGATTATAGTTTCACATTAGAAAATGGGTTTGTAACATTAATCGGTAAACCCTTTTCTCACAGTCTACACATGAGAAAATCAGTGTTGTTGATTCATAATGGATCATTCACCAGGTTGTTCCTTCACTGTGAACTGGCTAAGTCACCATTTTTTTTGAATTATGAACCAACTATCTTTTGTTCTATACTTTTGACTTGATTGTTTTTATAATGCTGCACGGCAAGTCTGACATTTTTTTACTTTGATTCCCAATAGGTTAGAGATAGATGTACAAGCCAGTGACTACGTTTTTGTTGGATATTAGATCATGTGTTCGAAAGTCATTCAACGAGTTCATTCAGTTTAGTTCTTTTTTATTTGATTTACCACGTGTTTGATGAAGTGGTCAATTTTTTTCCGGAAGACTAGGTGGAATGCAATGAGGATCTTGGAGATCTTATTTGTAAGATATTAGAATTTGCTAAACCCATAACACTAATGTCCTTCTTTTATACTTGGTTTAAACAAATACATTATGTACCTCAAAAAATTTTACCAATATATTTGGATATTGTCTTCAATCAACAACTTTATGCATTAGCAATAAAGTCATTTTAATATATGCATCAGTGTGTTGAACATGCTTACATAAGTTATATTACATTTGTAGATTAGAACTTTGGAATTTTTCTTAGCCAAAAAGTTGACAAAATGGTGAACGAGACACCGCGTCAACACGATGGACCACTATACTAAACCGTTATTCCTATATAGAAACATAGCATAAAACATTAACAAAACAACTATACTACAATTATCTCGAAAAATATCAAAATATTAAAAAGTGCAAATCTACGACGCCGTCAAACGCGACGGACCGATGTCCAGCTCGTTTTTAGTATATATGATAATGAGTTGCCCAATAAGTTAAAGCCCACTAAGGTGTGTTTGGACTTTGTAGGATAATAATAACATGTTAACATTGGTCCGTTTGGTAGGATAGAATGAGACATGAAATTAATAATGTAATAGGTTAAGTGAAGTAGTTTAACAACTCATTACCGATTTTAACTATGTTTGATTAGAACGATAATATGGGACAGTTTGAGGTGGTTTTTGGCTAAAACCAAACTCTAAGTCAAAATTTTTGTTTTAAGTTTTTCAAAACCTAACCCTGCATCAAAAGTTCGGTTTGGTGTTTATGGTTTTTTTTGTTTTTTGCGGTTTGGTTTTTTGTTTCTTCTGTTTTTTCATTGGAAGGCCATCTTTACTATAAGTTTGAAATAAATTTCACAAACAGTTACAACATTAATTACGACAAAGTTATCTTAAAAATAAAGATTTGTCAAAGAATTAAATACGATTAAATGGAATTAGAGTCGTCTCATGTTTTCTTAATGCCAAAAGCGAAAATATGAAATGAGACATTTTCAACAATATTTTTTTGTTGTCAATTTAAATAATTTAAGGAACTTATCAATAACTACTTATACCACATATATCCAAAATTTGTGATGATGTTTTATGTTAGAGTCATTATTTTAGCTAAGTTTTTTCAATTCGGATATCCGAAATTCTAGATAACAATTTTATATATCTGAATATCCAAATATGGCCCGAGCCTTGCAAAACTTTTGGAATCTATATTTAGGTCGGCATTTTTGTAAATAAGAAAATTCTTTCAAGATAAAATGAATACATAATCGTTAAGAAATTCAAAAGTAAGGTAAGAATTAATATTATATAATGGAGCTCAAACCATCAATCAAATTACAAATCACATTTCTTACAAAGATGGTTAAAGTTCTCTTGTCTATTACCTTCGTTGTATCTCTAACAACCATATCTGGGCACCAAACATGTCATCTACTACCAAACACCCCAGCCATTCCAGCCATCCTAGCCATTCTAGCCACCCTAGTTATTGTAGCCACTCCGAGGGTTATAATGTTTCCCCTTCCTAATCTGGCGGCTACTGAGCCTAGCAGCAGTCAACAACATAACCCTACTATTATAATTGTATCAGTAATAGGCACCATGGGAGGCGCCATGAGGTTCACATGGGTGTTGATCTGGAAGCTCAAGATCCACTTCGAGGGTAAACACAATACCATGGATGTTGAGATGGCCATCAAGAACTAATGGAGATAGACATGGTAGCTTTTATAAGAATTGAGATCTCCTTACTCTACAAATGCGGGGCCACTAATTCTGAAAGTTGCATGTGACGTTTTTATCTTTGCCATATATGATACTTTACCAACAACTGAGGTAACCCATTCATAAGTTTCTATAAATGCATAGATTTCTCTTGTGATAAATATTTATAGCTCATGTATGAGTCTTAAGTATTGGTTTATATAAAAACTTCGTTAACAACTTACACATTTAGTTAGATATAGTCCTTAAGAAAGAGAAGGGTAAACATCATCAATTTTGTGTTATTTTGTATGGAAAACAAAACACAAACTTGGATATTGGTTAAAACAAGCATATTGTATCAATCAAAATTATGGTAACAACTACATATAAAGAGGCTTTATGTAATCTTATCTCAAAATATCATTAATAATGTAGTCTTACCACAAAACATCAAAAAACAAAACAAAACAAAACTCCAAATGCAATGGTATAACCAGCAACAAACATGTTTGAATAACATTTTCTCTTGTCTAGTAAAAGGTGTTTCTATACACCAGGCTTTATACGTCGTACACAAGTTTTTTGGTGTTTGGCCCATTCTTTTTTGTGGTGTTTGGGATTTCTCATCTGCTTATTAAGAGTCTATAGTATCTAACCTTGTAACCATTTAGACTCTTCATGCTACTTTGAGGTAAACTCGAAGAAAACCAATCTCCTTTGCGGTCACCTATCAGTGGCAACATTACTCCATACGATAAAACACCTCCTGCAAGAAACGACAAGTTCACAAGATGTGAACATATCATTCCTGCTCCAATGTAAGTCATACTAAAACCAATCGCCTTTACGGTCTCCTATCAGTGGCCACATTACTCCATACGAGACATGAAATTAATAACGTAATAGGTTAAGTGAAGTAGTTTAACAACTCATTACCATTTTAACTATGTTTGATTAGAACGATAATATGGGGCGGTTTGAGGTGGTTTTTGGCTAAAACCAAACTCTAAGTCAAAAGTTTGGTTTTAAGTTTTTAAAAACCTAACCCTGCATCAAAAGTTCGGTTTGGTTTTAGGGTTTTTGTTTTTGCGATTTGGTTTTGTTTTCTTTGGTTTTTTTTATTGGAAGGCCATCTTTACTATAAGTTTGACATAAATTTCACAAACAGTTACAACATTAATTACGACAAAGTTATCTAAAAAATAAAGATTTTTCAAATAATTAAATACGATTAAATGGAATTAGAGTCGTCTCATGTTTTCTTCAGGCCAAAAGCGAAAATATGAAATGAGACATTGTCAACAATATTTTTTTGTTGTCAATTTAAATAATTTAAGGAACTTATCAACAAATACTTATACCACATATATCCAAAATTTTCGGTGATGGTTTATGTTAGAGTCATTATTTTAACTAAGTTTTTTCAATTCGGATATCCAAAATTCCAGATAAATATTTTATATCTCCGAATATCCAAATATGGCCCGAGCCTTGCAAAACTTTCGGAATCTATCTTTAGATCGGCATTTATGTAAATAAGAAAAAACTTTCAAGGTAAAATGAATACATAATCGTTGCGAAAATTGCAAGTAAGGTAATAATTAATAGTTGATAATGGAGCTCAAACCATCAATCAAATTTCAAATCAGATTTCTTACAAAAATGGCTAAAGTTCTCTTATTTGTTACCTTCGTTGTATCTTTAACAACCATATCTGGGCACCAAACATGTCCTCAACTACATGCCACCCCAGCCATTACAACCACCCCAACCACCTTAGTTATTGTAGCCACTCCAATGGTTGTAATATTTCCCCTTCCTAATCTGGCGGCTGCAGAGCCTAGCAGCAGTCGCCAACATAACCCTACTATTATAATTGTATCAATAATGGGCGCCATGAGGTTCACGGGAGTGTTGATCTGGAATCTCAAGGTCCACTTCCAGGGTAAACAAAATACCGTGGATATTGAGATGGCCATCAAGAGCTAATGAAGATAGACATAGTAGCTTTTATAAGAACTGAGATCCCCTTACTCTACAAATGCATGACCAATAATTCCAAAAATTGTGTGTGCCATTTTTATTGGGATCAAATCTGGGAATGAAAGGAGCATCGAAATGTTTTTATCTTTGCCATATATGATACTTTACCAACAACTGGGGTGACCCATTCATAAGTTCCTATAATGCATAGATTTATCTTGTGATAAATATTTATAGCTCATGTATGAGTCATAAGTACTGGTTTATATAACAACTTCGTTAACAACTTACATATTTAGTTGGATATAATCCTGAAGAAAGAGAAGTATTTTGTATGGAAAACAAAACAAAAACTTGGATAGTGGTTAAAACAAGCATATTGTATCAATCAAAATTATAACAAGCAAATGCAAACCAAACCAAACAAAACAAACCTCCAAATGCAATGGTATAACAAGCAACGTCACATGTTTGGAACAAGACCAGTTGTTAAGCTCAGTTTCATTGCTATCACACTGTACATTGTTCCTATTATTAAACTTGCCACTATTCCTCATACTCTTATATCTTTCCTCCATGGTTGTTTTCTCTTCAAACCATGATCTTCTGGTGTGTACATGTCATATATTATTGTTGACCCATGATCCATACTTGTGTTTTGTTTGATGTTTTTGACTTTTTGAAGTTGTAAGATTGGATGGTGTTTGACTTTTTATATGGTGATTAGAAAGAAATGAGTTGCCCAATAAGTTAAAACCCAATAAGGAATGTTAGGAATTTGTAGGAGATCAATAACATGTTAACATTGATCCGTTTGGTAGGATAGAATGAGACGGGAAATTAATAATGTAATAGGTTAAGTGAAGTAGTTTAACAACTCATTACCATTTTTAACTATGTTTGATTGGAATGATAATATGGGGCGGTTGGAGGTGGTTTTTTTTGGCTAAAACTAAACTCCGAGTCAAAAGTTTGGTTTTACTTTTTTTAAAACCAAACCCTGCATCAAAAGTTCGGTTTAGTTTTTACGGTTTTATGTTTTTTGTTGGTTTTCTATTTCTTCGGCTTTTTCATTGGAAGGCCATCTTTTCTATAAGTTTTAAATCAATTTTGCAAACAGTTACAACATTAATTAAGACAAAGTTATCTAAAAACTAAAAATTTGTCAAAGAATTAAATACGATTATGATGGTATTAGAGTCGTCTTATGTTTTTTGAGGCCATAAGCGAAAATATAAAATGAGGCATTTTCGACAATAACCTTTTATTGTCAATTTAAATAATTTAAGAAACTTATCAATAACTACTTTTATTGGTAAGTCTCTGTTTAGGGGAACATGCAATCAATTATCAACAATTCTTCTCCCAAATGTAGAATACTTCACAAACCCTACTAAGTAAAGTATACACTACTTCCCCCTGGAGGTTGACCTTATAACATCAAAGTATACGTTTCTCCCCCATGATGGTTTCGAACTTTCGGAAGCATCATTGACGTGTACGACCATTTACACAAAAAGTTCTTGTCATAAGCAAACATCTTGAAAAATCATGAATGTCATTGAAGATTCTTGACAGATTTTGGTTAGACTATGAAGTATCAATGACATTCTGCAGCGTCGAATATTCCATGAGAATTGCTGATCACCTCTCAACCATTAAACACTTTGGTAAACATATCATCCACGTATACTGTCGGATATTGCTGTAACCACTTGGAGAAGTAAACCCGATATACCAAACTTGAACATGAAGTAGAATTCCCCAGATTTGTTACTTAAGCTTGTACTATCCTTGTGAAAAAGAAACGGTTTACCCAATGTACAAAACCTCTTAACGAATCCTCAACTGCATGAGACACCGAAAGTGATAGCTACTTTGTGGGTTAAGTGAGAAAGAATCACAAATGTAACTAGATAGCCAATTCTTCATCACACTCAATAAATGCCCAAACAAGTCATCTTCGCGAAAGGGAAGAAAGAAAGAAGACGAAATAAGTACACGTGCCCGGAAAACCTCGCTTCAATTCCAAATAAGAAATACCGAACAAACAACCCCGTAGTCTACCTTGTTCAAATAATAATTCAAGCCGTGAAATAGTATCCTCCGTGAAAATGTATAAACCAAAGTATCAAACCGCATAACACAACAAATCTCATCATCAAATCTCACAACAAATTTCATCATCAAAACTCATCAAGTCGGAAATCGCCTCATCAAACCGCATTATCAAATTAAACCGCGTCTTCAAAATAAATCTCATCATCAAATCGCATAATAAAATTACAACTCGCAGCCCATAAATTACCATAAACCATAAATCCAAATTCATGAGCATGTAAAAATATCCAACGAAGGCCCGATCCATAAATATATCCAATATCACATATCACCACATAAAAAACTACCCGATCCAATTTATCACTAAACCACCCGGTCCATTAACCACATATCACATATCACCACATAAAAATACTTTCCATAAAAAAATGACCCGGTCCATAATTATAACATCAAGCCCAACATCTAACATCCAATTTACTCGAGCCCATATAAAAAAAATATTATCCGGTTTGGCAGAAGCCCATATCCGGTCCAAATACATTACTACCCTAAATTTCGGATGTATAAAAGCTCTCCTTATCTCACATAACCCTAATAATATTCAACCCTAATCTCATCAAACGTCCGCCCCCATCTGTTATTATTCCTCTTACCAAAACGCACCTAAAAATCCGGATCTTGTCAAGGACTTAAGATCAAACCATTCACAATCATCTCATCTCCTCAATCAAATCTGCTATCATAAAAAATCAGCCCCACGCATCTTTCATTCTTTGGTTTTCAGAATTGTATGTGCTCACCACAGGGATGGCTTGAGCCTTACAAATGATTTATCTTCCAGATTTATGAGGATCTCAGGTAGGTTAAGATTGTTCCTTTTATTGTGATTGTGTGTCATTAGACGAATCAAGAAAAAGGAATAACGGATATGTTATTATCTTTATCTTTAATATTAGAATATGAATGAAAGTAGAGCAACAAAAATATTAGATCAATGATGATTCATTCTTTCGATTGAATGACCTCGGTCATGATATACGCTTGAAACATTCGAAAGGAAATGAAGCTGAGATCAATGATTTGTTTTTCTTTTTCAGTTTGAGTTGATCTATGATGAAGGTTTCTTTGTGGTTTTTTGGATCTAAAAAAGGTCATTGAGAAATATTTTAACCACGAAACAAAGAATCTGAGATCATTATATGTTATTTAGTTTGAATCATGGTCGAAGATGAGAGTAGTATCGTGAAAAAATCAGTGATGGTTTCAATAAGCCTCTAAATAAACACGAACACGTCTTGAGATCTTGATTTGAACTTTTCATTTTAGTCCGAGTCGAGTCTTATAATAAGATCTGTGATGATGATACTTTCGTTTGAGATACCTTCAAGTATCTTGATGTGTCTTAGAATAATTTAAAAGTATGAATCTGAGATCTTGAGTTACTTTGATATGATGTATGGTTGAGTCATGTGATTAAGTGTGAAGTTGTTTGTTAGCCTCGCTTTTTATAAAGATAACGTCACTTACGTGAATTGGACTAGATGCGTAGTATACTTTGCCCTTAGGGACTAGTATCGTTTATGTGGCAAAGTTAGAGCCTATAAATACCCCTCATGACTCTCCATGAGGGGTGAGGTGAAGCATTTGGTTAAGTGTAGTGTGTGTTTATTCTATAAAGTTATCCTTATCTTCTCCTCCCTCTTTCTAGTTTCTCTCTCTAAAAGGATGAAGATCTTCATCTTCTTCCACCAACCTCGACCTCCAAACCACATAAATCTATAGTTTTCCGGTCCTGACAAGTGGTATAGAGCCATGGTTATCTTGTGTTGATTTATGTTGGTTTTACACATGTTTTAAACTGTTTTTGTACTATTTTTTGTGGGTCGAAATTTTTTTTCCGTATAGTGTGGGAAAACAGTTTATTCAAGGTTTAGTATCCTTTATGGTCAAAGAAAAAATTGTCACATGTTCTATCATGTATATCTGTCTTGGTCATTATCTTGTCCAAACAAAGATCTTTTAGACATTTTTTTGTACCAATATGTGAAAGTTATGTGGTCAACCTTCATCTTTTCATGGTCAAACAGACTTAAAGAAGCAATTTTTATGCATTTCGGGTTTTTCATGAAGTCGACGGATATATTGGTCGGAAAAACTCACCGAAAAGTCAAAGGGTTAAAACCCTTTTCTACGCATAAGGAGGATCTACGAGTTCACATCAAATCCGTTTGTCTCTCCAAAAGATTCTAAAATGTTGTTTAATCCGTTTATATCAAAAATATCACGAATATGCTATTTTTGAGGGGAGGAGACGTGATTAAAATGTGATCAAAATCGTTGTTTGAATCTCAATATGAGCTCGACTCAGTTGGAACCAATGAATTGACGAGAATCTAAGTCAGTATATGTACCATCTCGAGAAACTTGTGATAGATATGCACTTTCATGGGTCTAACCTTCTTTTTCAAGGAGTGTTTACAACTTCAAGTTAGTTATTAGAGCTAGTTGTCACCTAAAACCTGACAATGGAACTCTTTAACTAAGCAACGTAACCGTGTATCGTGGGGAATTGTCTATCATGAGCCGATCAATTCAAAAGTGCAAACTCTACCCTCTATGTGCAGATTTCTGTCAAAACTTATAAGCACATGTGAAGGGGGAGTGTTTCTGAAAATATAAAACTCTTGGAGTGTTTCAAACATGTTTTCAACTATAAACACTTTGAGAGATTTTCAAAGAAATTGGTTTTATGGCAACATGGGACAGTCATGGAGTTATAAGGTGACTAAGGATAGGAAATTCGTCCTATGATCGTGATGAGTGTCTAAAAACTCATCATTTTTGTACAATCTAAACTGCAAAATCATCTGAAAACACTCAGAAATGCATCAAAATGATGAAAATATCACAAATCAGTGTTTTATGTGTTTTAAATGCAAAAATATCAAAATCAGATGAAAAATGTATCAAGTTTGCAAAATTGGCAGTTTTAGTCCCCCAAGTTTCAAAAGTTGTCAAATCCAGTCCCTGGTATTTCAAAATCAAGAAAAATATCATTCAAGGTCCCTGAAATATTCTAAGTTGTTAAAAATGGTCCTTGAATGATTCTTTGGTCAAATGGCAGAAAAGGTCCCTAAAGTTTAAAAAATTGCAAAATTGGTCCTTGGATATTTTAAAATGGAATTTTATGCAAAAAGGGTCCTTGTTCTATCAAAGTTTGTCAAGTTTGGTCCTTTTGATATCTTTGGAAAAGTGTCAAGTTCAGTCCTCAAAGTTTGGTGGAATTACAATTTTAGTCCTTGTGTTGTTAAGCTTAACCAAACGGACACTCTTCTAATATCAAAGCCCAAACCCAACCTTAGCCCAACCCCTTGATCCTTGACCCCGTTAGTATTAATACCCCGGTCAAAAAAGTCAAACGCGCCAAAACCACCCTTACTATTCATCTCCTTCACCCACCACTGAATTCCAAAAACCAGAGCTGGTTTTCCATCTTTTTCAAACTCACCACTTGTCTCACCTTACCTTGTCCCCCTCCACCTCCACATCTTCCAAAATCCATTAATATCAAAAACCTGCTCAAGAGAAAATTGGCGCCAAAAATCCAAATGGACGGATATGATGATATATGAGGATCCAATGGCTCAGATGAGGAGGGATAGTTTCAGAGGTCAACAATAGGTTCAAAAAGTCTATAAAGAGGAGCGTAGAAGCAATGTATCAAATCATCTAGTGTAATTTTAGTTTTTAATTGTCGTTTTTATTATTCTCAAATTTTCAGTGTAATTTAAACTTTCTTAGCACTTTGTTTAAGTTATTTCAAGTATTTGTGAACTATTTTCAGTTTCAATTTCAAGCTTTAAGTTGCAAATTCAGTTTATGCAGTTTTCATTTCAAAAATCTCAATATGTGTTAATGTTGTTTTTAGTTGTTGTTTGGACTGAAATAGCACACATAAGCTCCTATATAGCTTCTGAAAGCTATTAGATACATTAAAATTCAGTTTAGAATCAAAAAGGAAAAATCACCAAAAATACCAAATAATTAGTTGAAAAATCAAAAATCCCATGGAAATGGTGTTCACAAATGGAGCAGGGTAGATTTTGGATGGCCTTGGGTTAGTAGCTTAGTGGTAAGCCTATAGGAGTGGTCTTGTGATCCTTGTTCTTGGTTTTTAGCCAAATCCATCTTGTAAGCCTTTTTGATCATTTTGGCATTTAACTGTTTAAGTTAATTAGTAGCTTTAATCTCTGTTTCTTATTGTTCATTGGTGATAGTTAAGTCAAATTAACTAATAAAATAGATAGCTTGTTCTTTTAAATTTGTAGTTATCAAAAATCTCATCTTCACAGTTTAAATATCATAATCATCATTAGTGAGTTTTATGTTGTTATGACTGTTGTTTTATGCTGATTTAGTTCTAATAATTGATATTATAAAGTCTGAAATCAGTTCCATGGTTTTAAGTTGAGTTTTGCTTTGAAAATCACCATAACAGTCCTTTAAAAGGGTGTTTGGATTTGCTTGTTTAAACTGTAACAGGTCTTGTTTGTGTTGTTTGTTTGTGCTTGTTCTATGTCACATACACACTTAATAACTCATATAAACATGAAAACCAGTGGTCATTTAGTGAAATAGTCAAAATCACCTTTGATCACACCTAGATAGTTCACTGTTAGGATTTTTGAATACAAATCTCATCAAAGTAGCTTAGAATCTGTTAACCTAGCTTAAATCAGTCTTAATATAGCTTATTACAACATATTCAGTAAGTAGTATTGATCACAAGTTCATATAATTCAACTTTAGTTTTTTATAAAAAGTCAAATTTGCATTTGGTCGTTTTTGAATTAAATAGACAATTTTAGTGTGTGTTTAATAATGAGATTTAGCTTAAAAGCTTTTGGGATATTAAAGTTTAGTTGCTAAACTTAATTAGAAAAATACTAGTTCATTGCTAATCAGCTTGTTAAGTGCTTTTTGTCCAACTTCTTTTGAGTACCTGTTCTGAAAAAGTGCCCTGTGCACCAGTTTTACAAGCTCAATCAAAAGCTCACACAGAGCTTAATTGTTGGTCAAAACCTGTATAACTTGGTTCTTTGGATAGCTGACCAAGCCATCTAGAAGTTCCAGGCTTAAGTTTCTATTTTGTAGCTTGTTTGGTAGGGCTGCAATAAGCCTCAACCTTGTCCCATTTCTATCCATTTCTCAGTTTAAGCTAAGTGCTTATTGTCTTTTTAGTAGCTTATCAGTATGTGTTTTTGTGTCTTTTAGCTTCATGTGAGTAGTACTAGCTTATTTACATCTTATTTCAGCTTTTGTTTCAGTTTGTGAGCTTGTTTAAGCTTAATTCTTCAAAATAAGCTCATAAGCAAATCTGTTAGGCTCATAAGCTTATCAAATAGCTTATTTTTAGTTTGTAAAATTTTTGTGTTTATTAAAGTTTCATATTTTAAGTAGTTAAGTAGTTTTCAAAAAGAAAATCCACTAAAACATCAATTTAAATATAGTGATAGCGTTTATTTAATAGTTTTTAGCTTTTTGATTTTTCTTTTCATATTATTATTAAGCAAATCTTGTTTTGATATTTTTCTTAGTTTTCTGTCACCTTAAGTTATTTTTAGAAAAAGTTTCATAATTTTCATAATCTGTTTAGTATTTATTAGAATTTTAAATAGTTAAAAGTATTAAATAATTAGTAATAAATAATTAAAAAGCATAAAAATATCTTTTCAGTTTTAAAATTAGTTTTATAATATTCTAGATTTTTCTAAGTTAAAACTTTATTTTTCCAGGTTAATTTTGTAATTTCTTGTATTTAAGTGTATTTTAAATAGTAATTAATTAGTAATAAATAGATAAAAAGTGTAAAAAATATATTTTTAGTTTTAAAATAAGTTTTATAATATTTTACATTTTTCTAAGTCTTAATTTTATTTTTCTAGCCTTATTTCATATTTTCTTTTATTTTAGAGTATTATTAAATAGTTTAAAATAGTTCTTAATTAATAATAATTAAATAAATAGTTATAAAAATAATTTTATTTTTCTTATTTTTAGGTTTTCAAAAATGTCATTTTCATATTTTTAGGTCTTTTATTTCTTACATCTCATTTTTAATTTGGTACATTTACGTAGTTTTTAAACGTACGTATTTACGACTGTTGTGTCTGATTGTTGTGCTTTCCAATTCTGTGTCCAAATATCTTTCCATTCAATCAGTAGTGTAATTTCCAATCCAAATCCTTACTGATCACTATCCTTAGTGATCATTCTATCATCTGATCAAGTTTACACACCATTGAGTCTCCGTGGGATTTAACGACCCGGGAATTCATTATATTCTCCTGATCTTCATTGTATTGGTTTCTGAGCTGTTTTAAGTTTCTTACGGTTAGCCATTCACAAGTGGCTAGCTTGTGTGAGAAAACTTGACCGTTTGGAGGCGAATCAAATTTTGGCGCCGCTGCCGGGGAGGCTTTAGCGTGTGTTAAACCTTTTTCAGACCCATTCTTGCACATATACCACATTTTGTAAAAAGTTTTTTTTGTAAAGATATAAAATCTCAAAAAGTTCATTAACACTTTTCCTAAAGTGTTAACAACACCAAACAAAATATAAAACAACAAAACAATCGTAACGTTTTCTAGCTTGTGTTTCTTTTAAGGTGATTCTTAAAGAGATACAATTTGGTTAAACGAAACGATCCAAAAATATTGTCCAAAAGTTTTTAAACCCTTTGCACAAATCTTTACCTACGTCTTTTCAGTAGTACTTAATTAATACATAAAAATCAACCACCGCAAATCAAGGCAGTACACCTACCAACTGGGGGTGTGACCATAATAAGTTCCCGAACAACAGATTTAAAACTTGCCTTTGTGTCCTTGTGATTTGGTGTACCTTTTTCAAAGAAGCCATTTCATTTGAGATTATTGGTTAAGTTCACTTGTCGTTTTGCCTCGCATTTGTTTTGAAAACTGATTTTTATACTTAGTGCATGCGCACTCGTTCTTCCAGTTCTACAAGTCCACTTTCGGAGCTTGCAAATATTCCTCGTAGACGTAGAGGACGTTCGCTCCTTCACCGTGATCGAGGAACGTCTACCGCCACCACCACCGTCGTAATGGCGTAAGACAAGCCGATGAACGAGCTTCTCCAAGCACCCATCGAGGGTTACGGAGATGCCATTGTTGTCCCGCCATCGTGGTGATACCTTTGAGCTAAAAACCGGGTTGCTTAATCTTGTAACCCAAAGCCAATTCTATGGTTTTGGGATGATCCTCATGCACACATTCGATGGTTTAACAAGATTGCATCTACCATCAAGTACAAGAATGTCCCACATGAAGCTATCAAGCTTCTTCTGTTCCCATTTTCTCTAGAGGGACAAGCCCGAAATTGGCTTGAGAAACAACCCCTCGTTCCATTGAGACATGGGAGGATCTAGTCACTAAGTTTGTTAACGAGTTCTATCCTCCATCCCGAACTACAAGTCTTAAGAATGAGATAATGAAATTTTCTCACAGATTTGATGAATCATTCGGGGAGGCATGGGATCGTTACAAAGAGTTGCTTCGCAAGTGTCCGCATCACGGTTTTACCGAGTTAATGCAAATGGATACTTTCTACAATGGTCCGAACTGCACCAATCAAGACTCTTTGAATGCCTCCGCAGGAGGTAATTTCTTGAGCAAGACCACCAAAGAAGCCTTGCAAATCATTGAGAACAAGTCCTGTGTCCGCCCTTTCCGAACAAAGACATATCAGTCTCATGCTGGACCTTCTTCTTCATCTCCTGTGAGTACATCTAGCACCGATGCTAAGATTGACAAACTCACAGATATTGTTCAGGCTTTGGTTCTTGCTAATCAAAAGAAAGTGACTTTCACACAGACACCATCGCATGGTGAAGTGAAGAAAGTCGAGAGTTGTGTTACCTGTGGTGGTCCTCATGCATACTACAATTGTACTACCACCGATGGTAGTCCATTTGAAGCCAATGCTCTAGCCGGTACTGCACATCAAGGAGGTAATCTATACCGTCCTCAAAATGAACCACACTACCGTGCTAACACTAATCAGGCACCACCCGGTTTTAACCAGAATCATAACATGCAAAACCGAATCAACCAACCTAGAATGAACCAAGGTTATCAAAACCAAGGTAATTTCTATCCCGCACCAAATCAAGGTTTCCAACATCAAGGGAACCTTAATCAAAACAATTTCAATCGAGGGAATCAATTTCATGGGAATATGAATCCTAATCAAGGAAATTTTCAAAATCAAGGCCCTAATCCTAACAATAGAGGCCAGAATTTTCCTATTTAAACTCAAGCCATTGTTCCAACTGGACCATCATCTGATGAGTTGTTGAAACAATTCATGAAATCCCAAGATGAAATGAACAGGTTGTTGGTCAGTCAGATCGCTGATCTTAAGAAGTCTTTAAATGATCAACCCTCGGGCTCAGGAAAACTTCCGAGCAACACGATCGCTAACCCAAGGGGCGATGCCAAGGCGATCACTACCAGAAGTGGTGTTTCATATGATGGACCCACTATCCCTACTACCTCTTCTTCTTCTCTCCCGAAGGTAGTGGAAAGTGAACCTAAGACACACAATGGACCTACGACTCCAATGCCTCCTCCACTAGGAGAAATGAGTCAAGTTACCAAGGATACAACGGACAAGGTGCATTTTTCAAGCCCACGAAGTACCGCACATGTCCCACCTTCGGTAGTCCAACCTCAAGTGGTCCAGAAACCCAAATCAAATCCAGGAGTTGTTTTGAACCTCCGTAGCTCCGTTGAAAACCGAAATCCAAATCTTCTATTCCTTACCCATCACGTTTGAATGAGCAAAAGCTCCGTGAGAAAGCCGGTCATCAAATGGACAAATTTTTTCAAATTTTCCAAGAGTTACATTTTGACATAAGCTTTACGGATGCTATCATGCTAATGCCCAAGTTTGCATCAACTCTCAAACACATGTTAAGCAACAAGGAAAAGCCGTTTGAAATGACAAAACTCCTCTTAACGAGAACCGCCAGCAGTTATCCCAAGAAGCTTCCAAAAGCTTGGAGATCCTGTAAAATTTCTCTTACCTTGTGTATTTCCATGAATGGTTGAATGCTTTGCCTTAGCAGATCTTGGTGCAAGCATCAACCTGATGCCTTATTTAGTCTGGAAGAAACTTTCTCTTCCAGAACTTACTCCTACATGCATGACTCTCGAGCTTGCAGATCGTTCCATATCCCGTCCTCTTGGCATTGCTGAGGACGTATTTGTGAAAGTAGGAAAGTTCCATTTCCCAGTTGACTTCGTGGTTGTTGATTTTGATGCCGATCATCGGGTTCCTCTCATTGTTGGTCGAGGATTCCGGAGAACGGGCCGTGCTCTCATTGATGTATTTGAGCAAGAAATCACATTACGTGTTGGTAATGAAGTTGTCACCTTTAACCTTGATCAAACTTCGAGGTACTCCGCAAACTATGATTCAAAGTCGGTTAACCGAATAGATATCATTGATGTTGTTTCTGAAGAGTACTCTCAAGAAGTTCTTGGTTATTCTCATAATTCTGTGAGTGGGGATCCCACCACATCTTCTCAACCTATCATAGCCAATTCTACTCCTTCTATCACTCCTTTTGAGGGAAGAGACTTCATCCTGGAAGAGATTGAAGCATACTTGGCTAGTGATTCTGTTCCATGGGAAATTGATCACGCTCCAATTGACATTGAGGGGACATACTTCTTATTGAGAAGTTGCTTAATGATGATCCATCATCAACCCCTCACTCGAGTGATTCAATTCTTGATGAGATTAATCAAAATGAGATTAATCTGGAGGGAGATATTCTTTTTGAGAAATTGTTAAATCATGACATTTCTCCTCCTCTCCCTCCCGTCGAGCTTCATAACAAGGAAGTCAAGTCAGCTTGAGAAAACAAGAATTTCCGAGGTTGAGCTTAAGGACTTACCGCCTCATCTCGAGTATGCATTTCTAGAAGGTGATGATAAATTACCCGTCATTATTGCTCGAGATTTGAGTAAAGATGAAAAAGCTGCTCTCATAAAGGTCTTAAAGTCACACAAGCAAGCAATTGCTTGGAAACTCTCCGACATTAAGGGTATCAACCCTGAATTTTGTACTCACAAAATCTTGATGGAGGATGACTTCAAGCCACAGTTCAACATCGAGAAGGGTGAATCCAAAAATCCATGATGTTATCAAACAAGAGGTTATCAAACTTCTTGACGCATGATTGATTTACCCGATCTCAGATAGTCCTTGGGTTAGCCCAATTCACTGTGTTCCTAAAAAGGGTGGCATAACTGTTGTCACAAATGAAGAAAACGAATTAATTCCAACTCGATTGGTAACGGGATGGCGTGTTTGCATTGACTATCGTAAGTTGAATGACGCCACCCAAAAAGACCATTTTCCTCTACCCTTCATGGACCAAATGCTTGAGAGATTAGCAGGGAACGAATACTATTGTTTCCTTGATGGTTTCTCGTTACTTTCGATTCCCATTGATCCACATGATCAAGAGAAGACTACATTCACCTGCCCATACGGAACTTTTGCCTACAAACGTATGCCTTTTGGCTTATGTAATGCTCCCGGCACGTTCCAACGATGTATGATGGCAATATTCCACGACATGATCGGGGAAACAATGGAGGTGTTTATGGATGACTTCTGGGTCATTGGGGATTCGTTTCAAACATGTCTCTCCCATTTAGAAAAATGCTTCAAAGGTGTGAAGACACCAATCTTTGTCTAAATTGGGAGAAGAGCCACTTTATGGTCAAAGAAGGCATAGTCCTTGGCCATAAAATTTCAAAAAACGGGATTGAGGTAGATAGGGCAAAAGTTGATGTTATTGCTAAATTACCTCATCCTACTACCGTCAAAGGTATTAGGAGTTTTTAGGTCATGCCGGTTTCTATCGCAGATTCATACAAGATTTTTCTAAAATCGCCCGGCCTATGACTCATCTTCTTGAAAAGGATGCTCCTTTTATCTTCTCACCAGAGTGCATCGAAGCTTTTGAAAAATTAAAGAAAAAGCTTACTGAAGCACCCATTCTCGTTGCTCCGACGGGATTTGCCTTTTGAACTCATGTGCGATGCAAGTGATTTTGCTATCGGTGCAGTCTTAGGGCAACGCAGAAACAAGCATTTTCAGCCTATCCACGCCGCAAGTAAGACTATGACTGAAGCTCAAACTCATTACACCACCACAGAAAAAGAGCTATTAGCCGTGGTGTATGCGTTTGAGAAGTTTCGGCCGTACTTAATCTTAACCAAATGTGTGGTGTATACGGATCACTCGGCTCTCAAATATCTCTTTGCAAAACAAGATGCAAAGCGGAGATTGCTCCGTTGGATTCTCCTCCTGCAAGAATTTTATATCATCATACGTAATAAAAAGGAGCCGAGAATCTAGCTCACGATCATTTGTCCGATTAGAAAACCCTCACCAAGATGTTTTCGAGAAAAGGAAATAAATGAAACATTTCCTCTCGAGACACTCAATGCGGTTTCTTTTCGTGGAAACTCTACTACCCCATGGTTTGCGACTTCGCAAATTACCATGGGGTAACTTCATAGTGAAAGGGATGTCGACCCAACAGAAGAACAAATTCTTCAAAGATGTTAAACATTATTTCGGGGACGACCCCTTCTTGTTCAAAATCTGTGCGGATCAAGTCATCCGACGGTGTGTTTATGGACAGGAAGCTATGGACATTCTCAAAGCTTGCCATGATGGACCCACCGGGGGCCATCATAGTCCTAACTACACCGCCAAAAAGGTGTTTGATTCCGGGTTTTATTGGCCTACTATTTATAAGGATGCCCACGACTTTGTCAAAACCTGTGACGCTTGTCAACGTCACAGAAATATCTCTCAAAGAAATGAAATGCCGCAAAACGCCATTCAAGTTTTTGAGATCTTTGACATCTGGGGTATTGACTTTATGGGGCCATTTCCATCTTCTCGAGGAAACAAGTACATACTCGTGGCCGTTGACTATTTGTCAAAATGGGTTGAAGCAAAAGCTTTACCTACCAATGATGCCCGAGTTGTTGTGAAATTTTTAAAATCTCTTTTTGCTAGGTTTGGAACTCCGAGAGCTATAATCAGTGATCGTGGTACACATTTCTGCAATGACCAATTTGATCGTGTCATGCAAAAATATGGTGTTACCCATCGTCTCTCTCGCATACCACCCCCAACCAAGTGGGCAGGTGGAAGTTTCCAACCGTGGTATTAAAAGAATTCTTGAAAGGACAGTAGGCGAAAATCGTGCATCCCGGTCGGATAAACGGATGACGCACTCGGGCCTTCCGTACAGCTTTTAAAACACCCATCAGGTGTACTCCATACAAGCTAGTGTACGGAAAGGCATGTCATCTTCCGATTGAGTTAGAGCACAAGGCATACTGGGCCTTAAAGCATGCAAATTTTGATATTCAGACACTGGTGATCACGAAAAGTTCAAATGAATGAATTAAATGAACTTCGTGATCAAGCATACGAGAACTCTTTGATCTACAAGCAAAAGACAAAGAAGATTCATGACTCTAAAATCAAGAACCGCGTTTTCAACGTTGGTGATCGAGTCCTTCTTTTCAATTCAAGATTGAAGATTTTCTCGAGAAAGCTCAAGTCCCGTTGGTCTGGTCCATTTACTATCGCTAAGGTTTATCCTTATGGTACCATTGAGTTATCTCAACCTGATGGTCCTAATTTTAAAGTGAATGGTCATCGATTAAAGCATTACTTTGGAGAGGACATTCCATCCATGGTTGTCCCGGATCTACAAACTTTCCCCATGAACCAATGAATGCGGGGATCGAGTCAAGCTAATGACTCGGTAATCAAAAACATTAGCACACACCATATGGGTTTTCACCCATATTTCTGTCTTCTTTCTCTGTTTTACCACCCTAGTGTGGGGAGTTTCCCCACTGTTGTATATAAAATCAATTTAAAATAAATATATAAAAAAAAAAAAAAAAAAAATCTCTTTCAAATAATGGCCGTAGTATTTCCCTTTTACTTTCTTTGTTTCGGCATAACCGCCGGTACTTTGAATATTGAGGGCAATATTCATTTCTTAGTGTGGGGGGGAATTCTCACGAATCTTCAACTTCTTCCACCAACCTCGACCTCCAAACCACATAAATCTATAGTTTTCCGGTCCTGACAAGTGGTATAGAGCCATGGTTATCTTGTGTTGATTTATGTTGGTTTTACACATGTTTTAAACTGTTTTTGTACTATTTTTTGTGGGTCGAAATTTTTTTTCCGTATAGTGTGGGAAAACAGTTTATTCAAGGTTTAGTATCCTTTATGGTCAAAGAAAAAATTGTCACATGTTCTATCATGTATATCTGTCTTGGTCATTATCTTGTCCAAACAAAGATCTTTTAGACATTTTTTTGTACCAATATGTGAAAGTTATGTGGTCAACCTTCATCTTTTCATGGTCAAACAGACTTAAAGAAGCGCTTTTATGCATTTCGGTTTTTCATGAAGCGGACGGATATATTGGTCGGAAAAACTCACGAAAAAGTCAAAGGGTTAAAACCCTTTTTCTACGCATAAGGAGGATCTACAGAGTTCACATCAAATCCGTTTGTCTCCCCCAAAAGATTCTAAAATGTTGTTTAATCCGTTTATATCAAAAATATCACGAATATGCTATTTTTGAGGGGAGGAGACGTGATTAAAATGTGATCAAAATCGTTGTTTGAATCTCAAAATGAGCTCGACTCGGGAACCAATGAATTGACGGGAATCAAAGTCAAGATATGTACCATCTCGAGAAACTTGTGATAGATATGCACCTTCATGGGTCTAACCTTCTTTTCAAGGAGTGTTTACAACTTCAAGTTAGTTATTAGAGCTAGTTGTCACCTAAAAACCGACAATGGAACTCTTTAACTAAGCAACGTAACCGTGTCTCGTGGGGAATTGTCTATCATGAGCCGATCAATTCAAAAGTGCAAACTCTACCCTCTATGTGCAGATTTCTGTCAAAAACTTATAAGCACATGTGAAGGGGGAGTGTTTCTGAAAATATAAAACTCTTGGAGTGTTTCAAACATGTTTTCAACTATAAACACTTTGAGAGATTTTCAAAGAAATTGGTTTTATGGCAACATGGGACAGTCATGGAGTTATAAGGTGACTAAGGATAGGAAATTGCCCTATGATCGTGATGAGTGTCTAAATACTCATCATTTTTGTATAATCTAAACTGCAAAATCATCCGAAAACACTCAGAAATAAATCAAAATGATGAAAATATCACAAATCAGTGTTTTATGTGTTTTAAATGCAAAAATATCAAAATCGGATGAAAAATGTATCAAGTTTGCAAAATTGGCAGTTTTAGTCCCCCAAGTTTCAAAAGTTGTCAAATCCAGTCCCTGGTATTTCAAAATCAAGAAAAATATCATTCAAGGTCCCTGAAATATTCTAAGTTGTTAAAAATGGTCCTTGAATGATTCTTTGGTCAAATGGCAGAAAAGGTCCCTAAAGTTTAAAAAATTGCAAAATTGGTCCTTGGATATTTTAAAATGGAATTTTATGCAAAAAGGGTCCTTGTTCTATCAAAGTTTGTCAAGTTTGGTCCTTTTGATATCTTTGGAAAAGTGTCAAGTTCAGTCCTCAAAGTTTGGTGGAATTACAATTTTAGTCCTTGTGTTGTTAAGCTTAACCAAACGGACACTCTTCTAATATCAAAGCCCAAACCCAACCTTAGCCCAACCCCTTGATCCTTGACCCCGTTAGTATTAATACCCCGGTCAAAAAAAAGTCAAACGCGCCAAAACCACCCTTACTATTCATCTCCTTCACCCACCACTGAATTCCAAAAACCAGAGCTGGTTTTCCATCTTTTTCAAACTCACCACTTGTCTCACCTCACCCTCACCTTACCTTGTCCCCCTCCACCTCCACATCTTCCAAAATCCATTAATATCAAAAACCTGCTCAAGAGAAAATTGGCGCCAAAAATCCAAATGGACGGATATGATGATATATGAGGATCCAATGGCTCAGATGAGGAGGGATAGTTTCAGAGGTCAACAATAGGTTCAAAAAGTCTATAAAGAGGAGCGTAGAAGCAATGTATCAAATCATCTAGTGTAATTTTAGTTTTTAACCGCTTTTTATTATTCTCAAATTTTCAGTGTAATTTAAACTTTCTTAGCACTTTGTTTAAGTTATTTCAAGTATTTGTGAACTATTTTCAGTTTCAATTTCAAGTTTTAAGTTGCAAATTCAGTTTATGCAGTTTTCATTTCAAAAATCTCAATATGTGTTAATGTTGTTTTTAGTTGTTGTTTGGACTGAAATAGCACACATAAGCTCCTAGATAGCTTCTAAAAGCTATTAGATACATTAAAATTCAGTTTAGAATCAAAAAGGAAAAATCACCAAAAATACCAAATAATTAGTTGAAAAATCAAAAATCCCATGGAAATGGTGTTCACATTTGGAGCGAGGTAGATTTTGGATGGCCTTGGGTTAGTAGCTTAGTGGTAAGCCTATAGGAGTGGTCTTGTGATCCTTGTTCTTGGTTTTTAGCCAAATCCATCTTGTAAGCCTTTTTGATCATTTTGGCATTTAACTGTTTAAGTTAATTAGTAGCTTTAATCTCTGTTTCTTATTGTTCATTGGTGATAGTTAAGTCAAATTAACTAATAAAATAGATAGCTTGTTCTTTTAAATTTGTAGTTATCAAAAATCTCATCTTCACAGTTTAAATATCATAATCATCATTAGTGAGTTTTATGTTGTTATGATCGTTGTTTTATGCTGATTTAGTTCTAATAATTGATATTATAAAGTCTGAAATCAGTTCCATGGTTTTAAGTTGAGTTTTGCTTTGAAAATCACCATAACAGTCCTTTAAAAGGGTGTTTGGATTTGCTTGTTTAAACTGTAATGTGTCTTGTTTGTGTTGTTTGTTTGTGCTTGTTCTATGTCACATACACACTTAATAACTCATATAAACATGAAAACCAGTGGTCATTTAGTGAAATAGTCAAAATCACCTTTGATCACACCTAGATAGTTCACTGTTAGGATTTTTGAATACAAATCTCATCAAAGTAGCTTAGAATCTGTTAACCTAGCTTAAATCAGTCTTAATATAGCTTATTACAACATATTCAAGTAGTAGTATTGATCACAAGTTCATATAATTCAACTTTAGTTTTTTATAAAAAGTCAAATTTGCATTTGGTCGTTTTTGAATTAAATAGACAATTTTAGTGTGTGTTTAATAATGAGATTTAGCTTAAAAGCTTTTGGGATATTAAAGTTTAGTTGCTAAACTTAATTAGAAAAATACTAGTTCATTGCTAATCAGCTTGTTAAGTGCTTTTTGTCCAACTTCTTTTGAGTACCTGTTCTGAAAAAGTGCCCTGTGCACCAGTTTTACAAGCTCAATCAAAAGCTCACACAGAGCTTAATTGTTGGTCAAAACCTGTATAACTTGGTTCTTTGGATAGCTGACCAAGCCATATAGAAGTTCCAGGCTTAAGTTTCTATTTTGTAGCTTGTTTGGTAGGGTTGCAATAAGCATCAACCTTGTCCCATTTCTGTCCATTTCTCAGTTTAAGCTAAGTGCTTATTGTCTTTTTAGTAGCTTATCAGTATGTGTTTTTGTGTCTTTTAGCTTCATGTGAGTAGTACTAGCTTATTTACATCTTATTTCAGCTTTTGTTTCAGTTTGTGAGCTTGTTTAAGCTTAATTCTTCAAAATAAGCTCATAAGCAAATCTGTTAGGCTCATAAGCTTATCAAATAGCTTATTTTTAGTTTGTAAAATTTTTGTGTTTATTAAAGTTTTATATTTTAAGTAGTTAAGTATTTTTCAAAAAGAAAATCCACTAAAACATCAATTTAAATATAGTGATAGCGTTTATTTAATAGTTTTTAGCTTTTTGATTTTTCTTTTCATATTATTATTAAGAAAATCTTGTTTTGATATTTTTCTTAGTTTTCTGTCACCTTAAGTTATTTTTAGAAAAAGTTTCATAATTTTCATAATCTGTTTAGTATTTATTAGAATTTTAAATAGTTAAAAGTATTAAATAATTAGTAATAAATAATTAAAAAGCATAAAAATATCTTTTCAGTTTTAAAATTAGTTTTATAATATTCTAGATTTTTCTAAGTTAAAACTTTATTTTTCCAGGTTAATTTTGTAATTTCTTGTATTTAAGTGTATTTTAAATAGTAATTAATTAGTAATAAATAGATAAAAAGTGTAAAAAATATATTTTTAGTTTTAAAATAAGTTTTATAATATTTTAGATTTTTCTAAGTCTTAATTTTATTTTTCTAGCCTTATTTCATATTTTCTTTTATTTTAGAGTATTATTAAATAGTTTAAAATAGTTCTTAATTAATAATAATTAAATAAATAGTTATAAAAATAATTTTATTTTTCTAATAATTTTCTTTTATTTTTAGGTTTTCAAAAATGTCATTTTCATATTTTTAGGTCTTTTATTTCTTACATCTCATTTTTAATTTGGTACATTTACGTAGTTTTTAAACGTACGTATTTACGACTGTTGTGTCTGATTGTTGTGCTTTCCAATTCTGTGTCCAAATATCTTTCCATTCAATCAATAGTGTAATTTCCAATCCAAATCCTTACTGATCACTATCCTTAGTGATCATTCTATCATCTGATCAAGTTTACACACCATTGAGTCTCCGTGGGATTTAACGACCCGGGAATTCATTATATTCTCCTGATCTTCATTGTATTGGTTTCTGAGCTGTTTTAAGTTTCTTACGGTTAGCCATTCACAAGTGGCTAGCTTGTGTGAGAAAACTTGACCGTTTGGAGGCGAATCAATCCGCCAGAGCCGGAGGGATCTACCCAAGGACATCACAAATAGTTAGTATTAGAAGTCCTTAGGGGGAGATTGTTAGCCTTAATAGCTTTTATTAGAAATGATGGTCATTCACATTTAGGAACTTTATATCGTGTGTTAGACATCGTGATAGAATAGTCAATGGGCTCGTGGATTGGACTAAGCTAAATGGGTACTAGTTATGTTAAGCTTGCCTTTTATCCAATCCAACCCATGTCCAACCCACGAAGCCCATAGAAAGCCTTTTAGGGCATCATGTTACTTGTACTATATAAACCCCTCAAATTCTCATTTGAGGGGTGTGCTTGAGTGTGTGTGTGTGTTTTCTTTGGAGCAATACAACATATTGTGTTCATCTTTCTATTCATACATACACAGTTTACATCTTAAGTCACCATCTTTCTCATCTTTATTTCTTTCTTCTAAGCTTAACGTTTGTGTTTGTGTTGAACGTGTTCTACGCGTAGCGTGGTTTCACGTGGTGATACTTGTGTTCGTTAAGTGGGTTTGTGATAAGGTTGATATATTTAAGGTCCTACAATTGGTATCAATCGCCTAACAATGGTTTATGAGTGTTTGTGTTTGTTTTGAAGTTTGCTACTGTACGCATAAAGCTCTCGTTATACATCTTTGACACGCTTAAAACTTTATTTTTTGCACCTAAAAATTCAAGATTCTTGTGGTTTAAGGTTTATTTGGTGCTAAAGTTTCAGTTTTTGCAAAAGTTCAAGCTTTACGTGTTTTTCTTCAATATTAAACTCGTGTTTGGTTCGTTGTTCATTTCTACGCATAAGCAGAAAAGGCACTTTGGGTGATTAAGGTCAATACTTTTGTGTTATTTGAGTGTTTTGGAAGTCGTTTGTGCATCGAAATCGGTTGAATCATCGCAAGTTTTATGCGTAAGTCAAAACCCTATTTTTACGCATAAGAAAGTCAAAACCTTTTTTCTACGCGTAAGGTTCTACGCATAAGAGTTTTGTGCAGTTTCTTCGAGCTATAACGGTGACTCGGTGCTTCCCTCACTTGGATAAGTTTGTGGAACACTTCGACTTTTGGATATCTCTTACAATGTGATAGTGTAAAGGATTTTTGGGCAAAACCCTAGATTTACGCATAAGCTAAATCTTACGCATATAATTTCTTACGCATAAGTATTTTCTTACGCCTAAGCTTGTCTTACGCATAAGTAAATCCTACGCATAAGAATTCTACGTTTAAGTTTTTAGTCTACGCATAACTCTATTGTTACGCGTAACTTGGGTATTACGCGTAAGTTCTCTCTTCGCCTAAGCACAATCTCTATGCCTAAGCTTCCTACGCATAAAGATCCTACGCTTAAGTCTATTGCCTACGCCTAAGCACCATAGTCTACTCGTAACTTCTTCGGTCTACGCCTAAGCTTCTTCGGGAAAACTTGAGTAAAATTTAAATTTTTGAGGAGACTAAACGTTCAATTTTTACGCGAAATTCAAATTTTGGTATAACTTGGAAAATTTTGGTCAAAAATTCAAAATTTTGGACCAAAATTCAAAATTTTCGGTCAAATTTGGCGTCAAAATTGTCATAACTCAAATTTTTCATACGACCTTAGAATTGATTTTTATTGTGAATTTCAAATTTTGGGAGAAAAATTTTTACGCCTAAGAACCAAGTTCACGAGTACGACTTTCAGAAAAACTTCAAACGGTAATATCTTATTAAACACAACTCCTTTATCGTTGAATCGATCCTACATCAACTTTATCAGATCATACCTTCATCAATGGCAACTCAACAAGATATTCATGCAGCCGGTGCAGAAAATCGTCCTCCTATATTGGAAAAAGGTGGTTATCTTCAATGGACAAGTCGTATGCTTCGTTACATCAAGACCAAACCTAATGGAAAATTGATGATTCAATCCATTAAGAATGGACCCTTCATACCTCTACAAGTCCAAGTCCCTGGAGATCCTGATGCAACACCTCCCGTCCTACCATCTTATCGTCTTCAAAAGAATCGAATACGAAGAGGATCGAAAACAAGTCGATGCAAATGACATGGCAATTCATATTGTCCAACTGGGTTTACCAAGAGACATCTTTGCTGTAGACAGTTGTGAAACCGCTTTCGACATGTGGGAACGTGTTAGACGGCTTTGTCATGGAACTGAAATTGGTCAACAAGACATGGAGAACAAGTTGCTAACTGAATGGGAAAAGTTCACTTCAACTCGTGAGAATCCATTGAATCCTACTATGGAAGGTTTTGCACTTTGATAAATGAGCTTATCGTAAACAAGCGGCACCCGTAACTATCGTTCAAAACATCAAGTTCTGAACAATCTTCCGGAAGAATGGGGACGCTATGTCACTATTGTCAACCAAACAAAAGACTTACATCAAGTGAACTTTGATCAACTCAACGATTTTCTCAAACAAAACCAAAATGAAGTGAATGAAGTCAGGAAAGAAAGATTGGCAAAGAATCATGATCCTTTGGCACTTATTGCAAGGACTCAACCTTCGGTGAATACACAACAACAAGCTTCATCATCTTCCACCAACAACAACTTGCAGCAATACATTCCACAACCACAAGTCATTATCCTCAACAACAATTCTATCCATCGAACAACAAGTCATTCAACAACAACGATCCACAATACCGGGAACAAGGAATCACGATCAAACCGAACAAGAAGAAGCTTTGCTACAGGTATTTTATTTATTGGGTAAAGCATTCAGAAGTCGCTATTCCACACCAACTAACAACAACCAAAGGATTTCATCAAACACTGCAAGCAAAATTGCACCGGGTGTGAATATGGGTAATCAAGGTCAAATGGTTGGAGTAATTGGGAATCAGCAGGGATATGCTACTGGATTTTGCATGGGTAATCAGCGTTCCGTATCGTGGTAATCGGTTGGGTCGTAATGTTGGAAATCGATTGGGCGTAATGTTGGGAATAGAGCAGGGTAATCGAATGGGAAGGTTGCGCTCCATTGTTGGGAATTATGGAAATGTGAATCGTGGTAATCGAGTTAAGTGTTATAACTGTCAAGGAGTGGGTCACATGGCATGAAACTGTCCCACTAAGCCACACAAGAAGAATGATGAGTTTCTTCGGAAAGCAATGCTGTTAGCACGTAAGCAAGAAGGATGCAGTTGAGTGCCGAGGAAAATGATTTTTTCGCTATTGTGGATGATTTGGAAGACCTCGAGGAAATCAATGCGAACTGCATCTTCATGGCAAATCTTGAGGAGACTAAGTACGACCGACTCGACGCACCTCCCGTCTATGACGCCAACGCAAAGATCGAGGTACCAATCATTGATCCATGCTATAACAATGTCATATTTGATGTGTTTACTCATGACGAACGCATTCGACGCCGACCTACTTATGATACATACCGACAATCCGAAGTTGTAGCAATACGAACTCAAACTCCGGATGTGGATCCTAGTGGAGGCCGTGGTGGCACAAAATCGAGACTGATGAGGAAACACGTTCTTATTTTGAATCATTAATCAATAACTGTGGCATTGAAATTGAGAAAGTTAGAACGGTCAATCGCGAAGTTAAGGCCGCGAATGCCAAATTGACCGCTGAGCTTGAGAGTTACAAGGAGAATGCAAAAGCCTTTGAATTTCATACAAACAAAGTATCAGAATTAGAAATTGGTTATCGAGATTCTGTTTTAAGAGAAAAACAATTGCAACTCAAGTATGACACACTTGATGTGAATTTGAACGTGAAAATTAAATCTTTAAACAAGGAAATTTCTGATCTAAATGACCAACTTTCTAAACAAAAATAATTGTTTTCTGATCTTGAAAAAGAAAAGAAGCGATTGATTATCGATTTTTCAAAACGTGAAGATTCTCTTCTTGATGAAATTCTTGATAAAAATGAGAAAATCAAAACTTTGGAAAATTTGCTTCTTACAACGGGTCATTCAGCTCAAACAAACAAGATGCTTTCTAATCAAGTTAATCCACGTTTTCATACTAATCATAGAATGGCACTTGGTAACGACCCTTCTTCGTTCCTCAAGAAAGCTCAGAAACCTCAGAATCTGTTAAATAATGGAAATGCTTTACATGAACCCATTATTATTCGTGATTCCCATGAAACGTTAGAACTATCTAAGGAGAGTAGAGAAAGAATGAAACAAAAAGGTCCGGAAATCAAACCGATTGACTATAACAAATGGAACAAACTTTCTGGAATTACTTTTGTAAATAAAAAAGAAGAGTCAAAGTTCTCCATCACACCAAATGTTTCAAACAAAGAGTCAACACCATTTTCAAAATCTGTTTCAAAACCAGTTGTTGTCTCAAAATCTCTTTCGAACATTGAACAAATGTCTTCAAACAATCCTTTTAACTCAAGTGATGCGAGAAGTATTTTAGACAATGTGAAAACGAGAATTGCGGATCTTCAAGAAACTGTTAAAACTAAAACCACTATTACACCTAATAACTGGTTCTCTAGTTTTGATATCGAACAAAGAAAGTTTTTTGAAACTCAAATTGCCCCTCAGCTGACTGCCATCAACTCAAGGGTAATTCATTTTGAACAAGCATTTTTGAAAGAAACAGCTGACTTTGTCAAGGACCATAAATCCCTGGTAAAGCAAGCTAATGAAAGTGTTGAACACATCAAACTTTTGGAAATTTTGAATGATTCTCTCTTCGAAGATGTTATGACTACCGATATCATGTCCATTATTTTACAAACATATTCTGTTGAAGATCATGAAAGACTCCAGTCTGAGACCCCCGCAATTGTTTCAAAATATGAAAAAGCTCTTGAAAACTTGAACAAGAAAACGTGTCCTATTTTGAACAGCTTGATCGAAAAACTGAGGAATGCAAGTATGACAAACTGTCGTATGAGCGTGCCTACAAGGACATGCAAGAGCAAAATGATCTTTTGAGAGCTCAGCTGGGATGTCTAAAAGTAAAGGTTGTGGATACTAAGTTTGCAAAACCATTGACTCAGGAGAAAACAAATGTTCCCAAATCGGTTTCCATACCAAAAATGTCTATTTCTCAGTTTCCTCCAAAAGTCAATGAGAAAAATGATTTGTTAAAAACAGTCACTCCACAGTCCCTGCCTATTAAAAAGAGAATTATCAAAGGTTTTGAAAAAGAAAAGGCAGTTGCTGAAAAACCAAAAGTGATTACACCTGGAATTTCTAAGAATAGTACACGGAATGTGACCAAAAATCAAGTTAAAGAATCTGTCGGTTCTAACAACATGGTACAAAATCAATATCTAGAAGAAGCTAGGAAAAAGGCACAGATTCGAAAAGACGGAATTTTAGGTGCAACATCTAGTGTGATGAATTCTGCAAGATTTCAAGGCAATAATAGTAGTAGTAAACCTTTACCTAGGAATTCTCAACATAAGACTAGGGATTGGCTTGCATCTAAGAGCAATTACGTGAAGCAGAATGCTATGCATGTAGAAAACAACACTAGAAATTCTAAGTCTTTTTCGAACAAGAATCATTTGCCAAATGACTGTAGTGACAAAGTTAAGGTAGCTGACCTAAACAAGAATGTTGACAAGAATGTCTGTCCTACATGTCAAAAATGTGCTTTTTCAGCAAATCATGATGCCAAGGTACAATCCACTAAGACACCAAACAGAAACAAACCCGTTGACAAAATGAACATGGAAAAGAAACCTAATAGGTGGATCTCTTCAGGACGTAGTTTTTCTAAAAATGAGTCTTCCGTTGTATCTGATAAGAAAACAACTCCTAGATCTTACCTTAGGTGGAAACCCACGGGAAAAGTTTTCAACCAAGTTGGTCTTAGGTGGATTCCCACTGGAAAGATTTTTGATACTTGCACCAACACAGATAATAGTGACAATCATCAGGATAAGGAAGTAGAAACCACTACAATCGTTGATAGTGATCACCTTCACCGTGAGGAATCTTGTACTTCTAACACTGTTATTTGTGAAAACTCTTCTTCTTTGGCTGCAGGTGAATCAAATATCTCTGAACCCAGCTCATCAGAGGGTTCTAATTCTGTAAACTCTTCTTCTTCATTCTCTCTATCGTCTATCTTTGATTTTCCATTTCTTTTATAAAATCAAAAACAAAATACAAAAATATAAAATTTTTCAAAAAATACAAAAATAATATAAAATCAAAATTCCAAAAATATTCTCCTCACGACATGACTCTCGTATAATCGATATTCTGTACGTTTCTAGAAATGTCATTCAACAATGATACGAACATGTACAGATGCTTGAGCGAGAGTTCTTTAAATGTTTTCCAAAACATGTCGTTTCTCAAAAATTTCTTAAAAAAAAATAATGGCTTTCGTATACTTCAGTACGAAACCCGGACTAAAATGATGACTTTTGATTATTTTTCAAATCAAAACTCGTGCTTTTATAGAAAAAATCAAGTGTACGCTTCAGTGCACTACACTTAAAAATGGTGAGAAATCATCATCATCTTGAGCACCTTTTCAAGATTGTTCAAAAAGATTTTTCAAAATCTTTCAAAATATTTTGTGCTCACGATAACTCCCTCTAAAACCCTTTAATTGATTATGCTTTATTAAAGGGGGAGTATAAAACTAAAATGTTCCAAATTCATGCTTAAATCAAATCCGTTTATCTGCCCAAAAGATTCTAAAATGTTGTTTAATCCGTTTATATCAAAAATATCACGAATATGCTATTTTTGAGGGGAGGAGACGTGATTAAAATGTGATCAAAATCGTTGTTTGAATCTCAAAATGAGCTCGACTCAGACGGAACCAATGAATTGACGGGAATCAAAGTCAGTATATGTACCATCTCGAGAAACTTGTGATAGATATGCACCTTCATGGGTCTAACCTTCTTTTCCAAGGAGTGTTTACAACTTCAAGTTAGTTATTAGAGCTAGTTGTCACCTAAAAACTGACAATGGAACTCTTTAACTAAGCAATGTAACCGTGTCTTGTGGGGAATTGTCTATCATGAGCCGATCAATTCAAAAGTGCAAACTCTACCCTCTATGTGCAGATTTCTGTCAAAACTTATAAGCACATGTGAAGGGGGAGTGTTTCTGAAAATATAAAACTCTTGGAGTGTTTCAAACATGTTTTCAACTATAAACACTTTGAGAGATTTTCAAAGAAATAGGTTTTATGGCAACATGGGACAGTCATGGAGTTATAAGGTGGCTAAGGATAGGAAATTCGTCCTATGATCCGCCAGAGCTGGAGGGATCTACCCAAGGACATCACAAATAGTTAATATTAGAAGTCCTTGGGAATGATTGAAAAAAGGAGTAATGTGAGAAAAGAGAAAGAAGGGGTTGAAGAATTAAAAAGAAATGTAAAAGAAAGGGTGAAAAGAAATAGCCCTCCATATTCAACCTTAGGGCAGAAACCGGGTTCAACCCATCTACTACTGGTTGTCACTAAGTTGACACTGGTATTGAAGACAAAGACGTCATGGACCCAGTGACGCACTGCACCTAACTTTCTAGCCACTCAATTCCTCTTAAAAGGATTTGTTTCATTCTCACTGGGAACCCTACATAATCTATTGACCTTCTCTAGAGATCGTTGGTAATGAAGAAGGAGACCCTCTCCCTAGTCTCCGCTCAGGAAAACCAAAATGCACTAATTGAGTCTAGAGCCACGAGATTCATCAAAAGATCTCATAGGAACACTTGACATGACATCGCTTGTTGTTCATCAATAAGGACACAAGTGATATATTCTAGAGTCCTACGCAGATCTTAGCAATCTGCCGAGAACATTTATGAGAAGTTTCACATCTGTGATCTTCAATGATTGAATGGAAACTCCCGCCAGGGTCAACATCAAGCAGCCTGACAGAAGTCACTTCGGTAACTCCCCGTGGATTACGCTTAGTGTGTCTCAAACGGTCTACGGTCATGGGGTGATGCTTCGTGTACCTCGTGACTCATCTCGAACTGTAGGTGTATTTCGGTACATCGCGTTATCTCACTTGTGGGACTCAGTTCAGGAACGGCCCTTGTGAGAATTAGAGACGTGTTTTCACACTATCTTGTTAACACACTCGAAGTTCAAACTTGTAAGCGCTGGATTATTTCTAACCCATGTTTTATGTTTCCTTCTTATGGATGCTCGCGGGAGGAAGAGATCGTGCAGATTCTCCACATGCTCATACCAACAACACATGAAAGTTCTCATCAAATTCAAAGGCAACACAATGTTAAAGATGATTCTTCGTCAATGGCAAAGAATCTACAAAGTATAAAGACTCGAGAACTACATAATTGGTAATTTAAAGTCAAATAGAAGTGTGAGCATGGTGGAAAAAGACGTGGAGACACCTAACCAACGAAGTTGACAACGACAGACAACCACATTAATTGATCACAAAGCATGAAGGAACAAAGATTCAAGACTATTCTATATCTATACACAAAGTTCAAGCTCGAGAAAAGTAAAGACCTAATCAAGTAGAGCATCTTTTGAATGACCACCCCTTAGGGGGAGATTGTTAGCCTTAATAGTTTTTATTTGAAGTGATGGTCATTCACATTTAGGAACTTTATATCGTGATAGAATAGTCAACGGGCTCGTGGATTGGACTAAGCTAAATGGGTACTAGTAATGTTAAGCTTGCCTTTTATCCAATCCAACCCATGTCCAACCCACGAAGCCCATAGAAAGCCTTTTAGGGCATCATGTTACTTGTACTATATAAACCCCTCAAAGTCTCATTTGAGGGGTGTGCTTGAGTGTGTGTGTGTGTTTTCTTTGGAGCAATACAACATATTGTGTTCATCTTTCTATTCATACATACACGGTTTACATCTTAAGTCATTATTCTTTTCATCTTTATTTCTTTCTTCTAAGCTTAACGTTTGTATTTGTGTTGAACGTGTTCTACGCATAGCGTGGTTTCACGTGGTGATACTTGTGTTCGTTAAGTGGGTTTGTGATAAGGTTGATATATTTAAGGTCCTACATTGTTTGAAGTAGAAGTAGTTGAGATCAGTAGTTTTGGAAATGGTAGTAGTGTTGTTTGATTTGGATGGTTTATGTGAAGTTTGTGATTTTTTTTGCAGATTGGTTTTGTTTGGTTTGAATTAGACCGATGATGTTCATTACAAACTGAGGTCGTGTATGAGTTTTGAGTATTTTGGTTTGGTTAATGTGGTCAAAACGCAGTAAGGTCTTGTGTATAATGGTTGTGGTCAACAAAACGCATCATTCATCTTCGTCTCCTTATTCTGTCAAACCGCACCAGTTTAGGATCAAAATGCATTCCTTTTTGACAAACCGCAACCATTTTATCTTCAAAACGCAATACCCTTTTCAAAAACCAGTTGAACAAAACGCAGTATGCAAGTCACATTCTTTTCAAATCGCAATCTTTGGGTCAAAATGCGGTTGAGAGTCTGTCGAAACCAAGTCGCATAAACTGAGTCAAACCACAACAGTGTCTTTCTGTTTTCAAACCGCAGTAGTTGTAACCTTTACTTCAAACCGCATACAGTCTGTCAAAAAGCAGTCGGGTGAACTTTCAAACCGCACCTGAAAAACCGGATTTGAACAAGCATATGTAACAAACCGCGTAAGAACGTTCCACTTTTAGCACAAACCGCAACGAGGAATTCATTCAAAAACTGACCCGGATAAATCTGATGAAACTTAGCACAGAAACTGTTAATCACAAACACGTTTGACCACAAAGATTCATGAATAATTTTGACCACAAAATGACTTGACCACAAAACTTAATCCAAAATCTGTAATGAAATGTTAAAATATGTTATACAAGTTTTTGACCTTAAAATCAGTAAACACATTCAAAAAATGTTAATCATACGTAAAACCAGATTTAACAAGAACATCACATCAAACAAGAACACTAAAAACCAGCATCAACACGCATCGAACAACTCAAAACCGCATCAAACTCGAGCCAAACTTCACTACAGCCGCATCAAAAGTCGCTCAAAAACTATACAAATCATCAAGAACAACATAGCCTTGGCTCTGATGCCAATTGTAGGATCATTATTCTATGTTGTTTGATGATTCGGGTGGTCTAGAATGATGGTAGAACATGAAAGCCATTTTAGAGAGAGAAAGAGTGGAGTGGGTGTTTTCTAGAGAGAGAAAGAAAAGGAAAATGAAAAATTAGATTAGAAAGCACCACCCTTCCCTTAGAGGGAAGGGGTATTTATAGTTACATACTACACGTCCCTTATGGACTGTGGATCAGGCATACAGTGGGTAAAGACCCGTCCGTCCTCCACGGTGTTACTAAACTAAGTTACCAACTAAATAAATAGTAAATAACGTAATGTCTACGAGCTAAGATATACTAGAATATATAATTGGGGTGACCGACTCTTCAACATGGATTTTCTAAATCCCAACAAAACAGCGCATCAGCGAACAAATATAAGCACACATAAATAACCAAACATACATATATCAAACATAAACGAATAGGAGTTGATAAACAGTATCATAAACAAAACAAGTAACCAAACAGTGTACGAGCATATCAGTCAGCGGATCAACTAAACATAAATATGGCAAAACAAATAAATCAGATAATCAGATTATATATAAGCTAAGTTGAATTCCATAAGCAGGCGGAAGCAACTGAATCAAATGTAAGCATGGCAATCACACAAGTTAGGTAATCAACAGTTAATAAACAGAACAAATATCATAACCAGCGAAAATACTAACAGCAGTATAAGCATGATATTCACATGTATCAGGTAGGAATATAGAACAAACATCATAATTAAATGAATTAACTGAACAAGAATATAGTATGGCAACTAAACAGATAACAAAATTTGAATCCAAATCCATCATTAACGGTTGCATGAACAGAAGCGTACGCATGTCAGATCAACAGGTCAGGTAAACATCAATTACTACACCAAACCAATATCATAAGGAACGAAAAATACCAACCAGAAGTACCAGAATGGTAATCACAAATAGCGAATAGGAATACTAAATGATAATCATAGCCCACGGAAATAACTGAACGAAGGTATAACATGGTAAACGGATGGGTCAAATAATTACATACAAGCATGGCAAACGGATGAATCAATTAGTCACATAATAGCATGGTAAACAGATTCACATATTAGCATGGTAAACAGATGAATAAGATAATCACATAATATTCATATAATAGCAGGGTAAATGGATGAAGTGGTAATCTGAAGTATAAGCTTGGTAGTCAACCAAAATGGAATGAGAGTATGGCAAATCAAATGAACTGGATTATAGTATGGCAGTCGTATGAATCACATAAGGATACTGAATGAATGAGTAATCAAACGAAAAACTGAAAATGAGAAATACAGAATATGGTGCATTGTGGAATAACAAAAGATACAATATATGTGTATAAAAAAAGTGTAAAGGTTGTCACGAATCTACCACGAGTCCAGAAACATATCATATCATAAACATCATAATCATGGTCTTCATAAATAACATAAGTAACATAATGGAGTAGATAGCTCTTAGAGTTATGAAGGGCATGTATTGCACACAGTACCAATAACTAGAAACATAACATATAACATAAAAGATCAGATCTATGATGCATCCATACGCCCCTGTAGAAATCATAGTGGCCAACCATATCTTCTTGAGCTCATAAACATATAACAGAAAGGGACGTGGTGGGTCATCACTCTCCCACCCTAGAGTCAAGCCATTGGTGCATCAATGACACGGACATAGAACCCCCATGACTAGTGATAGCTCGGGTATCGAATTGAAGGTCAAGTAGAATGCCATAGTAATGACATAGAATCAAGGTCGTCCCATGAATTAAAGAAACATTTTAGGGCCCCGAACGAAATTATATAATGAGGCCTTTCGAGATGGAATGTTATATATAAAGTGTCATTGTTTTTAAGATATAATGCAATTAATTATCTAAATGTTATAACATATTATCTATTCAAGTTATTTTCTCAGCTAAATACTTTTTTCTTCATGAAAAATATGCGTACACATGCATATAATTATTAACGGGATGAATTCTGGGGCCCTTAAAATTTTTGGGCCCTGAGCGGTCGCTTACCTTGCACACCCTTAAAGATGGCCCTGCACAGAATCTAAGGTCATCAGAAATATCATAATCATAGGTTCATATCAGAGGGTGCATAGCAAAGGCTCATATCAATGGTTCATATCATAGTGTCATATTAGAAGTATCCTAAATGGAAAGGCTCATAGCAAGGCATCAAAATCATAAATAGCTAATATCAAAAGATGTGTGAGAGTCATGAGAAACCTTAAGAGAAAGGTCAGAATATTTGTACCTCGAAGTGTGTGCACGAGAGCTAAGCACACAAAGCAAATCACCTCTCCGTCTACACAAGATCTATAGAAAATATACTCACATATCACAAACGTATTCATTTTATAAGCTTCTCTTACTTTTATAGGTGTTTTACTTATTGGTATTCTCATTGTGTCTTTTATTTCTTTAGCTTCACATCTGGGCCAGTTTTATACGAATTTATTGATCCATCCGAATTACTTCAAAAATTCTAAGAAAATTCTCAGATGTTCCCATATTAGTTAGGTAATTTCAAAAAAATTTGCAGATTTTATCTCAAAGTCTAAGTGTTGTTTAAAAATTCATATATCCAGGTCTGTCCAGAAAGTGCACAGGAGATATACCCCAAAAGTTTACGTTTATTAGACCTACTTAAACACCTTGGAAAAATCCCCAAAAGTTCCATAAAATCACCAACATCCTAATTATAAATCCTGTAAAAGGAGGGCTCTAAAATCCCTTTGGTTTAAAAATGAAAAATCAAAAACTACAACTGAAATTAAGTACTCAGAATTCAACTTTGATATATGTTTTCATAAAATTCAAAAATACGACTAATACAACTCCAAAATCATCCAAACCAATTGGAAAACTTTAATAGGACTTTAAACTAAGTTTTAATGTAAAAATACAGAATTAAAACCTTATGTAACTCGAGCTATAATGCACACATATTCATCTTATGAAGCTGTCCATTTCAGAAACTCGTTTTAAGGCCATCATATTACATGTTTTAACTATACAAACGTGTGAAATATATTCAGATTTAGATTAGTATATTGACATTTAGGTTTAGAGCTTTATATCTTCAGATTGTACCAATATACGTGTGAAATGGATCAAAGAAAACAAAAAGGCGATGATACCTTGGAGTAGATTAACGAAACCATGAATAATAACGAACCAAACCTTATCAAAACCTACACGAGCCAAAACCAGATTCGAATACTCCAACTCTCCTTGAATCATATAGCACACGGCCACACCAGGAGAACAAGACCCACGATCACCCACTTTCAAATCTGTCTTGCATTCTTGGAAGAAAAATCTTGCCGTCACATTTGTTTTGTGGTTTTAGGGTTTGAGAGAAGGAGGGGGATAGGAGTAAATGATGTTCGGTTTAAAAATAAAATGGGAAGTAGGATGTGATTGAGCCAAGACTTTTGGTTTTAGGGAGACCAAATCATTTTTCCAAATTTAAATGCATCTAGACAAGTTTTTTTTTTTTAAATATGTCTAAGTAGTGTACAAGTTTAAATTAAAACCGGACCTATATGATTTGTTTAGGAATTTATTTAGTATAGGTTTAGGATTCGTATATTGTAGATTCACATTACTCGTATTCAAGGTTCACATATTATGTCGTTATTATATAAATTCCAAGGCCGATCATGTTTGAAGTTGTGTCGAATTAAAATTTCAAATTTTATCACGGGATTTTGGGAGATGGATTTCAGGTTATTACAATAAAAGTTCAGTGTAGAACAAGTTTTAGCTAAAGAACAAAGCACTCCATCTCAACCACCCATCCAACTTCAATCCAATGATTCAAATTAATTGTCATTTTATTATAATTATTAACTGAGGGGCATTTTAGTAATTTTAGTAGCTTAATAACTCTTAGTCTCATTCACTTCTCATTTATTTACACACACACACTCTCTCTAGGTTACACACACACACCCTCTTTCTCACCTAAAACACACACAAACCACCATAAACTATTTTCGATCTTCCATATCACCCTCGATCTGACGTTGATCCGCCGCCGATCTATCGATCCGCCGTCCGTCGTCAGTCCACTGTCGATCCGCTGTCCGACATCAGTCCACATTCCGTCGCTGATCTAAAAGTTGTTGAAAATCAGAACAAAACTTGAAAGAAATACTTTATTGAATTCAATTTGAGTTTTGCTCATTTTATTGTTATTGAAGTATATAATTAGAATATAATTACTGTTATTAACATTTTATAAGTGTTTATGAAGAAACTTCATTATGTTTGATTTTTAATTTATGAATGAACATCTGTTGTTATTTTGATATATAATCAGTAGATGTTGCTTATCTTGATGCTTATTTGGGTTTTTAGGTTTTGTTGCTTTTTTTATTATCAATATATGTTCTTATTTTGTTAATTATTTGTTGCTTATCTTGGATAAAGCAGTAGATGTTGCTTATTTAGGTTTTTAGCTTTTTGTTGCTTATTGTTGCTTATTTTGGTAGTTTGTTGTTATGATTGTTGATGCACACCATACGTTTGATAAAATGCGACTGTGATAATCACACGTGATTTAGCCTACGATTACAATCCTACGATTTTTGATATTAATTGATGATGTGTTAGGTTATTCAACATGTGAAGTCGTTATCACCGAATGTTATTGTATGATGTATGATTAGGTTTTAGGTACTTTATGTACATATGAGTGATGATTATTGATTGTTATGAATGTGTCAGGTGCTATTGTTTTACAAAAAATTGTAAATGAAAACAGACAAGTTCAAGTCATAAGCCTTCTTCGTTGCTTTATATGTTGTATTTTTATGCAAGTTGATATGAAACTCACATGTGATTTACCTAAGTCACATGTGATTTTAGCTCAAATTAATTTTAATTTATGAATGCCACAAGATAAGTCTTGATAAATTTTTTTGAAGGCTCATAAAAAAACCAAAGAGAAATAACAAACATGACCACAATAATGCTTGTTTACATTGCTTTTATTTGAACGACAATAATGCCTATTTATAGGCTTAAAGTTGAATGTTTCTGAGCATTGTACACAACTTTTAATGTAAACAACACCGATGTTCCATGTGGTATATGCCAAATTATGAATGTTGTCCGTAAGTTTCAAGTGTAACATGGATGCAAGAAATGTTGCATATTGGTGGTCCCTGAATGGATCTTGTTTCATCAATTGTTAGCTATTTTGGCATAATAGCATCTGCTCTAATTGCTATCATTTTCAGTTATTTTCAACTACGAATTTCAAAGGAAAACAGATGGAAGAAGTCCCGACCATAAAAAACACGTGAGTTTCGATCCCTTTCTGTAAATTATTTGCCTGCATGTTGAAATTGATCCTTGTTTGTTGTCATGGATTGCTTTAACAAAGTTCATTTGTTTATCTGTATTCATGTTGATATTTGTTAAATTGTGTTTATTTTAAGTGTTAGGTATTGAAGATCGTCAAACCAAAGTCTCATGTCAAACCAAAGGTTGGCAAAAGGAAGAGATCGGATGAAGAGGTAGCGTCTAAGGAGAAACCTACGAGTCAAAGTACAAAGGTGCTTGCAAACTTCTCGTAAGTAGTTTTGTAAACCGCCTTTCTAAAAAAGTAGTTTTGTAAATCACATGTGATTTTTTGTGAATCACGTGTGATTCTGTGTCAATCACATGTGATTCTTATCAACATAACATGTGATTCTTGTCCAAATCATTCAGTTTAATTACCAATATCTATTTTCGTTTTTTTTTTGTTTTTAATTTTTTTTTATTGTAGATAACTTTGTTTTCCAAGCATCTGTGTAATTATGAACATCTAAAACATGCTTATGTTGCTAAATTAAAACCACGCCTTCCAAAGTTGAAATGGAGAACTAAGACGAATCAAAAGGCTTTCGATGGCGGTAGTACTGATCGTTGCAGGGTTTTGGTGGTTTATAACGGATTTGTTGTAGTATTGATGGTAGTCTTTTGATAGCTGATGGTAGTCTTCTAAAAGAACATATTTATCATACTTTCTTTATCGTATTCTGATGGTAGTTTGTGTTATCATATTTCTGGACAAGTTGTAATCATCTTATTAGAAGCATGTAATTTAGAAGTATGTAATGATATTTGAACAAGCCGCAATGTTTATGAACTGGTCTTTTGATGTATGTTTTTAGCATGTGTCTTCTTAATTTTGTTAAATGTGATAACTGGTGGTCGTAGGCTGGACAAGTTATACAGCTAGATCACTACATGTGATTTTGACAGAATCACATGTGATTCACACAAAATCACATGTGATTGTTTACCATGAAGCATAAGTGTTTCTAAGAATCTGCTAGAACATTCAAATAAACAATTGTTCAAGTAAAATTTCATATATTCGAATTAAAAATCCTTATAACACTTTTGCAGAAGTTCCAAAAAACATGAAAAATCCTTAAAATCATATAACACTTTTGCAGAAGTTCAAAAAAAGATGAAAAAATCCAAATGTAAACAAAATATGAAATTCAAGAAGCACTTTCCAATTGTTTTGCCATTTTCAATTGTTTTTCAATGAATCTTGGATTTTAACGGACATGTTGTCTTGGTGTGCTTGTTAGTCTTCTCTCTACAACATCCACACTTCTTTTTCGGCTTAGATCTAACTTAAAGTGCTATTTCTCTTCCATTCTTTCTACGTGCTGCTTTAATACCACCTTTTTTCATACCTGTTTGTGTTTCTACTCAATGCAGGTGGTATTATATCTCTTCTCCAACACCTCAAATTGTACTTTTCCGAAACGATTCTTCAAATCACAAAATGTGTGTCAACAAAGAAATCTAAACCGAAAAAAATGCCTACAATTACATTCCAGTGACACTTCTTCAAGAGAATGCATAACCTTATTGTAGAACAGAAAAGAAAGAAAATTAATACTTTATGCTTGAATCACATGTGATTTTCATGAAAATCACATGTGAATGTTATAACAACTAACAAATTTTTAAAAATTGCAAGTAAATTACCTTGTATTCTGCTACATTTTCACATTCCTGCACCTGCTCTTTTCCTTTTTCAATATAAAGTGTCCTATAAGCAACCACATTCTTGTCTCTAACCCTAACCATCTCACAACCCTCTTCTATTTTAAACTCTTCTATTGTGAAAGACCAACAATCAACTATATCAAAATGCTATAAGCTGTTACACATCATAACCAGATCTAAATACAAAACACTAAAAGATTCGTAAACTGATCTAAGCAACAAAACATGCTACTACAAAAAGATAAACATCATATCACAGTTGAATTACCTCTCATATGAACTACATGTTACAGGATCACATGTGATTTTGCTTCATAATCACATGTGATTATCACAAACGCATTTCATCTAACACATGGTGTGCATCTGGATCATCAACATGTTCATCCATAACCTAGAATCCACCACACGATTTCCATCATCCACAACATGAACATCAACTAAATTTGTTTCAATTAACTGATTATCGTCCATTTTTTTTTTACCAAAACGTTTTTTATTTATGGTTAAATCGATCAAAAAATGGATCAAAATTTGATGAAAATCAACGTTTTTGAACGATCGACGATCTGAGATGATGATTTGAAGGTGAAATCGGAGTGTAATTTATGATGATTTGAAGGTACGATCGTGAGTGTTTTTGTGTGTTGTGTGTGTGTGTGTGTTTTTTACCTAACTTTTTTGGGGATAAAAATGAAGGTCGATTATTTTTTTTTGGTTTATATAGTATGTCTTTTTTTTCCCCTTGATGTGCGATTATCTGATTTATTCTCAACCCTTGGATCAAATTGGATTGGACGGATGTGATGGGTTCACCGGATCTATGGAAAATTGTGGATCTAGTGGAATCTCAACTCTTGCTAACTAATTTCATGATTTACGCAAGTATCTCGTTTAGGTTCTACAAACATGACAACCTAACTTATAATTCGAAACCAAGAAACTTTTGAGTTTATATGATCCTCGTATAATGGTGAAGGTGAACCTTTTGTAATATAACTATCAACTATAGGAATAGTTGGATTAGTTCGCTCATGTCCGATTATGATTAGAGTCCATAAGCTTTGTTTAGGGTTTTTATTGTTTCTAATTTATTTATTTATAATTTTCAATTCTAATATGTAACTTACGGGAAATTCTATAATGTAACATGATACCAGGATATGATATTATGACTTAGTCGGTCGCCATGAGTTGCTGCTTTTATGCCACCCCGTCAAAATGTATCCCCTGTCACTTTTCAATTTCCGGCCAAAACCTTAGTTAATTGCTTATTGTTGGCCATAAGGTTTCCAGGGCCGGTCCTGAGATTTCGGATGCCCTGGGCGAACCGAGTGAATATGCCCCTTGTAAACAAACAACATATTTTTTAGGGGTTTGAAGCCTGGTCAAGCCAGGCGGCTCATCCCCACGCCGATTTTTTTATTCATTAAACAAAACGATACAATATGAGGAGATAAACTCCGAATACAAGTTCGACAACATTGATCACCTAAATCTATGTATTCGTGCGTTTCTTGAAGCAAAAACATTAATTATCTTGTCATAGTCGACATTTGCTAAAAAACTACTTTCAATACTCACAATCGCTAACCCGTTGAGCCTCTCTTGACTCATTGTACTCCGCATATAAGACTTCAATATCTTTAATTTTGAAAAGCTTCTTTTTGCAGATGCTACCGTGACCGGAATGGTTAATAATATCTTGTATGCAAGTAAAACATTCGGGAACATATCCATTTTCTTCGTAAACTCCATGATTTGAATGGATGTCCAAGGTCTTTCTCCCTCGTATGCTCCATTAGGCAACATGTCCTGCAAAATTTGTAACTCCTTAAACAAATCATTCCCGTCCATATCACAATCTTTATCGTTTGTCAAAGTAGATTCGAGATTCGAACAACATTCTTTCAAGTTGGTATCATCTAAATAAAATAATTTTGAGGCATCAAACATGAAACCAATGATAGATTCAAAATATTTCATTTGCTCAAATCTGCTATTTAATTGTGTAAGAGCCATATCAACTAAAACAAGAAAGTAACCGGTTCTAAAATTCTCTTTAGCAGATTGTTGTTCTCTTTCAGTATTCGGAATCTCATCAAAATGTTTTTTCCTACAAGGAGCACGTTTTACAGGAAACTCAGGTTCAACTCCGATGGTTTTCGCGATTTGTTCAAATTGAGAAATAGCATTTTCATACCCAGTTTCCCTATAATTTTCAAAATAACTAACCAATCCCTCTAAATTTTTTAATGCAATATCAATAAGCATATCATTGGATTGTAACTTCTTACTAACTAAATTAATTCTAAATAAAATATCATACCAAATTACCAAACTTAAAACAAACCCAAAACTTGAAAATTCACCATTTACCAATGATAAAGCATCTCTACACAATTTTCCATCTTCACTTACTTTAGCTAATTTTTTTAGAGCTTCTTTTATTTGAGAAATTTGAGTTTTTATAGCTTTAACACTTTCTATATGACTTTCCCATCGAGTCGCACACAATGATTTAAGAGTCAATTCATCAATATACTCAAGTAAAACACTCTACCGCTTTGTAGAACTAGAAAAGACAGTGTATATTGTTTGACATGTTCCAAAAAAGAGTTTCACTTTTTCACAAGAATTTGCCATATCACATAATACTAAATTAAGACAATGATAGCCACATGGCATATAAAAAGCTCTTGGGTTTATATCAAGTAATCTTTTTTTGGAGACCTTGATGTTTTCCCTTCATATTAGATCCATTGTCATATCCCTGTCCTCTAACATGGTTAATATCTAAATCAAGAGATTTCAAAACATCTTGTAGCACATTAAAAATACCTAAACCTGATGTATCTTCTACGACCAAAAACTCTAAAAAAAACTCTTCTACTTTTATAGGAGAACTCGATACATCAACACATCTAATAATTAATGTCATTTGTTCTTGACGACTTACATCGGGAGTGCAATCAAGAATTACCGAATAATATTTTGCCTCTTTAATTTTTTTACTTATTTCATTTTTTATCTCGGATGCCAACATTTCAATCAACTCATTTTGAATTTTGTGACTTAAATAATGATAGTGAGTTTCTTTGTCTTAATTCTGCGAAAATGTTCTTTCATGATTGGTTCAAAATCAACAATCATTTGCATTATGCCTAAAAAGTTTCTATTAGACTTTTTATATAGTTTTTCATTTGAACCATGAAAAGGCACATCATATTCTGCTAGACATTTCACAACAACAATTATTCTAATTAAAACTTCCTTCCAATGTGTAGTATCTTTTTTTTATAAGTTCTTGTAACTCTTTATCAATTGTTTGATTCGCATTTAACCTCACCCGCAACTCAGACCAAGTTCTAAAATTAATCATATGCTCAGAACTATTTTCATGAATTTTTAAAGTATTGCTAAGATGCTTCCAATCATTTATTCCTTCATTTGCCAATTGACTTCTAGATCTAGCAGTTTTAAATAACTTACAGCAAAAACAAAATACTTTATCAAGCTCTTTTTGAGTAAATCAACCATTTTCTATCATAAGAATCCCCATTACGTAACTTACGTACATAATGTTCACAAGAAAAGTGCCTACTAAATTTATCTTTTGGATAATTTATGTTAGTTTCTCTAACAACCCATTTGCTTACAAGCAACTCTTTAATATTTGAATCTAAACCATCCCAAACTCTTACGTCAAAAATATTGTGATTAACTCCGTCAACATAACAATCTTGAGGACTTTCGTGATTTTCATTATTAGGATTTTCATCATCGTCGCTAACATTAACCTCATTAGTTTCTATATTTTCATTGTTTTTAGGATTTTCATTATCATCATTAACGTTAACCTTATCATTTTTTAGGTTTTCATTATTTATAGGATTTTCATTATCTATATTAACGTTAACCTCGTCATTCTTTTCTTCAACATTATTATTATTATTTTTCTTTCTAACAACATACCCATCTATAGAACCGTGTTAAGGTCACTCTAATTCTTGTTGATTTTTTTTTTCGTTTCCTATTTTGGGCACCTGACGGTTGTGAACGACGCAACATGACAAAATAGTGTAAATTGTATAATATTCTACAAAAGCAAAAATAATAAGTATGGAACAATATCACCTGATCAAATTTATGGAGAGAAAAAAAAATGATCTATTGTTTGTTAAACGTCTTTCCGATTCGAAACTTATTTCCCGTGATCACAATGCTTAGTGAAACAACCTTCAACCTTGCCTGCCGTTTCTTTTCATGTGCGTATGTGGTATATAAGTTCAGTTTAAAATTGAAAGTGTAGCAGACTTTTTTTTAATTAGTGCCGTTCTAAATTTCTTGTTATAATCATTGATTTAGTCAAACAATAAATGAGTAAATTAAGTAGGTCCTCGTAACTTCCGTTTCAAATTCATATGTAACATGCTTTTTAGAAAATGGGTCATATTTTAATATAGTACACATACATATGGATCTCTAGCTTGCTGCCCCTTCTTCTGGGCTACCCCTGGGCCGTCGCGCTTAAGGCCCATAACCAAATCTAGGCCTGAAGGTTTCAACCGCTTGGAGTTAACTGACGCTGTCAAATTCCTTTACTTTTTTAGAAAAATTAAGCACAAAACCCAACCGACATCACATGTGTCGGCCGTAAGATGCGCCCCCACGCTACGCCGGAGTTCTACTGCTGCCAAAAAATTTTATTATATTCGCTTTGCTTTCATTGCTGCTATTTGAAAGTTTGCTTCCGATTGTTGTCGTATCTTCATTAAAAAATAGTTATTGCTTTAGTGTAAACCCTTGTGATCGACTTCTGCTGTTGAATAACCTGCTGTGATCGACTAAACTGATCGACTTCTGCTGTTGAATAACCTGCTGTGATCGACTAAACTTGGAACACCTTCAGTGATCGACTACTTGAACCTGTCTCTGATACCAATTCAAGACCCACAACTGAATCGCAGTTCACAAACAGAAACACAATAACACAGTAACTTGGAATAAGCTCTCCAATTAATCAGAAAAATACTTGCTTACAAAAACTGATATTTAATGCATAATGACAAACCACAACTCGGTTTGTATATATAGGGAATAGAACAAGCTTTCCTAATCCTACTACAATTCTAATATAACTAGAATATTAAAACCGACATTCACCCCATGGGCTCGGGTCAATAGCTGCTGCTGCCCCATGGGCTCGGGTCAGACATTAGCCCAACATTAAGTATCCTCTCCGGCCTAAACTTTCTTGATTTCGTCGCTCCAATAGTGAAAAAATATTAGATGATAGTTGGATTAGTTCGTCCAAACCTTGCTGTGGCTTTAAGGTTCATAGCTTTGTTTAAGGTTTTCATTGTACACTATTTGGTGTTTTATAATCTAACATCAACAACTAAACATGTTCATTCCTTGGGTGATTATAGTGATTACGACTTTATATCATACTTGTATAACTATTGCCTAAAGTTTTATCATGCTAATATTCGCCGTGCACGGCTTGAACCTCTCGATACAAACCTACTTTCAGGCGTACATGTTTTAACTTTATAAATGAATAAATGGTTTAATATATTCTACCAAACATTCTCCATATTTAAGAATGTTAGTCCATTTTATTCTCATCAATAAGAGTGATACGTATATAGAGTTGTTCTAACATATAATGAATAGTTTAAATTAATAAATCAAAGAAAAATTAATTTATTAAAGATTATCCATGTTAAGAAATATGGATTTCAAAGTGACTTCATATGATGACATCTCATCAACTTGCCAAATATCAAAAACTGTCCTTCCCTTTATACACGGCACGTCGACTCGGTTGCGGCACAATTCATGCCGTATAGAAAACAAGTTATTATTAAATAAAATTAAAAAGAGAATGAATTTAGTTAATTTACATGAAAAACAATAAGAAGTCCCCTAATTACTTTGTTGTTGACATCCTCCCTTACTATCAATTTGAAAAAAATTGCAAATGAATAGTATTTTTCTAAAATAATTCTCCATCCCTCTAAAATAATTGTTCACCAATAAAAAACACACCGGTTTCAATAAAATTAACGCAAATAGGAGGTTGTAAAATGAAATAATTAAAAGGCACAATCGTTTCCTATTTGCACGAGGGTTTACTGTTGTTTAGTCATTAACAAATCACAAATAACTTAATTACTATATTAGGTGTCAATTAATACAGTAACTCCTATAAAATACATTTTCTGAGAATCTGCGATATTAGGCTAGTCCAATCTACATGTAATCATGCAAATGGTGCTAATGGTTAATTCGTCATGTTAGAATTTATTAGTGGTCAATTCTCCATGTTATAAGAATTGGTATTAGGCATGTTAACAACATGAAACAACATTGAATTCAAATAAACACGAGGGGCTAAAGTTAAGTAACTAAACCGCAACGATGTGCGAATACTCTAAAAGAAGGGAAATGCTGAAAAATTTGTTGTCAGCATTTCCCTTCTTTTAGAGCATTCCCATTCATAACACAAGTTAAAGTTTAACACTGTGGCACGTCAGCGCCACATCAACTTTAACATTTCACGTTAATATCCCCAAAAAAACACCCACAACAATAACATCCCAAGTTAAACTTTAACATTTCATATTTTCAATTTCAACCCTTAAACTAAAACAAACACTTCATTTATTAAAAATCATGTCACATTTAACATTAAAACACAAAGTCCATTAAACGTTAAACACGAATTACATTAAAAATTAAAACTACAACGCATACTGATGAAAATAAAACTACTAAAACTTAAAAAAACGAATCATCTGAGACCCAACCCTCAGAACTTGAAGGGGAATTAAACTCGCCATTAACGAGCCGAGTCTCCATTATGTCAAAGTAGTTATCTTGAAGATATTGAGCTTCCCTTGCTTCTTGCTCACGACAAGCAGCTTCCTCGCGTGCCTGCTCTTCCATAATCCCCCTATAGTTTTCAAGATCTTGTTCAAGTTGACGAAGGGAAGCTTCACTTAACCCGAATGGGTTGTTTTCAAGATCCACCTGTGGAGTGTTGACAGGTGGAGTTGGAACAATTGGATTTTTCACAGGTGGAGAGTTTAAAAATACATTTTCCGGTTGGAAAACCGGAAAGACAGATTCAGGTGGTGTTGAGTAAACTTCAAACTCTGGTAGAGTTGGAAAGCTGGTTTCCGGCAACTGAGTTGGAGTTGGAAAGCTGGTTTCCGGCAACTTTTCTGGACTTGGGAATTGCTGAGAAAAATCTTTGCGAGACATTTTTTTTGTGTGTAAGTTGTGTGTTCTAAACAACTCTGGTAGAGTTGTATATATAGGCAGAGTTGAGTTTGAGTTTGAATAAATCCCGCTCATATTTGATTTTTAAAATTCAAATTTGAATTTTAATTTATCCCGCCTAGAATTAACCAGTATAATTTAAATTTGAATTTGAATAGATTGAGGTAGTGTAAGTGAAAATTTATTTGAAATGGTTTATGGGGGTGAAATGAATTTTTTTTTACGTTTAACGCCTGTTAGGGGCTTAACTTTGCTCCAATAACGCCGTTTTAACGCGCATTGTGCAATGGCTAACGCCATTTAACGCAGGCAAAAGTGGATTTAACGCCGGTCTCGACGTTATTACTGGAAGTGCTCTTGGGAAAAAAAAAAGATTTCATTCCTTATTTGACAAAATTTAAGTTTATGTTACGTTTTTAGTAAAATTAAGTCATAAGTAGCCCAAAAATAGCAATTCTTGTATTTACTTTACATTTCTTAGCCATCAATTGGTCTCCAAAATCAAGTAGCGATATGAACAAAGAAAAGAAAACATAATGTCGTCATTCTTGGCACACACACAAAAATTATAAAATATTACCATTTATTTACAAACTCATCTCTTTCCTATTAACATATAACAAGTCAAACAACTACATCTAAACCCACTACTTGATACTAGTTGACTTGCATAAGCCTATCTACTACGTAGTATAAAACTTTAAAGTGTTGCCATACACATAGGCACTTCCAAAAGTATAAAATCCCATACGTACTTACAAGTACGACAACCACATAAAAGTACATTCCGTTTTCTATCTCAAATATCCATTCATTGCCATACAAAAAAACAAACAAAGACATTTTATCTTTTGATCAAAAGAGCATTTAATAAGTCATAAATATGGATCGTGAATTGAGAGAGATTGATGACATGGACAATACTCGGGCAGGCGACACCGGTGAAGGTGGTGAGATGAAGAGAATGCAACCATGGAGAAACGATTTAACGTTAAGAGGATTGGTGGCGAGTGTGATCATTGGAATAATGTATAGTGTGATTGTAATGAAACTGAGCTTAACAACTGGTCTTATTCCAAACCTTAATGTTTCAGCTGCTTTGTTGGCATTTGTGTTTATAAAAACATGGACTAAGTTGTTACATAAAGCCGGGATTACAACGACACCTTTTACTAGACAAGAGAATACTGTTATTCAAACATGTGCTGTTGCTTGTTACACCATTGGTTATGCAGGTTTGTTTCCTATATATCTTTGGTGTTTAACTTGGTTTAATGATGTTTTTATGTGAGTTTGGTGTTGTGTTTTGAAATCGTTTGATTGTTTTGTTATTGATTTTGGTTTCAAATAGAAAATATCTAACGTTTAAGTATTGTTTTAGAAAAGGAGAATAACAAAACTGATTTGTCTTCTATGTTCTAAGTAATTAATCAGTGACTTTAAACAAAGCGAAGACTTTTGACAATTGTAGTCTCATTATTATATAAGATATGACTTTAACACTGTCTTCGCGAGATCTTCGTTAAAAGAAAAGAAAGGAAAGAAGAGAAGAGAAGTAATCCCACTTCCTTCCTCCCTCTTCTTCCCATATCTGGGCGGAAAGATTTTGGCTCCAAAATTGCTTATAGCTTCTTTTCTCTTCTCTTCTCTTCTCCGGTTAAAGATCTTGAGAACACCTTCTTCTTCCCTTTTCTTTTCTTTTCTTCATTAAACCAAACTCGCGAACTAAGGTAAATAGATTAAATATAATGTAAAAGTCCTTATATCATTAATATCATTGTTTGAAAGTTAAATTTAAACTACCCTCCCTGGCTAAAATAATGGGTTTAATAGAAAAAGCATCAAGGGTAAAAATTCTAGCGATAAATCATATGCTATTTTATCAGGGCCGTCTCGTGGATTTCAGTGATCCCGTGTCATTACCACAAAGAGGTCCTCAAACACACACATAATATACATATGTATAAGTGGTGCATAAATTAATTAAGCTCGAGTATCATATTGTGTTCATATATATAATAGAAGTGCATGAAATTTGGTGGTCTTCGTCAAGCGATGGCCCTGTGCAATAGCACCTCTTGCACTCCCCTAAAGCCGGCCTTGTATTTTATGCACATTTTTGTTATAGTGAAAGTTTAGTGATTTATGGAGTGAATAATTATTTTGCCAGTTTTTTGAACTTTTTGAATAAATAATAAACTAAAATTCATTTTTTTTAACGGCAAACTAAAATTCAAAATGCTTTGTCGTTTCAAATTTTGTGTTGTAGGGTTTTAAGAGACTTGAGACTAAAACTTTGTTGTTAACCATTTCCCTCACAAGAAGGTCAAAAATCAAAATCAACATTTTAGTGGCATAATTTTAGGCTTGTTTGATTTTTTAAGAGGAGAGTTATTTTACATACCAAACTTTTCTTACATACCAAGGGACTCATCTCAACCATTCATTTAAAAAGAAATCAATGGCTGAGATTAAAAGCATTTTATTATTTCACATATTTTTTAAAATTTAAATATCTCTTAAACCGTTAATCGTTAAGCAAAAATAATTACACCATCGTGACGAGCATTTAATTATCTTTCTATAGACGGGCACTTTGATATACTTTCGAACAAAGAAAAAAAATTGTTTTTTTTCACGTTTTTTCGTCTTATTTTTTCGTTTTTCTTCGAAACTGTAATTTGCATGAAATATCATATACGATTTAACACTAATTTGAATATCACATGTGATATTAGTGTTAAATCACATATGATATGTAATATCATATGTGATACTATTGTTAAATCATATATGATATAACACTAATATCATATATGATATAACACTAATAGTGTTATATCATATATGATTTTTTAATGTAAATTTCTGTAACGTAAAAAAATGAAAAAACTTTAAAAAAATACGTAAAAAATACGATTTTTTTTTTTTTTTTGTCGAAAGTATATCAAAGTGCCTATCTTTAGAAAGATAATTAAATGCTCGTCGCAATGATATTTTTTTTTTCGCTTAACGATTAACCGTTTGAAAGTTATTAATATTTGAAAAAAGATGATGAAAATGAGTTTTTTTAATTGTTTGGGATTAATCTCATCCATTTGATCAAATAAAAATGGATGGTGGAGATTGATCCCTTCGTATGTAAATAATTTTTTGTTCTCAAATGATCTTAAATCATTTCAGAAATAGATTCACACCATGTTCCTTTAAAAAAAACAAAATACCGTATAACTCTTTTGAATGTACTTTCTAAAAAAATGAGGACATTTTAGTATTTAATACCAACATTAATAATATCTAAAAGTTCATACACACACTCTACTACATAAGACATTATATTTCAAAATTGATGTATAGTTTCATTTTCAGATTCATTGAATGTTTATATACGTTCTTTTATACATTTTAAGAATTGTTATTTGAGTTGAATTATCGCATGTTACAATCCTTTTTCAATTACATTTTGATTATTTTATGTATAAATGTTACACGAAACACTTAACCATAATATCGAAACTATAGTTATTTGCCGCTATAAAATTTCGTTGCTATTCACGTATACTCACCTAGTTTTACTATACAAAATTTGGTGTAATAACATTGCTCAAATCAGAATATAATGTAACACTTTTTACCACACTAAATTTTCAAATAATATATATTGTACTATGTGAATTATACACTATTATTTATATAATTTCAAATACTATAGACTTTTTACTTCTTTGATATGTAAAAAAATATAATTTCTAAATCTTGAAGACGAGCTTAATCTTATAAATGATCAGAAGTTTTATAACACCTTAATGTCACTTGTCACAACTTTAATAAGCAAAAACAAGTACAAACACTATCTTCTACCTGTTAGGCTAATATGATTTTAAGTATACTTGAACTGACATGATTAAGGATCTGAATATAGGTGGATTCGGGTCCTTTTTGTTGGGATTAAACAAGAAGACATATGAGCAAGCAGGAGTTGATACACCAGGGAATGTACCTGGGAGTTATAAAGAACCTGGGGTTGGTTGGATGACTAGTTTTTTGTTTGTTACTAGCTTTGTTGGTCTTTTGGCTTTGGTTCCTTTTAGAAAGGTTAGCACCTTGTGTTTCTTATCTTTTACCTCTTTTATGCAAATTTTCGGTATGGATTTTTACATCTTGATTTTTGTAGATTATGATCATAGACTATAAGTTGACGTACCCGAGTGGAACGGCTACAGCTGTGCTTATCAATGGTTTCCACACTCCCAAAGGAGACAAGAATGCCAGGTATGTGAACATGCATCGTTGGATTTGCACTTTGAAACTTATTACCTTATACACGAGCTGCAATATAAGTTGCTTTCAAAATAAAACATAAAGAATTCCAAACTAGCCTTCTTTTAATGTAACTTGAGTTATTATCCACGTCAAATATTTGTGTTTAGAATTGCTTATTTAAGTACTAATTATCTGCTTATTAGTTATATAATTTCTTTAATAACTCGGATCACAAAAAACACTGACTTATTTTTTATTTTATTATCTCAGCTCTTTAAACAACAAAAGTACATCCAAACACAATCTCATACAATTTGTTAATGATTATTAAAAATACCATACTAAATTTCATAACATTAAAAGGATTTAACGTTATTCTTATGGTTATATACTTGTATATATATAGGAAGCAAGTATTGGGGTTCGCCAAGTTCTTCACTGGGAGTTTCTTGTGGGCTTTTTTCCAATGGTTCTATACGGGTCCAGGCACATGTGGATTCACCTACTTCCCAACATTCGGATTAAAAGCTTATATAAACTCGTGCGTGTTTTACTTCTAGATCTAATTTTGGCTAGTTTAGGAAATGTTATTTGTTGATATGAAAATGTTGCTTTTTGTGCAGGTTTTATTTTGATTTTAGTATGACTTACGTTGGAGCAGGAATGATATGTTCACATCTTGTGAACTTGTCATTGCTTGCAGGAGCTATATTGTCTTATGGAGTGATGTGGCCACTAATAGGCGATCTCAAAGGAGATTGGTATCCTTCGAAGTTACCTCAAAGCAGCATGAAGAGTTTAAATGGTTACAAGGTTAGATACAATTATGTACTCGTATAAAAGTAACAACTAAATTAAAGATAAATTCGGGGGGTGTTTGAGGTTGCTTATTTAAGAAAAATGGACTAAAAAAGGCGTAGTGTGTCAACCAAACCCAATCCACTACTAAAAGCTCAACTCTTTTAGCATGCTATATTGTTAGTTTATTACCTAACCTGACTTACCCGTCCATCTTGCGACCTCTATCTTTGACTTTTTTGGTTTAAAAGGTTCTTGTATTCGCAGGTTTTCATTTCAATTGCGCTTATTTTGGGAGATGGTCTGTACAATTTTCTGAAGGTTACTTTTATCATGTCTAGAAACGTATATAACACTTCAAAAAAGAACCAGCAAACCAGTAAGTTCTTAAAAATACAAAACTACCTTTGAATCCTTCATTAATATTAACTTTATGACATATAGTGACTTAAAATCATACGTTAATACAGGCCCAGATGACAACAGTGAAACTCAAGAAGACCTCCAAATAAACGAGGTGTTTATGAGAGAAAGCATTCCATTCTGGGTTGCAGCGGTGGGTTATATCTCATTGTCTATTGTTTCCATCATTATCATCCCAATCATGTTTCCACAGCTCAAATGGTATATTGTTGTTGTGGCATACCTGATCGCGCCAGCTCTGGGCTTCTGTAATGCTTATGGTGCTGGTCTTACCGACATGAACATGGCATACAACTATGGAAAGGTAGCGCTTTTTGTGATAGCTTCACTGTCTGGAAAAGAGAATGGTGTTGTTGCAGGTCTAATTGGATGCGGTTTGATTAAATCAATCGTATCAATTTCATCTGATCTCATGCATGATTTGAAGACGGGTCATTTGACTATGACTTCACCAAGGTCCATGGTTGTTAGCCAAGCCATCGGGACAGCCATCGGGTGTGTTGTGGCCCCTCTTTCGTTTTTCCTCTTCTATAAAGCGTTTGATGTTGGGAATCCTGATGGTGAATATAAAGCCCCTTATGCACTTATTTACCGAAACATGGCGATTTTAGGTGTGGAGGGGTTTTCTGCACTGCCACAACATTGCTTACAGCTTTGTTACGGATTTTTTGCCTTTGCCATACTGGCGAATATGGTAAGAGACGCATCTCCTAAAAAAATAGCACAATGGGTCCCTTTACCAATGGCTATGGCTGTACCGTTTCTTGTTGGGGCTTATTTTGCTATCGACATGTGTGTGGGAACTTTAGTTGTGTTTGTCTGGTCCAAGATTAACAAGAAAAAGGCGGCACTGATGGTGCCTGCAGTTGCTTCAGGTTTGATTTGTGGCGATGGATTATGGATTCTTCCGGCCGCAATCCTTGCATTGGCTGGGGTGAAACCTCCGATATGTATGGGCTTCTTGCCTACAAAAGGCTAAATTCTTCAAAGGACTATGATCACAAAATCCTTAGAAGTTTTCTTAAAGTTGCGAAAACTTCATGCATATCCTTACAAAACTTCAAAATAACGTTAATATCTTTTTCAAAATTTCAAACTGGTTTTATTTGTTACTTTAACAAGCCAAATTACCTTTTTTAGCCTTCTTCACATCAAATAAACACAAGATCTAAAGGATGCCACATCTTTGATTGTTCCTTGAATCACATTCCCAAGAGCCACGTACTTCCTTAGTCTTGAAACATGTTGTTCTTTATTATTTTATTTTCAGTTTTCTATTAAAATTTGTGTTGTACTTATGCTAATCTTTTCGTTTGTTCAAAACTTTGTACTGATGCTAATGTTTCCATGTATTCAAAACAGTTAAATGGTAAAGCGTTCCTGATTGTTTATTTGTTAGTTTTTTTTAGCTTGATCGAACTTATGAAACCATTGATAATTGAAAGGTTAAAACCAAAAACAACAAGCTGAAACAATTACAATCAATATACCATAAGAACTAGATTCTAAGACATAGCTACTCATACATATATATGATCGATCATAAATGGATTTTTCGATGTTTCAAATGTTTAATCTATAAAAATACTCACCTCTTATCTTATTATTCTTGTAGTATAGAATAATAGAACAGAATTTAATTAAAATCTAGCTAAAACTTCAAACCAAATAGAATATAGTGTTAGTCTATTAGTATTAGAATAGTATTAGTATAGGCCCATTGTATATTCGGCCGATTATGTATCCTATATAATCTTGATGTACCAAACATTATTATTCATTCAATATACACAAACTTACATGGTATCAACCCTAACCGATTCTTTTTTCTGCTTCCGCACGTTTTTCATTGTTTAGCATTGTTTCTCGACTAAAGTGTGTTGTCGAGCTGTGTTTGTCGACCAAGTGTGTTGTCGACCTAGTTTTGTTGACTAAGTTTTGCTCTCAAGGACTACGGATACACCTACGATTTAATAATAATTGTTCAACCTAACAGTTTATTCTCTAAACCTAGCTACGATTAGTGGATACCAAGAAGCACTCATTACACCTACGATTTAATAAGATTATACAATCCAAGAACACTCTATTGATAGACTCAGTTAGATTCACTTAAGAATGTTAACTGGTTGTATACAAGTCTAGGACAATCAAAACAAGAAGAGATTATCGAAAGATCAATGTATTATCAATGGAAGTTGTTACAGGTTGATTACAATGATGAAAGGAAATGTAGAGAGGAAATTGTATTCACAAAAGCTAACTAATGAATTGTTGTTATAAGTATTTAAAGGAAACATTAGGCGGGAGAGTTGTTTAAGCCAAAGGAGTATATGTCACGTGCACCTCACGTGTGTGAATACACACCTGCGCCTCACGTGCCGTTTGGCTTAACCAACTTACCAGCTTATTATCCATCAGCTCCTAACAATCCTCCCTTCTTCAAACCATTCTTGTCCTCAAGAATGTGAATCAAAAGCTGGAAATTTGGCATATAATTCTTCCAAATTTTCCCAAGTGGCATCTTCTTGTGTCCCATTAGTCCACTGAATCAAACCATACACCACAGCAGCATTCCTCTTCTTAATCATTTTCCTATCTAAAATTGACATATGTTGCACTGCTGTTAATCCTTCTTGATTACAACTAGGAAGGTCAATAACTTGTGATGATTGAGGATCTCCTTTACAAAGCTTCAACTGAGATACATGGAAGACATTGTGTATTTGGCTATGAATAGGTAACTCCAACTTATATGCCACTTGCCCAAGCTTACCAATGATCTTAAAAGGTCCTAAGTACTTTGGGGAGAATTTGTTTTGCCTTCCTTGCCTAATGGACACTTGTCTGTGGGGCTGCAGTTTCAAAAAAAACCATGTCACCCACCTCAAGCATCCTATCACTTTTACCTTTATCTGCTTGCTGCTTCATCCTGTTTTGTGCTCTTTCCAAATGAAACTTAAGCAATTGAATGGCATGTTCTCTAGCTGCTAGGGTCCTATCCACTGCATCAAACTTCTTTGAGACCCCCTATGTATGGAACATGTACTGGTGGAGCTTGACCATATACTGCCTCAAAAGGAGTAGTCATGATAGAAGTGTGAAAATTTGAGTTGTACCACAATTCAGCCAAAGATAGCCATTTTGCCCATTCTTTAGGTCTTTCTCCTGACATACACCTTAGGTAACATTTCAAACATCTATTCACTACCTCTGTCTGGCCATCAGTTTGTGGGTGGTATGAGGTGGACATCAGCAACTTAACTTGCAAAAGTTTGAACAATTCTTTCCAAAAGTTGCTCAAGAAAACCTTATCTTTGTCTGATAAATGGTAGTGGGAAACCCATGTAATTTGTAGACTGTGTCCAAAAACAATTGAGCTACTTGAGCTGCTGTGAAGGGATGAGCTAGAGCCATGAAATGAGCATACTTAGTAAGTCTGTCAACTACTACAACGATCACATTATTGCCATTAGATCTTGGTAATCCTTCAATGAAATCCATAGAAATACTTTCCCAAATCCTTTGAGGAATGGGCAGAGGTTGTAATAGACCAGGGTAGGCTGCTAAGTCTGGTTTACACCTCTGACAAGTGATACATTCTTTGACATATTGCTTCACTTCTTTTCTTAAGCCTTTCCAATACAACACTGAACATATCTTGTGGGTTGTAACTTTGACCCTAGAATGGCCTCCAATAGCTCCACCATGAAAGTGAGCAATCAAATCTACTCTTAGCTCTCTATCTTGACCAACCACTAACTTGTTTTTTCTTAGTAATTGACCATTAGCCCAAACATAATGTTTCTTACTTGTATTTCCAATCTGCAATTGTTCAATGATAGCTTTTAGTGTCACATCTGCATCCCATCTTGCAACTATTCTAGTAGCCAATGCAGTAGTCATAGTAACTACTGTGGTCTGCATCAATGTCCCAACTTCTTGTACTCTTGACAAAGCATCATCAGCTGCATTGTCAACCCCTTCTTATACTTGACCTCATAGTCAAAGCCCATTAATTTGGGTAGCCATTTCATTTGTGCAGGAATAGAAATCCTCTGGTCTAACAGATACTTCAGACTGTAGTGATCTGTTTTAATGACAAAATGCCTATCCAACAAATATCCTCTGCACTTCTCCAATGCCAACATCACAACCAAGAATTCTTTTTCATAAGTGGAGAGTTGTTGGTGTTTTGGAGCTAAACTCTTACTCAAATAGGCAATGGGATGGCCATTTTGTTGAAGCACTGCTCCAATTCCACTTCCTGATGCATCTGTTTCTACTTCAAAAGGTTTTTCAAAGTCTGGAAGAGCTAACACTAGAGCTTGGATCATAGCTTTCTTCAAGGCTTCAAAGGCTGTCAAAGCTTCATTAGACCATTTGAAAGCATTTTTCTTCAAGAGTTGTGACAATGGTCTACTGATGGTAGCAAAATCTTTAATGAACTTTCAATAATAACCAGTAAGACCAAGAAATCCCCTCAGCTACTTGAGATTGGTAGGTACTGGCCAATTTTGCATTGCAATTATCTTGGTTGGGTCAGTGGCCACTCCCTTAGCAGACAACACATGTCCCAGATACTCAACATGGTTTGTGCCAAACACACATTTAGATTTTTTTGCATACAACTAATTTTGCCTCATAGTCTCAAGTATCACAGTCAAGTGTTGCACATGATCAACAATATTATTAGAGTAGACCAGAATATCATCAAAGAATACCAATGTGAACTTCCTCAAATAAGCCTTAAACACATCATTCATTAATGCCTGAAAAGTGGGGGGTGCATTGGTTAGCCCAAAGGGCATCTGATAACATCAAATAGTCCTGAATATTAAGTGTCAATTTCCCCCGTTAATGCTCGTTATTTATATCATTTATATGGATTTACGCTTGTTTTCCATTGTTTTACACTTTTAGGTAAATTGCGAGCATTGGAGCTAAAGAGACGCGGAAATGGAAACGTTACTAAGGATTTATCACAGTATGCTTATTTTGAAGAGGTTACGGCGTAACTCGTCTCTCACATTACGCCGTAACAATTGCGTGACCCTGAAGTCCAACTCATCAAGAGGTTACGGCGTAACTCCTTCCAAAGATTACGACGTAACTCCATTAGGTCAAAAGAGGTTCCACGCCGCTGATACTTACGCCGTAACTACTGAATCACTTACGACGTAACCATGTTTATTGAAGACTACGGCGTAACCACTTATAAGGTTACGCCGTAACTACCAGATCTAGTGCATTTACGGAGAAATAGAAGGTTACGGCGTAACTCATCTTTTGGTTACGCCGTAACCCAGACCTAGCCTATAAATACCCCACGAATTCAAGCATTTCTAATCATCCCATTCCACACACAACACTCTGAGAACGTGGGAAAAAGCTCAAGGAAGGTCTAGGGAAGCATACGGAGCTGTTTCCAAGGGAGAAGTCACACCATTACGATAAGCTTTAGCATTTATTATTTCTTTTACTTTCAATTCATGTATTTCGTACCTTTGAATATTGAATTAATGTGCATGATTAATATGAGCGGCTAAGCACCCTTTGGTGCTAGCCTAGTTATGATTCCTTAATTGTTTTGTTTGTGTTTACCTTTACTTCCGTACAATTATTTCTAAGTGTATGCATGCATAGTTCTTTGGTAGTCACCCCTGGTTCGGTAGTTTTGAATGGCGGTAGAGGCCAATTGCCTAGGAGATATGACCAACTGACCCTAGGTGAGCACACTGAGACGGGAAGGGTAAGATATGACCAACTGACGACCCTTTCTACTTGTGCGATTTGACCAACTGATCACCTATCGTTTGGATGAACTTAAGAATTGGGGGGTGTAGTGTCTAAGTTCCTAACGGCCGGGCACTCACTATTTAGAATCTAGCATGTAGCGGTACTTAATGACTCTGCTTAGGGGACCAGGAACAACAGGACTTATGACGGTGCTGATTTCTCTGTGGTGGCATCTTTGCTGATAGGTTAGGGCGAATTGACCAAATGTTGTCCTCTCGAATTTGACCCCACATGAAGTAATTGGAAGTAGGTAGACGTAAACATTACTGGTTAGGAGGATTAACTAGGTTAGCACCACTATTCCTCTATTGATTTCCCTTCTACCATTTATTTGCTTTCATATTCTGCATTAGTAGTTTAATTAATTAAAACCCTATCAAACCATTTATATTCTGTGACAATTAGACTTGGTAATTATCCGACACACATAGCTCTTGGAATGACCTCGGCTTTACCATTTACTACACTACACACGACCGGGTACAGTGCCCGTTAGTGCATTAGGGTAGACCATAGGTATAGCGAGACACTATAAATATTAAGACCTGGTCAGTAAAACCTGCATCAAGTTTTTGGCGCCGCTGCCGGGGTGCTATATTAGGATTAATATTAAGTATTTCATTTCATTTTTAAACATTTCTCACGATCATATTTCAAGTTTTCAGGTACCATGGAAGTTGTTAACATCGATGACCTCACTCTTGAGGAATACTTGGCATTGACTAGAGCAGATCAAGGGCCGGGTCTCGTAAGACCGGCAATCGGAGCGGATGTTTGTTTCGAGATTAAAAACCAATTTATGAGGGAGCTTCACGCTAACCCTTTTTCAGGAAACAGGGACGAAGACGCATATGAGCACGTTGAAAATGTCCTATACATCGCTAGCCTTTTCAACATTCGGCGTGTCTCATGATCTGTTATGCTCGGGTCTTCCCTATGACTCTAACTGAGCAGACCAAAAGATGGATCGAAAGATTGCCCGCCGTTAATTCTTAGGCGCTACTTAAGAAACACTTTATCCAAAGATATTGCCCACCATCAAAGATTTCTAATCAACTTTTGGAGATCCACAATTTCAAACAAGAAGACGCACGAAACTCGTATCAAGCTTGGGGACAGATACAACGATCTTCTTTATAAGTGTCTTACCAATGATCTTAATAACCAGCAGAAGGTCAATATTTTCTACAAAGGAATAAATGTAACTACGAGACAGATCTTTGGATTATCAAGGACCTATCCCGAATATGACTCCTACTATGGCAATTGAAGCCATTCAAAAAATGGCGGACCATTCTCAAAAATGGCACGACGGTGGAAGTAAAAGAAACCAAGGTGGAAGTTTCGACGGAATTGCAGCAATCGCTAGTAAAATTGAAAGCCTCAGTCGAGATATGCTGAAAGTCAGAGAAACCGTTCATGCCATTCAAGTGGGGTGTGAAATCTGTGGAGGAAGACATCTTGCGAAAAATTGTCCTCATACAGACGCATAAATAATTGAGGAAGCTAAATATGGGGAGAATCGACAATTTTACGAAGATAGTCGAAATTATAACAGTTATCGAGGAAATTACAATCGTGGGCCTAGTGGAGAAAGAAGGCCCAATCTTGAGGATACAATTAATAAATTCCTGGAAACTTCGGCCCAGAAACAAGAAGAACAAAATATTTGGTTAAAGGGTTTCTAGGAAAACACTCATAAAAATCTTTCCAGTCACGACGAAACCCTAAAAAATCTTGAAGTTATGATTGGAAAACTCGGTCGCGGAGATTGATGGGATCGAACTTAATGAAGCCAAGCGTAAGGAAGAATGCAATGCTGTCTTCACCAATGATTCTCAGGAGATGATTGAGGAATGTATAATCGACAAATTAGAGGTCATAAATATCGACCAACAGGAAGAGTTACGCTGTAAATACTTACCTGAGTTCCGGCGTAACCATGCCCCAGCAGGTAGGTCCAGGTTAGGATCAAGTTTATTCTTTGTTGAGGACATTAGTGCTAGAGGGTTAGTCATTCCGTGTTTTGCTGATAATATTGATATGTTGGGTATAGTTGATTTTGGGTCTAGTATAAACATCATGCCTCTATCCATATTCCTAAAACTGTGGATTATCCACCTTTGGGAAACATATATGAAGATTGCATCAACTACTGAAACTATGATTACCCCGTTAGGTATTACAGGAGGTACGTGTGTTAAGGTCGATAAATTTACTTCGGCTCCCGAGTTTGTGGTAGTAGATAATATTAAATGCAAAAAGGAACATTTGATTCTTGGTTTACCATTCTTTGAAACATTAGCACGCTACGGTGGAGTCTATGGAAATATAGTGGAGTTCAAGTTGGATAAAACCTTGAGCCTTGAGCCTGACGAAATTGTTATAAAGGAACTACCAAAGATTGAATTTGATGATTCCGATAGATTCCCACCTTCGGATTTTAGACATCTGCAGGACTCAGAATCTAGTGACACTGTTGTGCTCCTTTGGTTGAGGGTACCAGAGTAATATTTCCCACATGTTCCCCTTTCCAGAAAGGATGCAATGGAGGAGGGATGTATCTCATTCGGAGGATTGATGAAGCTGCTAAAGTTTGGTGGTGCTGGGAAAATGATGAGGATATCAAACAAAAGTGGTTACAACAACATAGTGCTTTTAGCGAATGGTTCTCCGATATTGACGGGACAATTCACTTTTGCGAACCAGCTATCATGCACGACGATTACACCATAGCATGGCCTACATGCAACCCAAATCGCAAGATCTGCGATGGAGGAGAATACCCTGAACCTAAATGGCTCAAATGTAAGGAATGGGCATGCTTTGACGAAGATAAAAGGAACAATGTAGGATACAGGGGGATATCATTTGAGAATTGGTTACAAGTAAAGTTTGGGTATGATAAAATTGAGGAGGAAAAAAAGGCCAGGTTTCGTTTCGAGTGGGCACAAACTAATTTTCTGCGGAAAAGATGCACCATGACTCGGTATGTTTCGCCACATGTTTGGGACCAGCCTTATTTGATGAAGGATATTGATGAAGTGGGGCAAGCTCAAAGACCCCCATAGGAGCCCCGCGGCTCTGAGTCTAACTTAAAGACTCGTTAATAAAGAAAAGTGCTCTTTCGGGAGACAACCCGAATTATCCCTTTCTTTTGTTTTTATTTCCTTTCTGTTGGGTTTTGTATTTTCTAACCATTTTTGCAGGAGACAATGAAGTAATTACTGCTGCAGTTGCTGATCTGAACAGAGTTACGGTGTAACTCATCTTGGTGATTACGCCGTAACCAACACTTTAGCAGCAGAATTCTTGACGCATTACCAATTACGGCGTAATACCATCTCGTGGTTACGCCAGTAACTATTCGCTTCTCAGCTCATACCAGGTTTTGCAAGTTACGACATAACTCTCTTATTGGAGTTACGACGTAACTCTCCTCTGCTTTAATCCTTTCATTTTAAAACACAGTAACCTTGTATTAGTTTTTAAATGAACTTTGTGGGTGTGTTCCCTGTAAACCCTCACGAGACTTCACTCGTCCACTTGGGACACCAAGTGGTTTAAAAGGCTTGTTTCATTCGCTAAATGCAACCGTGATTCCTACGAAAGTGAGTTAGGTTTATTTTTCATTTTATTTTTTATTTTTAGAATTATGCTTGTCGGTATTGTGATTTCAGGGATTGAAGTTTGTTCATGACACTTTAACGAAGGTACGATCCTTTCTCGTGGGCCTTCTTCTTTTTGGAGCAAATTTCAGGGAAGTTCTCGCTCTAATTCTACCTTTCTCTTCACCTTTATTTTAATTCCTAGTACAAAAGGGACTTTGTACAATTCAAGTGGGGGGACGGGAGTAGAATTATCTCTTGAACATTATTTCGCCCTCATTTTTCTAGTTTATTTTGAAAAATTATGCCATTTTTTATATTTTGACATGTTTTTCCGAACCTAACTAGATTAGACCTTAGCCGAGCACATACAACCCTTGATATTATATGGTGAGATTAGCCTTATCCATTTTCTATATTTTACCCCAAATCCACCAAATTATGAGTGTGCCGGTAGCTTGTAAACTTTAGAACTTGGCCTTTGCATCATTTCGAGACCATAGACGAGGTATGTTGAGTTAGCTCGATGTATTTGGACTTTGCAGTTTTAGAAGGCAATATTATAGGATTATCACCCAAACAGCCTACCATTGTGAGTCTATCGATTAGTCACCTCGACTTTTCGACCCCCATGTGAAACCCTTTTGTTGCACTCCCCTTTAGTGCAAGATACCCCTAGATACACCCTTCTGAGCCATTCATTTCATTTTGTCACCCCAATATATTGTTTCGTTACACCCTTATACCTTAGCCTACCCTGTAGTCTTTATTGGTAATTGGGAAGTCATCATTTGCCTAAGTTCAAGGTTCGAGTGGAAAGGTTTGGAAATCACGCTTTCATCGACAACAATTATGAAGATCATTGAAGAACCCCCGAATTCCCATTGTTCATTTCAAGTGGGGGGATGTTATGTTATCATGTTTTGTTATAAAAAAAACTGATTGAGTATGATTTTGTAAAGTGCGATGTTATAAGAACTATAGTATGAGCTTTATTGTTTAGTATCGAGGAGGCCACCTCGGTCACATTTGAAGATTGGAGTTAGAGTTATACAAACTGAAGAAGAAAAGGTAGTGTGCCCATCACGACGTCCTCTAATGACACATCTACCTTGCATTTCATGATCCGGTCTCTAGACTTCTAAGCTTGAACTTTGGGCGGATGGTAAGTGGTGATGACTTAGTTATAGATATAGACTACCTGCTTGTTATTCATTTTACACCAATTATACATCCCATGTCTTATCCTACCCTTTAGTCATGAAGCATGTCTAGGTGATGCAGCGAGCAATCTTTGGTGTCTTGGCCATGGATTTGGTCATGTATCATTGATTTTGTCCACTTCGCCGTGACATGTTAGTAATGACAAGTCACCCCTTAACCTTTGTCGTGTCTACCCATATTGCCTTCGAGAATTGTTTAGCCCTTAACTCCGGTGGTGGAGATTTGTGTAACCGCCAAGCTTATGATAGAATACATGCTATGACTGTGCGATTGAGTGATCACCCCGAAATTGACACTTAGAATAGTTGAGAGATTTGAGTGTTTGTTCCCCTTTCGCGAGGTGTTCGGCTTTGTTTTATTCTAGCATAAGGGATTTGTAAACTCATATTTTCTAGGTTTTGGAAGATATCTTTTTAGGAATCTATCTAATAAGCTCTACTTGAGGGCAAGTAGAGTTCAAGTGGGGGGATATTTGATAACATCAAATAGTCCTGAATATTAAGTGTCAATTTCCCCCGTTAATGCTCGTTATTTATATCATTTATATGGATTTACGCTTGTTTTCCATTGTTTTACACTTTCAGGTAAATTACGAGCATTGGAGCTAAAGAGACGCGGAAATGGAAATGTTACTAAGGATTTATCACAGTATGCTTATTTTGAAGAGGTTACGGCGTAACTCGTCTCTCACATTACGCCGTAACTATTAAGTGACCCTGAAGTCCAACTCATCAAGAGGTTACGGCGTAACTCCTTCCAAAGATTACGACGTAACTCCATTAGGTCAAAAGAGGTTCCACGCCGCTGATACTTACGCCGTAACTACTGCATCACTTACGACGTAACCATGTTTATTGAAGACTACGGCGTAACCACTTATAAGGTTACGCCGTAACTACCAGATCTAGTGCATTTACGGAGAAATAGAAGGTTACGGCGTAACTCATCTTTTGGTTACGCCGTAACCCAGACCTGACCTATAAATACCCCACGAATTCTAGCATTTCTAATCATCCCATTCCACACACAACACTCTGAGAACGTGGGAAAAAGCTCAAGGAAGGTCTAGGGAAGCATACGGAGCTGTTTCCAAGGGAGAAGTCACACCATTACGATAAGCTTTAGCGTTTATTATTTCTTTTACTTTCAATTCATGTATTTCGTACCTTTGAATATTGAATTGATGTGCATGATTAATATGAGTGGCTAAGCACCCTTTGGTGCTAGCCTAGTTATGATTCCTTAATTGTTTTGTTTGCGTTTACCTTTACTTCCGTACAATTATTTCTAAGTGTATGCATGCATAGTTCTTTGGTAGTCACCCCTGGTTCGGTAGTTTTGAATGGCGGTAGAGGCCAATTGCCTAGGAGATATAACCAACTGACCCTAGGTGAGCGGACTGAGACGGGAAGGGTAAGATATGACCAACTGACGACCCTTTCTACTTGTGCGATTTGACAAACTGATCACCTATCGTTTGGATGAACTTAAGAATTGGGGGGTGTAGTGTCTAAGTTCCTAACGGCCGGGCACTCACTATTTAGAATCTAGCATGTAGCGGTACTTAATGACTCGGCTTAGGGGACCGGGAGCGACAGGACTTATGACGGTGCTTTGATTTCTCCTGTGGTGGCATCTTTTTGATAGGTTAGGGCGAATTGACCAAATGTCGTCCTCTCGAATTTGACCCCACCTGAAGTAATTGGAAGTAGGTAGACGTAAACATTACTAGTTAGGAGGATTAACTAGGTTAGAACCACTATTCCTTTATTGATTTCCCTTCTACCATTTATTTGCTTTCATATTCTGCATTAATAGTTTTATTAATTAAAACCCTATCAAACCATTTATATTCTGTGACAATTAGACTTAGTAATTATCCGACACACATAGCTCTTGGGACGACCTCGGCTTTACCATTTACTACACTACACACGACCGGGTACACTGCCCGTTAGTGCATTAGGGTAGACCATAGGTATAGCGAGACACTATAAATATTAAGACCTGGTCAGTAAAACCTGCATCAGCATCACAAGGAATTCATAGTGTCCTTCATGGGTCTTAAAAGCAGTCTTTGCTATATCATCCTCATACATCCGAATCTGATGATAGCCTGATCTAAGATCCAGTTTAGAAAACACTGCAGCTCCATGCAATTCATCAACAAGCTCGTCAATCACTGGAATGGGGAACTTATCCTTCACTGTGTGCTTATTCAGTTGCCTATAATCTACACACATTCTCCAACTATTGTCTTTCTTTTTAACCATCACAATTGGTGAAGCAAATGGACTTTGACTTTGCTTAATCACACCTGCTTCAAGCAATTCCTTCACCATGGCCTCTATGGCATCTTAATGCACAGGGGGATGCCTATAAGGTCTAGTATTGACTGGTTGGGTGTTTGGGAGAAGAGGTATTCTGTGATCAAATGTTCTCTTTGGAGGTAATTCCTTTGGTACATCAGATACATCATCATACTTATCAAGTACTTGTTCCAGTTTAAGGTTCACTTCCTTATTGTCTTCTTCCACCCCTATAGACTTGAGTTCTATTCTAGTGTTTGGGTACACACATAACATGGAGATATCTGCTTGTGGTGTTCCTTCCAACCTTTGTAATTGTTTCTTTCCTTTCATCCACTGGACTGTGGGCTTATGAGTTCCCCTCAATGTCACTTTATTGCCCTTATATACAAACTGCATTCTCAATTCTTTGAAGTCACACATAATTTGACCAAGAGTAGAAAGCCACTGAATACCCAAAACCATATCACAACCTCCCAAGGGAAGCAGCATTACATCAGATACAAAATTTTGCCCTTTCAATTTCCAAGTACACCCCTTACATTCACTTACACTAAGCAGCTTCCTACCACCAGCCACAGTGACAACCAAAGGAAAAGTTTTTATGATGTAACATCCCATTCTCTTAGCCACATTAATGTCTAAAAAATTATGGGTAGACCTTGAATCAACCAATATATGTAATTCATGCTTATTTCCAAACAACCCAACTACCCTTAAGGTCTGGTATGAACTTACTCCATTCAATGCATTCAAGGAGATATGTGGTTGTACTTCATCAGATTGTAACTCATCTAAATCATCTTTTACATCTTCAAATTCTTCTTCCAATTCCTCATTCTCAGCCAACACAACCAAACTAAACAATTGACCTTCACATTTATGTCCTGGAACAAACTTTTTGTCACAATCAAAGCACAAATTCTTTGCTCTTTTGTCCTCATACTCCTTTTGTGTTAACTGCCTTCTAGGTTGAACATTTTTTGGTGTAGTGTTCCGACTTCTGTTACCATTTGGCAGGGGTAACAAGGGTTTAACATTATTATTAGCAACACCCTGATTAACACCAAATTTTCCATTCCCCGTACTGGACTGCATCCTGTTCTTTTTCTTAATGGCATTCAAGGAAGCTTCTTAAAAGTTAGTTAAAGAGTATGCATCAGCTAAAGATGTGGGTTTAAAAATTCTAACCCCCATTTCCAATTCAATTGGTAAACCCCTAAGATATAAGCTAATTGCATGAGTTTCACTTATATCCACCCTACTTAACAAAGTATCAAGCACATCTTGACAATCTTTAGCATTGGTTTCATATTTAACATTCTTCAATTCAGAGATTGGATCATTAAATACTGTACCAAATCTCTGAATAATAGCATCTCTATACACAGTCCATAACACCAACTCACCATGTAATCTAATGAACTGTCTATGCCATAACAGTGCTTTATCAAAGAGATGCGCATAAATGAGTCTTACCTTTTGGTCATCTGGTATGTTGTCAATTGCAAAGAACTGTTCACACCTAAACATCCAACCTCTGACATCATCTCCAGAGAATTTTGGAAAGTCCACCTTAGTCATCCTACTGAATTGAGTTTGTCCATTTTGCCCTTGATTTGATGTTCTAGCCACCACCCTAGTATTCAACTGATTTTGCAAGAATTGATTCATCATCTGTTCCATTGCTTGTCTGAATCCAGCCAATGATTCATCAACATATCTTCTTGTGTTATCATCAATGTTATCCCCACCACTACTGGTACCGGTTGCTCTTGTGGATGGTGCCATTGTCCTATGCTATTTCTTGAATTATGGATGAATCTTGTTGTCAGTTATTACTCCTTCTTCTTCAACTGAGTAATTACTAACAACCATTAACCGTTCTTGGCCCACCTCAAGTCAAACAAATCTAACCATTAATCCGAAAACAGAGGATTTAAGCACTAATGCGCTGTTCTCGTGGTTGCGATGTATACTTGAAAACTTGGTCGTATTTCTGACGGATAACATAGACTAAAAAACAGAGTATCAGTGTAATACTCTGAATCTTGAATGAAATGATTTTCGAAATTTCTTGCCGGAATCTTGGATCTTGAAAAACAGAATTTGGCGGGAAAAAACTGAACATAATTTGTTGTAATGAGACCTCACCAGGAAAGGTCTCTGATACCAATTGATAGACTCAGTTAGATTCACTTAAGAATGTTAACTGGTTGTATACAAGTCTTGGACAATCTAAACAAGAAGAGATTATCGAAAGATCAATGTATTATTAATGGAAGTTGTTACAGGTTGATTACAATGATGAAAGGAAATGTAGAGAGGAAATTGTATTCACAAAAGCTAACTAATGAATTTTTGTTACAAGTATTTAAAGGAAACATTAGGAGGGAGAGTTGGTTAAGCCAAAGGAGTATATGTCACGTGCACCTCACGTGTGTGTATACACACCTGCGCCTCACGTGCCGTTTGGCTTAACTAACTTACCAGCTTATTATCCATCAGCTCCTAACATCTGTGCTACTACTGTTGCTCTACACACTAGCTACGATTAATAGTTTATTCCCTAAACCCTCACTAGCTAATAGTTTATTCGACCCTCACTAATAGTCTACTGTTGCTCTACACCTCACGATTACCAAACATTGTTTTCCTGTCAACCAATAGTTTATTCGACTCATTAATTCGACTCATTAGTTTATTCGAATCATTGATAAACCCCACCAATTACTACCATGACTACGGATACAACTCCCCCCCACCTGTCCTCACGTTATCCGATAAACTTATGGCAATGAATCACTTGACTACTTTTGTTCCGATTAAGCTTGATGTTGATGAGATGAATTACTCATCATGGGTATATTATTTTTCTCACCTTTGTCATGGATATGGCATCTTGGATCATCTCGTCGATCCAGAAGCGTCCTCATCTACTACACCTCCTCCACCCCCGACTAAGGATGCGGAATGGCTCAAGGTTGACTTCATCATTAGGTCTTGGATCTTCTCTACACTTGCCTCGAATCTACAAAAATGGTTGGTTGCTCTTAATCCCAAATCTGCAAAAGAGGCGTGGGTGTGTCTTGAGGGGATTTTTCAAGACAATAAATGCCCTCGAGCTATGGATTTGAAGGCGGAGTTACGTAAACTAAAGCTTGGGGACTTAACAATTGATGCATACTTTTAGAAAATTGAGTCAATTGCCTTGGTTTTGAATGGTCTTGGTTCTCCTCTTAGTAACGATGATATTGTTAAATTTGCACTTGAAGGCTTACCTAACACGTATGATGTGATTTCAGCCGTTATTGCTAGTCGGGAACCCTTTCCCGATCTCAAGACGGTTCGTTCTTTGTTGACTGCGCAAGAGATGCGCATGAAGTCTAAAGTTCAAGACTCGCTTGTGGATGCTACCTCCGCTTCTCCTTTGGTTTTGTTGGCAAATAATACTCCTAGGCGTCCGTCTAATCCGTTGGAAAAAGTTAACAAACCTTGTTTTTTGTTTGCTAAAGGTCATTGTCGTTTTGGTGAGGCGTGCCGGTATCTTCACAATGGCGTTCATGGTAAGTCTACATTACTTCCTCGCAGTTCCGGTTATGTGGATATGGATACCTTGCAAAAATTATTGGCTAAATTGGGTTTTACTAATTCACAAAATACTACATCTGCCATGGATCCTGTTGCGTATCATGCCACGGCTCACATGCCTCCACATGCCCAATATACGCCGGCCCAGTTTATGCATCCACAACCGGCCCACATGTCACCTTGGGGGTCCAACACATTTGGCCTGTCATCCTATGGACTATCTCCTTCGGCGGTTCCGCAACAGGGGCTCATTTTTTGCCATCGGGGTTTACTCCTGCACAAGGTCACCTCAGCGGGTCACAACAGCCTGGGGTTCAGTTTGTGTCAGCAGGTCAGCAGCATCAACAGCCGGTTCAGCAGCAGCCTGGGGTTCACTTCGAGGGGTCTTTTCCTGGTTCAAACGGTTCGGTTCAGCTAGGGCAGTTTGTGCTAGGGGTCCACAGCAGATTTCGGTTCAACAGCAAGGGGTTTTTCATTCAATTCAACTTTTGGCATCTGGTTCACAAGGTTCGGGTCAAGCTACCGTTTTGCCATATGCTTTTGCTACTAACACTCTTCAGGAACCGTCTGCTGGAAATTGGAATATGGATACTGGTGCGAGCTCTCATCTTAATGATTACGTACATTGTCTTAGTGATATTCTTAATGAGTGTGTTTATCCATCTGTCGCGGTTGGTGATGGGCGTTTCATTCCCGTTACCAACTCCGGTCATAGTATCTTGTCTTCACCTTTTCGTCCTCTTCATTTAAATAATGTTTTAATTACCCCTCATATCGCTAAAAATCTTCTTTTCGTGCGTCAATTTGTTCGTGATAATTATTACCTTTGTTGAATTTGATCCTTTTGGTTTTTTCATGAAGGACTTCATAACTCGACGGGTACTCCTCCGTTGTGATAGCACGGGTGATCTTTACCCTACTGAAGCCTTCTCCCATTCCTCAAGAATATCTTACCAGTAAGTATGCGTGGCATCAACGACTTAGACATCCAAGAAGTGAAGTGTTGCGGCGTCTTGTGTCTAGTGATTCCATTTCTTGTAATAAAGAGAATCTTCCCGTTCTTTGCCATGCTTGTCAGCTTGGTAAACACGTGAAGCTTCCGTTTGTTAGTTCGTCTAGTTCTATTACTTCTTGTTTTGACATTGTTCACTTTCGGTTTGTGGACCTCCCCAATTCCGAGTCTTTCTGGTTTCAAGTATTATGTTTTGTTTCTTGATCATTATTCTCAGTATGTGTGGGTTTATCCATTAATGAATAAATCTGGTGTTTTGTCTAAATTTCATTTGTTTCATAGTTATGTTCGTACTCAGTTTAAGAGTGAAATTAAGTCGTTTCAGTGTGATCATGGTGGTGAGTTTGATAATACTGTCTTTCATAAATTATTTTCAACCCATGGCATCCAATTTAGATTTTCTTGCCCCCGCACCTCTCAACAAAATGGAAAATCTGAACGTATTATTCGTACCATCAATAACCTTATTCGTACTTTATTGTTTCAAGCACATTTACCATCAATAACCTTATTCGTACTTTATTGTTTCAAGCACATTTACCACCAAACTATTGCTTCTTTGCATAAGGAGTTCTCTATGACAGATTTGGGTGCTCTTAATTATTTTTTGGGTGTGTCATTTACGCGTGACTCTTCTGGGATGTTTTTGTCACAACGTAAGTATGCAATGGAGATTTTGGAGCGTGCACATATGGTTGGTTGCAACCCTTCTCGGACTCCTGTTGACGCTGAGTCTAAGTTGGGTGATGATGGTGATCCAGTTTCTGATCCTACGTTATATCGGAGTCTTGCGGGTTCTCTTGGTATCTCACTTTCACTAGACTGATATTACTTATGCGTGCGGCGAGGTTTGTTTATATATGCATGATCCTCGCGAACCTCATTTCACTGCTCTCAAGTGGATATTACGGTATGTTCGGGGACTTGACATGGTTTTACTGGTTATTTTCTTCTACTCTGAGTCCTTGGTTGCTTATTCGGATGTGGTGGTTGCCCTACCACTCGTCGGTTTACATCCGGTTATTGCGTTTTTCTTGGCAACAACTTACTTTCATGGTCCTCTAAACGTCGATCGGCGATTTCGTTCGATCTGCGAGTATCGCGGTGTTGCCAGCGCGTTTCGAGACATGTTGGCTTAAGAATTTACTACGTGAGCTTCATACACCATTGTCATCTGCTACTATTGTTTATTGCAGTGTACTTGTCTTCTAACCATTGTTCGGCATCAACGTACCAAGCATATTGAGATTGATATTCATTTTGTTCGTGATTTGGTTGCTACTTGTCAAGTTCAAGTTCGCATGTTCCTTCCGGTTTCAGTGTCGCGATATTTTTACCAAGGGGTTACCATCTACCTTGTTTTCTGATTTTCGTGACAGCTTGAGTGTTCGGTCTCCTCCCACTCAAACTGCGGGGGAGTGTTAGTCTATTAGTATTAGAATAGTATTAGTATTGGCCTATTGTATATTCGACCCATTATGTATCCTATATAATCTTGATGTACCAAACATTATTATTCATTTAATATACACAAACTTACGTATAGAATCAAAAACTCAATGGATGTTTGAGTTGAGTTTTGATAACAAAGAATTACACTCTAAAATAGACAATGTCTGATTTGACTTAAGATTAGCGTTCTTAGAAGGTAAAACCAAACATCTTGTACTTAATATTTCGTGTTACACATTGATTTTCATTCTCATTTCGCCATCCTACTAAACCGAGACCCAAAATTTTAAGACTCGAAAAAGTTGAAGCGGGACAAAAGTATACAGCTATTATCATCCTATAAAATGAACACCCTTCACTTGGGTTTGCCAAAAATTATTCATTTGCCCAATAATCAAACTATCAAAGAGTAAATATCCAATACTACACGAACAAAAAGAAAAACCCAATGTTGCCATTTTATGTAAACACAGAAATAGAAAATATTCCAATTAGTAACAACCAAAATCAGTTTCCCATTAACATAAAGCAAAGACAATAATATATACATTTCAACTACTAAAGTTCGATCTGTAACTTGTACTGCCAAACATTTAATCACATTTGTACTACACACTTTTTTACAAAAAAAAAGTACATACATTCCAATCTTTAAATTCATGCATTCATTAAATATTTTGATACCAAAAACATTTCATATTTGCACAAGTCAATAAATATGGAACATGGGTCTAGAGAGATAAATACGGCATGCGACACGGGAGACAGTATTGGTGGTTTGAAGAGACAACAACCATGGAGAAAAGATATAACAGTACGAGGAATAGTGGCAAGTTTAATGATAGGAATAATGTACAGTGTGATAGTTATGAAAATCAATTTGACAACTGGTCTTGTTCCAAACCTTAATGTTTCAGCTGCTTTGTTGGCTTTTGTGTTCATAAGAACATGGACTAAGCTGTTACATAAAGCCGGGTTTACAACCACACCTTTCACTAGACAGGAGAATACTATTATTCAGACATGTGCTGTTGCTTGTTACACCATTTCATTTGGAGGTTTGTTTTCTTATGTTTGGTTTTGATCATTTTGTTATTGATTTTGGTCTTGAAATGAAGATCAACTGTTTTTAATGTTTGAGTTATTACTGTGTTTGGGTACAGTTTCTGGGATGCAGCCATGCAGGTGCTTCTATAAAAACAAATAAAAATAAAAAAATAAAAAATAATGAGTAGTAAGAAAAGGTTGTCAAATAATTTAATAGAAGACAATAAATAAATAAATAAATAAATGCTACATTCACAAAATTTTACAAAAGATTTTTTCACAAAATGATATGACATGCATTCATAAAAACATGTAATTTTAAAGGAAAGGGAGATAATTAATTAGGATGTAATTTATTAGTGATAATAGGTCATTTTTTGAAAACTCTTATGTAAGAAAATGTAAAAGTCAAGAGGTTTGTTCTATGCAAATTAACTTTTTTTTTTTCTTTTTTTTTATGTACAAATCATGTGTACACCACTAAAATATTGTTTTTGACCAGTTTGTAATACTAATGTTTAAAATCTTGTAAGGAAAAAAAATAGTCAAACCAAAAATTTAGTGAATGTAAATAGAATAGCATTAGAAGCATGTTACTTAATCTTAACAAGTGGTTATTTGATTATCATTACTTCGGAATGTCAAAAGCATAATCACTATCAAAACGCAATGCCAAACACCAAGAAGTCATTTAGTGAAAAATGTAGTATCGATTTGATTAAGGATTTGTGTATAGGTGGATTTAGTTCAAATTTGTTGGCATTAAACAAGAAGACATATGAGCAAGCCGGAGTTGATATACCAGGGAATTCACCTGGTAGTTATAAAGAACCTGGGATTGGTTGGATGACCGGTTTTTGTTTCGTTAGTAGCTTTGTCGGTCTTTTGGCGTTGGTTCCTCTTAGAAAGGTTTGTACCTTTTTGTATTTTTGGGTGGTAACTTTCTTACAAAGTTTTTTCTTTTTAATATGCTGTTTTTTTTGCAGACTATGATCATAGACTATAAATTGACATACCCAAGCGGAACAGCTACGGCTGTGCTTATCAATGGTTTCCACACTCCAAACGGAGACAAGATGGCCAGGTATGCAAACATGTCACTGTTGTACTTGCGTTTAAGAACTGATTATCACGCGCAACATAAGTTTTATGTGTGTTTGGGATTGCTTATTGAGGTGCTTATCTGCTTACTGTAAAAAGCAGATAAGAAGCTTTTTAAGTACTTGGATGAAACTGGCTATCTGCTTATTTTATTCTAAAGTAAGCACTGATAAAGAAGCATGTTCGTACATATGCCAATTTTTAAGCGGGAAAATTCACTTATAAGCAATACCAAACACCCTCTTATTCTCCTACTCCGTATTTCACAAGAGGTATCTCTTTTCAAAAACTCATATTGTTAATTACTTGTTTTACAACTTGAAACAGCAAAAACATATCCAAACACTACCTCATACAATTTGTTTTATTTTTTAGTTGATAATCTGATTCCGAAGATTCAAAATCACATACTAACATTCAAAACGCACATCCAATAGAAGAATTAACTTTTTTTTCTTTATGGTTTAATGCAGGAAGCAAGTAGTGGGGTTTGCAAAGTTCTTCACAGGAAGTTTTGCGTGGGCCTTTTTTCAATGGTTCTATTCGGGTTCAGGAACATGTGGATTCACATACTTCCCGACATTCGGTTTAAAAGCTTATGCTAACTCGTGCGTGTTTTACTTCTAGACCTTTTGGCTTGTTTAGGGAACGCTATTAGAAAACACTTGTTAAAAGGAAAGTTTTGCGTTTGTGCAGGTTTTATTTTGATTTTAGTATGACTTACATTGGAGCAGGAATGATATGTTCACATCTTGTGAACTTTTCGTTGCTTGCAGGAGGTGTGTTATCGTATGGAGTAATGTGGCCACTGATAGGTGACCGCAAAGGAGATTGGTTTCCTTCGAGTTTACCTCAAAGCAGCATGAAGAGTCTAAATGGATACAAGGTTAGATACTATAGACTCTTAATAAGCTGATAAGCAATCCCAAACACCCCCGAAAAGAAGGGGTCAAACGGGCTAAAGGTGTTCATTATTATTAACAAATTTAAAATTGAAAAAAGGATGGTGCGGACAACCCCGTCCCACTTTGACCAATACTAAAACTCAACCTGTTTTGACCCATCACCCAACTTGACAGACGCGCCCATTTTGTCACCTCTAATATTGACTTTTGAGGTCTAAAAGGTTCGTGTAATCGCAGGTTTTCATTTCGATCGCACTTATATTAGGAGATGGTCTTTACAATTTTTTAAAGATTACTTTTTTCACTGCTAGAAACATATATACCACCTCAAGGAAGAACCCCAAAACCAGTAAGTATTCAATAACCACAAAATCATCGATAAGCCCCTTCCTTGATTTAAACTTCGTGACATTTTGTTTTATGTTACTTCAGACCCTCATGACAGCGATGAACCTCAAGATAACCTACAGAGAAATGAGGTCTTCCTAAGAGAAAGTATTCCGTTTTGGGTTGCTGCAACCGGTTACGTCATGTTCTCTATTATTTCCATTCTTATCATTCCAATCATGTTTCCACAGCTCAAATGGTATATCGTTGTTGTGGCATACCTGATTGCACCAGCTTTGGGCTTCTGTAATGCTTATGGTGCTGGTCTTACCGACATGAACATGGCATATAATTATGGAAAGGTAGCGCTTTTTGTGATAGCTGCAATGTCTGGAAAAGAAAACGGTGTTGTTGCAGGTCTAATTGGATGCGGTTTGATTAAATCAATCGTATCGATTTCATCTGATCTCATGCATGATTTGAAGACGGGTCATTTGACTATGACTTCACCAAGGTCCATGGTTGTTAGCCAAGCCATTGGGACAGCCATCGGATGTGTTGTGGCCCCATTTTCTTTTTTCCTCTTTTATAAAGTGTTTGATGTTGGGAATCCCGATGGTGAATATAAAGCCCCTTATGCACTTGTTTACCGAAACATGGCGATTTTAAGTGTGGAAGGGTTTGCTGCACTGCCACAACATTGCTTACAGCTTTGTTACGGATTTTTTGCCTTTGCCATACTGGCAAATATGGTAAGAGACACGTCTCCTAAAAAAATAGGAAACTGGGTCCCTTTACCAATGGCTATGGCTGTACCGTTTCTTGTTGGGGCTTATTTTGCTGTCGACATGTGTGTGGGAAGTTTAGTTGTGTTCGTCTGGTCCAAGATAAACAAGAAAAAGGCGGCACTGATGGTGCCTGCAGTTGCTTCAGGTTTGATTTGTGGCGATGGATTATGGATTCTTCCGGCCTCAATCCTTGCATTGGCTGGGGTGAAACCTCCAATATGTATGGGCTTCTTTCCTACAAAAGGCTAAATTCTTTATAGGATTATAATCACAAAATCATTAGAAGTTTTCTTGAAGTTTATTATTTTATTTTCAGTTTTCTATTAGAATTTGTGATGTTCTTATGCTAATGTTTTCATGTATTCAAAACAGTTAAACAGTGAAGAGTTCCTGACTGTGTTTTTTCTGTTATTTTCTTTGAGCTTGATAGAATTTATGAAACAAGAACTCCCACAAAAATAAGAACTCAATTCTAGACCTGCTCCTACATATATGATTTTGATGTTTTAGATGTCGTATTTATAAGATTTTAATGGAAAGAAACAAAAATCACTAGACGTAAGCGAATATCACAACTTTAAATGGCCGCATTATGTTGAAAGGGATACTAAAAGATTATGCACCATTGAATGTTACTAGCCTTAAGATGATGCATTAAGCATATGATGCTCTATCTTTATCTAGTTTCCACATATACAGCCATCAGTGATCAGCTGCTAGCAAACTTTATCAGCTGTACAATCTACACCATAACTTGTATTGGAAAAGGCAAAGAGATCCTTGTCGCATATATAACGGAAGTAAAGAAACAAGTTTAATTTTAAGCTGATGACTGGCGTTTCCATGCAACAGAGCAAGTACTCTTGAAAATATATAATACATCACCTTGAAGCTTGTGACGATGAATTGAAGGCTACCACGAATGGCTCAAAACAATCATCAATCACAATGTAATAAAGATAAAACTTAATAGGCAATCAACTGTAGGCAAAACTTGGGATTAGATTGATTGAGATTTTTTATTTTGTAAAAAAAGAAAAAATTGACATGTCTTGTCCATACTTATAGGCAAAATAAAGTTTTCAGGGGATAGGCAACTCTTGTATATAAACCTACCTAAAGTAAAGGTATTTCAATTTGAGGCAACTTAGAGCAAACTATTTGGACGCAAGGAAAATTGAAGAAGGTGAAGGTGTAATTTTCTACACAGACAAGGGAATATGTAAGTACAGTAGAAGTTTTGGCGCGGGAGGGATTTTTAGAAATTCAGAACGGGAGAATAACATGTAAATTTTTCCTGGACTTGTAGGGATGTCAGTTTCGGATGCGAAAATGAAAGAAATTCTATTTGCCTAAGCAGGAGGGATCTAATAGCTAGAAGTGATAAAAACTGTTTGACAATTGGGCCAAACCGCCTATTGTTGTTTGTCACAACAAACATCTTGCCACAACATAATAAGACATGCCCCGTAACTCCAAGCGGATCAAAAGTGATGACTGTTTAAAGTCGGGCTTCTTTTTAGCTCGTTTGTCACACTCCCACTGCTCCATGAATGGGCAACTCATAGGACACATGCGACACAAATCTTATATACTTGAGCACGTTTCTAAAAGCTAAGAAGATCAAAAACTGGTTTCCAACAAATCTTATATACTTAAGCATGTTTCTAAAAGCTAAGAAGATCAAAAAATAGTTTCCACGGCGAAAACGTCCACTTTATGGTCCGAGGGATGCTCCATTATCTAAGCTCAAAAGTGACCATACTTTTTGCAACTTTCTTTTGCAACTGCATTCAATAATAATAGCTTGAGAGCAAAGCAGAATATTCAAACAGACAGGCTGCTCAAGTCATCTTATTCTGGTGATTTCTAATCGCATTACGTAAGAAATTATTAGGTAGTAAAAGTATAGATGCCATTTCCAAACAATGGTTATAATGCAATTGACGTTACACGTAAAATACAAGAATCAGATTCTATTCATCGTTCATATTCTTGTTCGTTTTCTTCAGCAAATTAAAACGAACTAATTACATAGAACGTCACAGTAACTCGTGATTAGCTGCTTAATCAAGATCCATCCACATAAAGCATAAGCTGGACTTATAAGAATATATAGAGGCATTCAAGATGAACCAAGCTAGTGATTCTAAACTCTTTTTTTATTAAAACGGCTCGTGTCAAAAGGAGGGCCATTGGTAGATCGATAAGTTCCAAATTGTTGATAAAATCGTTAAATCTAGATGCCCTGGTCATATTAAATACGCAACCGAGTCTTTCTGAAGCGTTCATTCACTGAAGTCTCCTAACACAATGTACATACCATTAAAGTTCCCGTGAGTCTATTCCAAAGAATAAGTTTCTTAGTAGCATCTTGTGGGGCATATACAATGATCATAAGAAAGCCGATCCTATCTATGACCACTCACCAAAAATAGCAAGGAACCCATTATCATCATTGATGATCTTTTGTTTGTGAAACAAAGTCATCTCAAATGGCAACTATATATATCCCTCGAGTGGCCATTTGATGTTTTCACAGCGATGTCACTTTTTTTTTACCCCAAAAGTGAGTACATAAACTTGTGATCCTCTTTATCCGATTTCGATGTTTGAACGCCGATGACATCTAAATGGTTTTCAAAACATAATCTGCGAACCCATTTTTTCTTTTGTACATCATTCGCTCTTTTGAAAGACATTTTGCATTTAATAACTCATAAATATGCTATATTTTATTCAGTAAAAGTATTTTGCAAACCAAAACTACAATGGTAAAAAGTATTTTTATTGCTTTGGTATGAATCTACAAATACAATAAAAGATTGTGAGAGAATGAAAAATTGAAGTTTACCGAGTTATTGTTGAAAAGCTTTTACTACAGTGCTAAAAATCATTTTAAATAGCTTTTAAGAATAGTAAAAAACTATTAACCATTTGACTATTGTAGATGCTCTTAGTACATTCATATTTTGACAAGTTTTATACATTTATCATCTCTCAACATTACCCACCAATTAATTTTTCATTTCCACCAATCACATTTGTAGGTTATATCTTTAAGTCCATGACTTAGACCTGCAAATCATTTTTCAAATGGAAATTATTAGCTAATTAGAACATAACGTTATTTGAAAAACAACTTTCAAAGTTCTATAAGTTACTCTCTCCCTCTTTTTATTTTACTCGATACTTTTTTTGGTAAAGGGTTACCCCGGTAAATAATATTAAAACCGAAAAATTTAAGTACAAATGGAATATGGCTGAGATACCATATTTACCTCAAGCTAAACAGCTCGATAAACATCTAATACTATTGCCTATGACATGCCATAAGCACTTACAACTCTAGGAACAAAAGATGCACCTAAAATAAATCAATCAACTGAAACAAGCTAACCATCAGCTACCGTGAAAGATGAAGTTTCACCGGTATGTGGATTATTAAATAAGTTAGTCGATTCATCATACGCATTTTCAACAAGTTCTTCATCATCCATCACCAATGCAGCATACAGATTAGATGTAGTAATATTACCTCCTTTGAGGTAGTGCCAGTAGACTTCAACATAGACGACGAATTAGATGTTTTACCCATAGTAGTTGACTTCAACATACTCGATACTTGACTTATACTATAGTAGTTATTATAAATAGATAGGAAAATTTGCATCTATGACACCCAACATGACACTTATTCTCAACTTGACTCAACTTTGTGGCATATTGCTATAACTAGATTTTTCTTTCTAAATGCCAAGATTACCCCTAGCATTGTGTACTTTAACATATTAAATATGCATGTTTTGTCTGCAGCGACGTTTGTAGCTTCAGCTTGCAATAAATTATCAAATCAAACCCTTTTCCATCTATAAGATTATTTCAAAGGGCAACGTCAAGTGCGATCAATTAAGATCATATTACGAACCCAACGCAAATCCAATATGTATGACGTACACATAACTTTTTTGTATCATGGCCTCATCTGTTTATCCTCAACCCAAACCTACTTAACTTTGTGTCGGGTTTGTGTCGTTTATCGTGTCGCTGTTTATCGTGTCGTTGTTTTTGACTCATCTGTTTATCCTCAACCCAAACCTACTTGACCTGTTTTTGACCCAAACCTGTTTATCCTCAACCCAAACCTACTTAACTTCGTGTCGGGTTTGTGTCGTTTATCGTGTCGTGTCGATAATTGCCACCCCTAATAAAAAGGGTGGATGTGTCCAAAAGATGGAAAAAATTGGGGAAATACATGCCCTATGTACGACATGACACTTTTGCATACATGGCCTCATCTTTCACTATAACTTTTTTGTATCAAATGTGACATCATTGGCGATCTAAAACTATATCCTAGTAATGAGGTCCCTTTACTTGAAAGATATACACTCGCATTCATGTAGAAACAATCATAGTTGAAGCATCTTTGCCTTAAACGTTTGATTTCATCCATGCTTCAAATGAAAGGATGTAATAAAGATGAGGAAATGGATGCAAAAAGTACAATGAGGGTGGTTGTGGTTGATAAACAATCAATTACTCTAATTAGGATGGTATGTTCAATTTCACACACTTGGTTCAAGCAACGAGGCTTGACCAGGTTTTTGATGCCCTTGCATCTTGTTGGTGACTTGAGATACTTCAGATACCAGGCAAACAATCATATCAAATTGTTGGTGTTTTAGAATTAAAGTACCACCCATATATTGTCTTGGCTGTTACCCCGACCATCTTTTTAGAAACGTCAAAAAACATGGACAGTTGGAAAACCAACCGTCAAAGTTATTGGTTTCCAGTGAACTATGTCGTTAACCTTCGTAAAGTGGTAATTAAAGAGTAGTCGGAAATATCAAGTAAAGCTTAAGATGGTGTTTATATGCAGGGAGAGTTTAAGAGGGATAATTTGAAGTAGAAAAATATATAGTGAATTTTAGGGGAAAAAACCCCAACTGGATATTGATGATGAAATTGAAGTTCCCAAGTTTTATCAGAAAGGTAAACAACTATCTTGTCAGCATTCCCTTTCACACTCATTCGCAATATATTCGCAACGTGTTTGCAATCTTTATATAAACAGCCCATTTTGTTGAACCATTCATAATAGATTCACAGTTTGTCTCAGTGTAGAAACCGTGGGAAAGAAAGGGTCCCGTTTGTTTGTCACGTGACTCTCACTTCGCAATTGGATCACAGCCTCTTCAACATGGTTCCGGTCAAAATCCGGTGTGCATGAAAATGGACAAGACGGATGTCATCATGATCAATGCGACTGCGTGTGAAGACGGTGCAATTTTCGGAAAGAATGAAAGTGCATGCGAGAAGATATGACCGATTATGTGATGTTGGGGGAGTAGTAGAGTATTACTTATAAAATGATAAATATGTGAAAATTAGAGTTGAGATTATTATAAACCCAATGAACCAATTATGGCCATCTATTTTTCCATAAAAAAGAAAAAAAAAACTTTCCACCTTTTTTGAAAATAATATATCTCGCAAACGGTAAATCGTTACTCGACAAAAAAAATACACCATCGCGACGAGAATTTTTTTTATCTTTCAGTAGACAAGCACTTCGAAATGCTTTCAACGAACTTTTTTTTTTAATGTAAAAATTTGCATCTGAAAAATCATATGTAATTTGTATCTTAAGAATCACGTGTGATTTCACAAATCACATCTGATTTGTATGTTAGGAATCACATGTGATTTAATAAATTACATGTGATTTCTCCAGACATAAATTTCAACACTTACAAAAAATAATTGAAAAAAAAATCGTCAAAAGTATATAGAAATGTACCTCTATAGAAATATAATTTAATTCTCGTCGTGATGGTATGATTCTTTTCGAGTAACGATTAACGATTTAATTCTCGTCGTGATAGTATGATTCTTTTCGAGTAACAATTAACGATTTGTTTGTTGATTGTAAACTGATTGATTGATTTCCATTGATACGAGATACAGATATATACTACAACAATGAGTATTCTAGAATCGGGCTTGGCCCGTTACATACATATACTACAAACATATGGGCTAACACTCCATGATCGGCGGGAGGAGTCGGAGCCGGGCGAAATTCTTCAAACAGAGCAGTAGGCATACCTTTGGTGAAAATATCGGCATACTGATATTGGAAGGGAACATGAAGAACCCGAACTTGTACAGTGGCAACTAAGTCACGAACAAAGTGAATGTCTATCTCAATGTGTATAACAACCCGTAAAATTTCAAGCAAATTTTAATAATAAACTTGTAATTATGTTACTAAGATTTACTCCTGGATTTTTCCGAGCCTATTTGAGCTTAAAAACAAGAACTTTGTTGTAAAATGTGAAAGCTACTAAAACCATTTGGTTTATTAATTTAGTTAAGTACGAGAGAAATTATTCGTGTGAATACTCAATTTTACCAGGAAAAAAAATATTTTAAACGCAATGGCGTAAGTTTTGTATTTTCTATCTCGCGTTTACTTGTCCGAATGAAACCCGATCCATTTTATTTCAAAAGATTGGCAAATTACATCATTGGTCCATGGAAAGAAGTTACAAAGCCCCTTAGCTCTCATTCACTTGTCACTTGTGTGATAACAATTTTTTTTTATAAAAAGAAGTTTATTATTTTCTTTGAGATATAACTCATACCAAAAACCTAAACCTAAGATAATCTCTGTCTCCTGCTCTCTTCCCACAGCCGCCACCTTCATCTTTTCCGGCCATAGCTCCAGCCACGTCGGCCACTGCTGCTCAGCCGTACCCCACCACCATCACATCGCCGCCGCCATCCCACCACATACCATCACCATCTTCACCTTCACAACCAGTGCCGCCGCTCTTATCAAGGCTTAGATCATATCTTTGGGTGTTTTGATTCTGGGTTTGACTGTGCTCGTGACTGTGGGTCGCGTCTCGTCGCATTTACATCGTCTCATCTTTCATCCTTCTCTTTCTTGAGCCATGGTATGATGAAAAGCTTATACTCTTATTATTTGTTTCGATTTGAAGCGTATACAAACCGATTCAATAGTTTTCGTGGATTAAAAACTTGGTTTAAAAACGTTTTAATGGTTTTCGTGTGGTAAATAATCGATTAAAGAGTGCTGTGGAACTTATCTTGTACGGGTTTGTTACGCCTGTTCTGTTCAATGGTCGAGTCGGGCCATGTGACCCATTGTCATCTGCTGTCCTTGTTTCTCGCTGTCCGTTTTGGGACACGCCTAGGATCAGTTAGAACCGTTTTGATTCAGATTGGTTAATATGTTATAATGATTGTGGTCGTTGTTGGTATAATATGATGTCAGGTCGAGTATAAAACCCGGTTTATCCTCGGGTCGTGAACCGTGTTGGTCACAGTTTGAGTCTCGGCTCAACAACTATTATGGGGTGCGTTGGTAGGCTTACTTTTCCAGTTTATGTTTCAGATTATATAGGGCGTTTAGAACAACCTGTTTTCTGTTTATATTTAAGCCATTCATGGTTGTTGGCTTCACCATTTTAAGCCCATATAGGGCTGTTTGTATCTGCTGATTTGCAGCTCCAAATGGGTACGTTTAAACCTGCTCCTTGCAGCCCCTAAAGGGTGCGTTTGTTGCTTATTTTCTACACAAAAGGGTACATTTGGATCTGATTAGTTCAGCCCCTGAAGGGTGCATTTGATTTGCTTATTTTTCTACACTTAAAGGGGTGTTTGGAATTGCTTACTTTTAATATATGAATCTGTCCAGAATTAATTCATAAGAAACAGTAGCCGAAAAATATTTTTGACAGTGTATAACCTTAAAAACATGTTAGTACCCTTAATTACCTTTCCGTGGATATAAAGAACGTCGAAAACGGACTTATAACGAAGAAGATACGGCCGATTTAAGATTTATAAAATACTAGACATTTTGACAGCAATTACATAATAATATACTTGCTGATATGATTTTGAAACAAGGTTTTGGACCCTTTCTAGTCCGAACCGGCTTAAGTGTAAAGTACGAAAGTTGTCCGAAATGATGTTTCAGTAGGTCGCGAGGTTTTTAAGCTTGAAAGTGTAAAATGAAGGATTTAAGCTTGGTCAAAGTCGGACCATTTTTCTGAAAAAGTCAAAGTTGCTTATTTTTTTTTTTCGAAATAGTATATATTGTTTAAGTGTCATTTTTCCGGAAAAATTCTATTATTACTATGCGTTGTTTTATAAACCATATTATTCGTTATCATTAGATTTCAGATTAGCCATATTTGATTTTAGTGCACTTTTGGATGTAATGATCCAAAAGGCGTCTCGAGTCCGTTATTGTTTTATTTTGTCATATCGAATTATAGTAGTTTTGTCGAATCATTTTATATTGTCTAATACAGGTTATGTAAAATATGGGAACGTCCGATAAACGAACGGGTCATGCCGAAATTTTTCTAAAATTTCTATACTTGGTAAAATTTCTACAAAAACTCTATTTTCTCAAATTCGACAAAAGGCGAGAAAACCTAAAATTCATAAAAATCTTATAATTTCTTATAATTCATTTAGAATGTTTTAAAAGTATGCTTTCTTTTATAAGAAACTTCCTTTTCTTTATTTTGAGATTTCCGGAAATGTGTCGAATTCTATTGTTTTATCATTAATTTATTTGTTGATTTTTTTCGTGCTATATTCCTTGACTTCTTTTATGAATTCCTTGTTTATTTTTCCTGATGTAATTGTGCGTCGTTACGACTTCTCTTTCTTCGTTGTCAACTCAACTTGAGTCTTGGTCAATATTTCTTGACTATTCCTTATGATGTATTGGGATATACATTATGCTTTGGTGTGAATTATAGTTAGATGCATATCATGTTTTTGGCGTGAGTTACATGTCGATCTTTGCTTTCTTACCACCACACGAAACGTTAACACCAAACTTTTCTTTCGAGAACGACACTAAACTTTTTATAAGATATCGATACTAATAATCCACGAAAACTAAAACACCTATCTTTTGAAAACCTCTTTACTTTACGATATGTATCTTGAGATGAACCATATACTAGTAGGTTGTACAGATGATGTGCCGTCGCTACCGTATTCTTGACATCGTTGTGCGTTGCTACCTTGTGATAATGTTGTGTCACATTTCTCTATACTAGTCGTGCTAGTATCGATCCTTGCATTGATTCGGACTAAGGTGAGTTCATAGCCCCACTTTTACTCTTTTAACTGTTTTATAAACTCCTTGGGGAGAATACATGCTACTACTGCTTTTATGATCACAATTGCTTGAAAAAGCTTTCTTGTACTCTTGATATTATGACTCTACTAAGTTGTTTGCCAAAAGTCCCCTACATCATGAACCATTAATCACTTGCGAGTGAACGCAAATATCGTGGATAGTACTATGGGAATGACGACCAGGCTTCGGTTATCGGAAATAACCGGCGCACTATATTGGTATCTCTATGTACTTGGCTATTACATCTCAGAGGGGCAATTTTATTTACTTACACCAGTAATTAGGTGTATGCAGTTAGTTTGGTGTCATGAGCTTAGTGCAATAATATCAACTATCTTTTATGGGCGTATAACAATGTAGCCCATGGCTTATCTTAAACTTGAAAATCTTGTGATCAACTGCTTTATTACTAAACCTATGAATTCACTCAACCATTGTGTTGACTTTTTAGCATGTATTTTCGGGATGAAAAAAGCGATAGCTAACTCGGAGGCTTGGGCATTGGCATGACATGGTCATAGATGACTCTGATTTACGTATGAGGACCACATTTTATTAATGGGCCATTTTTCCGAACAATTCAACCTTGTAAACTCTGTTTTACTACCATAAATGAAATATCTTACGAAAAAGCTATTAGTCTTTCACTTGTGTTATGATCCAATCGAGTAGCATCCCAAAACTTTTCTTCCGCAAAACCATTTTTGGGGGTGTTACAGTTGGCATCGAGCCAAGGTTATAGGGAACTAGGTATGTTTTGACACTAGACTATAACCACTTTTACAAAAACTTAACCCTATGACCACACATGCCTGCACAAGTGATTGCCTCACTTATGACTCGTTGAAGTCATCTTTGATAAGATATTTGTTTTATTACTGACAACTTAACCTCACTATTAGCTATGATTGCCTTACTTATATGTATGATTATATAACATTGCGCTCATATTCTCCCCACATAAATGAAATATTTGTTCAATCTTTCATACCAAACTTTAAAGACATAAGGACATGTTATTGGTATAACTAAGCTAAGCATTGCAAGATCCATTGAACCTCGGTGAATATAGGCCGATCACCTATATTCACCAGGGGCGGTGAGACATAGCTTGATCACCTATGTCGACTTCGAGAGTGGATGTTGCAATACTGAAAGTAGTTATAATAGTGGTATGTCCAATTGACCTCCTGATTCACTTCTAAAAAGAGTAAAATTTTCATCATAATAGTTATAAAGGTTTACTCCTACACATCACACACTGACGTCGCAATATTCTCTCACTACGATACTTTTTCTCCTAAGTGGAACGCCTTTCTCATTACTACACCCTCTAAACTGACCATTTTACACCACTACCCTACGCCTCCGCGTCTACATCTTACTAGCAACGTGCATGGAGATTTGCCTAGCAGATGATGCACACTACCACTTTGCGCAAGGACACCATAGTGATCCACGTTAAAACGAACCACTTTACGCCACCACTTCGCGCCTCCCGTGCTTACGTTATGTATGAGATTTGTTGAGCAGATAATACATAACCGACGAAATGTTGCATGATGCGAGTTAGTGATTGTATTTACCATTTAGATTTGCTTAGCAGTTTATGCGCGACTAATTAAATTTTATTTACCGCACGACATTACCTTATGTTTAGATTATACTTTTGGGTCGCTACAATACCAAGTCTTTTGTTTTTCGTCCCATCGACTTATCGTCTTCATTAAGGAATCATTAAACCTCTATTACTGGATCATTGCAACCCATGCCTCCATCATCCCATCCTATTATCATTATCTTAGACGTTGAGATCGAAGTCATCTCGTCATCCATTGCGGAACAATATCACCTCTACCTCAAAACTCGTACTCAATCGATGAACCGAATTACATCCTTAGCCGTTCTAGGAACAACATACCTTGACATCTACAAAGGAACCCCTCGCTAAACATAAATAATAAACGAACATCTAAAACGATCTAAAAACATACCAAGGGTTAGCTTGCAACTCGGGTCACTTTTTCTGAGAACAAATCCCTAATCTTTCACTCATCCCTTTTAAACACCAACTGTCTGCCCTACTACCCTCTTATGAAATAGTAAACTTTGTCGCAAACTACTTTCAACTATTTTTCCGATCACTTCACGGTCATTCTACAAAAAGTCTTACTACTGTACCATCAAACCAAAATTTACGACTTTACAAATACTTTATAAACAATAACCTTACTAATGCTTTGCAAACTATTAAACCAATTAATTACCTTACTATTACTTTATGAAAGAACAAACAATTACGATAGCAATTTGCAATCTATATTACAAATTTTTCCTGCAAGTTATATTACGGTCTTATAAACTATTGTACCATTTTAGTGACCTGTTTTAGCCACGGTCTAATTTAAAACCATAAAACTTGGTACTCTTACCTCACAAACTATTTTTCCTTTACCACAATAAGTATTTTACTACCACCCTATTTCTTGAACTACGAAATCTTCTACTAACAAACAATACATTGTTTCCTTATGAGCTATTTTACAAATCATTTCACGAGTTATTTTAAAAATCTGAATCGTTGTCTTACCAAAATATCACAAAGTTAACTTCGATTTATCTACTATTCTATAAATAATAAATCGTCTTCTATTGCTTTATAAACTGTTTTAAAAATCACCTTACCAAGTTGTTGCTTTAATATCAAACCACAAACTACGATTTATCATGACAAAAATATTTCTCCTTAATCAATAAAGTAATTTTACAAACCTTTTCATAAACTTTCTTGAAATTTCATTACAAACTATTTACTCATCTTGAAAAACTTTAAAGGATAACCGATAATTTCTTTTGTAAATAGAACAAATTCTCGGAGTAAAAATAAGCGCTTTGTTTTGAAAACAATGTATAAACATTTTAATGGGAAATGCTTGAAAAACAAAAACTGACTCATCATCTACAAAAGCTAAGGTTTGAAATTATTTGAATTTGAGAAACAACTTTTAAATTCACATGAAAACCTCCAACTTAGAACTGATTTCATTTAACAAAGTTTTCATCATAAAAGCTGAAATCCAATAAGTTTCTTTACATGCATCAAGTTATCTTTAAAATAATTTTTAAAGACTTTATATTTTTGAAAAGCATAACCTTAAAACATCTAAGACTTGTGAAAACATACATACCCAACCACATCTTCTTCTAGGACGTTTTCACCTTTGATGACCTTTCTTTAAATAACAATTGTGCCAACAATGAAATACGTGGTGACATTTTTCTAGAAAGATTTATTCTGACGAGACAAAAATTTTCTGGTCAAACCTTATCAAAACTTCTTATGCAAAGAAATATCAAACGTCGACCTTTACAAAATTGTTTTATTTGCATCACGTATAAAAACTGGTTTTATAGGATCCTTTCGAGGATACAAATCTCTTACCCAATTTTTCATCCCAAAGAAATTGTGCCTTTTGAAATATTCTTTTATTCGAATAAATTTACCCACATCACATTTGCGAACAAAACTAGAAAATTTCAAAATTTCCCTTTGTCACATAAGCGACTAACACAAACTTAACCTTGAGGACGAGGTTCCCATAAGGGGTAGGTACTATAGCAACCCGTAAAATTTCAAGCAAATTTTAATAATAAACTAGTAATTATGTTACTAAGATTCACTCCTGGATTTTTCCGAGCCTATTTGAGCTTAAAAACAAGAACTTTGTTGTAAAATGTGAAAGCTACTAAAACCATTTGGTTTATTAATTTAGTTAAGTACGAGAGAAATTATTCGTGTGAATACTCAATTTTACCAGGAAAAAAAAATATTTTAAACGCAATGGCGTAAGTTTTGTATTTTCTATCTCGCGTTTACTTGTCCGAATGAAACCCGATCCATTTTATTTCAAAAGATTGGCAAATTACATCATTGGTCCATGGAAAGAAGTTACAAAGCCCCTTAGCTCTCATTCACTTGTCACTTGTGTGATAACAATTTTTTTTTTATAAAAAGAAGTTTATTATTTTCTTTGAGATATAACTCATACCAAAAACCTAAACCTAAGATAATCTCTGTCTCTCCTCTCTTCCCACGCCACCTTCATCTTTTCCGGCCATAGCTCCGCGTCGTACCGCGCTTTCAGGTACCCACCACCATCACATCGCCGCCATCCCACCACATACCATCACCATCTTCACCCACAACCATCGCCGCTCTTATCAAGGCTTAGATCATATCTTTGGGTGTTTTGATTAAGGTTTGACTGCGTCGGATCGTGGTCGCGTCTCGTCGCATTTACATCGTCTCATCTTTCATCCTTCTCTTTCTTGAGCCATGGTATGATGAAAAGCTTATACTCTTATTATTTGTTTCGATTTGAAGCGTATACAAACCGATTCAATAGTTTTCGTGGATTAAAACTTGGTTTAAAAGCGTTTTAATGGTTTTCGTGTGGTAAATAATCGATTAAAGAGTCTTTGTGGAACTTATCTTGTACGGGTTTGTTACGCTCTTCGTTCAATGGTCGAGTCGGCCATGTGACCCATTGTCATCTCTTTGTCCTTGTTTCTCATTTGTCCGTTTTGGGACACGCCTAGGATCAGTTAGAACCGTTTTGATTCAGATTGGTTAATATGTTATAATGATTGTGGTCGTTGTTGGTATAATATGATGTCAGGTCGAGTATAAAACCCGGTTTATCCTCGGGTCGTGAACCGTGTTGGTCACAGTTTGAGTCTCGGCTCAACAACTATTATGGGGTGCGTTGGTAGGCTTACTTTTCCAGTTTATGTTTCAGATTATATAGGGCGTTTAGAACAACCTGTTTTCTGTTTATATTTAAGCCATTCATGGTTGTTGGCTTCACCATTTTAAGCCCATATAGGGCTGTTTGTATCTGCTGATTTGCAGCTCCAAATGGGTACGTTTAAACCTGCTCCTTGCAGCCCCTAAAGGGTGCGTTTGTTGCTTATTTTCTACACAAAAGGGTACATTTGGATCTGATTAGTTCAGCCCCTGAAGGGTGCATTTGATTTGCTTATTTTTCTACACTTAAAGGGGTGTTTGGAATTGCTTACTTTTAATATATGAATCTGTCCAGAATTAATTCATAAGAAACAGTAGCCGAAAAATATTTTTGACAGTGTATAACCTTAAAAACATGTTAGTACCCTTAATTACCTTTCCGTGGATATAAAGAACGTCGAAAACGGACTTATAACGAAGAAGATACGGCCGATTTAAGATTTATAAAATACTAGACATTTTGACAGCAATTACATAATAATATACTTGCTGATATGATTTTGAAACAAGGTTTTGGACCCTTTCTAGTCCGAACCGGCTTAAGTGTAAAGTACGAAAGTTGTCCGAAATGATGTTTTACTGTAGGTCGCGAGGTTTTTAAGCTTGAAAGTGTAAAATGAAGGATTTAAGCTTGGTCAAAGTCGGACCATTTTTCTGAAAAAGTCAAAGTTGCTTATTTTTTTTTTTTCGGGAAATAGTATATATTGTTTAAGTGTCATTTTTCCGGAAAAATTCTATTATTACTATGCGTTGTTTTATAAACCATATTATTCGTTATCATTAGATTTCAGATTAGCCATATTTGATTTTAGTGCACTTTTGGATGTAATGATCCAAAAGGGGCGTCTCGGGTCCGTTATTGTTTTATTTTGTCATATCGAATTATAGTAGTTTTGTCGAATCATTTTATATTGTCTAATACAGGTTATGTAAAATATGGGAACGTCCGATAAACGAACGGGTCATGCCGAAATTTTTCTAAAATTTCTATACTTGGTAAAATTTCTACAAAAACTCTATTTTCTCAAATTCCGACAAAAAGACGAGAAAACCTAAAATTCATAAAAATCTTATAGTTTCTTATAATTCATTTAGAATGTTTTAAAAGTATGCTTTCTTTTATAAGAAACTTCCTTTTCTTTATTTTGAGATTTCCGGAAATGTGTCGAATTCTATTGTTTTATCATTAATTTATTTGTTGATTTTTTTCGTGCTATATTCCTTGACTTCTTTTATGAATTCCTTGTTTATTTTTCCTGATGTAATTGTGCGTCGTTACGACTTCTCTTTCTTCGTTGTCAACTCAACTTGAGTCTTGGTCAATATTTCTTGACTATTCCTTATGATGTATTGGGATATACATTATGCTTTGGTGTGAATTATAGTTAGATGCATATCATGTTTTTGGCGTGAGTTACATGTCGATCTTTGCTTTCTTACCACCACACGAAACGTTAACACCAAACTTTTCTTTCGAGAACGACACTAAACTTTTTATAAGATATCGATACTAATAATCCACGAAAACTAAAACACCTATCTTTTGAAAACCTCTTTACTTTACGATATGTATACTGAGATGAACCATATACTAGTAGGTTGTACCGATGATGTGCCGTCGCGCCTGTATTCTTGACATCGTTGTGCGTTGCTACCTTGTGATAATGTTGTGTCACATTTCTCTATACTAGTCGTGCTAGTATCGATCCTTGCATTGATTCGGACTAAGGTGAGTTCATAGCCCCACTTTTACTCTTTTAACTGTTTTATAAACTCCTTGGGGGAGAATACATGCTACTACTGCTTTTATGATCACAATTGCTTGAAAACTTTTCTTGTACTCTTGATATTATGACTCTGCCTAAGTTGTTTGCCAAAAGTCCCCTACATCATGAACCATTAATCACTTGCGAGTGAACGCAAATATCGTGGATAGTACTATGGGAAGACGACCCGACTTCGGTTATCGGAAATAACCGGGGGGCACTATATTTGGTATCTCTATGTAATTGGCTATTACATCTCAGAGGGGCAATTTTATTTACTTACACCAGTAATTAGGTGTATGCAGTTAGTTTGGTGTCATGAGCTTAGTGCAATAATATCAACTATCTTTTATGGGCGTATAACAATGTAGCCCATGGCTTATCTTAAACTTGAAAATCTTGTGATCAACTGCTTTATTACTAAACCTATGAATTCACTCAACCATTGTGTTGACTTTTTAGCATGTATTTTCGGGATGAAAAGGCGATAGCTAACTCTGGAGGCGCTTGGGCATTGGCATGGCATGGTCATAGATGACTCGATTTACGTATGAGGACCACATTTTATTAATGGGCCATTTTTCCTAACAATTCAACCTTGTAAACTCTGTTTTACTACCATAAATGAAATATCTTACGAAAAAGCTATTAATCTTTCACTTGTGTTATGATCCAACTGAGTAGCATCCCAAAAACTTTTCTTCCGCTGCAAACCATTTTTGGGGGTGTTACAATGTGCTTCGTACGTTGATGTTGAACTGGATTACACGACAAGTAGACTGCACTGACATTATCACAGTATACAAGAGTAGCGGAAGATAATGGAGTGTGTAGTTCACGGCAAGTTCCAGTAACCAACAAGTCTCACCACCGCATTAGCAACACCACAATACTCGGCCTCTGCACTGGAACGAGAAAGCGTAGGTTGGCGCTTGGAGGACGAGGAAAGTAAGTTGTTGCCTAGAAAAACACAATAACCAGAGGTGGACCTACGAGTGGTGGGGCAACCAGCCCAATCAGCATCAGAATACGCAACCAAGTCTGTTAATACAAATAAGCCGTAAAAATGTTTATTTATATTTTACGATCTTCTAATGTTTTGTTGATAACAAACGTAAAATCATATTAACGAAACAAATAAAATACGTAAATGGTTTGAACTAATAGTTTCTAACATATTCACATTTTCACATAAAACACTAAAACAAGTATAAGTGATTTTATGATTTAGTAATACATATGTACAACAACTAGTGTTTACATATTTGAATAAAATATACACGTAACTAGTATGTAGTATATTGGGTAATATAAATGGGTAGAAACTTAAGTATCACAACCCATTGGGCAAATACATTGAATGTAGTTGGGTACAACCCAAAGCCCATAACCCATAACCCATGGATCTTGACCCATAACCCATTGCATGACATCATGCTTATATCACATATGGATAATACCCATAACCCATGGATCAAACCATACCCAAGTGACTAAGTGCATTGCACTCAAAGATACATTGTATCTAGCCAAAGATCCATGGTTCAACCCATGACCCATAACCAAAATACCCATGGGTAAAGAGGAGCGTTCCACGGATCCCTAGCTTTGTGCTAGCCGGATCGCAAGTGGAAGGGATCCGTGGGATCCGGGGAACAGTAGGATTTTTCCTCTATAAATAGTGAGCCATTTCTTCTTTATTGATCATCCATTTCTAACACACTTTCCTCCCTGAGTTAAATCTCACTAACCTTAGATCCAAGAGATCTATGTTTGTAGTTTTTTTTTGTGTGATCTTTTAGGTTCCTCTTAAAGGCAAGATCACCACGTTTGAAGTCAAGCAAGCTCAAGTCCATGAGTTGCCATGCTTCCTCATCATCAAGGCTACTGAAGTGTTCTTGTTGATGATTCCTTTCTTTATTCAAAGAAGCGTAGTGTTGAAGACATTAGTGAAAGATGTCTCAAGTGTCAAGACGAAGATATTAGTGAAAGGTATCTATCGTCTATAGGATAAGCACGCGTGGTAGGTGCTTAGAAGTCAAGACAAAGAAGCATTAGTGAAAGGTGCTTTGAAGTCAAGACAAAGAAGCATTAGTGAAAGGTGCTTAGAAGTGAAGACACAAGACATTAGTGAAAGGTGTCTTGTAGATCTAGTCAAAGGCATTAGTAAAAGGTGCCTTAGATGTACATTCGATATGGTGTGTTTCGAAGTACAAGATAGACTAGTATTAGATCCAAGGATATTGATATCCTTGATGATGTTGTAAAGGAGTAGATCTCCTTTGGGATTAGTCGTTGGTGTAGTGTGGTAGTAGTTCCTCCATTGCAATGGAACTAGGTGCTTAGCCTAGTACCTAATAAAGGGTAGGCGACGTTGTGAAGGTGTAGTTCACCTTGGACTGAAAGAACTAGGTACTTAGCCTAGTACCTTATAAAGGGTAGGTGACGTTGTGTAGGTGTGGTTCACCTTGGAGTGAAAGAACCCGTGGTTAGCCTAGCACCGGAAAAAGGGTAGGCGGCGTTGTGAAGGATTCTCCGCCATAAGGAGATTGGTGTAGTGATTACGAACTCTCGAGTAGGTGACTCGGGGAGTGGAGTAGGGCAAGGAAGGTGTCCTTGTAGCCGAACCACTATAAATACTCGTGTTATGGTTTTGTGCTTCTTACTCTTATCTTTTCATTACTTACCTTTATATGCTTGTTTATCAACATCCAACACACACATCCAAATAGATTGTCATAAGTCAATCTAAATAGATTAAAAGGAAGTTTTAATTGGCAAAACTATTCAACCCCCCTTCTAGTTTTCCACAAAGTCTGTAGTAGAGGTGGAAAATAACTGTAGGCCATGATCCAAAGTACCCCGAATATAGCGCAAGATCCGTTTGAGAGCGGAGAAATGAGGCTCCCTAGAATCGTGCATGTGTAAACAAACCTGCTGAACTGCATAGGATATATCTGGCCTGGTAAATGTGAGATACTGTAATGAACCTGCAAGACTTTGATATACGGTCGGATCAGAAACCAGATCACCATCATCTCCTAGTTTGGATTCAGTATCAACAGGAGTCCGACAAGGGTTACAGGATAACATGTGAGCTCTCTCCAAAACTTCAATAGCATATTTCTTCTGGGATAAGAACAATCCAGAAGAATCACGAGTAATTGAAATGCCCAGAAAATAATTAAGTGGACCAAGGTCTGTCATGGAGAACTCTGTGCAAATGAGTGAATAATCTTCAGTAAAGTGTCGATTAGAGGCAGTGATAACAATGTCATCTACATATAGTAATAGGTAAGCCGTATCTGTCCCGTGCCTGTAGATAAAAAGAGATGAGTCACATCGGCTATGAGAAAATCCAGTGCGAGTGATGTAAGAGGCAAAACAATGAAACCAATCTCTAGGCACCTGTTTGAGGCCATACAGAGAGCGCTGTAATAGACAGACATAATCAGGGTGTACTGAATCTCTGAATCCCGAAGGCTGATACATATAAACATGTTAATACAAATATCATCATTAAACGTTATTTATATTTTTGATCTTTACCTAAGTTTTGTTAACACCAAAAGTAAATTTAATTTTTATAAAGCTTAAAGCTTGTCAAGTTTAATAGATATTAAAACAAGCTTTTTCAAACAATATCTTCATCATTTAAGCATTTACATTGTGACTAATCATATCTTAATATGATTCTAACCATAATGTATGATAGTAGTTTTTAGAATGCTTTAGTTTCTTAAAAACTAAACATTACTTATGTATTTGCATATTTCTAAAAATAGAAAAACAACACATGACATCATGTGATGCATCATGGAAATCATTGGATGATTTCATTAGATATTTTGTGTAGATTTGGACTCTTCATATCTTACACAATCTTGCATAGATATGGTTGACTTTGGCAAGATCTTGATATCTTGCTGTCAGACCCTGGCGGCACCAAAATGTATAACGGACGGAACCCTTTCAAGGGATCCGCCGTTTGTGGTGCCTGCTGATGGTTTTGGCTATAAATAGCAAAGCCAAACCAAGTAGTTTTTCATCCCTTTCTATCATACTCTCATACATATCTTCTCTCTAACCTTTCTAACTCAGTTTCATATCATATTAGTGATCTCTTTTGTAGCAAAGAAGATCAAGTCACATTCAAGCTTCAACAAGAAGTTGGAAGTCTTGTTTGTTTAGTGTTGTATGATCTTGTGTTGATTCATACTTCATTGTTGTACTAAACTATCATAATCTTATGAGTGTGAGTGGTTAGTATTTTAGTCCTCAAAATACATTGTGTGTGGGAGTGGTTGTACCCTTGGAAAGAACTCGACATTTAGCTTAGTGTCGGAAATAGTGTAAGCGAAGTGTAAAGGTTTCTCCACCGGTGAAAGGAGCTTGTTGACTAGTGAAGTTAAACTCTCGAGTGTGAGACTCGGGGAGTGAAGTAGGGCAAGGAGAAAGAGTCCTTGTAGACCGAACCACTATAAACAACTTGTTGTGGTTTGATCATTTATTTCATTATTTACTCTTTACATATTGATTACATATTTCATTAACATATCTAAGATCAATCTCAATTGATCTTTCAATAAGTTTCAAAACAAAGTTTTTAAGTGGTAAACTATTCAACCCCCTTCTAGTTTTCTACAATTGGTACTAGAGCCTCGTTGCTCAAGAATTTCTAAAATAATTTGTATTTTATAAAACTTGAAACGATCCATGGATTCTGAAAACTTTAAAGAAGGGCAATCTATGCAAAGACCACCACTCTTTGAAACCAATGGATTTATCCATTGGAAAAACCGTTTTGAAACATATGTAAAATCAAAAGATATAGATCTTTGGTTTGTTATTGTTAAAGGGGATTTTAGTTCTACAACAAAGGATATTTCTGTTGATGAACAAAAGAAATTAATTGCTAAAAATAATGAAGCTAAAATGATGCTTTATAATGCTTTGCCTAGAAAAGAATATGAAAGGATTTTTATGTGTGAAACCGCCAAAGATATTTGGGAATCTTTGATTGTTACACATCAAGGTAATTCACAAGTTAAGGATAACAAAATTGATCTTCTTGTTCAACAATATGAACAATTTCTTATCCCCTGAAGATGAAACTATTGATTGTGGCTTTGCTCGCTTTAATACTATTATTACATCACTTAAAGCACTTGATGAATCTTTTCGTAGTAAGAACTTTGTGAGGAAATTTCTTAGAGCACTCCATCCGAAATGGAGAGCTAAAGTGACCGCTATTGAAGAATCAAAAGATCTCTCAAAAATATCGCTAGACGAGCTAATCGGTAACTTCAAAGTACATGAAATGGTGATGGAGAAAGATTCGGAGTTCATCAAAGGAAGAAGGGAGAAGATCAAATCCGTTGCTCTAAAAGCAAAGGTGGAATCAAGTGATGATGACTAATCTTGCTCCGGTAGTGAAGATGAGGAATATGCCATGGCCGTTAGAGACTTTAAAAAGTTCTTTAGAAGAAGAGGAAAGTTTGTAAGACAACCTCGAGAAGAAAAGAAGCCATTCCGAAAAGATCGGGATGACAAAAAGGGTAAAAGTGAAAGAAAGTGTTTTAGATGTGGTGATGCAAGTCATCTCATAGGAGAATGTCCCAAGCCACCTAAAAGCAAAACTCAACGAGCTTTTGTAAATGGTGCTTGGAGTGATAGTGAAGATGATGAAGAGTCAAGCAAGGAATAGATCGCTCTAATGGCACATGAGTCAAACGAGGTACATTCTGACTCTTCTTATTCTTCTATTGATGATGACACTTTGCAAAAACAATACAATCAATTGTGTGAGCTAAGTCTAAAAATCATAACTAAAAATAAATTTTTAAAAACCAAAAAGGAATTTTTGGAAAATGAAATCTATGAGTTAAAAGAAAAAGCAAAACGACTAGAAAAGGGAAAAGCAAATGACGATGGTTGTAAATCATGTCAAGAGCTTAATCTTGAAATAGAAAAACTAAAGCTCACACAAGATGTTCTAATCGAACATAATTCTAAATTTAAAAGGTTTAACAAAAACATCGCTCTTGCCGATGAAATACTTAAAATCCATAAAACACCAGGAGACATGAATGGGATAGGATTTAATGAGGTATTAATTCCAAAGAGTCAAAACAAAATGGCCGAAAAGGACGAACAATCTGTCAAAACTGCTGCAGTACAGCACGGACCAGACGGACCCAAAATAAGGGTTTCGTCCGTTGAACAAAATGGTGCGTGGGTACTTCAGAGACGAATGTTTGTGATAATGACCGTAATGAATTTGTCAAAGTAACAAAGAAAACCAAGGATAGTGTTAAACTAAAACCACTGTTACATCGAGTAGGACTTGCTAACAATGAATTTAGATAAAAAAAACTACTCAACAACGACATAAAACACCTTTTGCCAAACGCCCCTTTCCTAAGAGCAACCACAACATACAACCCAACTACCAACACAACAGTTGGAATCAAAACTTTCCTAGACCATATCAAACTCCAGATTACATGTCATGGAACTCTTACCCATCGTTTCCATACATGAATCAAATAAATGGTATGTTTAACCCAAACGGACCCATGAGATATTGGGGACCAAATGCTTGAGTTATTTGCTTCTTAGGTATGCTTGAAAGTTGGATTGGAACTTGATGAGTGGATAAAAGATAGTGGATGCTCACTGCACATGAAGGGAAACAAAAGTCTCTTCTCATCATACCAAGAGTATGACGGAGGTAATGTCACTTTTGGTAGCAATCTCAAAAGCAAAATCATTGGCAAAGGTACGATCGCTCATAACTCCCTAACTATTGAAAATGTTGCTCATGTAGATAGGTTAGGATTTAATCTACTTAGTATTAGCCAATTATGTGATAAAAAGTATAAAGTACTATTTGATGAAAATGGTAGTAAAATACTAAAAGATGGTATCACCATAGCTAAAGGAGTTAGGAAAAATAACATATACGTCATGAAAATAGATAAAACATCTAATGACAAACTTTGTCTAACAACGTTAGATGATAGCTCATCTCTTTGGCATAGACGCTTAGGTCACGCTAATATGAGACTTATACAAAACCTATCTTCAAAAGAGCTAGTTAGGAATTTACCAAAACTAAAATATGACCAACACTTTTGCGACGCTTGCAAAATTGGTAAACAAACCCATAGCAGTCATAAATCTAAAAATATGGTGTCCACATCTAAATGTCTAGAATTATTGCATATGGACTTGTTTGGTCCATCCGCTATAAGAAGCTACGGAGGCAACTTATACACTTTGGTCATAGTAGATGATTACTCAAGGTTTACTTGGACGTTGTTTTTTAAAAATAAAAATGAAGCTTTTGATAAATTTGAAATTCTTAGCAAGAAAATTCAAAATCAACTAGGTGTTAAAATTGTGTCGATCCGAACGGATCATGGTCGTGAATTTGACAACGAAACTCAATTTGGAAACTTTTGTGATACAAATGGTATAACACACAACTTTTCGGCTCCACGAACACCTCAATCAAATGGAGTAGTAGAACGTAAAAATAGAACAATTCAAGAAATGAGTAGAATAATGCTTAATGAACAAAATATTCCTCAAAAGTTTTGGTGTAACGCGGTTGACACTTCTACATATATTTTAAATAGAGTCTTAATACGTCCTTTCCTAAACAAAACACCATATGAGCTTTATAAAGGTAAAAAGCCAACTTTAGGATATTTTTGAGTCTTTGTATGTAAATACTTCATTCTTAATACTAAAGATTATCTCACCAAGTTTGACCCAAAGTCTTATGAAGGTGTATTTCTTGGTTATTCTCAAACTAGTAAAGCTTACATTGTCTTAAACAAAGAAACAATGATAGTCGAGGAATCGTTGAACATAACATTCGACGAAAGTCCACCTCCCTCTAAGACATCACATTTGGTAGATGATGACTTACTTGAAAGTCAAATGATAGAAAGTCAAGAAATAATTAAAAATAACAAGGAAGATGAACCATTAAATAAAGAGATTTTAAACATCAAAGAATCTAAAAGTCATCCTTTAGAAAAGGTCATAGGACAACTTAATCAAAGAAACTTAAGGTCACAAGCCCAAAATCAAAGTAATTATTTTTGTTTTGTATCCACCATTGAACCGAAAAACATAAATGAAGCAATAAAAGATGAATCATGGGTAATTACCATGCAAGAAGAGTTAAACCAATTCATTAGAAATGATGTTTGGAAATTAGTTCCAAAACCTAAAGATCAAACTATAATTGGAACGAAATTGGTTTTTCGAAATAAAATGGATGAAAATGGTGTAGTATCTAGAAACAAAGCTAGGCTTGTTGCACAAGGTTATAATCAACAAGAAGGGATTGATTATGATGAAACTTATGCACCGGTAGCTAGACTCGAATCTATTAGAATATTACTTGCTTATGCATGTGCTTATGACTTTAAATTATTTCAAATGGATGTTAAAAGTGCATTTCTTAATGGGTTTATTAACGAAGAAGTATATGTTGCTCAACCTCCCGGTTTTACCGACTTTGAGAAACTGTAACCACTCGTAAATTTCCATACCGATTTTCGTGGCTATATTTTTTTTTCTTTCTTTTCGAACTATAAACACGACAAGTCACGAGTGTTTTTTTTTTTGAAACTTACCTCGACCTCGATAATAAAAACTTTGTAAAATAAATATTAAACTTTTATATTGTTATTTCCCGCCGGGCCTCTAAGCCCAACACTACCCAATTCAATTCATTTCATCTTTATTGGACACGCGTGTTCAACCCGATCCAACCCAACATCTTACAAATATATTGGACCTAGCCCTTTTATTTCTCAAAGCCCAACACACCCTCATTTCTACTAATTGGCAAATGTAATTTTTATATTTCTGTGCATGCATGCGTAACCCCAAACACAAGCAAATCAAGCCCACTTTGTTAATGTTTGTGACACATATGCAAATAATTTAGCTCCATGTTTTCATGTTTCTGTGACTCAAGCGAATGCAAAACACATCACCTTTGGTCAAATGTAAATCTTACAGGCATGAATAAAAGACAAGAACACTTTTGTTTAAAAACATAAGTAACGTGTGTGTATGTGTAAACAAAAGGAGAAACAAGTTGTTTTCCTTTCTCTTGTGCAGTAAACGAGTACAAGCAAAAAAGGCAACCCAACCAACTTTACTAACATTATGCTACCACATGCATGTATTTCTGTGATCCCACATGAAAACCAAACAAACTCACGCCCCACACCTGCTACTATCTCCTCCAAAAATGGTAAACCTTTCAAACTAACTCCTCACCTCCAAGGACAACCCTAACCAAATATTGAACCCATCCTTGGCTTTTCCCATGGAAAACAAATTGACAAGAGCAAGGGTCCCCATCTATTTCCTTGTCTCCATGGACCACGGTTGATGACAACACCAAAGACGTGCCCCAAATTATAGCTGAAGTCGAGCATGCTTGATTACAAAAACAAACTCCATCTCTCTTTTCTTGGAACTAAGAAGTATGGTTAGACCATGGTTGTCTCGCTATAAAACCCAACTTGAACATCTAAGTTTAAACTCACACAACTTAACAAGTCAAAACACTTCTCTCCCTCTCAAACATAAACGTCTACTGTGGAAGCAAAAAGGGAACCTAAGTCGCTAGGGTCTTTGGTCGAGTAAGGAAACGAGGAGTTATCTCGGTCACGTTCAAAAGTCCTTTCGGTCACGTTCACTCGTTTTCTTTGAATCTCGTCACCACCACTCTCGGTGTAGTAAGCCGTTCTAAACTTTCTTTTCTTTTTTTATACGACTTGCATGAAAGTATCATGGTTGTGTTTTAAAAACTTTTGTGGCAAACCTTTAGTCTCGCAACACACATAAACATCTTGAAGATAAACTTGTATCGTGTGGTTTCCAAATCGACATACACCCGTATACATGTCGAACTTATTCGAAATGTAGAGCTCGTAATGACCAAAGAAAACATAAACTAACTCTTTAATCATCACACCCATCGGTTTACATTTTTGGTCACACTTGGAAGTTTGAGTTAAATAAACTCAAATGAGTCGAGACTCATTTGAGCTTATCTGGTCTCGTCCTTGTAAACATAAGCCGACTCTTGAACTTGGTAGTTTTTATGTTTGAAAAAGATGGAAACTGTTTTGAGAAGGAAGGAATGAAACACAAAAGTTTTACATGCATATGCACGATCACAACTTACTGAGTGAACTTAACAAATTTATAACAGCCTCACATGCATTAAAAATGACTACGCGCATAACTGAACCAAGCAACACCCTTAGCTCAGTTGGTTGTGTCGTTTGCATGTGAGCGAGAGGTCCTGAGTTCGATCCCTAGCAGTTGCAGTTTGCCATATTATTTTTTTTTTGTTGTTTGTGATTTTTACAAGTTTCACTCTTTGACAGATTTAGCCCTCCAAATTTAATTGAGTTGTTACTTTTCTTAAAACCTATATAAGTTTATAACTTCTATAACTCTTTACAATTCAACCCCTCAAGTTTAATACTTGACATTTTTTTTATATACTTTTACTTTCTAACAACTATTTTGGACACCAAACTTATACATTTTTATTACTAATAATAAAAATGTAAAAACAATTTATTTCTGACACTTTTCGTTCGTAATTTCGTCAAATTAATATATTTAGTTTTAATGCTAAAACCCGACTAAAAGACAAAGGGAATATTTAAAACAAAAGTAATATAAATATTTTTCACTAACTTTATATAAAAACACGTTCATTAATATATATATACATATCATATCACTCAACGTTATTTGTATAAATATTTAACCTGAGGTATTTATTAATATTTTACCGACAACATATAATTTTCACAAACACTTTTATTGTGAATATTTTCCGTACTAAGTCTTTTGGTTACTCCTAAACCGGAAACCCACTCGTCACGAATACTTTTATATACTCTTGCATATAATTATACATTTGTCCATGAGCCAATACTTACAAAATACTTTGAAACTATTTAAACGTAAACTCTGCCACACAAGCAACATTAAACACAACCACTTATAAACACTTGCATTTATTTAAAAACTCCGAGTCGTGAACACACACAAAACTGCAAACTGAGACTTGCTGTACTAATTTAGGTTGCGTGTTGGAGCTACTTGTCACTTGATCTCTTTGTGCTTTATTCACCGAACTGCTAAGGTGAGTTTATAGCCCCACTTTTACTCTTATTTACTTGCTTTATAAAACTATGGGGTGAGAAACATGAAAAACTCTTTTCGGACCTGAAACTGAAAACACTATTACGTGAAACAACCTTGAATCCCAACTATGCTACCGTTAGTTCCCTTTGGGGAGGCGCGTTTTTATGAATAGATCTATTGGGGATGACACCCCCGTTCGAGTTTGACCGGATAGGCAAACGTCGGGCGTATATCATATCGTATTGATTGAGTGTACTGGAAATACACTTGCTGGGCTTTTATTTATCATGCTTGATGAGTGTGTAAATACTCATCATTTTTGGTCAAATCTGAACTGCAAAACATTTAAAAAACACTCAGAAATGCATCAAAATACTGAAAATATTCCAAAATTGTGTTTTATATGTTTCAGATGCAAAATGTTTAAAATCAAATGAAAATCGAGCTAAGTTTGCATAATTGGCAGTTTCAGTCCCTCAACTTTCAAATCTTGACAAAATCAGTCCCTGAGCATTTGTTTTGGAATAAAAGTCAACCCAAGTCCTTTCAAAATCAAAATTTATCAAAAATGATCCTTGGGTAAAAAGTTTGGAGAATTTACAAGTTTGGTCCTTCAAGTTTCAAAATTGGCAAAAATAGCCCCTGGACATTTTTAATTTGAAAATTATTATTTTTAGTCCTTGGGAAAATTAAACTTGTCATAATTGGTCCCTATGATAAATTTTGCAAAATGACAGAATTGGTCCCTCAAGTTTGGTGAATTGCAACTTTGGTCCTTGTATTATTTATAAACAAACCAAACCCTTGGACCTTGACCCTCCCTTGAGCCTTGAACCCCTGCCAATATACCCTTGAACCCTCCCACTTGAACCCCCTGTCTAATATTAAACCCCGGTCAAACCCATAGTCAACTCCCGCCCAACCTTTTCCCTCCAAAACACTGTCTTCCTCACCAACTGCCTGCAACTCTCACCTCACCTCCAGCTCACAACCCACACCTTATCCCTCCACCTCACCTAACAAAACAAGAAACAATTAATGTTTCTCCTTCCTTACACTCAAACCCCCGTTGCTATATCCATTTGGCGCCAAAACTCATCAACGGCTAAAATCCTCTCTACTCATCCAATGGCTCAACATAAAAGTGGGAAATGCTCAGAAGGCACGTGGGAAGAATTTTGATGATAAATAGATGAAGAAAAGACAGAGTTGAGCAGTAGTTTTTAGTTTCAATTTCCTTGTATGTCGTTTTTAATTAAATTGTCTTAATTAGTTTCTAAAACTGTAATCTTAAGCTTTCTTGTATTGAACCTAAGCCATTTAGTCATTACAATTTGCTTTCAAGTATTAAATTCAAGGTTTTATCTAAGTCTCATGTTTTTATGTTCACTGTTATAAAAATCAGTTTTCATGCTCTTATATTCAAGCTTCAATTAGCTTAATTCTAGTTCCAATAAGCTTATTTAAGCTACTGATAGCTTTTAGTAAGCTTATTACTAAGGTTCAAGCAAACTTGGTACTTGGTCAACAAAAGTCAACATACAGTTTCATTTGTGACTTGTTTCTGAATTGCTGATATGGAGTTGGATATGGGTTGAGATAAGTTAGGATAGTGGTACCTTTTGAGCTCATAAGCAAACCATAGTGGTTGGACCTTTTGTGAGTTTTTACTCTTTCTCCTTTTTCAATCTGCTTAACTCTTGTTCTATTAGATCAAATCTGTTTCTGTGTGTTTTTACTGTTTAAATTCACTCACATAGGTTACCATTAGTCATAGGAATTGGAATTGAGTTCTGTGATAGAGTATTATGGGATTTAATTTGCATTTTAGCATCTGAACTAGTGTTTGGATCAGTGGGTGAATTGAGTTTGAGGCTTGGTTTGTGCTCATGATCAGTTAACTTGGCCTCATTTAGGATCATTGGACTTAACTCAGTGGTCAGATTGCACCTTAGAACACTCAAAGTCAAAATCACCTTCAATCAGTTCTAAGTTGCATAACTGTTGGAATTTTTATAGATCAAAAGCTTGTTTTATGATTAGATAATGTTAGAATAGCCTAATATAACTTCTATTTAGCCTATAACATCATAATCAGCTCATAAATTGGTTTCAAATCTCACAAAAGTCAAAGTTATCAAAACTGTTTATAAAGTCAAAAGTTGAAAAAACTCAGTTTTCACCAACCTTTGTTGATTTTTCATAGCTTCAATTTTGGTTCAATTCAAGTGAAATTTTGGGCTTAACAACTTCAGTTGGTCAAGAGTTGAAATCTGATTTTTGTAGAATTTTTGTAATTTTTTATAAGCTTCAAATCAGCTTGTGTATTAAGTCGAAAAGTGCCCTGTGCACACACTCGTGTTAACGAGTGTGCACAGTGTTTGTGCAGAAAGCTCTCAACAAGCTCATGAGAGCTTGTCTTGGTCTGATTTTTGGTTTATATGCTCCTTTCCAGGTCTACTTGAGATTGTGATATTTGGTTTTGAGTTTCAACTAGGGTAGACAGCTTATTTTTAAGCTTGAAATCAGCACACTTTCTTATTTGATTTTGAACTCATAAGCTAGTAGCTGGTTGTCTAGAGGTTTATAGCAGCTGGAATTAGTTGTTTATAGATAAGTTTGGCATATTTTAGCTTCTGCTTTCATTTGGTGGTCTTTAGTGCTTATTTGCTTAATTTGAGTGCTTATTTATAAGCACATTTCACTACAGCTTCATAATCTTGCACACTAGTATATGTTTTTATATTTTTCATAAATTTAGAATAATATTTTAGACTTTTCCTGAATTTTTCATAATTTTCAATTACTGTTTGCTATTTTTCTTTATTTTAATCAATTTTTAGGACTTTTTAAATAGATTTTAATACAAATAAATCATAAAATCTTCAAAAAAATAAGTTTTCAATTTTCATAAATTAAGATAAATATTAAAAGCCAAAAAAATATTTTTCCATAATTTTCCTAGTTTAAATAGTAATTTTTAGCAATTTAATTAGTTTTAAATAGTTTTTAAATCATAGAAATTAGAATATAAATCAGAAAAATACAAAGTTAGTTTTGAAAATTCTCTTTAGTTATTTTAGATTTTTGAAAAATAGTTTTATAATTTTCCTCTTTATTTTCATAATTTTTAGTATTTTAATTTAGTTTTAAAGTTTAAAATTAGTTTTTAATTCAAATTTATAAAAGAAAAATCAAGAAAATCCAATTTTAAAAATAGTGATAGCGTTTATTTAATATAATTTAGCTTTTTAATTTTCTTTCATTTTTCCTTTGTTATCTAGTATCAATCATAACCCCTTTCTTGTTCAATATCACCCGATCACTACACGTTTGGTTATTCAATCGCACAGCTCGTTGGGACTTAACGACCTGGGGAAACACTAAACTCTCCTGGACTTAATTGCTTTGGTTTAGACTGTTTGACTTTTATTACGGTTGACCATTCACAAGTGGTTGACTTGTGTGATAAACCTGACCGTTTGGGACCGATCAATGCTTCTAGATGCATGCACACTGTCGTAGTTTCGGTCGCATGAACTTGGTACTAGCGTAATAGCCTTTTTGCATATAGTGTCATTCACGGAGATGCTATATGTGCAACTGTGGTCCAACTTGAAAACTTGATTACTTAAACCTATGAACTCACCAACCTTTGTGTTGACATTTTAGCATGTTTTTCTCAGGTTTACTTATTGACGTGGGCAATGGCAAAGGCATTCGTTGAAGACTGGCATCCGAAGTGTTTCCAAACATTCTAATACAAATTTTAATGGGACAACATATATTTTATGGGCTTTACTTCCGCACTTTGAAACGATGATGTAAAACTATTTCTTAAATTAATATATCTTTTGAAAATGGAATAAAATTTTCATCCTTTATTACCTTGTGTTGTGTATATTGATTTAGTAGCACCCCATGACCCGAACGCTTCCGCTGTGAAATTTTGCGGGTGTTACAGAAACCACATCATGTCTTCAAACTCAAGAAAGCATTATACGGTCTTAAGCAAGCACCAAAAGCTTGGTACGACCGACTTAAGACTTTTCTTATTGATAGCAAATACACTATGGGATTAGTAGATAATACTCTTTTTACCAAGAAAAAGGAGTCACATATTATCATTGTTCAAATATACGTTGATGACATCATATTCAGATCAACTTGTCAAGAGCTATGTGATGGTTTCTCTAAAATCATGCACGACGAGTTTGAAATGAGTATGATGGGTGAATTAAATTTCTTTCTAGGACTTCAAATTAAACAACTAGAAGATGGCATATTCTTTAACCAATCTAAATATATAAAAGACATGCTTAAGAAATTTGGTCTTGAAGATTCCAAACCAACTAAGACACCCATGTCCTCGGACACTAAACTCACCAAGGATGAGGAAGGTGAATCCGTAAATAACACTAAATATAGAGGAATGCTTGGTAGCCTACTCTATCTTATGGCTAGTAGACCCGACATTATGTTTAGTGTTTGCCTATGTGCTCGCTTTCAAGAAAACCGAAAGGCATCACACTTAGAAGCCTTAAAAAGGATTTTTATATACATTAAGGGAACAACGTGTTTAGGATTATGGTATCCCAAAGGAACGGGTGTAGAAACCATAGTGTATGCCGACTCGGATCATGCCGGTGACTATGTTGATAGAAAAAGTACAAGTGGTATTTGCACTTTTGTTGGACATTGTCTCACCTCATGGTTTGAAAAGAAGCAAACGACTTTAGCCATCTCAACTACTGAATCCGAGTACGTCTCAGCCGGAAAAGCATGTCAACAACCTCTTTGGATGAAGCAAGCTCTTGTAGATTACGGAATTCATCACAACGATATTGTTATACTTTGCGACAACAAAGGAGCCGATCTCAGCAAAAATCCCGTTCAACATGCTCGTACAAAGCATATTGAAATCCGTCATCACTTTCTTCGCGACAATGTTCAAAAAGGAAACATCTCAATCGAGAAAGTATCGTCCGAAGACAACATTGCCGACATCTTAACTAAGCCTCTTAAACGAGAACCTTTTAATCTTCTTAGACTTGGTTTGGGGTTAATGGAACCAAACATGTAGGATAAACATAGCCTAAAACATTAGAATAGTCAAAACAAAACAATTTTGTTTTGTATCTGCTACTGTAGCCACGGCACCAAACGACAATACGGACGGAACCATCTTCTTCCGTCTGGTCCGTGGTGACTACAGAAGCAAAACTGCTACCTACAAAACATCTTCTTCCTCAAAACCCACTTTACCAAAACGTGTAAACATTAAACCAAGCTCATTATTGACTCCTTCTCACTCACTAATCACTGGAGATAACATCATTGTAAGTATCCTAACTACATTTCATCTCTTAATTATGAGTCTAGGATTCTTATTTGTGCACAAAATCATTACAAATCATTACATGGGGTTTATGTATACTTTTGTACTAAATATGAATTCAATTGGCAAATTGCATAACTAGTCATTGAAATTAGGTACTACATTATCATATTGCATAAACAAATCATGCTTCCCACTAATCAATAGATAAAGACTATAAGGCCTTATTCAAATAACCAAACACCCCATGTCAAAAAATTTGAAAAGCTTCTCACTTGTAGGAAAACAATTTTCATTGTTAATACAAATAGAAACGTTAGATTTTCATCACTTGCATGCTCTTGAATACTAAAGGTATTGCATAACTAATATGCATTCCCGGGTATATTCAAATGAAGCCACATTAAATTAGGAGCATTTGGGTTATCTCATGGTATTTGCCAAACACCCCACTAAAACCATTTTTGTGCATAAAATGAGTCGAGATAACCGCAACTCCAAATCGTTTTCATATAGGCACACACTAGAACCAAAACGTTAAGTTTATTCTCATTTTTTTTAACATGTTAATTCTTGCTCCTAGGAATAACCATGGTAGCCGCAAGATTCTATGATCACAAGGACACCCTTGGCTACATTCCCAAACATCACAAAACCAAAGGACTTTCCAAGGAACAGGTAGAAATCTTTAAGAGTCTAGAATCAAGGTATTTCCATAAGGGTAGAACCATTCACTCATCTTTCATTGAAAATACCAATCTCCGTCAAGAACTAGCCGCCATTCAATTCGATTGTCTTCTTGACATCGATGAACCGATTTGTCCTAGGTTTGTGTTAGAGTTCTATGCTAGTGTGACCGGCTTCATTGATGATGATGATGAGTTTAGTCTTAGATTTAAGATCAATCAAAATGACTACACCATCTCCTTAACCAACTTTGCTCAAGTACTAGGAATTCCCAACCGAGGGACATGTGTCTACTAGGATAAGTGGTCACTCACCATCCTTGATGCAATCAATGACCGCTCTCTTCCCTACCGAACACCTCTAGCAAATAAGGATGTCATCCGTGAGCACCTATTTATCCCAAGGGGAGATACAACCCGAGTCACCAGAAAAGGAAAAGAAGTGAACCGAGATCCATATGGAATGGAGCTAAATGAACTTAAGCCCGAATTTAAGAAATGGGAAGAACTACTTAGAGCCAACGTCATTAGCACCATAGGAAATAGGGTTCACATCAATGCTTGTCTTTGCCATATGCTCTACAACTTGCCCACCCGTCAACCATTCAATTTAGCCTACTACATCGCTAGGAGAATGATTGATATTCCAACACAAGGATAGGTTTCTCTTCCATACGGGATGCTTCTTGATAAGGTTTTAAAATGTACCTTTTTGAAGGGTCGTTTAAGCCCTTATTTGATCACTTTTGTATCCGTTATTACTTAATATCGTTCCTTTTCACTTTTTAGGTCTCTTGAAGGCAAATTGCTGGAATGGCACTTATTGGAATGAAAAGGCGTGAATATACGAAGAAAAGGGCCAAAGTCAAGAATCGAGACACTCAAGCTGCTGAAATACAAGGGGACGGCGTCAGGTGTTAATTGCGACGCCGTCGGAGCACTTCTGTGACGGCTCAGTAGCCAAATTGCTTATTTTCAAGTGACGGTGTCAGGCTTTAAAAGAGTAGGCCGTCGCAACTCAGACGGCCTAGATTTGATCCGACGGCGTCAGAGACTGAAGGGGACGGCGTCACAAGCATAAGGTGACGCCGTCGCAAGACTAACGTGGCCAAGACGAAACCCTAATGACGGCGACCCGACGGCGTCACAATTCATAAGGTGACGCCGTCGCGATTGTAATCTTATATATAGAATCCAAATTTTTCAGTATTTGTGTGTAGTATTTTGGAGTAAAAACCTAAACCGAACCAAGGCTGTCTTGTACAGTATTTTAGGGTTCCAAACCCTATCTTACACCAAGATAAGTGTTTTACTTCATTAATTCAATTATGTCTTCAATTATTTGTGTGTATGCTTGAATGTTCTCCATGTCCGGCTAATTTACTTGTGTGTTTGCTTAGGGAATATGAAACTTAATTATTGAATATTGATTGGTTGTCTCTTATCTTAATTGTTAATGATCTAGTAATGCGATAGGTCATTCGTTTTGTAGTTAATGCTTGATTAAATCTTTGTGAACCTTAGACTATAACACCTAGAGTAGTTGTAGGCTAAACCATCCAAAGAGTACCTTAGAGTTGGAGTTTATAATTCCTAGAGATTTTGTAGACGAGACCCTTTGGTAGTTTCAAAGAGTTAGGGATAAACGCATACCCTACGACTTTAGACACACAACGCGATTAAGAATAAGGACGTGACAATTCAACCATCAATAGGAGATAATTAAGGAGTAATAAAACCTAAGTGAACACATCTTTAAACTATCATACGAGCACACAATAATTAGACATAGACTACATACACCTTAGACTAGATAATTAGATAAGTAAAGTAATCGGTAGAAATACCAACCCCCAAATCCAAACCACGAGATTCGTAACTTTCTAATTCCTAAAAAACATAAAAAGATAAAAAAAATAATCTTCCTCAACCCCAACCTTAGCGTAGTAACTTCTTACTAGCATTCCTATTCCCCTAGATAACGATATCAATACCCGTGGCTTACCCTAATACTACACTACAACGATTAGGTTCACTGCCTAGGGTGTTATAAAACTTGCTCGAAGAAAAGGAAGTTCCTTTGACCCCGAACGACGCGTGTAGCATTATCAAGTTTTTGGCGCCGCTGCCGGGGAATAGAATAGCTAGTTAGTAGTCCACCTCGTTTAGGTTTCTTTGCTTGATTCCTATCAAGTAAATTTTTTTCTCATTTTTAGCTTTCTCGTAGTCTATCCCCCTTCTTCGTGACCTTTGTTTGTAATCCCATCACTTTTCATTATGGAAGGTGATAACCATCCACCATTCATCAACCTACCACCAAATGACCCGCCAACAGCCCGTACTCTTGGTGAATACTCGAGACCAAGCCACCTAGGCTATAGGAAAACCACTGAGCTTCCCGAGAAAGCCCAAACTATGGCCCTGCGATCCGACACCATCCGGTTGGTGCAAAATGGATGTGCATTCCATGGACTTCGTTCCGAAGATCCAAATCAGCATCTAAGGGATTTCCTTAAAATTGTCGATTCCATTGACCTTGATGCTACTACTCGGGAGACCACGCATTTGCGCCTCTTCCAATTCTCTCTACGGGACAAAGCTAGTAATTGGCTTGAGCGACTTCCCGCCGGCTCCATCTCAAGTTGGGATGATCTCACCTCTCGCTTCCTTGCTCAATTTTTCCCACCGGGGAGAACCACTAAGCTTAGGAATGACATCTTGATGTTCCAACAACGTCAAGGTGAATCTCTCTACGAAGCATGTACTCGATTCAAGGACTTACTTCATAAAGTCCCTCATCATGGCATTGATCTTTGGCTCCAAGTCCACCTTTTCTATGATCATGTCAACTTCCCCACCAAGCGATCCATTGACCAAGCGGCCGGTGGAAAACTTAGTGATCTCACCGCGGAAGAATCGTGGGGTATAATAGAGGACCTTGCTCTCTATGACAACGAAAGTTGGAATGACCCCCGTGAGTTGCCCAAAACCGTTAAGGCAATCTCCTTGCCTTCCCTTGACTCACAATCTTCCGACCGTAGGATGCTCGAGCTTGAAGATCAAGTAAAATTCCTAATGAGCTCCTACGAAAATCCTAAGTCTTCACACCAAATAAACAAAGTTTCTTCCTCATGTGAGCAATTTAGTGACCCTAATAACACTCATGCTTGCACCCGATTCCCCGAACATGCTTCCGTTGACTACGCATCCTCGCGTAATAATGGAACGGGAGGAAGATTCCCTACAACACCCGGACCTAGGAATTTCAATGATACCCGAGAAGCATGGAAGAGCAAGCCCGACTTCTATTGGGGACAAACCAAAGAATTCACTTCCAATGATTTCTCATGGCCCCCATCTCAAGGCCCTACCCAACAAAACATTAAGGGGATGTTGCAACACCTAGTCGCATCCCAAGAAGCTCAAATTGCTAAGCTCTCGGACCGGTTTAACCAACAACAAGCCGATATGGAAAGGAAGATAGATAACCTCTTGAAAGCCATGACTAATAGTGATAGGAAGGTTAATTCTATCTCAACTCCCGAACCTTCCGGTGTAGAGATTAAGGACCCAAGTAAGTTAGCTAAGCATGTTCAATTCGTCAATACCATCGCCTTAGTGAAACCTAATAGATCAAATGACGAAGCGAACCATGAGATGATACTTGAGGTTAAGGAAACACCGACGAATGAAACAACCGAGGAAGTAAATGAAGTAGACAATGACTATTTCGATAAATTTCCTACGGAAGAAGAGCTATCTCGCCACCCTCACTTAGTGCGTGACCTCCGTCACATGTATGTTAGGAAAAGCCCTAGGATCAAGTTTGGAAACCCTTGGAATCTTAACATACCATGTTGCATAGGACACCTTTTCGTGGCAAAGGCCTACATTGATCGCAAGTCCCCAATCAACATAATGACTAGCACCTACTACAATTGGGTAATAAAGAAGCCTATTCCAACTAGGCAAGACCCCGATAATCCTAGTGTTAGTTGAAATTTTCTTGGTAGAATTAAGGGATTGCCCGTTTATGTAGGTAGTTTCACGTTTCCTACGGACTTCATAATTGTGGATGATATTAGCACGGCCATAGATCCTAGCTTGTCCCATGTTATTCTAGGAAAACCTTTCATAGAAAAAACCGGGATGACTTATGATCCCTCATTAGGAATAGTGCGATTCAAGGATGAGACGAACGACATAGCTTACCAAATGCCGTTTAAGATTGAGAAGTTTTCATCACTCTCTAATGATGAAAAGGAACTTAAACTGTCGGTCTATTATAGGAATAATGAGGATAAGGAAAAAGGAGTAGATTATGTTATGGCTAAGATTTTCGGATTCTATAAGGATTGTTTGAACTTAGGACCGGAATATAGAAATAAGTGGGGAGAGGAAGAACTCTTAGAGAGGTGTATCATAGGACACTTCTACAACCTGGAACCAACCACTAGAGACCGTCATAAGGAAGGAGATGACGGTAATGAAGTTACGCAGGAGCACGACTACGAGTCTAGCTACAAGACTCATAAATAAAGAAAAGCGCTTCGTGGGAGGCAACCCATGCTTAATTGTTTGCTTGTTAGTGTCATATATCTTTTATTGGTTGCTTATTCTCATGTTTAAATTTGTAAAAATGCTTTATTTTATTTTTAACCTCGTCTTAATTGCATATAAAGGTATTTTACATAAAGGATAAGTGTAGGGAGGATTACACACGTTTTCAAAAGAAACATAAACATGAGAATTGCAATTAGTTAAAAGATATATATGTGTGTTTGTTCGAGTCAAATGCTTGTATCGAGTCTTAATGGATGTTTTGCAGAAATTTTTCCAGATTCTAAAGATGTAAATTTTCCAGAATTTTTTCCAGAAAATCGCAGACCAGTTTTGTCGGATAACTGACGGCGTCAGGATCGTAACCGACGTCGCCGAAGGAGTAAAACAACAGATTATTTTTTCTCGTTTTCGAGCTACTTATAAATTTTGGAAATTTTCGGTCTTAATTTTCCAGAAATTCTGTAAACATCCATTCCAAAAGAATTATATCCTAGTTTAATAGAGTCTTATATATATTATTACCGCCGATTTTACGCGAAGGTTTCGTTTGTTTTCTTCAAGTGTGCAGGTTTTATTTATCAAGAAGAAGATACATAAGATTTGAAGGAGCTTTTCACGCATACATTCTTCTTGAAAAGAATTCAACCACCACTTTACACGGATCCTACCGAGCTAATCAGGGGAGTATTAGTTTCTTTCGTTTTTAATTACCTTCATTATCATAACTTTGATACTTTCGGGGAACATTGGGGACAATGTTCAGTTTAAGTGTATGGAGGGAAAATAAAACGGGAACTTTGAAACTATGCTTATCCTTGATTATTTGCTTTGTCCAATTGTATTTGTGTAATAAACCATGAGAAAATGTCGGTTAGGGTAAATTTGGCACCAAATTTAAAATTTTTCATGACATATAGGAGTGGGCCATTAGTCTTAACAAAAGCGTCTCACGGATAGGAAGTTGCATGACTGGCACAAAAACCCTTTACCACCTAAATTCCACCCAAAATGTGAGGATCACCCTTAGATTAGTAGGAATTAAAGCATTCATCTTTAATGCTTAGTGTGTGAACCGGTAGTATATTAGATTCTAGAACTTGTTTTGTGATGCATCCCGAGATCGCTAGTAAGACTACACTTGTGTAGTTAGGAATAACTAAATGATAAGAGGCATTAGGATAACCCTTGTTTGATACCCGTAATATAATTACTTCTTCCACATCGGTTGAGTAATTCCCTCACACCTTGCGTTGTACTCATCTTTAGTACACGATACCCCTAGTTAACCCCTCAGAGCCTATCCTTTTCGCGGTTCTCGTGATGTTTCGGTTTTTCCGGAATATCAATGAAGAGCATTTTTTACACCCCACCCCCAAATGTACACCCAAATCGTCTTAGCCTACCTTGTATGCACTCACTTTTAGTGCATTATTGTTATCACCCTAAAAAACCCTTAGTTCAATTATCTAGTTGCTTGCATGAGTTGCTAAGTCGAGTCATATCCTTTGTATACAGTTTTGGGACGATTGGGACTCATGGGAAAAGTTAAAGTTTATGAAATGGCTAGAAGGGAACGTTAAATTCCCTTATTTGCGTAATAACGTACCCCAAGTGTTTTGATCTTTTCAATACGGTTCAAATTAGTGTTAGAGAAATAAAAACTCAAGTGTAGGGATGTGCCTATAAATCCCTATCATTTTGATGTTACCGTAGAGGATGGTAGAGTAAAAGTGTATTAAAAAAAATCGAAAAAAATAGAAAAAAAAAGAGAAAAGAAAAAAATAGAGTGAAAAAAAAATACGGGCTACCATCCTACATCTATCTTTTAAATTTATGTTTGTGTGTTTCAGTTATCTAGAGTTTAAAGTGTCGACTCTTGGCTTAGCAACGCCATTCTTCGTATGCTTGTAACATAAAGATTTTTGACTTGCCACCACTAAATATCCTATCCCACCAAACCCTTTGTTTCCCTACCGTAAGCCTAACATTACAACCCTTTAAAAGACCTCTTTGATAGTCTTTCCTAGGTGCTTACGCCAAAGCGATGGAGTTTTGATCTATTCTCAAGCCTATGGTAATCTATGTACTAGGACCGGTTAATGAGTGTTTATCTTCCATTTCCACTTTGATATATTTCATATACACCCGAGAGATGTGAGTATCCAAACACCCCATGTGAGGTGCTAGTATGTAATTTCTGTGCTTGTTATGACTTTTGCGGGGCTTATATGTGTTGTGTATTGTTCTAAACCAATGCTTCATGACCCATAACTTATAAATTAATTGGCTAAAAGCACATTTGCTTGAGGACAAGCAAATACCAAGTGTAGGGATATTTGATAAGGTTTTAAAATGTACCTTTTTGAGGGGTCGTTTAAGCCCTTATTTGATCACTTTTGTATCCGGTATTACTTAATATCGTTCCTTTTCACTTTTTAGGTCTCTTGAAGGCAAATTGCTGAAATGGCACTTATTGGAACGAAAAGGCGTGAATATACGAAGAAAATGGCCAAAGTCAAGAATCGAGACACTCAAGCTGCTGAAATACAAGGGGACGGCGTCAGGTGTTAATTGTGACGCCGTCGGAGCACTTATGTGACGGCTCAGTAGCCAAATTGCTTATTTTCAAGTGACGGTGTCAGGCTTTAAAAGAGTAGGCCGTCGCAACTCAGACGGCCTAGATTTGATCCGTGCGTCGAGATCGAAGGGGACGGCATCACAAGCATAAGGTGACGCCGTCGCAAGACTAACATGGCCAAGACGAAACCCTAATGACGGCGACCCGACGGCGTCACAATTCATAAGGTGACGCCGTCGCGATTGTAATCTTATATATAGAATCCGAATTTTTCAGTATTTGTGTGTAGTCTTTTGGAGTAATAACCTAAACCGAACCAAGGTTGTCTTGTACAGTATTTTAGGGTTCCAAACCCTATCTTACACCAAGATAAGTGTTTTACTTCATTAATTCAATTATGTCTTCAATTATTTGTGTGTATGCTTGCATGTTCTCCATGTCCGGCTAATTTACTTGTGTGTTTGCTTAGGGAATATGAAACTTAATTATTGAATATTGATTGGTTGTCTCTTATCTTAATTGTTAATGATCTAGTAATGCGATAGGTCATTCGTTGTGTAGTTAATGCTTGATTAAATCTTTGTGAACCTTAGACTATAACACCTAGAGTAGTTGTAGGCTAAAACATCCAAAGAGTACCTTAGAGTTAGAGTTTATAATTCCTAGAGATTTTTTAGACGAGACCCTTTGGTAGTTTCAAAGAGTTAGGGATAAACGCATACCCTACGACTTTAGACACACAACGCGATTAAGAATAAGGACGTGACAATTCAACCATCAATAGGAGATAATTAAGGAGTAATAAAACCTAAGTAAACACATCTTTAAACTATCATACGAGCACACAATAATTAGACATAGACTACATACACCTTAGATTAGATAATTAGATAAGTAGAGTAATCAGTAGAAATACCAACCCCCAAATCCAAACCCCGAGATTCGTAACTTTCTAATTCCTAAAAAACATAAAAAGATAAAAAATAATCTTCCTCAACCCCAACCTTAGCGTAGTAACTTCTCACTAGCATTCCTATTCCCCTAGATAACGATATCAATACCCGTGGCTTACCCTAATACTACACTACAACGATTAGGTTCACTGCCTAGGGTGTTATAAAACTTGCTCGAAGAAAAGGAAGTTCCTTTGACCCCGAACGACGCGTGTAGCGTTATCACTTCTCACCCATCTCTATAGAGCCTTTGCACCAATTCCACCAAGCCCAAAAGGGATGCACCTTCACTATGAGCTCATCCCTCACATCTTTGTACCTTTGAGTGATGAATGAGTTGCTAAGACAAAAGGCAAGAGAGCAAAACCTCCAACTCCATCATCATCATCATCAAATAGCTCCGATGATTGTCTTCCAAACTCTCGCCTTCCACCTCATGAGTATTATGAATCTCTTCCCAAGATTGTGAATGAATCAGCAGAGTTCAAGCAAACCAAGGGGATGTTCAAGTACCTTGGTAGAATGATGACCAAGATCTACAAGAAGTTGGATAAGTGAGAATTGTTTTAAGGAGTGTTTGGAACAATACATTATCTTTAATGTTTGATACAATTTGGTTGTTTTTATTTTGTAGGATGATAATATAACTCGAAACAATGATGTATGCTAACAATTTTATGCAGGGGGATAGCACAAGTATGCTATCAAATTTTACCCATTTTCACTATAATGTGAAAATCACTTGGCCTTGCTCAAAATCTATGCTCCATTATGTTTGTGCATGTGTTATTTAATTTTCCTAACTAGAAATGATTAATGTCACATGTTTTGAGCAAAATTTCAGGTTTCGGAAATGTCCTCGACACTTGAAAATACACTCTGTGAACTTTTCTGGTCTGTACAGATCAGACGGCACCAACGTTTTGGTTTCGTCTGTTATAAGAAATGGTACCGCCGTACCTGTACAGGCGGACCAGACGACACCCTTTTAAGGGTTTCGTCCGTGTAAAATTTTGGTGCCGTGGATCCTCCAGGTAACTTTCTGAACTTCGGTTCTTTCGACATTCCAAATTAACATATATTGCTTGTGAGTCAATCTTAACTAGTTTGTACCCTTATTAGAACTAGTATAACACACTTAGGCGTATAGGAAATCCATTTCCCACCAAAATTCAAAAATTTGAAAAATTCACCCAAGGAGCCCTTTTGCATAAAGGAAGGAACCAAAATTTTGGTACCTTGCAATCCGTGGGTAATCTGATTGTTAGGATCTTACAATCATTAGAACACATTTATTGCATATCTTTACTTCTTCACTCCATCCCTCTTGTATGGCTTGACTTGGGTGATATGACTAGCATTTAACCCACTTCCAAATCATTAGGAACCTCATCACTTCTATGGTTTAACATCAAATCAAACACATTTCTCCATAATTTTTCACTTCTATAAATTAAGAGGTTTTACCATGATCATCTTCACACCTTCTTCATTCTTACCATCAACTAGCAAAAACACAAGTCAAAATGACAAAATCTTCACCTTCCACCAAGCCTTGCAAGAAAACCGCTAGGATTAGCGTAAGGCCTTGTTGTTTCGTCAACTTGAGCTCTTCATCCGAATCCTCTCCACTCACCATCTCATCTCCCATAAGGGATGACACAAGCCTAACCTTGGCTACTCATACTCAATCACCCATGGTCATCACCACTCCACCACCTACAAAAACACCAACCTCACCACCACCGGCACCTCTCCAAACATCAAAAACACCATCACCACCAAAGTCTCCAACCCTTATTCCTTTGGAGTTATTCTCCACACCTCCCACTTCTCCAAATCCTTTCTTGGAGGACTTGGGAGATTTGCCTCCTATGCCCAATCATCCACCACCATTGCCATCATTTGGCACCATTGAGCGGATTGCTCATGAGTCTCCTAGATCCTCGTTTGATACAAACGCCCCGTTAGGGCCAAGACCTCTTCTCTTCCACCCCATTCACAAAGACATCCATGGTCCTTTGTATGTGGATCAACCACTCCCTACATCAATGTCCCCTCACATAGAGGACATTGAAGAGTCCATGTGGGATGATAATCCCACAAGAGAGGAGATTCAAGCGGAACTCCAACATCTCCACCAATTCAAAAATATGGTGGATTCTCAACTAAGTGAGACTATGCAAATGCAAAATTCTTTGCTAGCATCCATAATCACCAACCCAAACACCACCACCAACATCAACGCATCTACCATTCCACCACCACAACCTCATCAACCATACTACCCACCTAGGCATGGTTGCTCAACTTGTGAGCAAACCGCCCAAACCATTGATCGGACCCGGGTGATGGTCCATGAATTCCAAGAAGAAATGAGGTTCATCATCAATCACATCCTTGAGCCACTCAACGCTCTTTCTCATCCACCATCTCATTAGAATAGTCCTAGAATAGCTTTTCTAAGCATTTTTTTATTTTTATTTTATTTCTCTATTTTTCTAGGATTTTTTTTATTGTAATAAAACACTTCATTGTGTTCTCTTTTCATGGTTTTTAAATCATGAAAAATTTTAACTAATGAATGATGTTTTCTATGTTGTTGGTGCTTATTACATAGTGTTTGGAAATGCTTGCGAATAATGATTATTACTAACAAATCTTTTTTGTAGATTTTTCACAATCCATATATCTTCCCATTGGCACCCAATTTAGGGGGAGCTTTGATCAAGGGGGAGATCATGACTCGGACTCATTATACATTCCGCAACGCATCTTCTTTTTGTTGAGACAAAAAGGGGGAGAAATATATAGAACTTGGTTATATTTGACTTTTCTGAAAAAGTCAAACTGCATACATTGACTTTCTGAAAAATTCAACATGATACTTCATTGGTAATACTTGACTTTCTGAAAAAGTCAACTGCATACTTTGACTTTCTGAAAAAGTCAACATCATGCCTCAACTAATGAAGACTTTGACTTTCTGAAAAAGTCAAACATCATACACTTGCATTATCATTTCTTTTTCAAGTTCTAAAACTAATATTTTTATAACTCTTGCACAATCTTTGTATCTTTTATAAAAATAAAATTTATATTTTGTCCTCAACAAAAAGGGGGAGATTGTTAATACAAATATCGTCATTAAACGTTATTTATATTTTTGATCTTTACCTAAGTTTTGTTAACGACAAAAGTAAATTTAATTTTTATAAAGCTTAAAGCTTGTCAAGTTTAATAGATATTAAAACAAGATTTTTCAAACAATATCTTCATCATTTAAGCATTTACATTGTGACTAATCATATCTTAATATGATTCTAACCATAATGTATGATAGTAGTTTTTAGAATGCTTTAGTTTCTTAAAAACTAAACATTAGTTATGTATTTGCATATTTCTAAAATAGAAAAACAATACATGACATCATGTGATGCATCATGGAAATCATTGGAAGATTTCATTAGATATTTTGTGTAGATTTGGACTCTTCATATCTTACACAATCTTGCATAGATATGGTTGACTTTGGCAAGATCTTGATATCTTGTTGTCAGACCCCGGCGGCACCAAAATGTATAACGGACGGAACCCTTTCAAGGGGTCCGCCGTCCGTGGTGCCTGCTGATGGTTTTGGCTATAAATAGCAAAGCCAAACCAAGTAGTTTTTCATCCCTTTCTATCATACTCTCATACATATCTTCTCTCTAACCTTTCTAACTCAGTTTCATATCATATTAGTGATCTCTTTTGTAGCAAAGAAGATCAAGTCACATTCAAGCTTCAACGAGAAGTTGAAAGTCTTGTTTGTTTAGTGTTGTATGGTCTTGTGTTGATTCATACTTCATTGTTGTACTAAACTATCATAATCTTGTGAGTGTGAGTGATTGTTGTACTAAACTATCATAATCTTGTGAGTGTGAGTGATTAGTATTTTAGTCCTCAAAATACATTGTGTGTGAGAGTGGTTGTACCCTTGGAAAGAACTCGACATTTAGCTTAGTGTCGGAAATAGTGTAAGCGAAGTGTAAAGGTTTCTCCACCGGTGAAAGAAGCTTGTTGACTAGTGAAGTTAAACTCTCAAGTGTGAGACTCGGGGAGTTGAGTAGGGCAAGGAGAAAGAGTCCTTGTAGACTAAACCACTATAAACAACTTGTTGTGGTTTGATCATTTCTTTCCTTATTTACTCTTTACATATTGATTACATATTTCATTAACATATCTAAGATCAATCTCAATTGATCTTTCAATAAGTTTCAAAACAAAGTTTTTAAGTAGTAAACTATTCAACCCCCCTTCTAGTTTTCTACAAAACAGTCTCAGATAAGTTACCATGCAGAAAAGCATTCTTGACATACAGCTGGTGAATTGGCCAGTGTCGAGAAGCAGCTAAGCTCAAAACAGTCTGAATAGTGCCCGGTTTAACTACCGGACTAAATGTCTCATCTACTTCAACCCCATCAACCTGGTTACTGCCATTCGCCACAAGGCGAGCCTTGTAGCGACTAAGAGTGCCATCAGCCAAAAACTTATGACGAAAAAGCCACGTACAACGAATAATGTTGGTGTCAGCAGGTCGAGGTACCAGAGTCCAAGTTCCATTTTTAATAAGCACAGTATATTCGTCACGCATAGCATTTTGCCAATTTGTGTCATTGACGGTGTCACGATATGATTTAGGTAAAGGAGAAATTGAAGAGACAAGCATGTTGGGACGCACAGTGGGACGATTAGTCCCGACACGAAATCGTGTGACCATGGAATGAGTTGACACAGGGTTTGGGTTGTGGGGAGGGTCAGGGATAATATTTGGGGATGTGGCGGGGGGTGTTGGGGGAGTTAGTGTGGCATTTGAGTTTGTGGAAGACGGGTCTTGAGGAATAGAAGTTGGTGTGGGTGTGGGTGGATCAAGTATGTGAGACTGCACAGGAGTTTGGGTGGGTGGAGGTGAGGGAATAAAAGTTGGGTTTATATCAGGGGAATCATCTAAGAAGTTATATTGTGGTGCGGATGTGGGTTTTATGGTGCCATAGGGAAAAACAGTCTCATCAAATGTGACGTGACGGGAAAGTATAATTTTGTTGGTGTTTAAGTCAAGGCAGCGATAGCTGCGGTGATGTGAGGCTTGTCCCAAGTAGGTTGAGGGTGTTGCGCATGGTTCAAGTTTGTGGTGAGGTTCAAGGTTGGGGTAACATAAGCAGCCAAAGGTGCGTAAGAGGCTGTAATTTGGATTTTGGCCAAATAATTTGGTATAGGGTATGTCATTGGAGATAGCAGTGGAGGGTAATATATTTAGTAGGTGAACAACCATATTTAGGGCTTCAACACAGAAGGTGGGTGGAAGGTTGTCTTGAAATAGCAAAGTCCGAATAAGATTATTGATGGTTCGAATCATTCATTCGGATTTGCCATTTTGTTGGGATGTTTTGGGGCATGAGAAGCGAAACTGAATGCCATTGTCAGCAAATAGTTTATGAAGGGTACGGTTGTCAAACTCACCGCCATGATCACACTGAAATGACCAAATTTCACACTGAAATTGAGTGTGAACATAATTACGAAATAGCACAAATTTAGACAACACATCATATTTGTTAATCAATGGATAAACCCAAACAAAGTGAGAATAATGATCCAAAAATAAAACATAATATTTGAACCTTGAAATACTCGGAACTGGGGAAGTCCACACATCCGAGTGAATAATGTCAAAACAAGCATTAACCACAGTATTTGAACTAGAAAATGGAAGTCTAGCGTGTTTGCCAAGCTGACAAGCATGGCAAAGCACGGGAGGCTTGTCCTTATTACATGAGATAAAATTATTTGAATCAAGACGGCGTAGCACTTCGCTTCCTGGATGTCCAAGATGCTGATGCCACGTGTGTTGACTGACAAGGAAAGCTTGAGGAACAGGAGACAGAGTTTTGACAGGATAAAGGTCCCCGGTGCTATCACATCGGAGAAGAACCCGCCGCGTCATGAAATCCTTAACAGAAAAACCAAAGGGATCAAATTCAACAGTGCATTTATTATCGCGAACAAATTGACGAACAAATATTAAAATTTTGACAATATGGGGAGTAGTAAGAACATTATTTAAGTGGAGAGGTCGATTAGGAGTTGGCAAAATGCTATGACCGGTATTGGTGACGGGAATGGAATGCCCGTCACCAACCGAGACGAACGGATACATACACATATTAAAAACATTGCTAAGACTATTAACGGATGAGTTAAGATGTAAACTGGCACCTGTATCCATATTCCATCCACCATTATTCGGGTCTTGGAGAGTTCCGGTGGTGAAAGCATGAGGTAAGAGTGTCGTGTGTCCTGGGGTACTAGAAACATCTTGAGGAACAGTAACTGGGGGTGCGGATGGGCTGTTTTGTGGTGCGAGGGCATGTGGTAGTGTGTTGGCTGATGGAGGTGCGTGACTTAGTGGAGTTGGATGGGGCATATGTGGTAGTGGGTAGGCATAAGGTTGGGCCGGGTATGTATGTTGGGCAGTGGCCTGAAGTGGACCGAATCCAGGGGGCGGTTGTAAGGTTGGGCTGGGGCTAAGGTAATAAGGAGTTGGAGTGTGAGTGCTAACATAGGATGAGGGCCCAACGGGAGAGGGTTTAGGGGCTGTGGTTGTACCAGTGGTTGAAGGGGTTATTCCTAATCTGTTCAAAATTCGAACAATTGTTTCCTCAGTATATGCATGGTCCCTAGTTTCACCCGTACCTCGCAAAGGTTTATAATTTGAGTCATGAACAAACTTGCATCCCGCACCATAACGACATGACCCTCTAGCATAGTTTATACATGGATTTCTAGACTTTAGTTGTGGATTAGAGGGATGTCGATAGTTACCTTTGTCCGTCAAAAGCACTACGGGAGAAGAAGAAGACGACGAGTCCACAGGTTCGGCACTTGCTTTAGATTTTAACCGCATCTCCTCGGTGACAAGCATAGAGCGTGCCGACTTGAAGTCTGGAAAGGTGTCTTTGTAGTGCATATACCCACAAACCTGGTTATATGTATCTGGAAGGCCATCAAGGGCATAATGAACAGCATCTTCATCCGAAACAGGGGAGTCGAGGCTAGTAAGTATGGTTATGATAGACTCGATTTTTTGAAAGTATGCCTCCATGGTTAACGATCCAAGCTTTATGGACCGTAGTTCCTTCTTCATAGCCGAGGTTCGTGACCTCTTGTTGTCCTTAACGAGATTTTTAATAAAGTCCCAAGCCTCCTTTGCGGATTTAGGTCGTGCATTAACCAATCTCTTTTGATGAGGATCTGAGAGGGTCGAAATGATCCATGAAGTGATTATTTTATCAATCTTCTGTTCTTCGGGTGTAAAAGGTGCGGGTGTGCTAGTGGTTGTGCCATGGATGAACTTGGTTACATCATAAGTGTCACATAATTGCTCAAAGAAGTATTGCCAGAATGCATAGTTCCAATCGTCAAACTCAAGTTTGACGGGAACCCGTGTGTGAAGGTGATGGTGAGTCACTTGAGAGAGTTTTTCGGATAGAGGTACGACTGCAGTTTCGGATCCAGTCATTGTGTGGTTTGGGCAATAAGGTATAGAGTTGGGTGTTTTAGGGTTTGTATGTGGTTATGATGGATGGTACGTATATGATAGGTTGGACATGCAACAAAACAAAGCAGCAAGACTTGTGACTGAACACAAGTAACAAAGCAACAGTGTGGATTTGTGACTAAACACGAATCACCAACACTGATAATACAAATCGATTAGGGTTTTGAGAGAAGAAAAAGAAAAAAAATTTACAGATGGAGAGGAGCGGGGTTAAGGGATTAGGAAAGAAGCGTGGTAATTTTAGGAATGTGTAATGGCTCGTGATACCATGTTGATTGTAAACTGATTGATTGATTTCCATTGATACGAGATACATATATATACTACAACAATGAGTATTCTAGAATCGGGCTTGGACCGTTACATACATATACTACAAACATATGGGCTAACATTGTTGAATATTTAATTTCTTTTAAAAAATGAAAGTGAGTTTTTTTTTTTTTTAAGTGAAATGCTATGATTGGTTTCATTAAGTCTAGAAAGAATTTAATATCTATATTTAGCTTTTCTCGTAAAAAAATAAGCGTGCAATAAGTGCATAAAGATAAAAATAACAAAACGTGATTTGATGTCCTAATTTCAATAATATGTTACAAAATAAAGTTGAAAATAAGTGTCGATGTTTTGCAAAATTCCAAATAGATATTTGTTAGACCCTGTATTTTTGTTTCGGAGCTAATTTCTTAAATGATTGTGCTATTTTATGTAAGGGAATTGATACTTGCACTACATTTTTTGATGCATTCACTATCATTTATGCATTACAGTATTATACTGTACAATACTGTAATGCATAAATGATGGTGAATGCATAAAAAAATATGGTGTGAGTATCACCTCCCTTTATGTAATCCATTCCATCTCGATGAAAGTGACACGAGGTCCATCTCAGTCCAAGTATCCCTGACTATATAACATTGATGCATTTGTAACCATTGACTGTATATGTTTGAGGTATTTCAATATTAGTTGTAGATCTAGAAACAGCTATATATTTCACAATTCAAAGTTTCAAACAATTAATGAAGAACATGAGAGTATACAACAACAAAGAAAGCATGAGTGTTGATAATACTAGTAGTATGCATGTACGATATGATGGAGCAATATCCGAAAGAGAAACCTACAACGATCGGTATTTGGTGGACGATAATAGTAATAGAAGGTAAAGGATTCGAGTCTCGGTTCCTGCCTACTCCAGTTGGTGTCCCACTTAGCCAGAAAAGTTGTTGGAGCAATTTCTTATGATGTGGACAATTGCTGGTGACACTGGTGCCAAAAAGCACTCGTGGTCAGCCGGTCAGGGCGTTCTCGCAATACACACATTTTATAGATAATAGTAATAAAATGCCGTTAATCGGTGATAATATGAAGACAAAAACTATGTCGCTACTTAGTAATGCAATATGTTGGAGGTTGAATTCCCGATCTTGAGTAAACTTCTATTTCCTAACCTCACTAACGAAATCTATAAATTTGCATTCAAATTTATGTATCACACCCAGATGACCTTTTTTATTACAAACAAATTAACCTACGTTACTATTTAACATTCATAAAAAATTGTATAATACAAACTAAATTAAAGATTATGTACTTAATTGTATATTGTTAGTTTTCGATTCATGTTAAGAAATATTAATAAAAACTTGTTTTTTTAACAACAATAACACTAATTATATCTGTATGTCTCATAATTTGAACTAACTAATTATATTGCCTTAATAAATCTTTTAGGTTGGTCCCAATCGTGACTTGGGGTGACTCAGGTCACCAGCGTCACGTCAGTTTTCTCTCTCCAGCGATCAGACATGACCCAGATGCCACAGTCGATGACCCAAGTTTGTTTTGTTTTTTTTTTGTTTGTTTGTTTTTTTGTTTTTGTTTTTTTAATTCAAACATTTTTAACATTAAATTTAAATTCATTAAAATTAAAAAAAAAAAGCATTACAATGCGAAATTAAAAAAAGAAGACATTACAATACGAATTTAAAAAAAAAAAAAAATAAAAAAATAAAAAAAAATAAAATAAAATAAAATTACAATACGAAATTAAAATAAACACTATAATACTTAAACTAATAATCTAAATTGTAGCGTGCTTTGATTGTTGCATTGACTTTCAACAATTCTTCTAGTTGTCGGCCGGTCAATTTTGGGTCGATTGGGGTGTTGTAGAAGATTATGTCGGACTCCTGTTTTGATAGCCTCATGAGCTCAAGTTTCTCTTTTTTCATCTCGAGCTCTTTTTCCCTCAACCGTAACCAAGTATCTTCTAAACCCTCCTTATTCTTACCTTTCTCCCCTTTTGACGGCTTCTTGGTCTTGAAGAAAGTTTTGGCCAACGATTGTACAAATGAGTCTGATGGAACATCATCATCATGAGAGGAGGAGGATGGTTTTTTCCTTCCTTTGTCACGACCAACCGGTCGTGATTCTCTAGTCTCTTCCTCATCAGAATCATCAACATCTTGGACATCGAAAGAATCACGAGCTTGGGTTGAACCAGAGGTAGTGGTAGAACCCTTTGTTTTCTTCCGACTATTCGTTTCGAAAGCCGGCATCTCAATGTTCTTCCAAGCAGCATGACCCTTTAAAACCACCCAACACTCCTCCAAAGTGAAATCATGACCGTACATCATACAGTATTCTCTAAGAGCTTTTGAAGTATCGTCTATATCATTCTCACCGCTTCCATGGGTATTCTTGATATTCTCCATGATAGCACAATAATTACCAACCCTATTACGAATCCTACTCTTCCATTTGGTAGTGATGGAGTCATAGGTTCGGTCTGAGCCAGTTTCTTTTTTAAAGTAGTCTATCACTAACTCCCAAAACTTGAAGCGGTTATGGGCGTTTCCTCTAGCCGAGTTTTCCGACACATAAACCCAAGCTTTACAAAGCGCGACCTCTTCCGCCTTTTTCCATACTTCAACGTGCTTCTTGGCTTTCCCCTTGCTTGTTCGGCCTTCTTGCCTTTGTTCTTGGCCTTTGAAGCACGTCTTGATGGCTGCTTTGGTTTGATGGGGGACATTTCTTCAGCAGAAGCGGTTTTTTCATCATCAGAATCTTCAAGGGGAATGGAATCATGGAACGAACCGTGGTGCGAACCGTGACCCGAACCTTGGCCCATCGAAGCATCTTGACTTTGGTAGTTTTGTGTATTATACTCCGGCAAATAATCTTCCAAATTCATGTCAAGATTAGTACTTCGAATCGGGGAATAAGGTTGATACGGTTGAGAAGGATAAATGAAGTCCATGTTTGGATGGTACGACGACCCACTAGGTTCTTGCCGGTAATCGGGGTAAGGACGTTGTGGTGGGACAAAAGGACGGTTAACATAAAACGGGTTTTGGTTTTGATTTGGTTGGGCTAGTTGTGATTGATAATCAAAACTTTCTGGACGGAAGCGAATAGGCCGGTTTTGTTGTGGTGATATGCCGGTTAACTCGAAGTTGTTTTCCGGCGAGAAATTCATATTCGGGGCATTTTGGGGTAGTCGTGATCGTCGGTTTTTTGATTGTGGGGTATTTTTCTTTGACATTTTGAAGTTGGATGAGAATTAGATTCAAATGAATATAGATGAGAAATGGTGAGTGGTGAATTGTGTTTGAGGTGAAGTTGGTATTTATAGAGTGGTAAAATTGTTTTAAAAAAAAAGTTTTTTTTTTTTTTTAATGACCAAACGGTCAAATTTTTAAACATATTTTGAATTTAAGCCCAAACGGGCAAATTTGGTTGGAAATTGTTCTCGATAACATCGGTCGAAAAGTAGCTCGATGTTTGGAATTTGGCCACGATGCCCGATGTGGCAACCGAGCACCACAACCCACATGACCGATGTCAACATCGGTTGAAGGTGTGGATTTTCGTTGCCCAACCGATCTTTGGGGTACATTTGGGATCAGCCTTAGGGTTTATATAAGTTATTACAATTTACATCAGTGATGTCTTTTGATCTCATATATATTTAAAATAATGAATATTTTAAACAAATTATATTAACAAACGTTCTTTTTTACTTTATTATTATTATTATTATTATTATTATTATTATTAAATTTGATATTTATTTTGCTATGTTCTAATTTTTATTATTATTAAATTTGATATTTATTAACAGACGTTCTTTTTTTCTTTATTATTATTATTATTATTATTATTATTATTATTATTAAATTTGATATTTATTTTGCTATGTTCTAATTTTGATGTTTTATTTAATAATTTATCAAAAAATATGCTAGAAAATCCCAATGTATTCCTCATATATTCACTTGGAAGATTAGATGATTTTAATGTTAATTTTTCAATTAAATGAATCTCCTTATTCCTCTAATAAGCCATCTCTTTCCTCAGTGTGGTGGTAATGTTGCAAACACATCTACTTTTTTTTCTTACGAACAATTTTATCTATTTTGTAATTCAATATTTTACGATCTTGTGAAACAAGTTAATTGCTTATTGTTCTTTTAGTTGAAAATAGATGTGTATACACATCATGCTTAATACATTGATAAAAGTGATGTCTTTAAGTTTATAAGTGAAATCGGTGAGGTTTTATTTGTTTGTAATTTACAATTTCTCACGAATTTATATCAAATAGGGGTAGTTTGGATATTCCAATTTTCAAAAAAAAAAAGAAGAAAAAGGTCTCACTTTTAATAGACACGTCAAAAATAACTACGTTAATCAAAGTGAAAAATGTAGATTTCCATGAAAATTTTATTGTAACTTCATAACACGTCAAAAATAACTACGTTAATCAAAGTGAAAAATGTAGATTGCCATGATAATTTTATAATGTAGATTTCCATGATAATTTTATTGTAACTTCATAATAAAATGACTTCTTATGGATAAAGGATTTGAATTATATACTAGTGTAAAGTTTAAGGTCCTTGAAAATAACTTATAGAATCTCATCCACTTGTCGAATATAAAATATCGCAATAGCGGTCTATATACGGCACGTTCACACCACACGCCACTATACACGACTTCAATTTATGACATAGAAAAAGAAAAAACGTATTGACTCAATGCCACAATTAGGGGTGTCAAACGGGTAAAGCATTATAGGGTCGGGTTTATTCGGGTCCAACTCGGCTTATCGGGTCTATCGGGTCAACCCGACCAACCCGATAACCTTATAGGGTCGGGTTAGGGTTATTTTTTCAAATGTTATCGGGTTCGGGTTCAACCCGATAACCCGATAAATGTATAAGCCTTCGTTGTGTTTTTTTTCATTTTAGGACTAATAACACAAAGTTTCATACATGATGTATTAGCACCGAATACAATTTTAGGCCCAATACCCATACGCTAATATTAAGTTTGAAGATTAAATTGGCTTTTGGATTAAGAACTTATATTTGTTTGTTTGGATATGAAACTGAATTGGTTTACTTTTATTTTTAGATTTGATTTGGCTAGCTATTGCCGAAACTTTCTTGTTTAAATGCCAAATGCCTATTGCATCAAGTTATTAGTTTTAATCGTATGAATTAGAACGCTAAAACTATTTCTTTTCTTATAAAGCCTACTGCTATCTTTTTATATGCTTACTTCACTTTTTTTTAACCTCGCTGCACTTATTTTGCTTACTTCATTTGTTTATCAAGTCAAGTAATGTGTTATTTACTTATGTTAATGTTTTTTTTAAGTCTACTGCACTTTTTTTTACATGTTGACAATTTGCCTATTGCCATCACATATTAGCTTCATGCTCACTTTATCAAATAAGTAAACCACATGATTTAGTATATCAGATATTGGTGTTAACTTGTTATTAGTTTGGACATAATGAGCAAATTTGAACCATATATCAGATCTAGTTGCCAAAAGTATACATCAAATATGTCTCTATAAGCAAATTTTGGTAGACTGTGCTTTATTTTGTGTTCTGGACAGTCAACAGGTCACAACCCGATAACAACCCGACAACCCAACCCGATTCAACCCGACCCGTTTTGACCCGAAACCTGATAACCCGATATTTTATAGGGTCGGGTTAGGGTCAATTTTTAGGATACCAAAACCCGAATCAACCCGACCCGACCAACCCGATAACCCGACAACCCGACCCGATAACACCCCTAGCCACAATAATATGTACACAATGAAACATAAAAGTCTATGAACTTTATCGATTATTTTCAACAAAACCATTTAATTTTTACCAAATCAGACCCACAAGTTATTATTTGTGAGCTTTTGGATCCTACAAGTTGCATACTCATACGTGCATGCGACATGCTCTTTTCATTTCAATGGTTTAACCGATTGAAATATATGATGCAGTAGGCGAAGGATATGCAGCATGGCGAAGGATATGCAGCATGGAATTGGGATTCTTGAACCGAGGCCCCAAGTTCAAACTTTAGATGCAGCGAATTTGGGGTCAATCTTCAAAAGTATATGTGAAAGAAAAATAAAAGTAAAATTTAGGGAAAATTGTACAAAAGTGTATCAAACTTATGCTCAATTTCAATTTAAGATATTCTACATTTTTTTCTTCAGTTTAGTGTATTCAACTTATTTTTTATTGCAATGTAAGATATATAACCGGTTTCCAGTTATTTTATAATGAAAAAATTACATGTTTCGTCATATGGTTTATCCCAAATAACACTCGTAGTCCCTATTTCATTTTAATTACCTCAGACATACGTTTTCATCCGTTTTATACGTTTTGTCCATTTTATACGTTTTCATCAGTTTTTATACGTTTGCGTAAGTTTTGATCTATTTTTATACGTTTTCATACGTTTTTAAATGTTTTCATCCGTTTTTATATGTTTTCGTCTGTCTTTATTCATTTTTCGTCCTTTTTATACGTTTCATACGGTTTTGTTCGCCTTTTATATGGACGAAAATGTAGAAAAACATATGAAAACGTAAGAAAAATAAAAACGGGCATATTCTTTTGAAAACGTATAAAAACGAACGAAAACGTAAAAAAGCGCGCAAAAACGTATAAAAACGGAAAAAACGTAAGAAAACGTATAAAAAGTATAAACCCGTATAAAAACGGATGAAAACGTGTAAAAACGGACTAATACGTATAAAAACGGATGAAAATTTATTAAAACGAACAAAAACGTATAAAAACGGATGAAAATTTATGAAAAAGTATAAAAATGAACGAAAACGTATAAAAACGAAAAAAAACATATGAAAACGTAAGAAAACTATATTAAGACGTATAACAACGGACAGAAACTTATGAAAAAGAATAAAACGGACGAAAACGCAAGAAAACCAGCGAAAACGTATATAAACGTATGAAAATATAAAAAAGACGTATAAAACCGTATAAAAACGTCTAAAAATGGGCTAAATGGATGAAAACGTATAAAAGCGAATAAAAACGTATGAAAACGTATAAAAACGGCCGAAAATGTATGAAAACGTATAAAAACAGACGAAAACATATAAAAACGAAAAAAAAGTACGAAAACGTACACAAACGTATAAAAACTGATGAAAACATATAAAATGGACAAAACGTATGAAAATGTATAAAAACGGACAAAACGTATGTCTGACGTAATTAAAATGAAATAGGGACTACGTGTGTTATTTGGGGTAGACCATAGGGACGGAACATGTAATTTTTTTCATTATAAAATAATTGGGAAACGGGTTATATGTCTTACATTGCAATCAAAAGTAAGTTGTGTACACTAAATTGAATAAAAAAAGATATAGTATCTTAAATTGAAATTAACCATCAGTTGAATACATTTTTATGCAATTTGCCTAAAAGTTTATGGAGGTGCATGGACACTCTACTAAACATAACATATTGTCTTTTGTGCAAGCTGGTTAACATTATCGGTTATCAATATTTTACTATTTGTCACAGTAGCGTCAAAATTAATATAACTTTTAGAAGAAAATGATTAAGAGTTTTTAATTGAATATAAAAGTAGAGGTGGCAAATGGGTCGGGTCGGGTCGGTTTGGGTCATGGGTCAAACGGGTCATACTATAAGAATGGGTTGAATGGGTTATGGGTCAAATGGGTTGGGTCGGGTTGGGTTGGGTCGACTCGTTACATTTCCACCTGTAATCATGCTACTATAGTATGTTTCGTCCGTTTTCATCCGTTTTTTACGTTTTCGTCGTTTTTTTTACGTTTTCGTTCGTTTTCTTACGTTTTCATCTGTTTTTTACGTTTTCATCCGTTTTTGCGCGTTTTCGTCCATTTTTTTACGTTTTCGTCTGTTTTTTACGTTTCCATCCGTTTTTACGCGTTTTCATCCGTTTTTTTACGTTTTCATCCGTTTTTGGGCGTTTTCATCCATTTTATTACGTTTTCGTCAGTTTTTTTTTACGTTTTCATCAATTTTTTTACGTTTTCATCCGTTTTTGCGCGTTTTCATCCATTTTTTTACGTTTTCATCCGTTTTTGCGCGTTTTCGTCCTTTTTTTTACGTTTTCATCTGTTTTTGCGCGTTTTCGTCCCTTTTTTACGTTTTAATCTGTTTTTTACGTTTTCATCCGTTTTTGCGCGTTTTCGTCCATTTTTTTACGTTTTCATCCGTTTTTTACGTTTTCATTTGTTTTTGCGCGTTTTCGCCTGTTTTTTTACGTTTTCATCCGTTTTTCCGTGTTTTCTTCCCTTTTTTTACGTTTTCGTCCGTATTTTTACGTTTTCATCCGCTTTTTTGCGTTTTCATCCGTTTTTTGCCCTTCTTTTACATTTTCATCCGTTTTTGCGCGTTTTCATCCGTTTTTTTCGTTTTTGTCCGTATTTTTTCCGTTTTCGTCGGTTTTTGCACGTTTTCATCCGTTTTTGCGCGTTTTCGTGCGTATTTTTACGTTTTCGGCCGTTTTTGCGCGTTTTTGCACGTTTTTATTCTTTTTTGCGCGTTTTCGTGCGTATTTTTACGTTTTCGGCCGTTTCTTTACGTTTTCGTCCGTTTTTGCGCGTATTCGTCCTTTTTTACGCTTTCGTCCATTTTTGCGCGTTTTCGTCCATTTTTTTACCTTTTCGTCTGCTTTTTTACAATTTCATACGTTTTAAATAAGTAAACGGACGAAAACGTAAAAAACAGATGAAAACACAAAAAAATGGACAAAACCGTAAAAAAGGGGGTGAAAATAGAAGCAAAAGTAAAAAACCGGACGAAAACCTAAAAAAACAGACAAAAACGCGCAAAAATAGATGAAAACGTAAAAAAACGGACGTAAACGTAAAAAGGGGACGAAAACGTAAAAAAACATATGAAAACGTAAAAAAAAAGACGAAAACGTAAAAAAACGAAAGAAAACGTAAAGAAACGGACGAAAACGTAAAAAACGGAAGGAAACACGCAAAAACAGATCAAAACGTAAAAAAACGGACGAAAACGTAAAAAAAGGACGAAAACGCGTAAAAACAGATGAAAACGTAAAAAAACGGACGAAAACGTAAAAAACGGACGAAAACGCTAAAAAACGGATGAAAACGTAAAAAACGGACGAAAACGTAAAAAAGTGGACGAAAACGCACAAAATCGGTTGAAAACGTAAAAAAATTGATGAAAACGTAAAAAAACAGACGAAAACGTAAAAAATGGATGAAAACGCGCAAAAACGGATAAAACTTTAAAAAAACGGGCGAAAACTTAAAAAAATGGACGAAAACGCGCTAAAACGGATGAAAACGCGCAAAAAAAATGACAAAAACGTAAAAAAACGGACGAAACGTAAAAAATTGATGAAAACGCGCAAAAACGGATGAAAACGTAAAAAACGGACGAATACGCGCCAAAACCGACAAAAAACGCGCAAAAACAGCCAAAAACGCCCAAAAAACGGACGAAAACTTGAAAAACTGACGAAAACGCGCAAAAACGGACGAAAACGTTAAAAAAACGGCCGAAAACTTTAAAAAATTGACAAAAACGTAAAAGCAAAACGTAAAAAACGGACGAAAACGTGTAAAAACGTGCAAAAACGGACGAAAACGTAATAAAACAGAAGAAACGAAAAAAAAACGGATGAAAACGCGCAAAAACGGATGAAAACGCGCAAAAACGGATGAAAACGTAAAAAAACGGACGAAAACGTAAAAAACGTACGAAAACGTAAAAAAATGACGAAAACGCGCGAAAACGGATGAAAATGTTAAAACTGACGAAAAAATATATAAAAACGTATAAAAACATAAAAAAACACGACATCTAATGATGGTTGAGTTATCATCTGACCCTTAAGTGACCCATTCGACCCATTTGTTGACCCATTCGACCCATTTGTTGATTCACATAAGTCCATATGTTGACCCATTTGACATGTTCTTTACAAATGGGGTAACCCAATCCAACTCATAAGTTGTTATTTTTGACCCATAGCAACTTATTTTTCTCTAAATGGGTTGTGATTGCCACCTCTATATAAAACCAACATTTTGTTTTACGAAACTTTAGGACCGGCTCACAATCAACTGTTGTTCATAATGTGGGAGGCATCATTCAGTGGTTGTGGTTATGGGGGTGTCAAGGATTGAACCCTTGACCTTGTGCTTGAATAGAAATTCAATACGTCTCGAAAGGGTTGTTCTAAATCACTTGTGTTTTGGAATTTGTTTCTAATAGTCGTATTTTATTGAACCACGTCATTTGACATATATAATAGTTATAACTACACATCAACTGAAGCTACACGTCAAGAATATAGTAACACTAACAGATGACTTCCAAAAATTAGAACCAAATACTGCTGTTTTTCTACATGTAAGAATGACGAGTTCGGTTTTATAATTCTCATAACTATCATTTAATAGTCTTTATGTTGAGGAAAATATGATTTATGATTTATTTTTGCAAATTTAATCAGTTTTGTCAATACACATATCTATTACGATGCTTATACAAAGGTGTCTTTTGTACTAAAAAATTACAATATCTAATAACACTTGCATACACAAACCTTTTTTAACGCCAAAAGGTTTCTTTATACGTGCACAAGAAAAGCCAAAAAATCAAAATAAAAGGTGCTGGTTCTCAATTGAATTTTTGGATTCAAAGTCGAGTTTGTATTTAATTTTGAGTTGAATAAATTTTTTTAGCAGGTAAACCAAATACCACCATAATGACTTACAAAAATTAATTTTTTTTAGTAGGTAAACTACGCTATACAATGATGATTTCTGATTTAATTCAGGATTTTTCGTCGTTAACATAAAAGCATCGTGTACTTAATATTTTGCGCTACACATGCGAGTCATTCTCATTTCGCCAACCTGAAACCCATAATTGTAAGACCCAAAACGACAATTTAGGTATTTCCTTTAATTAAAAACATCGACGTCCCTTTTCTAACTTTTTGATTCAAAGAGAAATTCATTAATCAAAAAGTTGTGAATTTTTGTAGTTTTAAACAGACAAAAGTATAAGACTTGCCGTAATGGTTACCAAGACCACGAGATGTTACTACCGCATCCACCTTAAGTCCACGTGTGGAGCAACCCAAATAGCACCATTTGTTGGTGCAGGCAACATGATAAAAATAATTTGCGTTTGATTTTGCGATGGTGTATATTTATGTTTAAGTGGAGCATGTGAATGCGAATAAAGGTGGTAACCATTATGTGAGTAACGATGGTAGGAATGAATATTGATGTGACGCTATCGTAAAAGTTCTCAAACCACCACTAGACTCGGCCTAAACCTAAACATTTTTCCTCCCATAAAACCCACATTATATAAACACCCTTCACTAAAGGTTTGCCAAAAGGTAATCATTTGCCCAATAATCAAAGAGTAAGGTCTAATACGAACAAAAAGAAAACCCCAACTCTGTCCTTTTACGACAAACACAACAATAGAAAAATATTCCAATTATTAACAACCAAACCCGTCACTTTTCCATTAACATAAAAGCAAAGTCAATAACATACATTTCAACCATCAAAGTCCAATCTATAACTTAAATCTTAGTCCATAAACATTTGTACTTCTAAACAAATAATCACATTTGTACTACACCCTTTTACAAAAAAAAGTACATTCCATATCTTTGTATAAGTAGTGTTACATTAAATGTTTTGATACAAAAACATTTCATATTTGCGTAAGTCATAAATATGGAACATGGGTCTAGAGAGATAAATAATGTTAACATGTCGGAGGATCAGTTTCCTACTGATACTGATCCTCCGGCATGCGACACTGGAGACAGTGTTGCTGGTGTGAGTAGACAACAACCATGGAGAAAAGATATAACAGTACGAGGAATAGTGGCAAGTTTAATGATAGGAATAATGTACAGTGTGATAGTTATGAAACTCAACTTGACAACTGGTCTTGTGCCGAACCTTAATGTTTCAGCTGCTTTGTTGGCTTTTGTGTTCATAAGAACATGGACTAAGTTGTTGCATAAGGCCGGGTTTACAACGACTCCTTTTACTAGACAGGAGAATACTATTATTCAGACTTGTGCTGTTGCTTGTTATAGCATTGCTGTTGGAGGTTTGTTTTCTTGTTTTTGGTTTTTTAATTATGTTTTTGGTGGTGTTTGGTTTTGTGTTTTGATGTTTTGATCATTTTGTTTTTGAAATGAAGATGAATAGTTTTTAATGATTGAGTGATTATTGTGTTTGGGTACAGTTTCTGGAATGCATGTGTTTCTGTAAAAAAAAAGAGTAAGAAGGTTGTCAGATAATTTAATACTACAAGACAAAAAAAAATATATGTAAAAGTCAAGAGGTTTGTTTTAATGTTTATGCAAAATAAAAAAAATTATGTACACAGCTAAAACATTGTTTTTGACCATTTTTGTAATACTAATGTTAAAAATAATGTGAGGAAAAAAATAGTCCAACCAAAATTTTGGTGTATACTCATTAAAGTACACATGATTTGATGATTATCTGAATGTAAATAGAATTAAGTAATAGGTACCATTTTGAGTCTATATGTTACTCAATCTTTACTAATGATTATTTGGCTATCATTACTTCGAATAGCAAAAAAAATGTAGTATTGATTTGATTAAGGATTTGTGTGTAGGTGGATTTGGGTCATATTTGTTGGGATTAAACAAGAGGACATATGAGCAAGCCGGAGTTGATACACCAGGGAATACACCTGGTAGTTATAAAGAACCCGGGATTGGTTGGATGACTGGTTTTTTGTTCGTTAGTAGCTTTGTTGGTCTTTTGGCTTTGGTTCCTCTTAGAAAGGTTTGTACCTTTTTGTTTTTTTTTTGGCTTGTAGTTTTGTTACACGGTTTTTTCTGTATGGATTTTAATATATCGTTCTTTGCAGATTATGATCATAGACTATAAATTGACATATCCAAGTGGAACAGCTACAGCTGTGCTTATCAATGGCTTCCACACTCCAAAAGGAGACAAGATGGCCAGGTATGCAAACATGTCATCACTGAACTTGCGATTAAGAACTGATTATCTTACATACCAGCCGCATCATAAGCTTTAAGTGTGTTTGGGATTCCTTATTGAGGTGCTTATCTGCTTACTGTTAAAAGCAGATAAGAAGTTTTTTAAATACTTGGATGAAACTGGCTATCTGCTTATTTTACTCTAAAGTAAGCACTAATAAAGAAGCATGTTGGTACATGTGCCTATATTTAAGCAGAATAATTAACTTTATAAGCAATCCCAAACACCCCCTTTGCTCCTATTTAACAAGAGGTATCTCCTTTCATAAGATTCCATTTTTGGGCCATTTTAATATTTTATTAAATAACAAGAATCATAAAACACTCATATTGTTACTTATTTATTTTACAACTAAAAACAGCAAAACATATCCAAACACTACCTCATACAGTTTGTTTTATTTTAGAAGAATTAACGTTTTTTATGGTTTAATGCAGGAAGCAAGTAGTGGGGTTTGCAAAGTTCTTCACAGGAAGTTTTGCGTGGGCCTTTTTCCAATGGTTCTACTCGGGTTCAGGAACATGCGGATTCACTTACTTCCCGACATTCGGTTTAAAAGCTTATGCAAACTCGTGCGTGTTTTACTTCTATACATTTTGGCTAGTTTAGGAAGTGTTGGTAGAAAACGCTTGTTAAAATGAAAGTTTTACTTTTGTACAGGTTTTATTTTGATTTTAGCATGACTTACGTTGGAGCAGGAATGATATGTTCACATCTTGTGAACTTGTCGTTGCTTGCAGGAGGTATTTTATCTTATGGAGTAATGTGGCCACTGATTGGTGACCGCAAAGGAGATTGGTTTCCTTCGAGTTTACCTCAAAGCAGCATGAAGAGTCTAAATGGTTACAAGGTTAGATACTATAGACTCTTAACAAGCAGATAAGCAATCCCAAACACCCCCAACTTGACAGACGCACTTTGACCGATACTAAAACTCAACCTGTTTTGACCCATTACCCAACTTGACAGACGCACCCATCTTGTCACCTCTAATGTTTGACTGTTGAGGTCTAAAAGGTTCTTGTAATCGCAGGTTTTCATTTCGATCGCACTTATATTAGGAGATGGTCTTTACAATTTTTTAAAGATTACTTACTTCACTGCTAGAAACATATATACCACCTCAAGGAAGAACCCCAAAACCAGTAAGTATTCAATAAACACAAAATCATCGATCTTCATTGATTTCAACTTTGTGACATTTTGTTGTATGTTACTTCAGACCCTGATGACAGCGATGAACCTCAAGATAACCTACAGAGAAATGAGGTCTTCTTAAGAGAAAGTATTCCGTTTTGGGTTGCTGCAACCGGTTACGTCATGTTCTCTATTGTTTCCATCATTATCATCCCGATCATGTTTCCAGAGCTCAAATGGTATTTTGTTCTTGTGGCTTATGTCATTGCGCCATCTTTGGGTTTCTGTAATGCCTATGGTGCTGGTTTGACCGACATGAACATGGCATATAATTATGGAAAGGTTGCTCTTTTTGTGCTAGCTGCAATGTCGGGAAATGAAAATGGTGTCGTTGCAGGTTTAGTTGGTTGCGGTTTGATCAAATCAATCGTTTCAATCTCGTCTGATTTGATGCATGATTTCAAGACTGGTCATTTGACTATGACCTCACCAAGGTCAATGCTGGTTAGCCAGGCTATCGGGACAGCCATCGGGTGTGTGGTGGCCCCACTAACTTTTTTCCTTTTCTATAAAGCCTTTGATATTGGAAATCCAGATGGTGAATATAAAGCTCCTTATGCTCTCATTTACCGAAACATGGCAATCTTAGGCGTGGAAGGATTTTCTGCATTGCCAAATCATTGCTTACAGCTTTGTTACGGGTTTTTTGCCTTTGCGATGCTGGCGAATTTGGTAAGAGACACGTCTACTTCAAAAATAGGAAAATGGGTCCCTTTACCAATGGCTATGGCGGTACCTTTCCTCGTTGGAGCTTATTTTGCTATTGACATGTGTATGGGAAGTTTAGTGGTGTTCATATGGCAGAAGATCAACAAGCAAAAGGCAAACCTGATGGTTCCTGCCGTTGCTTCGGGTTTAATCTCTTGGCGATGGATTATGGATACTTCCATCCTCTATCCTTGCATTGGCTGGGGTAAGACCTCCAATCTGTATGAGCTTCTTGCCAACAAAAAGCTAACTTTTGTAGGGTAATTATATACACTTAAGAATTTTTGTGTAAAGGAGTATAACTCGGATACTGATGTACTGTATGTAGAATTTATGATAGAAGTTGCAATAAGCACAAAATTGTGTCATTCTAAGCTGTACTTTTTGAACAATCTGATAGTATAAAACATGTGATTAAGGTTTTAGTGACACGCTTGGTAATGGCTCATACCGAGTTTAGGTCAAAATGGGTAATTCTGTATGCAGGTCTGAACTCGGACGGGTTGGGTCAACCCATTATACTTATTGTCAATTACTACTAAATTTTAATATATAAAAGATAGTGTGTCAAATGTAATAATTAGTTATTTTAGTAATTATCCATTTTTTGAATCAAAATGATCAATGAGGTTTTATTCTTTAAACAATGTCACTGCAATGGTTGTCAATAGTTAATGGTTTGTGTCACATCATGTTGAAGGAGACATGAAAGATTATGCACCATTGAATGAATCATGAAGCACAATATGCTGTATCCTTTATCTAATTTCCACATATATAACCATCAGCTGCTACCATACTTTTCATCTTAAACACAGTAACTAGTCTTATAAAAGGTCAAAGATTTTGGTCCAGAACATATGTAAAGTAACATACATAAAGTTTAAACACACTTTGAGAGAAAACTTATTCAATGATTGATCAACAACTTGCAAGAGTAACCCATTTTGAATTGACCGAAATAAACCGAAATTTGACAGCTAATGAATAATGTGATTCAGGACAATCCCTGGTTTCGCGCTAATTACAAAAAAAAAAAAAAAAAAAAAAACCCTGAAAATCACTAATGTTTACGAGGGAAAAAAAATCAGAGCTCAGTTGAGAGAAATTGGCTCTGATAGTTGGGGTAAATTGCGCATGGCTGTTGTCGCAGCGTCCATCTCATCGCGAGATTTCCTTGCATTTGCCCAGTGACTCCAAGCAGATTATAAGCTATGGTCTGTAACAAGTCATTTTTTCGTTTTAAGTTGTGCTTCTTTTTAGCCCTTTCGCCACTCTCCCATTCCTCCATGAGTCAGCTAACTCCATAATATAGGAAATTTATGACATAAAGTTATAACTTTAAACACATGCTCTATAAGCTTACAAGATCAAAAGCTTATATCCATAGTGCAGACCAGTAACAAGAGAAATTTTCAATTGTGGTCCAAGAAATAGTTCATTATCTAGCCTTTTCCAAGAAGAACACAGCTTGCATAAGCTAATTATAAGCCTGAAAATGACGTTACTTTTTGCTTAACATTCATCACTGATAACTTAAGAGCAAAGTAGAGAATTTCCAAAAAGATATGATGCTGAAGTCGTCTTATTTTGATTCAGCAAAATATAGAAAGAGAAAGGAATTATCTTTTTACGGTAGGGAGAGGAGTATCGCTGTATCAGACGTCTAAAGGATGATTTACCAAACTAATCATATCAGGTAAAAAAAAGGTAATAGAAGTAAAGAAGCAATTGTTATAATGCGATAACTAACCCTGAAGCTGGTAAATCAGTAAGATCCAACCCCAGAAATGATGAAGTGGACTTATAAAGGATAAAGGCAATAACACAAAAAAGATATACCCGATTGCTTCATTTCAAAAGAAATGAAAGTGCAACTTGTCCTTTTTGACATAAATCAATCGGAAAAAAGATGGTGCCTTTAAGTCCCAAAACAACTGGCCAAATTAATCTGGACCATTTTACTTTCAACAAGAAATTTGTTGCACTAAAACAAACAAATGGATAAAACAAGATACCTTTGTCTGCCTTCTCACATAGTGAACAAGATATAGCAATACAATAAGTGCAAACAACTAATGTTTCGAAGGAAAATTACATGCCCCATAGTAAGTTAGTAGTTTTGTTTTAAGAATTAGAATGCAAATGTATGTACCATCTGAAACAGAAATTGCAATAAACAAAAAGGATATGTTGGTCAAGATGTACTACAGTATTTGTATATTCCGCTAATACAAAACATATAAAGTAAAGTTCCAATGTACAGAATTTTCACTGTTATCACAAAACATATAAAGTAAAGTTCCAATGTACAGAATCATGAAAAGTTTATGCACCATTGAATGAATCTAGGCATGATAAAAATCACACACAACAGCACAAGATGCTCTATCTTTTTCTTATTTGCACATATACATTCAAAAAGAAACGACACAGATGCTACAGGAATACAGTACATATCTAGCATTATAATGGCAAAATCTAGCACGTTTTCTACAAACAAGATCACATGCATATCTGCATAGTGCACATCAATCAAAAAATAAACTTTCACTTTGTGGTCCAAGAGATTCTCCATTATCTAACTTTTTCGAAGAATAACAAGTGAACCACACAACTTGCATTAGCCAATTATGAGCTTAAGATGGAACTTACTTTTTGCATAACGCTCATCCCTAATACCGTCAGATCAAGACGCAAAGTCCAAAAGACATATTGTTCCAGTCATCTTATTTAAATTCAGCAAAACATTGAATGGAAGAGTAATTTCCTTAAGGTTACGTAAGAATCTATCAGGTACCAAAAGTATAGACACAATTTCCAGAACAGGGTTATGACGTGATATAGGGCGTTCTATCCATCATTCCTCATTTGGTTTTCCTTAAGCAAGATAAATTAAAACCAGGTAATTAGAATCTTTGATCATCGAGATACATCTTTCTAATGCGCCAAATTTACCAGTATCCATACTTGTGATAACCATGAAACTGGCAACTCATGTAAAATCAAATCCCGAAAAGCATATACTAGAGCTAAAAATACAATAAAGGCGATGACACAAAACAAAATATATGTGATTGGTTTTTTGCATACCTATGAAAGTGAAAACTTGGCGTATGAGTTACAAATGAAAAGAAAAGAAGGTACCTCCAAGCTGCAGAACAACCAGCCATATTCATCTGGACCATGTTAGATCTCAGAATATGACATCACACAATCGATATGTTATCTTCAACACGAAATTTGTTTCATTAAACAAGCAAATTGATGACATAAGATACCTCTTAAAGTTCGTATACCTTATCATCTAGTAAACAAAAGCACGAAAGTCTTGATAACAAAACAAGATAAAACCAGAAATAAAGGGAAGAAGTTTCAATTCTATCATCACTTCACTTGATAAAAGTTACTAGAAACATTATGAAGCTAACTTATTACCATTAGGTACAATGATTTCAGTAAAATTTAAATCCGGTAGCCAATTACTAAAGATGTCATACTTAAAAAGCCTGCAGAGACTCTACTTTTAAACCATGTTGCCAAAAAGGACGAAAAATGGTTTCCTAAACATAACATGTATTTGCTTCTAGTTGAGTTGCGCACGAGTTAAAAGTTTTGCAGTAAATAAATGCATCAACTCTCCCGAAAACCATTTGCACTGCAATATAATTTCCCACCCCACATAATATTGATTTTAAATGACTGCAAATAATTTGAAAGTGCAGTTTATTTATCATATACTGTCTATGACTACTCACAACAGCAAGACACATTCATCAAGTCAGAACTATGAGCATCGTTAATCAATTGCAGTAAATTGATGGGCTACGCGCAAAATAGCAACCTACATTCACACATCACATAAAACGTTCTAGTAAAATTACACAAAATCGTAGCCTACTTTCTATAACTTTATAATTATTTACCAATCACCGCAACCTACATTTAACAGACATAGCAACCATTGGTAGCAAACAAACATAAGTTGCTACTCTGCGTAACTTAAAAATATCATTAAGTCTAAAACTACATTGTAAGCTTGCACAATAAGCCCTAAATAACGTTATCAGTTATCCAAAAACCATCATTCATGCAGCATCATTTCACACCCCCACCGTATGCAACATTGACAGTAAACAACATAACTAGCTAATGAACTAGATTAAATAAGATATAAATAGCAATAACACAAAAAATTAATGTGATAGCTAAGTTTATTAAGAATGAAAGTGAAACCTTGTCCTATTTGTCCCAAATGAAGTAAAAGACGATACCTTTTAGATGCTGAACAACCGCCCAAGTTCATCTGGAGTTCTGGACCATGTTTGATCTTAACATATGACATCACATGAGCGCTATGATATTTTCAGCAAAAGAATTGGTTCATCAAACAAGTAGATAAATGCAAGAAAGTTTCAATTCTATCATCACTTCACTTGATAAAAGTTACTAGAAACAGTGAAACACTATAAAGGTCATTTATTATCATCAGGCGAAATGATTCCATTAACAATCAAATCGGGTAGCCAAATACTAAAAATGTCATACTTAAAAAGCCTGCAGAAACTTAAATTTTCAAACCATGTTGCCGAACAGGTTGGCAAATCGTTTCCTAGAAGTAATATGTATCCTTTCTTGTAAAGGTGAGTACACTTAAAAATTTTGCTGTAAATTAATGCACTAATTCTCAGGAAAACCATTTCAACCACATTATAATTCCCCACCCCACATAATATGGAATTTAAATGACTGCATATCGTTTGAAAGCACATTCATCAAGTCAGAACTGTGAGCTCCGTTAAGCATTTGCAGTAAAATGATGGGCTATTTGCGCAAAATAGCAACTTACATTCACACATCGCATAACTTTCTAGTAAAATTACACAAAATCGCAGCCTACCTCCTATGATTTCATAACTATTTTACCAATCACAGTAACCTAAATTTACCCGACGTAGCTACAATTGGCAGCTGCTTATCTGCTACTCTGCGTAGCTTAGAAACATCGTCACTTCAACTAGCAAAAGTCCAAAACTACAATGTAATCTTGCACAATTAGCCCTAAATGATGCATGAATTCTCCCATGAACCATCAATCACGCAGCATCATTTCCCATCCCACCGTAACTAGCAACAACATAACTAGCTAATGAACAAAAAATAGATTGCTATTTAACTTGCTACATACCACAATAAGTACTAAACTATCACAAAATCCGTTTGCGCCTGCGCTAACATTGAAACTAAGTTGCTATATCCGTTCCAAGTCTATATAGTTGTACAACAGTTGTTTGTTTTAGAAAGGCTCTTAAACAAAATTCAAAAGCTAAACGCTCCGTGCTAAACAAACATTATATTCTAAACGCTCCAAAAGACTAACATCATTCAAAATTATAGTGGCAATCAATCACATACGAGTACTATCATCTATAACTACAATTAGAGTACTAATAACCAAAAATTTATTTTCCAATATAGTGGAACAAAATTCATGAAATTACAACTTGTCTCAACCAATCAATCGAGAAACCCGGTCTTTTGAAAAACGGCATTCCGAACACGACACAAATCCCTCCCTTTCAACGTCCTCCCCGCTCCTTCAAAAACCGAAAACGTCACATACGACCTCGCCACAATCTCATGAGGCGGAACAATCTCACCATCAGCCACGTCATCATCATTATCTGCCACGTCATCATCATCATCATCATCAAATTGACCTAAATAAAAACTCCTCCTCTGCTTACTCTTCGGCCACACCGGCACATTCACCGGCGCCGAACTCCGTCGTACAGCCACCGGCACATTCACCTCACGCGCCACATTCACGGCGCGTGACGGACTCTTAACACCTCTCCGTTTCACAAACGGCGAATGATCCTCCGATAACGCCGCGTAGATGCCGGAATTGTAGCTGCGGTTAACCGGAGGTGACGTGGAGACGTTTTCCGGTGACGGTGACGAGAAGATGACGTCATTATCGGTTGAATCTGATGAAGACGAAAAGATGACGTCACTTTCGTTAAATTCGAAATCGGTGAGATCTGGTTGGACTTTTTCAGGTACCGCGGCGGAGATGACGGTGGTTGTGGTGGTTTCCATGAAGGAAGGAGGGTTGTTGGTTCACCGGAAAATATGTAGCGTTGACCGTTGACCAACAAACACCTCCTCCTTCTGTGGCTTGTTTTTAAAGTTGGTTGAGAATTGGTTTGTTAAAAAGGTGACTGGGAAAAAGAAAAATGGAAATTGCTCAAGTTAAAGGGTATATGTGAAACACATGCTATTATGTTTATTTTACATTAGGTATGTAAAAAGTAACATCTTTCTTTCCTCGATATTTGGAGTTGCATTGGTAGTACTTAGTTTGAAAACTAATAACACATTCGTTATCATTTACACGTTATTCTTTTTGGTTAAAGATTGTTGCATCGTCTATCCTTAATGATAACGGTTGTTTATAATTTAAAGTGTTCATACGTTTTCGTTCGTTTTTATAAGTTTTTTAAAGTTTTTATAATTTTTTTTCCGTTTTATACGTTTTCGTCCATTTTTATACGTTTTTGTCCGTTTTTCCTACGTTTGTATCCGTTTTTAAATGTTTTCATCCGTTTTTATACTTTGTCATACGTTTTTATCCGTTTTATAAGTTTTCACCCTTTTTTTTGCATTTTTGTACGTTTACTACACGTTTCCATACGTTTTTATCTTTTTTCGTCCGTTTTTCTTATGTTTTTATCAGTTTTCTTTCGTTTTTATATGTTTTCATACGTTTTTATATGTTTTCGTCTATTTTCTTAAGTTGTCATACATTTTTATCTGTTTTTATACGTTTTTGTCCGTTTTTCTTACGTTTTTATACATTTTCGTCCGTCTTTCTTTCGTTTTTATCACTTTTTATATGTTTTCATCTGTTTTATATGTTTTTATCCGTTTTTATATGTTTTTGCCCGTTTTCTTACATGTTCATACGTTTTTGTACGTTTTCTTACGTTTTTTATCCGTTTTCATCCATCTTTCTTACTTTCGTTCGTTTTTATACGTTTGCGTCTGTTTTTCGTAAGTTGTCATCCGTTTTCGTCCATTTTTCTCATATTTTTATACGTTTTCATCCGTTTTTATACCTTTCCATACATTTTTATCCGTTTTCTTACATTTTCATACGTTTTTGTTCGTTTTCGTACGTTGCTATCTGTTTTCGTCCATTTTTCTTACGTTTTTATGAAAACATAAGAAAACGGATAAAAACATATGAAAACGTATAACCGGAAAAAAAACGTATAAAAAGTAAGAAAACGTAAAAAAATGTATGAAAGTGTAAGATGCGCGGAAACGTATAAAAACATATGAAAACATATAAAAATGGATAAAAACATAAGAACAACGGACGAAATTGTACAAAACATATGAAAAATGCATAAAAACAGACGAAAACATCTAACAACAGACGAAAATGTATAAAAATATATGAAAACGGACGAAAACATATAAAGACGGATAAAAACGTAAGAAAACGGATAAAAACGTAAAAAAAACAGATAAAAACGCAAGAAGAATGGACGAAAACGGATAAAACGTATGAAAATGTAAGAAAACATACAAAAACATATGAAAATGCAAGAAAATGAGAGAAAATGTATAAAGTAAATAAAAAATTATAAAAATGGATAAAAATATAAGAAAAAGTGAAAACAGACAAAAACGTATAAAAACGGGCAAAACGTATAAAAAAGGACGGAGACGTATAAAAACAGACGAAAACGGATAAAAACGTAAGAAAACATATAAAAATGGACGAAACGTATAAAAATAGACGAAAACAGATAAAAACTCTAAATTATAAATAACCGTTATTATTAAGGATAGACGATGCAACGGTTTTTAACCAAATGGGCTAACGTGTAAGTGATAACAGAACTAACTTAACACCAGTTAAACTAAAGGATCGGGCGTTTTATTTGTTTTCAAATTAGGGACTACCAAGGCAACTCCAAATGTTAAGGGACTAAACTTGTTACTTTTGACATACCACAGAGACATCCATGTAATTTACTCTTTATTATATTTTTTAAAATAAACTATTTAAAATATAATTTTTGTTCGATAAACGTAATTTATAAGATATTATTATAAAAATATTTTTCATGGTCTTTTAAAATCAAATGTAATTTTATATAGCTTATGAAAATATATCATTTCTATCTCTTCCTTTATTTTCAGTTTCAGCAATAGTTATTTTTGTCAAACATACTCTTAACCCGGACTCTAGACATGTATTAGTTGTTTATATGTTTAATAATAATTGTCGTCTCACTTGAATTTAACATTTCTAAACTGACTTTATCTATCACCAATTATATATATTTTTGTCTTTTTTAGGTTTTAAAGTTATGTTTAGCAAAATGCATAAAAATTTTATAAAAAATTAAGGAAATAGAGAAGGGTAACATCGTAAATTTGTTTTTGGTTTTGAGTGGAGCAGAAAGAGAGTGCCTTAGAATATGTGATACGTTTGGTTGTTTACTTCTTTTGTTTTTTCACCTTGTGTGGATGATAATTGTTTGTTGTTTTTTTTATAAGAGATATTTTGTACGTGTGGATCTTATGATCTCACGGCGATATTTGGTAAAATAAGATTTCCAATATGGTCTCCGTATGTATCTTTTAACATTAAAATCGTGTAAAATTACACAAAGACTCCATAACACTAAATATTTGCAATATTTTAGTGCTATAAATAGTACTTCGTAGTTGACAAAAAACACTAATGCAACACTATCCATAGCACTAAAGTAAAATATTTTAACTTTTAACTTTATAATGACTGTGTTTGGCTAAGGGGCTTTTGGGGCTTAAATTTCAAAAGCCCCTATAGGCCTCGTTTGCCATAGAGGCTTATAGGGGGGGGGGGGGCTTTTGAAATTATAAGCTCAAGCCACAGCCCCAAAAATGAGGCTAAAATTTTTATAAGTCCTAAATATAAGCCTCGTTGGTATCAAATTACTTAATTACCCACAAAATATCTAATATATACATATATTAAATTAATTATATGTTCTTTTTAGTAATTTTACAATAATAAGGCCAAACTTAAACTAACTTTCCAATGGTTTTACTAAATTGCAAAAGTCTATTTTTTTTATTGTAAACTCGTTAATAGACGAATTGTACAGGTAGGATTGTGAAATCTTTATCGTTTGAATAGTAAATTCAAACTTATTTTTTTAAAATAAAACATGAATGTTTTATCCGAGCTATTTGGGATTATTGGGTAAACACCGAAACTACCAATTGAGTTATTTATTGAAGTAATTATATGTCGTCATTGCCTCGACAACTTTCTTGTCATCGTCTTCTCGACGTGAGTCTCGGTCAATACTTCTTGACTATTCCTCATAATATATTGGGATATATATTATGCTTTGGTGTGAGTTACATTTGGATGCGTATTATACTTTTTGTGTGAGTTGTATGTCGAGTCTATGTTTTCTTACCACCACACGAAACGTTAAAACTAAACTTTTGAGATATTAATACTGAATTTTTTTAAATCTTTGATGAGAGTATTCCACGATAACTAAGACACGTTGTCTTTCAAAAGTTCATTTGCTTTACTAGATTTATTCTGAGATAGCGTAATGCTATTAGGTTGTGCTGATGTCGTACTATTGTGCTTGTACTTTTTTGATATCGTTGTGTCGCTCTTGTGAGACTATTGTGCTTTGCTCACTGATGCCAGTTGTGATTCTTGTGTTACTTCATCTGAGGTGAGTTCATGGCCCCTACTTTTACTTGTTTTTTAACTGTTTTGGGAGAGAATACATGCTTGTTTTTACTAAATGAATTGGTCGATTGATTTGAATAAATGATTGTTACTTGGTTTATTGAAATGCGTGATTTGGCTTGAATACTTTATATGTAGACACAAGTGATTGAAAACTGTTTTGACTGGACCTGGGAAATGTTTTTGTGAGCCATTACGTGCTAGGTTAAGGTTATAAACCCAAGCGTTGTTATGAATTGTTACATCCTGGCTCAGGATGGTGCGAGTGTTATGAATAGATCTATTGGGAATGGCCACCCCGTCCGATCAGCATTGCTCATTTAGGGGACGTATAACATGTCAATTGTTTGTGTGTTTAGAGATAGTCACGGCCCGTGCTATCTAGCGTTGGTTTTATGACTTAGCTTTCGTAATAGTTAAGCTTGTGTGACACTATATTCGTTGTAGTGTTTGCTTTTGATATGGTCCAAGTGGTTGTTATGAGCTATTTTTGCGGATAAATATTTTGATACTGTGAATTAAGAAGGGTATGCCTCGGTTAAATTTGACTTGTTTATGAGAAATGGTTTGCACTTGAAACCTTGTGGTCCACCTTACTATTTTGCTTAAAGGTAAACTTTGTTTTCGCGACATTGTGAGCGTCACAATGATCAAGAGGCTCTTTTGAACTCGCTATACTTTTATGCAAACCTATAAACTCACCAACCTCATGTTGACACCTTTAGCATGTATTTTCAGGTATTGAGGCGATAGTTTCTTTGGAGGCGCTTGGGCAATGGCATGGCATGGTCATAGATGACTTTGATAATTGTATTGGGACCGCTTTTTTATTATGGGCCTGTATTTCCACACCAAAGTTGATTGTAAATCTTGATTCATATTGAACAAATGAGTTTTCTTCAGAAAAAAACCCGTTATTCTGTACTTATCTTGTGATACCAATTAGTAGCACCCATGACATGTATGCTTCCGCTAAACCCGATTTTTGGGGGTGTTACATTGTTTGCTTGTGTTCTTACATCTCTATCATGTGTAACTAAATTAGTTAGTGTTTGCTTAGATCCAAACCTAGTTATTGATTATTGTTAGGTTGTTGATGCAGGTATTCTGACCATGATTTAATATTTATAGTTCTCTTCTACTTAAGGTCTACATAATGCACTAACGAGTAGTGAACCCGATCGTGCGCAGTATAGAGAGTGGTAAAGCCGAGGTCGTTACCAAGAGCTATGAAGATGATGATCCTATTAAGTCTAAGTGTCACTTGTTTTAACTGGTTTTGAGGTTGAAATGATTAATTAAACTAAAGACAAGACATAAAATGCGCAAAATAAACAAAGGTTGTAAACAGTGGAGAGAAAGTGTGCTAACCTAATTAATCATCCTATCATGTAATGTCTATGTTTTCTAAACTACTTCCAATTGATTCAAGTGGGGGTTTAAGTTGCTAGGACAACATTTGGTCAGTTTGTCCTAACCTATCAACAAAGGCTCCTACCCGACATCAAAGACCAACCCTTTGGGGAGTCGAGGGTCTTAAGTCACCTAATCCAAGTCATTAAGTACCCTACACAAGATTCGAAATAATGAATCCCCGGGCGCTAGCATCTTAGACACTCATCCCTAACTTATTAAGTTCGTCCATACGAACGATGATCATTTAGTCAGTTCGAACAAAGAGGGGAAAGGTCTTCAGTTGTTCAATTCTTACCCTTCCCAACTCTACCTACTTACGTAGGGTCAGTTGGTCAATTCTCCTAAGCAACTAGATACGACCGCATTTCAAAATTATCGAAGATAGGGTAACTACCATCGAACTATGCATGCATACACTAGAAACAATTATATGGAAGCATGAAAACATAAAAATACATTCAAGAAATCATAACTAGGCTAGCACCAAAGGTGATTAGCCGATCATATTGAAAGATACAATAACTTCAATGTTTAACATAATGAAAGACATGAATTAAATTAAGAGATAGAAATGATCGCTAAAGCTTATCGATATGGTGTGATTCCTCCCTTGGAGATGGCTCTGTATGCTCGGTGTGATCTGCCTTTGGAACCCTCTTCACATTCTCTACCTTTGAGCTGTGAGTGAATGATGTGATATGCAGACTTTATGGCTTCTATTTATAGGCACGATCATAGTTACGGCATAACTTAAGTTGAGAGTTACGCCGTAACTTAATTATCTTCAAAACATAACTCTCGTTAAGTAGACTAAGTCGTAACAATAGAGAATAGTTACGCCGTAGTTAGCAGCTCCGCCGTAGTGTTGATGTGAGTTACGCCATAACTAATGCATCTTCTTAATAGAAGGTTGTTACGTCGTAATGTTTGCAAGGATGTTACGGCGTAGTTGATGGAGGCGTGAAATGTTTCATGACCTAGATGATTACGGCGTAACTTTAGTTGAGAGTTACGCCGTAATTGCAGTTGACTTGGTCTTCTGTGTCAAAGTCATAGCTACGGCGTAATTGAGAACATGAGTTACGCCGTAGCTTCTTCATAAGTAGCATACCAAGATAAAATTGTTAGGGAATCTCCATATCCGTGTCTCTTAAGCTCTAATGCTCATAATTTACCTGGAAGTGAAATATAAAGGAACACAAGCGTAAATCCATATAAATGACATAAAATACGAGCATAATCAGGGGAAATTGACACTAAAAAGTCATGACTATTTGATGTTATTAAATATCCCCCCACTTGAACTCTACTTGCCCTCAAGTAGACCTTATTAGAAAATTTTCTAAAAAGATATCCCCCACTACCTGGAAGATATGAGTTTAAAAGTCCCTTATGCTTTAATAAATCAAAGCCGTAACACCTCACGAAATGGGAACAAACACTCATATTCTCTCATCTAGTCTAAGTGTCAAATTTGGGTGATCACTCAAAGCATAGACATAACATGTATTCTATCATAAGCTTAGTGGTTACACAAATCTCCACCACTAGAGTTAAGGACTAAACAATTTTTGAAGGCAATATGGGTGGACACAAAATGAGGTTAAGGGTGAAATATCATTACTAACGTGTCACTGCAAAGTGGACAAAATCAATGATACATGACCAAATCCATGGCCAAGACACCAAAGATTGCTCGCTTCATCACCTAGACACACTTCATGACTAAAAGGTAGGATAAGACATGGGAAATAATTTGTGTAAAAATAAAAATAACAAAACAAATAGTCTTAACCTACAACCAAGTGGTCACTGCCTACCGTTCATCCAAAGTTAAAGCTTTAAGGTGAAGAAACCGGATCATGATATATCAAGTAGATGTGCCATTAGCGGACGTCATGATGGGCACATTACCTTTTCTCCAAACTGTTGGTGTAATATAATCACCAACTCAAATTTTCAAATGTAACCGATGTGGCCTCCTCGATGCTTAATATCCGATTAGCTCCTATCATACTGCTTATAACAGTGCACTTAAACAATAAACTATATATATATATATATATATATATATATATATATATATATATATATATATATATCATTTTTTTTAATCATGACTAAATAAAGACATAAACATCTCCCCCACTTGAGATGAACATATAATGAGAATATGAAGGGTCTTCGATGATCTTCAAATATAAGTCTTTGACGAAATCGTGATTTTCGAACCTCTCTACTTGAACCTTGAACTTGGGCAAACAGTGACTTCCCGATCATAGATTAAGACTACACGGTAGGCTAAGGCGAATGGGTGTAACGAAACAGACATATAGGGTATGAAATGAAAGGAAAGCCTCTGAAGGGTGTATCTAGGGGTATCTTACACTAAAGGTGAGTGCAACAAAAGGGTTTAACATGGGGGTCGAAGAGTCGAGGTGACTAATCGATAGACACACAAAAATAGGCTATTTGGGTGATAATCCTAAAAATATTGCCTTCGCAAACTGATAATTCCATATATATCAAACGAACTTAGCATACCTCGTTTATGGTCTCGAAATGATGCAAAGGCCAAGTTCTAAAGTTTACAAGCTACCGGAGACACTCATAATTTGGTGGATTTGGGCAAATAAATGGAAATGGATAAGGCTAATCTCACCATGAAATATCAAAGGTTATAATGTGCTCGGCTAAGGTCTAATCTAGTTAGGTTAAGAAAAACATGTCAAAATTTTTAAAAATGGCATAATTTTTCAAAATAAACTAGAAAAATGAGGGCAAATAAGTTCAAGTAATAATTCTACTCCCGTCCCCCAACTTGAGATGTACAAAGTCCCTTTTGTACTAAACGTTAAATAAAGGTGAAGAGAAAGTAGAATTAGAGCGAGAACTTCCCTAAAATTCGCTCCTAAAAAGAAAGAAGGCCCACGAAGAAGATCGTGCCTTCGTTAAGCATCCTGAGCAAACTTCGATCCCTGAAATCACAACTATCCAACAAGCATAATTCTAAAAAGAAAAACAAAAACAAAACAAATCTAACTCACTTTCATAGGAATCACTGTTGCATTTAGCATATTCAACAAGCCTTTTAAACCACTTGGTGTCCCAAGTGGACGAGTGTAGTCTCGTGAGGGCTTACAGGGAACATACCTACAAAGTTCATTTAAAACTAATACAAGGTTATCGTGCTAATATTGTAAAAAATTTTAAGACTGTTGGATTAATTACGGCGTAACCATAAGAAGGAGTTACGCCGTTATTTTGGTTAAACCTGGAATTTGTCTAGAGAAGACTGTTATGGCGTAATGAGGAATGGAGATTACGCCATAATGGTTGAAAACCTGGAGAGAATCAGCTATTGAAGAACTGTTACGGCATAACCATTGAGAGTGTTACGCCGTAACTTCATTACAGGACAGAATCAAGTCCTCTTTTTAATCGCCATGATTTCATCTCCAATTCCTGCAAAAATGTTAAAAGCACAAAACCCAACAAATAAAAATGAAAAGAAATAGAAATAAAAAGGATAATTCGGGTTGTCTCCCGAAAGAGCACTTTTCTTTATTATCGAGTCTTTAAGTTAGACTCAAAGCCATGGGGCTTTATGGGGGCCTTCGAACTTGGTCAACTTTGTCCATCTCCTTCATTAAGTTGTGTCTGACCCATGCTACGTTAAGAGAGGTACGAAGAAGTTCCTTTCTTTCAATTTTCTGAACCTTGGAATTTTTTTCATTCGGCCCCAAGTGATATTTGGTGACTTCAAAATTTTCAGAAATAATGGGTTGGGGGTCACTTGTAGGGAATACCAAGAAGTTTACATCTTCGCTGTTCGTAAGCCTCATCATCCGGGTCCGTTCCTTTAAACCACTCATCATCAAGCAAATCCTCCACAAGCTCACGCTTACAATGCTCTTTTTCTTCTCCCCATGTAGCCTTGTAATCATCTTTCATCTCGTCACTAGTGTTGTTAGTAATCTCTTCTTCACTTGGGTCTTCTTTACTCATGCAACCCTTCCAAATTTTTTCTTTAGTAGAAGCGTCCACTTTTCCATATTTTATTTTGACCCAATCATCAAATCCTAACTTATCTAACCAAGGAAAATCGGTTCTTTCATTGTCGTTAGTTGAGGTCCATAAAAAATCGTCATCCCCAACTCTAGCCATGCTACTTCCCCCGTTACAATCTTCGTCAAACGGGTTACAAGAAGCCCAAAATATTTCTCCTTCGGTTTTTATCTTTTCATACCAATGCTTTCGTTCAGCTTTTACCTTATCATTGGCATCGCTTGAGTAATTATTAACAACTCCATAATCTGAGAGTTGCTTGTTTATTGTTTTATGAACTTCATCAACACTAGGAGTTTCACAATTGTCACTGTGGCTAAGATCCGCCCAAATTCTCCCTTTAGTGTCATTGTTCATCTTGGCATAAACAATTTTTACCCATGCATCTAATGTAATAGTTCCTTTCCATTCAAGGTCCTTCTTTTCTTTATCATTAGTCTAGGAGCACATGTACTTATTATTTTTTACCCTTTCCTTATCGTCACCACCATCGCAATTGTCATCATAAGGGTTACATGAAGCCCAAAGGTCATACCGCTTATCATTGTCCACCGGTATTGCTTTGCACTAATGGTATTTTTTCTTAGACGAGTACTTTGGATCCATGTTCTGAATTTCGGGCCAAACGTTTTCAGGTTCAGGCTTACGTGCTGCACTATTGCTACGCCGTAACTTGGTAGAGTGGTTACAGCGTAACCCTTCACTGTTGTGTGTCTTAGCTTCAGTTTTCTGCACATGGTGATTATTAGTAACGCAGTGCTCGTTGTGATGGTGCTAGGAACAGGTTTATTCTTCCATTTTTTGACAACACAAATAGTTTCAATTGGATGACATTTTCCTACTTCATCCATGTTGAGAGTAAGCTTCCTATCGTTGATTTTAAAAGTTATAACTTTTTTAAAGACATCAATTTTTGCTCGTGCGTTAGCAAGAAGAGGTCTACCTAGGATTAATGGAATGTCGAGATCTTCTTCCATGTCCAATATTACAAAATCAACAGGAAGAGTAAAATTATCAATCTTAATTAGCACATTTTCTACAACCCCCCGAGGTATGCTAACTGTCCTATCTGCCATATCAATGGTCATGCAAAGGGGTTTGATAGGCCCAAGATTTAGTCTTTTGCACATAGAAAATGGCACGATACTTAAACTAGCTCCTAAGTCGGCCAAAGCATTAATATTATATAAGTTATTAATAGAACAAGGGAGAATAAAACTTCATGGGTCCTTCTCCTTTAGAGGTATTTAATTGAAGACAACAACTGAACATCGGGCATTTAACTTAACTTCATTCCCCATGATCGCACCAAGTTCTTCATTAGTATGGTGCTCAACTTCCCGAGTTTTCACATTGTCTTATTCTCTTTTTGATTGATTGGAGAAACAAGTAATTTCTTCTTACGAGTACCTGAAAGGGGTGTAGAGAGGTCTTCTGTCATCGAAAAATATGGCTGTGCAGAAACCATCGTCATTCTTTAGGCTGCCTTTATGAATGTCATTTGCCAAAACCCCAAGTTTTCTTTCGGTGTTCTTCAAAGTCTCATCGTGAGCTAAGAGATTGGATTTTGTTTCCACTTGAAAAATTTTAAACAAATTATCCCTATTGGTATGTCGTTTGGCATCTTCTACTAATTATCTATTTATTGATTCTTCAAGTGTAGATCTCCTTTCCTCAAAAGGAGTTCGGTTTTCTCCATACCGGAATCTATCATCAAATCTTCGGAAGGGTCTTCCGTCTCCGTACTTAACCTTTTAGATCTGGGGATCGCCGTTCTGTAAAGGGAAATCTTTGGCTAAGTGGGCCCCTCCACATGTGTCGCATCCTACTCCAAATAGCATGCACATTCTCCTGTAGTTTCTTCGTGTCTTTGTCAAGGTTTTCAATCTTATTATTAATGGCCGCAATGCTATCCAAATCACTTCCCCTTCCTCTATTGCTTGCCCCTTCGTGCCACTTTTGAGAGTGGTCGGCCATTTTTTGAATAGCTTCAATGGCTAGAGTAGGGGTCATCCCTGGAATCGGCCCCTGGTAGTAAGGCATTTGTCTTGTAGCAATGTTGATACCCTTGTAGAAAATATTGACCTTTTGATGGTTGTTTAGATCATGAGTGGGACACTTGTAAAGGAGGTCATTGTATCTATCCCAAGTTTGATACAACGTTTCTTCTCCTTCTTGTTTAAAGTTATGGATCTCCATGAGTTGATTTGATATTTTTGAAGGCGGACAATACCTTTGAATGAAGTATCTTTTAAGGAGAGCCCATGTATCAACTGCCCCAGCAGGCAATCTATCAATCCATCTTTTTGCGGCTCCAGTGAGTGTGATAGGAAAGACTCAGAGCATAACCGCATCGTTTGAAACTCCTGGTATATTAAATAGGCTGCTAATGTATTCCACATTCTCAATATGCTTGTGAGCATCATCTGTAATATTTCCAGAAAAAGGATTTGTTCTTAATTCCCTCATGAATTGTGATTTTATCTCGAAATCGATATCTGCTCCAATGGTAGGCCTAACGAGCCCCGGGCCTTGTTCATCCCGAGTCATAGCAAGGTACTCCTTGAGAGTGAGGTTATCAATGTCTATAACTGCCATGGTACTTGAAACTTAAAGAAAATCATGAGAAAACAAAAATTAAATAAACAAAAACACAAATAAAAGACTTAACAAAAAATCCTGATATATCTCCATGGCAGCGTTGCCAAAATTCCAATGCAGGTATTCTCACCAGGATTTAATATTTATAGTTCTCGTCTACCTAAGGTCTACCTAATGCACTAATGAGCAGTGAACCCGATCGTGCGCAGTATAGAGAGTGGTAAAGCCAAGGTCATTCCCAAGAGCTATGTAGATGAGGATCCTATTAAGTCTATGTGTCACTTGAAAATTAAACTAAAGAAAAGAAATAAAATGCGCAAAATAAATAAAGGTTGTAAACAGTGGAGAGAAAGTATGCTAACCTAATTAATCATCCTATCATGTAATGTCTATGTTTTCTAAACTACTTCCAATTAATTCAAGTGGGATTTTAAGTCGCTAGGACAACATTTGGTCAGTTCGTCCTAACCAATCAACAAAAGCTCCTACACGACGTCAAAGGCCAACCATTTGGGGAGTCGAAGGTCTTAAGTCACCTAAGCCAAGTCATTAAGTACCCTACATGCAAGATTTGAAATAATGAGTGCCCGGGCGCTAGCATCTTAGACACTCATCCCTAACTTCTTAAGTTCGTCCATACGAACGGTAATCATTTGGTCAGTTTGCACAAGAGGGGAAAGGTTGTCAGTTTGTCAATTCTTACCCTTCCCAACTCTACCTACTTACTTAGGGTCAGTTGGTCAATTCTCCTAAGCAACTAGATACGACCGCATTTCAAAACTACCAAAGCTAGGGTAACTACCATCGAACTACGCATTCATACACTAGAAACAATTATATGGAAGCATGAAAACACAAACAATTCATTCAAGGAATCATAACGAGGCTAGCACCAAAGGTGGCTAGCCAATCATATTAAAAGATACAATAACTTCAATGTTTAACATAATGAAAGACATGACTTAAAGTAAGATATATAAATGATCGCTAAAGCTTATCGATATGGTGTGATTCCTCCCTTGAAGATGGCTCCGTATGCTCAGTGTGATCTGTCTTTGGGACCCTCTTCACGTTCTCTACCTTTGAGTTGTGAGTGAATGAAGTGAAATGCATAATTTAGGGCTTGTATTTATAGGCACGATCATAGTTACGGCGTAACTTAAGTTGAGAGCTACGCCGTAACTTAATTATCTTCAAAACATAACTCTCGTTAAGTAGACTATGGCGTAACAATAGAGAATAGTTACGCCATAGTTAGCAGCTCCGCCGTAACTAATGCATCTTCTTAACAGAAGGTTGTTATGTCGTAATGCTTGCAAGGATGTTACGACATAGTTCATGGAGGCGTGAAATGTTTCATGACCTAGATGATCACGGCGTAACTTTAGTTGAGAGTTACGCCGTAATTGAAGTTGACTTGGTCTTCTGAGTCAAAGTCCTAGCTACAACGTAATTGAGAACATGAGTTACGCCGCAGCTTCTTCATAAGTAGCATACTAAGATAAAATTGTTAGGGAATCTCCAAATCTGCGTCTCTTAAGCTCCAACGCTCATAATTTATCTGGAAGTGAAATATAAAGGAATACAAGCGTAAATCCATATAAATGACATAAAATACAAGCATAATCGGGGAAAATTAACACTAAAAAGTCAGGACTATTTGATGTTATCAGTTGTCTCTTGTGTAATTGGTTGTCACGCTAAATTAAGGAAAACTGGCTTCTTCTTCCATTGTTGCGAGCTTAAACGTCCTAAATAGCGATTATTAGCCTTAGAGTGCGCTATTAGGCTCCCATTGTATTTATTGCATGAGTTGCGGTTGGAGGATACTAGGATATTCGGGGGAGATACTTCGGTACTTGGTGATCCCGGGTTTTCAAGAGGAGACTTTCACTCATAGAATTAGGGAATTTGGCACCGCCCTATGACTAAAACATGGAATACAATGCATCAATTAGATAAGGATGTGACAATTCAACCGACCAATAAAAGATAACTAGGGAGTAAGTAAATATAAGTAATTAAACATGCTTTTAGTTATTATAAGAACTCTTCCTACTATCCATAGCTTTACTTTTATCATTTAGTTAAATTAGTTTGTTAAGTAGTTTAATTGGTAAAATACCAAACCCCCACTCCTTCAAACTCCGAGATTTTATTTGCTTTCTAAAAAATATAAAAAGACTAAAAAGAATCACCCTCGCCCTTTCCTTTTCGTCATACATCTCGACTAGTATCTCTATTCCCCTAGAGAATGATCAACCCCCCTAGGCTTACCCATACTACACTGCAACGATTAGGTACGCTGTCTAGTAAGTTGTAAAGCTTGCTCTTGGAAAAGGAAGTCTTTCGACCCCGAACCACGCATCTGTAAGGTTGCATCAATCTGCATACGGATAAGTGCCAAATCATCATGGCTTCCCACATAGACTCTAATGACTCCGGCAGTCAACCGATACAAAGCTGATGCAGAATCCGGCAGGGCTTCCCACATGGTCTCAAATGCCTAGTTGGTAAGAATCCTAGAGAGTAACACAAAGGGTTACATAAATAACCGACCAAAAAGTTCATAATATTGCTTAATAAAAGGTTTTAATCTGATTATTGAATGTGAAAGCATGAAATAGACAACCTAACTTATGAAAAAGTAATGCCTCATACCTCTGCATTATAGTTGCAGTTTAGATTTAGATAATAAAAATAATTGCAAAATACTTATAACACGATATGTCGTGGGCTTTTAGGGTTGCTCTTTAACACATTTCCCCTTTTTAAACCTTGATCTAACAACAACGAAACATTCCTTCACAAATTAAAATAACATATTAGAATTATTTATAACGACTTCATAAATCATACTGGTCCATTAACGAAAATAAAAAATAGAACAGTGCATCTAATATATGACCCTTTAAAGTTTAAACAATGTGAAAGTAAGCAATGGACATACCGAGCTATTTCATTCATAAGTGCGAAGAGAGAAATAGAAAACAATGGCACCTGAAATAAATTACACAAAAAAATAACTGATAATGAATGATAACTTACAAATGCAAATGATGTAATATAACATAGGAGCCCTAACAAAATTATTATAGCCAAATATGATTTATAAAAAAAGAAAGTCAAAAAACGCATATAGAAATCTAAAGTATTTATGCAACTTCTTCTCTAGAACCATTCTCAACCCTCTTTTTCCAAGGCCAAGCCTTTGTTGTAGGACTGCTCAGCTTCAAAGTTACCATTAGTTTCTGTTAAGATGGGTGTTACTTTACAGGATTTTCATGAGAGATTCCCTACGGAATCTCCTTTAGTGGCTCCTACTGGACGCTTTAATGAACATTTCTTACTTTCTCTAGCTTCATGTGGATCATGTATGGTTATGGATAATGAATTGAACCAATTACCAATCTCATTTCATATGAAGTCTGTAACACCTGTTCATGTAAAAAAGGTACGTAATTATGGCCTGACAATATGAAATAACACATTCATCTGTTTGTTGGTGACTTTTTTTTTGCAAAGAAAGGATTTTGAGGGATTTTCAGAAGCAGAACGTGCATTATAATATTAAAAAAGCATAAAAAGATGAGTTTCCTGCTGGTCCTTTAATTAAACACTGTTGCACATTGGATCAGATATTAGATTGGTATATACCATATCTTACCCCGTTCGTATCTACCATCATATCTTCTCTCTTATTTTTGCAGCCATTTCTCGTACCTATCAAGCATATACTTTGAGTCATACACTGGGATGACCATATATGGATGATTAGACTCGATATTTAACCAAGCGAAAAAGGCCAAACTCCATATAACACCTGTTGATGAAGCTTATAACTTCATATAATTTTGTGCTATTCACAATTACTGTATAAAAAGTTGGAAAGCATGGTGATCGGTTTATGGCAAACCTGATAAGAATATTTGGCTAATGACCCTTGTGAGAAACACGTATCACATATTCTAAATGTTATCCGCTCCTTCTCAAAGCTCTATCTAGCACCTTCCTGGTCTCATAACAGTTTCTTATTATTCATAATAGTTTCTTATTAGCACCTTCATGGTCTAAAAAATTCATAGTTGATTTGCTTCTCTGATCCAGGAACTAATATCGGATCCCATACTCTCTCAAATCTATACGATGAACAAAGCAACAATCAATTCATACACCAAAATATAACAATACACTCTTTGTCCAAAATTAATAAACATAATATAGCAAACTTTACTCGAAGAAGAGATATTAAGATTACCCATACTCTTACAGGAACCATGCAGCATCAATAGTATAAAATCGGTCAATGAATACAAAAATAAAATAACGATGAAGATCATGTTCATGCTCCAACAATAAAAAGATAACTGATTAGTACCTCATCTTGTGCTAGATATGTATTTACGTATTCACGTCATCTGTGTATTTTTGTGCGTTGTGTTTTAGGTTGTTTCAGGGTTGTAGAAGGATACGTAGAGATGGGATGAGTTGGGCCTTGTTCTTCTCATTAAATTAAATAATTAGGTTTATAGATTTGGTGTTGCAAAATATAATCAAAAAAGGTGTTGGTCTAATGGTTATCAAATGTGTTAATGTTACAAACCACTCAATATTCGATCCTTTCCATTGAATTTTTTGAACTAATAAATTTGGATTTTAGTTCTTAAACATTGCTTAGGTGGCTTTAATTGTGATGACATGGCATTTAAGGATGATTGGTGATGATGTGTCATGCTCTTACACCATATTTGCTTAGGTGTATTTAGGTGGCATTAATACATGATTACTGGACATTTAATGATGTCATGTGCATCCTGAAATATATATATATATATTTATATATATATATATATATATATATATATATATATATATATATATATATATATATATATATAAAATAAACAATAAGTAAATGCGGAATAAGATGATTGGTGATGATGTGTCCTGCTCCTACACCATATTTGCTTAGGTGGCGTTTAGGTGGTATTAATGCATGATCTGGACATTTAATGGCGTCATGGACATCCTGATATATATATATATAAATATATATATATATATATATATATATATATATATATATATATATATATAGCGCTCAATGCAGAACTATTTTTTTGTACAGAACTAACCTTTTTACTCCTAATAATGCATGATGTACATCATATTTATGCATAATGGCATCTTTGTAAATAATTAGAATTATATAATAATTAAAAATAATCAGGAAGGGCAATTGAGTAATTTGAATTATTCCCTAAAACATTTCTTAAAAATCATATATATCTCTTTTTCCCAGATCTCTCTCCTCCACCAAAACCGTATTCCCCAGATCTAACTTTTCTATCTTTTTCCCAAATCTCTCTCCTCCACCAATAACCCTAATCATACCCACCCTAAATCCTCCCTCCCACATCCTCCAAAAACGAACCTTCACCACCGGTGGATGGATCTGTAGCGACGGTGGATTGGAAGAAGTCGAGAGGGAGACCCAAAGAAGTGCTAATAAATTCCAAATCAGATGTTACTTCAGGTATTCATATATGTTTATTTATTTGTTTGTTATTGTTTATATCAAAACTTTTTGTCACCATTTGTAAAATTATTTATATGGCTACACATGTTTAAATGCTATTTTTAAAGAAGGACCACATGGGTCAGTTTCGTACCCTTGTCGATCATATTTTCCTACTTGGACGCAAACGTATCAGGTTTGTTCAAACGCAAATATAGATGTTACACAAGTATGCATTTATCCATTTTATATGTTTACAAGTTGATTTCCTAGATCTTTATTACTTATAGATCAAACCCTTTGTAATATGCAAACCAATTGCATCTTAATTTGCAGCACAAGCCCAAGACAAGGGTAGGGAGTGTTAGCTGCTTTGTGTGAGTCGCCATCTTCGTAGAGTTGCAAAGCTTGAACTTGTGTCTGGTCTAGCACCAAGGTTAGGGAGTGTTACACATTTCTAATCTTTCGTGTCATTCCAACTATATACATGCCCGTTAAAGAATGATGGAAGAAACAGAAGCCTCAAAACTGGTATGTAAGCACCTAGATGCTCCTAACAGAGTGTTGGTCCATATATTAAAACTTATGATTAGACCTAAATGATTTGGGAATTTGAATTTTGTTTTGTAAGTATTGCGGTCACATAATCGCTAATAGTTAAGTATTTCTATCTGTGTGTGCGAATCAATTTCTATATAAGTGTACGAATCTATAAATATAAGGTGATGCATATATGTTTAGTTTTGTCGTAAAAAGATATAGATACAATAATCATTACTTTTTAAATGTAATAATCATGTATGTTCTTTTCAATGTTTAGTTAAATCAGGTGATCACAAAAAAGCAGTGTGCACATATGTTTTCGGAAGACGGGCACATATGTTCTAATGAATTTGACGAGAAAGTGAAGTGTGCATATATGTTTTCGGAAGACGGGCACATATGTTCTAATGAACTTGGCGAGAAAGTGAAGCGTGCACATATGTTTTTGGAAGTCGTGCATATATGTTATCGAAGCGTGCACATATGTTTTTGATATCAAATTATGTGTATTGTATTTATGTTTTTTCTTTGTTATAAATGTAGAGATTACATGTATATGTTTATGATAAATTGTTAGAGGTTACATGTATATTTTATGTTTTTGGTCATAAATTTCGATAATCAAATAATGTACATTTGAAACATATATGTACTTACCATTTTAAGCAAATAAGTTTGACGTCTAAATGCAAGAAACACATGTAAATTTACTATATTTAAGGAAAAAAACACGTATGCATTTGGTATTTTTTTTTAAATGTCTGTTGAAAAAAACATATATGCACTTAAGATTTCTTTGAAAACATGCATGCTATTAAAAAAAACAAAAAAAACAAACCTCCGAAAATTAAGTGTTAAAAAATCGTTTTTAATCAAAAAAATAAAAAATAAAGTATATATAAGTTTTTATTGTTATACCCTTTTCAATTAAATAAAAATATTTAATAATACTAAATTCTTATTGGTCCAAAGTGGTTCTGTAAAGTTCTGTACAAAATAATGAATCTGCAGCACTGTTTTATAACAGGAGGCATGACACGTAGATTATTCCACAATTGCCACCTCAATCCTATGTAATTTATTTTAATGTCATGTAATCATTAGTTGTCCACCTAAGCAATATTTTTGTCCACCTAAGCAATAATTTTTTAATTTAATTAAATATTATGTAAATTTCGGATTTGTTATAGTTATTTTCGAAAATTATTTATAAAAAAGGAGCCTTGCAAGGATTGAACCTTGGTTATTTGGATAAATAACAAGTGTGTTTACCACTTAGGCAACAAGTTTTTTTGATAATTATGTTGCATATTATAATCTATAAATGCCTATAATTATATTGGAATCCTATACTAAATACAATTTATCTACAAAAACTATATTAAGTAATTATATTTTTTAAAACTTATTAACCAAGCAATGTATAAACGACTTCCATAATGATGTAATCCATACGAAGAAAGAAATCAGAGAATAATACCTTTAAACCCTAAAAATTCGAATTTGAAAACCTTCTTCTGCAGCCATATTCGACAGAATAACTTTCACATAGAATCTCAAATCGACGATCCCTCCAGTGAAAAGTTAGATTGGTATATAGAGAAGCTGCAGTAAAAACTGTAGCCCGATCCAACGGTTCACGAAAAAGTTATGGTCATTAGAAAACAGTGTTGCATATTCGAATTTGAAAACCTTTTTCTGCAGCCATATTCGACACTGAATAACTTTCACATAAATTCTCAAATCGACGATCCCTCCGGTGAAAAGTTAGATGGGTATATAGAGAAGCTCCAGTAAAAATTGTAGCCCGATCCAACGGTTCACGAAAAAGTTATGGTCATTAGAAAACAGTCTTTGCAGAAAACATTGATGTTCGCGGACAATCTCTTTGAAGACTCGAAATCACTAAGGTATGCATTTGAAATTGTTAGTTGTTACTTAAATAGTAATTCAGCTGATGTGAATCACCTTGCTAACGATAGTGAACAAATCGTAAATCAGTTGGCAATAGATTTTAATTCACAATTATTAGAAGAGATATATCTTTGTCTAAACTCCTATGACTTGTAACGTTATGATATTATCGTATGATACGCCAATGTAGTCAATAGGATAATACTATCAATTGCAGCTCTTTCTGAATAGTAGGTTGTTTGTTTTTTGAGTGTATAACATGTTGATGTTGTCGTTGAATAGTTTGTTTATGTTGATGATTTTACAGGAATAAATAATCCTGAGTTTAACAAAAATACAGAAAAGAATGACACTAAAATTGATGCACAAGCTACAGGTAGTAAAAACTAATTATCATACTATGCTTGCATGTTGCATGATGTGTTTTTGTTATTTTTAATTTAATTGGTTGTTTTGTTTACGTTGATGTTTGTTTATATCTGAAAAATTGTATTGCATGATGTGTTTTATGTTTATGTTTTTTGGTTGGTGAATCTTTATTATGTATAAAGGATTATGATAGTTTTTAAGAATATTGTGTTACATAATTCATACAGGTTTATGTTTTTTTGTTGCATGATGTGTTTGTGTGGTTTTCAAATTAAATTGGTTGTTTTTGTTTATGTTGATGTTTGTTTATATCAGTAAAATTGAATTGTTATCAGTTACATGATGTCTTCTATGTTTATGTGTTTTAGTTGGTGAATCTTTATTATGAATAAAGGATTAGGATTGTTTTTTATAATATTGCGTTACATAATTCATACATGTTTATGACCTGTGATCATGAAATCATCCAGATAAGAGGAAGAGAAGAATTGACACAAGCACAATTAAAGCTCCTTCTACATGTAGTTAATCAGAAAGTAATATAGTATACATATTTTCATTGTTGTTAAAATTGAATTGGAAACATAATACAATTTTGGTACGTGTTTCCACTAGTTGTGGCACCATTAAGTGAGAACAGTGTCATCGATATGTCGTTGTTTGAAAGTGACACACCAGATCGAAAGGTAAAGTTATTCTGTTTTAGATTTAAATGTTATGGCTTAAAGGTTACAAAGATTACCAAGTTCGATGCTTTCTTACCATGGAGATACATTTTTTTCATATATATTGTATTATATTGTTGAGGAATGATATGATATAAGTTTACTGTAGTTATTAGTTAGATGGTTATAGAGCAATATATATATATTAATATATGTTGTATGAAGGGTTCTGTTCTATGTATCCTTAACTGTTGTCGTCATCGGTATGAAGAATTGAAACACTTAGTTTGTTGGAAAGCTATTAGGATTGTTGCTGATGGTATTGGATGTCTAAACAGAAAATTTGGACGCTGGTTAGAGGCTTCTCATTCTTTCGGTCACTACTCATTATAATCATTAATACCGATATGCGATCTTAGTGGGTGTGTTTGCATGTGCCTTTGAAATGGGTCATTTGATATTAAAGAATTTAAATTCGAGAATCTCTTGCAATAACTAGCAGCCCTAGCTAGGGATTTTTTTTGATTTTTTTCCTTTTGAGAAAAGCTTCACTAGCAAATGAAATTGCTATTTTTATTTTTAAATTTTTTTTCTATCAAACTAAAAGGATAAAATCTGTTCTGGGTTAAGACTAATTGTTCTGGCCCATTTGAAGCAAATGGTCAAGACTAATCAACTTTAGACCTACAACAGCCTAATCAAAACATTTTTTTGATTTTTTTCTTTTGAGGGAAGTTAAAAAATCTATTGAAATTGTTATTTTTATTTTTTAATATTTTTTATAACAACTAAAAATGAATTAAAATGCTAGGCTTAAACTGAGGAAAACCACTATTTGGGACAAAACCACCAACTTTGAGCTACTAGCGCCTAGCTAGGATTTTTTGATTTTTCCTTTGAGAAAAGCTTCACAAGCTAATGAAATTGCTATTTTTAATTTTTAAATTTTTTATATCAAACTAAAATGGCTAAAAATCTGTGCTAAAAGTATTGGGTTAAGACTAATTGTTCTGACCCATTTGAAGCAAATGGTCAAGACTGAGCAACTTTAGACCTACAACAGCCTAATCAAAACATTTTTTTGATTTTTTTCCTTTTGAGGGAAGTTAAAAAAGCTATTAAAATTGTTATTTTTATTTTTTAATTTTTTTTATAACAACTAAAAATGAATTAAAATGCTAGGCTTAAACTGGGGAAAACCACTATTTCGGACAAAACCACCAACTTTGAGCTACTAGCAGCCCTAGCTAGGGATTTTTTTGATTTTTGAGAAAAGCTTCACAAGCTAATGAAATTGCTATTTTTTTTAAAAATTTTTTTTTTATCAAGCTAAAATGGCTAAAAATCTGTGCTAAATGTACCCATTTGAAGCAAATGGTCGAGCAACTTTAGACCTACATGACCTAATCAAAACATTTTTTTTGATTTTTTTTTCCTTTTGAGCAAAGTTAAACAAGCTATTGAAATTATTATTTTTATTTTTTAAATTTTTTTATAACAACTAAAAATGAATTAAAATGCTAGGCTTAAACAGAGGAAAACCACTATTTGGGACAAAACCACCAACTTTGAGCTACTAGCGACCTAGCTAGGATTTTTTGATTTTTTTTTTCTTTTGAGAAAAGCTTCACAAGCTAATGAAATTGCTATTTTTATTTTTAAAATTTTTTATATCAAACTAAAATGGCTAAAATTTGTGCTAAAAGTACGGGTTAAGACTAATTGTTCGACCCATTTGAAGTAAATGGTGAAAGAGCAACTTTAGACCTACATCAGCCTAATCAAAACATTTTTTTTTTATTTTTTTCCTTTTGAGGGAAGTTAAACAAGCTATTGAAATTGTTATTTTTATTTTTTAAAACTTTTTATAACAACTAAAAATGAATTAAAATGCTAGACTTAAACTGAGGAAAACCACTATTTGGGACAAAACCACCAACTTTGAGCTACTAGCAGCCCTAGCTAGGGATTTTGTTGATTTTTTTCCTTTTGAGAAAAGTTTCACAAGCTAATGAAATTGTTATTTTTATTTTTTAGAATTTTTTATATCAAACTAAAATGGCTAATAATCAAACCATGTGATGCAATATCTCTAATGAACCATTTGAGTTTTTATTATTACAATAGGCAAGATGGGTGATTAGGGTTGAATTAAGTATGGGTTAAAACGGGTCCAAACCGAAACAACTCATGGTTTAGCACGGGTAGGCTCACAAACAGGTTTTTGTAAATTAAATTTGGCCCTGGCACTTTCTATAACTTTTCAAATCTTCTTAAATCCAATGATGCTTCAGTTATAAATTATGACTGTAAGATAGACTTTGAATGTTACGGTTTCGGAGGTGTTAGTCATTAAGATAGACTTTGAGTTACTATGAAAAACTCGACATTTACTTCCTTTATCTAATTTATTTCAATAGTTTTTGACTCATTTATGCTCTAAACTGTGATGAAATTCCTAATACCAACATTACATGTAATTTTGTTTTTCAAAAGGATTGGGTAGAAGGTTTCTCTAACTGGTGATAACAACCTTCTAACAATAAAGAAAAATATGTTAACAAAAATTATAAGTCATGCCCGCCCATTAGACGGGCTTTGAAATCTAGTATATATATATATATATATATATATATATATATATATATATATATATATATATATATATATATATATATATATATATATATATATATATATATATATATATATATAGGGATTGGATTAGATTTTTAAGTATGGATGGTGGATAATATCACGTAACATTAAAAAATTCAAAAATATCTGAAAAATTAAAAAGAAAAGAAAGAGACAACAATTTATTACATTTGAAAAAAAATTGGAAAAATCATTTCATGGTTAAAGGTATAATGATATTTTGAATTTTGTTAATATCACCGTAATTATCAAGCTTTCTTAATATCACTACTAAGTAAGGCTAGCAGTAGTTTCACTAAGGCTAGCAGTAGTTTCACTAAGGCTAGCAGTAGTTTCACTAACGCTAGCAGTAGTTTCACTAAGCCTTAGTGAAACTACTGCTAGCCTTAGTGAAACTACTGCTAGCCTTACTTAGTAGTGATATTAAGAAAGCTTGATAATTACGGTGATATTAACAAAATTCATAATATCATTATACTTTAACCATGAAATGATTTTTTCCTCAATTTTCGATGATTCTAATAAATTGTTGTCCTCTTTTAATTTTTGATTTTTTGAATTTTTTTAATGTTACGTGATATTATCCGCACCATCCCTACTTAAAAGACCATCCCTTCCCTATATAGGAAGGGATCGGTCGTTCGGCTTTTAAGTACGGATGGTACGGATGAATGTCAGCCGCACGATCAAGTGTCCATCTGATCTACGTTAAAAAAAATGCGGTGGCATTTTCGTAATTATTCTATACTATTATAATATCAGTGTAGATCTGAATAACAAAACATACAAAAACATAAAATCAAAAAAAATCAAAAAAAAAAACTAAAAACAATGATTTCATCAAGTTTAAGATTTGCAGAACTAAACGAACGTAAGTTTCTTAATTTCGAATTTAAGAATTTTTTTATGATAGTTAGTCTGATATTAGGGATATCTGATGATAGATAATCTGATATTAAGAATATTGCTATTCGATATAATTCAAACCGAAGATAGCTATTCGATATTAAAATAATTAATTTTTTCTTAAGATACTTATTACGATATTAATTTTAACTGAAGCTTTCTAATATGATATTAAGATATTTCCATTCTTATTAACATTTTTATTAAATGAATATAGCTAATGTAACATTAACACAACAAAAAATTCTTAAAAATTTTATTCAGATATTAATTGTAACTTAAGATTGCCAATATGATATTAAGATATTTTCGTTTCCGTTTTCATTTTTATTCTGATATTAACGGTATCTAAAACTGAAATTAATAAGCTTCTGATATAAATATACTGATAAATTTTTTTTAACATCAATTGTAAACTGAAGATTGCTTATATGATATTAATAAATTTACGTTTTCGTTAATATTTTTATTCTGATATTAAAGGTGTCTGATGAGAGTTAATCTGATATTAACGAATTCCCTTTTTCTTAACATTGTCATTCTGATAATAACTATAAGAAAATTCTTTTTTTCTTTATGTGCTTATTCTGATATTCATTGTAAACTCAAGATTGCTTATATCATGTTAGGATCTTTAATTTTTTTCGTTATAATGTTTATTACGATATTAATTGCGTCGATGATACCTATTCGATATTAACGAACTTTCGATTTTCTTATCATTGTTATTCTGTTAATAATTATAAACTGAAAAACGGCATATTATAATAATTGTAGTTAATCAATTATTAAGAAATTTCTTTCATTTTTATAAATTGTCTCTGAAAATTATTATGACAGTAACTCGATATCAAGAATTTTTCTTAAATATCAAGTTCATATTACTTACTTAATAAATTTGATAAAGTAGTTAATTCAGATGATTTCTATTATTACAGATAATCTGATAATTAATTCAAATTAGTACTAGGAGCAAAAATAGTAACTTAGTACTAGTAGCTGATAGTTAATCTGATATTAAAAAATCTTAACTATCGGCTTGCTATATTGAACAGAAGGAGAAGAAAGATTAGTTGATGAAGAAGAAAGTTCACAAGAATGGATGATTTTTTGTCTGATTATAAGCAACAAATGCGAAAATGTTTGAGTCAAGTTAAACAAGAAATTAAGGCTGCAAATTCTTTATTAACTCAAACATTAAAGTATTTAACATGCGGCAATTATCCTTATGACACAACAAATATATGTGTGCTACGCTACCATCTCAAAAAGCTCGACAAAAGAATGGAATTAGTTGAAGATTTTTCTATTTGTGATCCACATTTACTTTGATTTGCTAGAATACGATAAGGATCAGGTATTATTGCTTTATATAATCATAATAAAGTTTTGCATATGCTATTACAGTTTATAAAAAATTTGATATATTATCTATTTCTTGTATAGATTCATGAAACTTGTCTAGACAAAGTAAGAGTGATAGTTGATGATGCTGCTTTGATGATTGTAAATGCTGTTAAAGAATTTGATTTGCCACCTTTGAAAGATGAAATACATCCAGCTATATGGGAAGCTCTCTACAAGATAAGCAATGAAATTAAACATATTAGAGATCCAAATTTTTTTACATTTGAAGATGTAGAAATATTTGATAAGTGTGCAGAAGAGGCAACAGGAAAAAAATGGTCAATGATGTTTTGAGAGAAAAGGTAATGATTTGTGATATTAAGAAATGTTGTTAGTCAGATTTTAATTGTCCTTATTCTTATGTGATATTAAGAAATTTTGATATTATTTCTGATGATTTAGAAAGATATTAAGAAATTTTTGATTTTTGTAATATAGATTTTATTATTCGAAAAGGAAGATGATGATGATTGTAAACTGTATGGTACTCCCAGTTTTAATATCAGAATAAGTTTGGTGTAACTAAATACTACTGCTGCTGCAAAAAAAATTTTCTAGTGCTAATAAAAATTAAATATTACTGTTCTACTGCTGCAGAGAATATTTTTATTGGTAATTCTATCATTTAGAAATATTTGATAAGTATACAGAAATGGCAACAGGAAAAAAAATGGTCAATGATGTTTTGAGAGAAAAGGTACTTGTTTTTTGATATTAAATATTATTGTTAGTCATATTTTAATTATCCTTATTCTTATGTGATATTAAGAAATTTTGATATTATTTTTGATGATTTAGAAAGATATTAAGAAATTTCTGATCTTTATAATATAGATTTTATTATTCAGAAAGGAAGACTGTCGGATGATAGTAAACTATATGTTAATCCCAGTTTTAATATCAGAATAAGTTTGGTGTAACTAAATATTACTGCTTCTTTGCAACAAATTTTTCTACTGCTGCAACAAATTTTTCTATGCTAATAAAAAGCGTATGGTACTCCGTTTTAATATCAGAATAAGTTTTAGTGTAACTAAATATACAATTTAAATGTGACAATGATATTAAAATACAAATACGTCTTTTATAAATTTAAGTTATCATTGATTTTCATAGCATAAAATGTAAAAAGATATTAATATCAGAATTACTATGACTTGTTGAAATAGATATATGCATAATTGCATCTTACATTACAGAGCAGTTGTTTTTCATACTGAAAGTCATACATAAAAAGACATCAAAAAATAAAAAAACATTAGCAACTACTTGATTGTCATCTTCACCGTAATTTTAAACTCATTCCTTGATCGCACTTCCTTCACGCCAAACCTCTTCTGCTTGATTAATTCCCAAGTCAACATATTTGCAAGCCATAAAACTTAAATCCTTTTTTGAAGGGGTAACTTGTACAAAAGTAGCTTGAACAAGAGTAACACTATGGCAATTCTTTTACATTAGTTTTAACTTCATCAACTGTGACTACTGCAAAGCATGATCATATAGCATCATTTCTAAGCTTTGTTGATGAAACTGGAAAAACAAAAATGTTCAATGACATATGATTTGGATAGGATAAGGTTTTAAAAAGCAACAAAAAAACTGTTTGCAGCTTTATACAGATTACCATACACCATTGATTATACTTGAAGATGAAATACTTAAGGGTTTAGGATTTAGGGTTTTGGGGAAAACTTAGTGAGACAACTTGATGATTTGTAAGAAAAATTGTTTACTTGTAAGTTGTTTCACTTTCAATATTCGGTAAAATATCTAGATTTCATATATAAACGAAGAAAAAAAATTATATAGCAAAATGATCATCAATCTTTTTGAATATAGATTGAAATTTTTTGTGAGTTGATTGCTTGGTCTGTTTTTTTGTGAGATCCGAAATGGTCATATTTATAGAGGAAAAATAATAAATTTTATTTGTACTATATAGAGTAATGATTGGATACCAAATATTTTTATTGGTATAAATCACACAAAATTTACTTAAAGAAAATATTATATTAAAGAATCAACTATAATATTCTTCATAACCTATCTTGAGTACATTACATACTTGTCTCATACGCTCATTCATTTGTATGACAAAACACATTACAAAATTTGAAACACCAACAAACCAAAAATATTCTTCATAACCTATCTTCACTACGTTACGTCCACGTAGCGAACGCTCGTTCATTTTTTTCTCGAAGAACCAAGCATATTCGAGAATTGAGAGACTGGTGCTCCTTTCAATGATTATCAAATCTAAACAGTAAGGAATTAAAGAATGCACATCAGTTGACATTCCAGCTGCTTAGATTTGATAAAATTCGGTAAAATATTTAGGTTTCATTGAAAATTTAAATAAAATAACAATTCCTGCAGAATCAAAATAAAATGTCATAAAAAACATCCATTACTGGAAAAAAAAAAAAAAAAAAAAAAAGATATAATCAGTCTAAAGAATTAATAAACTTAAATTATAAGTTATTAAAGGAAAACACTAACCTTTTTGTAAAAGAGAGATTTCTTACATAAAGACTTCAAAAAACCCTTTTGTTAAAAAAGATGCAATATTCATTTTTTTTTACACTTTTTTTTATTACATTATTGAAATGGGAATGATCAAATTTATATTGCAAATTAAGGATAAGGTTGTGGTTGAAATTTATTTCAAAACTAATAAATATAAACTGACATTTGTTAGGTACGTTTTTTCTGACATTATATATTAGGTAATAAAAAACAAAATTAAAATCAAACATGTATATTAATACAATAAACGATACTATTTTTTTTTAATTAACAAATTACTATGATATTAATGTCATATTAAGTTACTGTGATACATCAAAGTTGTTTTAAAGTAAAACATCTTTATTAAAATAAAAAAATACAAAAATTAATATCAATTTTTTTTATTTAATTAAATTAAAATTATCATCAGATATACTTTATTATTTAATTATAATCATTAACGTCTTGTGTATTGTCAAAATCAACTTTAAAGATTAAAACTGACAGAGTAATATTTTGTGTCTCGAGGAGATATCTTTAACCATCCAATATATGTATGTCAGATAGTAAATTTAATTTTATTTTAGCTCTTATTGAATATAGATTGAAATTACTTAATAAATATATACGTCAAAGGCAAAACTAAGTATGATATTAAGACAATATTATAAAAAAAATTGATTTTATTTTTAAATAGGGATGTGAATATTAATATTTTGTTTTAGAAACTGTGATATTAAAACAAAGTCATATATTAAGACAACTAACTCTGATATTAAGGAAATATCATATATTAAAAAATGTGAAATTTAAGTAAAACATTTTTATTAAAATAAAAATACAAAAATTAATATCAATTTTTTTATCTAAATAAATTAAAATTATATTCATTAATGTCTTGTGTATTGTCAAAATCAACTTTAAAGATTAGAACAGACAGAGTGATATTTTGTGTCTCGAGGAGATATCTTTAACCACTATAAAAATAGTATCCGACAATGTCAGTTGGAAATTACTTAATAAATGTATAATGATACTAAAATATATATGCATATTCAAACAAACTATGATATTAAGACAATTTTATTATGTATATGTCTTAGAAGATTCAATTATAAAATTTTCTCTGATTTTTTTTTATTTTTTATTATTTAGTTTCAAAGACTCTGATATTAAGGCAATATCATATATTAAAGACAACTAACTTTGATATTAAGACAAATATCATATATTAATTATGTAATTTAAACACACTGTGATATTAAATAAAAAAAAGAACAATTAACTCTGATATTTGAGTATCTGTTTGACTAAAGAAACTATAATAAAAATAAAAGTATGTCAGTGTGATATTAAATAAAACTATTAAGACAACTAACTTTGATATTAAGACAAATATCATATATTAAAAAATATGAAATTTAAATAAAAATTTATCTTCAAACACAGTGTGATATTAAATAAAAAATGGAAACAACTAACTATCACATTAGAATATGCAATTATAAAATTTTCTTTGATTTTGTTTTTAAATAGGATGTGAAGATTAATATTTTGTTTCAGAACTCTGATATTAAGACAATATCATATATTAAGACAACTAACTCTGATATTAAGGCAATATCATATATTAAAAAATGTGAAATGAAAAAACAAAAAATAAATAAAAAAAAATCAATGTTATCAAATGTGATAATCATACTTCAAAAAAAAATGTATTAAAATTAAAAGTAAACCTTTTACATAAATTGATATTTTGAGTCGGTGTGTAATGCATCTATCTTTTATGATATAATTTATTGTGATATTAATAGATAGAAAAAAAATCTAAGTGTTATTTACTAGTGCTCATTCAAGTTTTATATGCTTTTTGATATGATATTATTGACGATTTAATATCACTCTACAAGTGTACATCAACACTTTGTTTATATAGTGTTTCAAATTCAACCCTTATCCAGAAACGATGTACTAAATATCAAAAACCTAACGTAAATCCTCATTTCCATAACTCAAAAGACAAATCCAACTTCCAATAATACCATGTTGATCAATCATATTAGCAACATGCCCGATATAGTGATCACTAATATTTTGAATCGATTGCCTTTGTTAGAAGCGGTGAGAACGTCTAGTTTAGCCTTGGCGGAGGTATAAGTGGACATTGCTCACCGATGTCATAATTGATGAGGATTTCTTTTATTATTTAATATATGAGTTTGATGGGAGGCTTGTTACTAGACTCTTAAAACGGCTTATAGGTCCAATAAGAAAGTTTGTCTTCTCTGTAGAGCCAAGATCAATGATTGGAAGACACAACTTTCATTATGAAGAGATTCGTGGTGCTCTTCTTTTGGTGAACATGGAGGAGAGTTGATTATTACAAAATGGTATGGTGACCCAGTTACGATCCCAACCCAATTTTACTCTCGTATCGAATTGAAACATATGGTACTTCATCTTTGTGCTATGGCTACTTTGGAATATTTTCATGGCTTCCCAAATCTACTGAGCTTAGAATTAATTCATGTAAATTTCCTTAGCGGTACAGTTTGGAACTTTATTGCTGGTTGTCCCTCACTTGAGTCTCTTAACATGAATCGTCCTAGTACAAACGAGATGAGACTATGGGATATTGCAAAACTTAAGAATTTGAAGAAGTTGGTTTTGAGATTCTGTCTTTATAATGTTGTGACGACAATCACAACATCCGATATCTTTCAACTGACAAGACTACAAAATCTTGAGACTCTTACTTTGGAATTTGGTGATTGCACGGTAAGAACAATCTGAGTTTTACAACTTATAATTACAATGTTAAAGAAATGTATACACACTAATGAAATTTAATTTTTAAAACTTGTTGTAGTTGATACATGAAGCTCATTATAGGATGAATGATCCTTTTGTATCCCTAATTAACCTTAAGCTGTCCGATGTCGATTTTGGGAATAGTCTTATGGTAGCGTTCACCATTGCAATGATTCGGGCATCTCCAAATTTGAAAATCTTTGGATACCGAGTAAGTGTAATGTTGTATTGCATATGTATCAAATAAACATTTCTAAATTGCCATGTTTCGTATCTCAACACTATTTCATTTTTTTCAGGCTACAAACACGCTTAGTGTTTTACCTTTGGAAAAATTTTCTAATGTTGTAGATAGAAACACATTCAGCCATGGCCGACTACGTAACGTGGTATTTCGAGTTTTTACTAGAACAGAGCATGAATTAACTTTAATAAAGTGTATACTTGCGTGTTCCCGGACGCTAAAGACAATCAATATCAGGCAAAGCGATAGGAGTCATGATAGGAATGAAAATATCAAGAACAAGCGGGGAGTTGGCTAGGAAGCTGTTGAAACTTCGAACGAGCTTCCCCACAACCATCGTAGATTTCTTTGAGTGATTTTAGTTTATTTGTCGGTTGAACAGGCTATGACAATTCATATTGTAATAATAATTGATTTTCAACTTTATGTTCTTCTTCATCTTAAATTCTTCCATTGAATTTGAATTTTAAATAGTATGATAATATCATAATATATGAATTTATTAATCTTTGAAATTTTACTAACTCTGATATTAATTGAAATTTTACTAACTCGATATTAAGACACTCTGGTAGTAATACAATATCATATATCTATATATAGATAATCTGATAATTAATTCAAATTAGTACTAGTAGCAAAAATAGTAACTTAGTACTAGTAGGCGATAGTTAATCGATATTAAAAATCTTAACTATCGGCTTGTTATATTCAACAGAAGGAGAAGAAAGATTAGTTGACGAAGAAGAAAGTTCAGCAATGGATGATTTTTGTCGATTATAAGCAACAAATGCGAAAATGCTTGAGTCAAGTTAAACAAGAAATTAAGGTTGCAAATTCTTTATTAACTGAAACATTAAAGTATTTAACATGCGGCAATTATCCTTATGACACAACAAATATATGTGTGCTACGCTACCATCTCAAAAAGCTCGACAAAAGAATGGAATTAGTTGAAGATTTTTCTATTTGTGACAGTCACATTTACTTTGATTTGCTAGAATACGATAAGGATCAGGTATTATTGCTTTATATAATCATAATAAAGTTTTGCATATGCTATTACAGTTTATAAAAAATTTGATATATTATCTATTTCTTGTATAGATTCATGAAACTTGTCTAGACAAAGTAAAAGTGATAGTTGATAATGTTGCTTTGATGATTGTAAATGCTTTTAAAGAATTTGATTTGCTACCTTTGAAAGATGAAATACATCCAGCTATATGGGAAGCTCTCTGCAAGATAAGCAATGAAATTAAACATATTAGAGATCCAAATTTTTTTACATTTGAAGATGTAGAAATATTTGATAAGTGTGCAGAAGAGGCAAAAGGAAAAAAATATCAGAATAAGTTTGGTGTAACTAAAAAATACTGCTGCTGCAACAAATTTTTCTGCTGCTACAAACAAATTTTTCTAGTGCTAATAAAAATTAAATGGTACTCCCAGTTTTAATATCAGAATAAGTTTTAGTGTAACTAAATATTCTTTATTGTTGCAACAAATTGTTCTACTGCTGCAGAGAATATTTTTATTTGTAATTCTATTTGTCTAGACAAATGTAAAAAAAAAATTGGATCTTTAATATCATTTAGATATATTTGATTAGTATGCAGAAGAGGCAAAAGGAAAAAAAAATGGTCAATGATGTTTTGAGAGAAAAGTACTGTTTTGTGATATTAAATATTGTTGTTACTCAGATTTTAATTGTCCTTATTCTTATGTGATATTAAGAAATTTTGATATTATTTCTGATGATTTAGAAATTTCTGATTTTTGTAATATAGATTTTATTATTCAGAAAGGAAGACTCTCGGATGATAGTAAACTATATGTTACTCCCAATTTTAATATCAGAATAAGTTTGGTGTAACTAAATATTACTGCTGCTGCAACAAATTTTTCTACTGCTGCAATAAATTTTTCTACTTCTAATAAAAATTGTATGGTACTCTCAGTTTTAATTTCAGAGTGTAACTTACATCACATGTACTTTTTTGTGATATTAAATATTGTTGTTAGTCAGATTTTAATTGTCCTTATTCTTATGTGATATTAAGAAATTTTGATATTATTTCTGATGATTTAGAAAGATATTAAGAAATTTTTCATTTTTGTAATATAGATTTTATTATTCAAAAGAAATAATAGTAAACTATATGTTACTCCCAGTTTTAATATCAGAATAAGTTTGGTGTAACTAAATATTACTGCTGCTGCAACAAATTTTTTCTCTTGCTTTAACAAATTTTTCTACTGCTAATAAAAATTGTATGGTAAAACTAAGTCTGATATTAAGACAATAAGTTTGTAAAATATGTATGTGTCAGATAGTAAATTTAATTTTATTTTAGCTCTTATTGAATATAGATTGAAATTAATTAATAAATATATACGTCAAAGGCAAAACTAAGTCTGATATTAAGACAATATTAATATACATAGCTCATTAGAACATGCAATTATAAAATAAAAAAATTGATTTTATTTTTTTAAATAGGAATGTGAATATTAATATTTTATTTTAGAAACTCTGATATTAAAACAAAGTCATATATTAAGACAACTAACTCTGATATTAAGAAAATATCATATATTAAAAAATGTGAAATTTAAGTAAAACATCTTTATTAAAATAAAAATACAAAAATTAATATCAATTTTTTTTATCTAATTAAATTAAAATTATATTCATTAATGTCTTGTGTATTGTCAAAATCAACTTTAAAAATTAGAACAGACAGAGTGATATTTTGTGTCTCGAGGAGATATCTTTAACCACTATAAAAATAGTATCCGACATATATATGTCGGTTGGAAATTAATTAATAAATGTATAAAGATACTAAAATATATATGCATAGTCAAACAAACTATGATATTAAGACAATTTTATTATGTATACGTAATAGAAGATTCAATTATAAAATTTTCTCTGATTTTTTTTTTTTTTTTTTTTAATATTTAGTTTCAAAGACTCTGATATTAAACAAAAATTATGTAATTTAAACACACTGTGATAAAAAAAAGAAAGAAGAACAATTAACTCTGATATTTGAGTATCTGTTTGACTAAAGAAACTATAATAAAAATTGAAGTATGTCAGTGTGATATTAAATAAACTATCAAGACAATTAACTTTAATATTAAGACAAATTTCAATGGTAATTATTTTGATAGTTTATCTTCAAACACAGTGTGATATTAAATAAAAAATGGAAACAACTAACTATCACATTAGAATATGCAATTATAAAATTTTATTTTATTTTGTTTTTAAATAGGATGTGAAGATTAATATTTTGTTTCAGAACATTGATATTAAGACAATATCATATATTAAGAAAACTAACTCTGATATTAAGGCAATATGATATATTAAAAAATGTGATATATTAAAAAAACAAAAAAAAAACAATGGTATCAAATGTGATAATCTTAGTTCAAAAAAAATATATATTAAAATTACATGTAAACCTTTTACATAAATTTATATTAAGACAACTAACTCTGATATTAAGTCAATATCATATATTAAAAAATGTGAAATTTAAATTTAAACAGATATGCAAATATGTTAATTAATACGTCATAGAACATCCAAAATATTAAATTTATTTGATTTTGTTTCAAAACTATGATATCAACAAAATATCATATATTAAGACAACTAACTCTGATATAGAGACAACTAACTTTGATATTAAATCTGATATTAAAAAAATATCTTTATAAAGAAAAGTAATTATGATATTAAGACAATATTAATTTAAAATAGTATGATAATATCATAATATATGAATTGATTAATCTTTGAAATTTTACTAACTCTGATATTAAGAAACTCTGATAGTAATACAATATCATATATCTATGCAACTAACTTTGATAGTAATACAATATCTTGAATTTCAAAAAATATTGAAACTTACTCATTAAAAATATTGAAACTTACTATGTCATAGGCCAACTAACTATGATATTAATAGAATATCAATATGTATACGTCATAGAACATCCAAAAATTTTAAATTTGTTTGATTTTGATTTTAAATATTAACATAATATTAAGATAACTAATTTAACATAATATTAATTTAAATACAATATTAAAACTATGATATTAACAGAATATCATATATTATGTGTTATATTTAATATTTTAAATAACTATATTTATGAAATATGATAGTTATATTCATTAATTTTTATTTATAGTCAAAATCAACTTTAAAGATTATGTATCATATATGTAAGTTGGAAATTACTTTAATTTCTTTGACTTTCTATGACATACAGTATATGTCAGTTGGACATAAAAGTAAATATTTTGAGTTTCAGGAAGATATTTTTCATGATTATAAAATCTGACATGTATGTATATGTCATAGGCCATAAAAATATTAAATTTTACAAAAATATTAAATTTGAATAAAATATTAATATATATAAATCTTAGATTTTACAAAAAATATTAAATTTGTTTGATTTTGATTATAAATATGTTGTTTAAAAACTATGATATTAACAGAATATCATATATTAAGACAACTAACTCTGATATTAAAAATTTTATTTTGTTTTTAAATAGAAAATAATAATTAATATTTTTTCTCTGAAAATATCTTTATTAAGAAAAGTAACTCTGATATTCAGACAATAATAATTTAAAAATAATATGTGTTATATTTAATATTTTAAATAACTATATTTATGAAATATGATAACTAAATTCATTAATTTCTTGTGTATAGTCAAAATCAACTTTAAAGATTATCGACATATATGTGGTTGGATATAAAAGTAATATTTTGTGTCTCGAGGAGGTATTTTTCATCATTATAAAATCATAACTAAAAAATAACCCCCAATCACAACTTTCCAAACACAATTAAATTTATTTTCATTCACTTAAATAAAAATAAACCATACGGAAAATAAAAAAACATCTGAAAAATACATAAATCCTACAATATTAAAATAAACCATACGAAAATACATAAATCTTAATCTGAAAACTCCTCGTCCACAGGATCATACGTGGGAGGTATATAATCCTCGAGGCGAGACAAAGCTTCCTCGTCTACCGGAGATTCCTCACCGGAGACTCCTGGATCATCATCTTTGTTCACCCGATAGCTCCAATTGACTTTGATGTTGATGTTGTTCGTAACCCGTTGAACACACTTCCACAACTTGCCAATAATTTCGTCATCTTTGCGGGCTTCCTCCTTCAGAAATTTCTCGATAACACCTTTTCGTTCAGTGCTGATTGTAAATCCCCTTTTACCACTTATACCTTATCTTTATCACAAGTACCACACAAACCAAACACAAATACGTTATGCGTATGAATAAGAAGAAAGGAAAGAACTTGGTGACTTGAATGATAGAATTCGTATGTATGTTTAGAGAGATAGAGAAGATGAAAACAATACGTTGTATATTGCTTCAAGGAAAAACACACACACACACACTCAAGCACACCCTTCAAATGACATACTTGAGGGGTATTTATAGTAAGAGAGATAATGCCCTAAGGCTTGGCCATGGGCCTTGTATGGGCTTCGTATGGATTGGATTGGACTTGGATTTGATATAAGGCTAGCTTATCTAAACTAATACCCATTTAGCTTAGTCCAATCCACGAGCCCGTTGACTATTCTATCACGATATCTAACACACGTTACAAAGTTCCTAAACATGAAAGACCATCACTTCTAATAAAAACTATTAAGGCTAACAATCTCCCCCTAAGGGGTGGTCATTCAAATGATGCTCCACTTGATTAGGTCTTTACTTTCCTTGAGCTTGAACTTTGTGTGTAGATATAGAATAGTCTTGATTCTTTGTTCCTTCATGCTTTGTGATCAGATAATGTGGTTGTCTGCCGTTGTCAACTTCGTTGGTTAGGTGTCTCCACGTCTTTCTCCACCATGCTCACACTTCGATTTGACTTTGAATTACCAATGATGAAGTTCTCGAGTCTTTAAACTTTGTAGATTCTTTGACATTGACGAAGAATCAATTTTAACTTTGAGTTGCCTTTGATTTTGATGAGAACTTTCATGTGTTGTTGGTATGAGCATGTGGCTAGTCTGCACGATCCATCCGCTCCGGAGCTTCCATAAGAAGAAAACATAAAACAAGGTTAGTAATAGCGGATTCGGCACTTACAAGTTTGAATTTGAGGGTGTTAACATAGTGTGAAAACCGTCTCTTATTCTCACAGAGCCGTTCTGAACTGGAGTCCCACAAGTGAGATAACTTCGATATACCAAAGTACATCTGATTCGGATGAGTGAGGTACATAGAAGCATCACCCACGTAGACCGTTTGAGGACACACTAAGCGTAATCCACGGAGAATTACCGAAGTGACTGCCGTTGTCGAGCTTGATGTTGACCACGGCAGAATTTCCATTCAATCACGAAGATCATTGTGAAACTTCTCATAAATGTTACGGCAGATTGCTAAGATCTGCGGAGGACTCTAGAATATATCACTTGTGTCCTTATTGATGAACAACAAGCGATGTCATGTCATGTGTTCCTATGAGATTTTTGATGAATCTCGTAGCTCTAGACTCAATTAGTGCATTTTGGTTTCTTGGCGGAGACTAGGGAGAGGGTCTCCTTCTTCAATATCAACAATCTCTAAGAAAAGTCGATAGATTATGTAGGGTTCCAGTGAGAATGAAACAAATCCTTTTAAGAGGAATTGAGTGGCTAGAAGGTTTAGTGCGGTCGTCCACCGGGTCCATGACATCTTTGTCTTCAATACCGTGTCAACTTAGTGACAACCGATGCAGATGAATTGAACCGGTTTACGCCCTAAGGTTGAATTATGGAGGGCTATTTCTTTTCACCCTTTCTTTTACATTTCTTTTAATTCTTCAACCCCTTCTTTCTCCTTTCTCACATTACTCCTTTTTTCAATCATACCTAGGACTTCTAGTTCTAAACTATTGGTGATGTCCTTGTGTAGATCCCTCTGGCTCTGGCGGATCATAGGACGGATTTCCTATCCTTAGTCACCTTATAACTCCATGATTGTCCCATGTTGCCATAAAACCATTTTTCTTGAAAATCTCTGAGTGTTTTGATAGAAAAACATGTTTGGAACACCGAGAGTTTTATATTTTCGAAACACTCCCCTTCACATGTGCTTATAATTTTTGACATAAATCTGCACATAGAGGGTAGAGTTCGCACTTTTGAATTGATCGACTTTAAATGAACTAGACCGATTCGAGACACGTTTACATCACTAGAAAATTAGCTTGAAATTATTACCTTGATTCTGGTCAAGTCCATAGAAAGTTTCGAAATGGTACATTCTGACTTTGCATTCTCGTCAATTCATTGGTTTCAATGGCCGAGTCGACTCTTTTGAGATTCAAACAACAGATCATTAAACTTTTTGATCACATTTTAATCACGTTTCTCCCCCTCAAAATAGCATATCCATGATGTTTTTGAAACAAAATAATTAAAAGATATGTTTTTCGAAAAGCATTTGGAGAGAAACTGATTTAGCAAGAATTTTGGAACAATTTTTTGTTTTATACTCCCCTTAACGAAAGCATATTTTTCATACAGAAAATTTAGAATCAATTAAGGGTTTAGAGGGAGTTATCTTGGTACCAAATGTGAGAGATTTTGAAAAATCTTTTGAAAAATTTCAAATTAATGGTAGCAAGATGAAGATTTTAAAAATCTTTTGAAGATATTTAGAGAAAAATTATCTTCATGTGATTAAGGATAAGTGCTCGATATATATGAAAATCGATTTTGCGTAGCACTTTCCTTTCTTTAAAGATCGGGTTACAGTCTGAAGTAACTGCAAGCCATTATGTTTTAGGAAAAGTGCTTGAAAATATTTAAAACCTTTGTTTTGGTTAAGCACTTTCCTTTCTTTGAAGCGCGGGTCCTGAACTGATGTGTCCAGAAGCCATTAATTTGAAGTCCGGGTTTCGTACCTTGAAGTATCACGAAAGCCATTATTAAGAAATTTTGAGAAACGACATGTTTTAGAAAACATTTAAAGAACTCTCGCTCAAGCATCGGTACATACCCGTATCATTATTGAATGACATTTCTAGAAACGTCTGAGAATATCGATTATACAGGAGACATGTCGTGAGAAGAATATTTTTGGATTTTTGATTTTCTATTGTTTTTGAATTTTTTGAAAGTTTTATATTTTTATATTTTGCTTTTGTTGGTTTTATAAAAGAAATGGAAAATCAAAAATAGAAGATAGAGAGAATGAGAAGAAGATTTTACTGAATTGGAACCCTCGATGAGTGGGTTGAGATATTTGAATCACCTGCAACCAAAAGAAGAGTTTTCACAAAGAACAGTGTTAGAAGTACATGTTTCCTCACGGAGAGGGTGATCTCTATCAACGGTTGTAGTGGATTCGACTTCCTTAACATGATGAGTTTCACTATTATCTGTGTTGGTGCAAGTATCAAAAATCTTTCTTGTGGGAATCCATCTAAGACCTATTGTCTTTGAAAACTTTTCCCTGTGGGTTTCCACCTAAGGTAAGATCTAGGAGTTGTTTTCTTATCGATTGCCGCCGAAGACTCATTTTTAGAAAAACTATGTCCTGAAGAGATCCACCTATTAGGTTTCCTTTTGATGTTCATCTTGTCAACGGGTTTGTTTCTATTTGGTGTCTTAGTGGATTGTGCCTCGGCACGAGAATTATCTTTCTTGAGATACTGTAAGGCACATGCATCATGATTAGCTGAAAATATACATTTTTTACATGTAGTACAGACAAATTCAATATTCTTGTTTAAAACAGCAGCTTTAACTTTGTCACTACAGTCTTTTGGAAGTTGATTCTTGTTCGAAAGAGACTTAGAATTCCTAGTGTTGTTTTCTAAGGGCATAGCATTTTATTTTTTAACTACTCTTAGATGTAATCCAATCCCTAGTCTTTTGTAGAGTGTTCCTAGGTAATGGTTTACTACTACTAGCAGTGCCTTGAAATCTTGTAGAATTCATCACCCTAGATGTTGCACCTAGAATTCCGTCTTTTTGAGTCTGTGCCTTTTTCCTAGCTTCTTCTAGATAGTGATTGTTGACCATGTTGTTAGAACCAACAGATTCTTTAACTGGATTTTTGGTCACATTCCGTGTACTAATCCTAGAGATGCCAGGTGTAAGCACTTTTGGTTTTTCAAAACCGCATTTTCTTTTCAAAACTGTTAAAATTCTCTTTTAAAGGCAGGGACTGTGGAGTATTTGTTTTGACAAATCATTTTCTCATTGACTATTGGAGGAGGCTGAGAAATAGACATTTTTTGTTTGAAAACCGGTTTGGGAACATTTGTTCTCTCCTCAGTCAATGGTTTTACAAACTTAGTATCCACAGCCTTTCCTTTTAGACTTTCCAGCTGAACTCTCAAAAGATCATTTTGCTCTTGCATGTCCTTGTAGGCACGCTCATACGACGGTTTGTCATACTTGCATTCCTCGGTTTTTCGATCAAGCTGTTTAAAATAGGACACGTTTTCTTTTTCAAGTTTTTCAAGAGCTTTTTCATACTTTGAAATAATTGCGGAGGTCTCAGACTGGAGTCTTTCATGATCTTCAACAGAATATGTTTGTAAGATAATGGACATGATATCGGTAGTCATAACATCTTCGAAGAGAGAATCATTCAAATTTTCCAAAACTTTGATGTGTTCAAAACATTCATTAGCTTGCTTTACCAGGGATTTATGGTCCTTGACAAAGTTAGTTGTTTCTTTCAAAAGTGCTTGTTCAACATGAATTACCCTTGCACTGATGGCATTCAGCTGAGGGGCAATTAGAGTTTCAAAAACTTTTTCTGTTCATTATCAAAACTATTAAACCAGATGTTTGTTGTAATAGTGGTTTTAGTTTTAACAGTCTCTTGAAGATACCCAATTCTAGTTTTAACGTCATCTAAAATGCTTCTAGTATCACTTGTGTTAAAAGGATTGTTTGAAGACATTTGTTCGATTTTCGAAAGAGATTTGGAAACTACAAGCCGGTTTGGCAACCGGTTTTGAAACTGGTGATGACACTTTGTTTGAAACACTTGGTGTGGTGGAAAACGTTGATTGTTCTTTTTGATTAACAAAAGTAATTCCATTAATTTTGTTCCATTTGTTATAATCAATCGGTTTAAGATCCGGATTCTTTTGTTTCATTTTTGATCTACTCGATAGTTCCAATGTTTCAAGAGAATCACGAACAATTATGGGTTCATGCAAAGGTTGTCCATTGTTCAACACATTCGAGATTTCGAGCTTTCTTGAGGAACGAAGAAGGGTCGTTACCAAATGCCATCTTATGTGAAGTATGAAAACGTGGATTTACTTGGTTAGAAAGCATCTTGTTTGATTTAGCTGAATGACCCGTTGTAAGAAGCAAATTGTCCAAAGTTTTGATTTTTCCCGTTTTATCAAGAATTTCATCAAGAAGAGAATCTTCTCGTTTTGCAAAATCAGCAATTAACTGTTTCTTCTCTTTTTCAAGATCGAAAAAGTGCTTTTTGTTTTGAAAGTTGGTCATTTAGTTAAGAAATTTCCTTGTTTAAAGATTTGATTTTCAAATTCAGATTCACATCAAGTGTGTCATACTTGAGTTGCAAATCTTTTCTCTTAAAACGGAATCTCGATAACCAATTTCTAATTCAGACATTTTGTTTGTATGAAATTCATAGGCTTTGGCGTGCTCCTTGTAACTCTCAAGCTCAACGGTCAATTTTTTATTCGCGGCCTTAACTTCGCGATTGACCGTTCTTACTTTCTCAACTTCAATGCCACATTGATTAATTAATGATTCAAAATAAGCACGTGTTTCCTCATCATTAGCACCATTCTGTATCACTTGACCTCCATTAGGATCCATATATGGAGTTTCAGAGTTAACATTGCTATTAACTTGCTCTCCCACATATGTGTCATAATAAGGTTTGGGAGACACAGAATGTGGCTTCTCATGAGTAAACGAATTTGGTACCTCATTGAGTGAATATGTGTCGTGAGCGAGAGTTGTGTCATAAGTACCGCTTGATGTTGTGTCCTGTTGATTGATTGTATGATTGGAGGTTGCATTATCGTTTGCTTTATCTTCCCATTTTGGGTACCTGAATTTGATTTCCTCGGCAGTCAACTCAATTCCCAACTCTTCTTTTTCTGCTAACATCAACATGTACTGGATCTTTTCAAGCTTCGTAAGTCGGTTGACACTAGATCCTGAATCTTGTCTTTGAGGTTCGAGGTAGCATTCTGAGCCGAAGTCATAAAAAAGTTATTCCCATTTTGATATCCCATATTCTGATTCACAATCTGACCCCCTTGATGTCCATCAAACTGCTGCTGCATATTGCATCGATTCCCACGATTCACATTTCCATAATTCCCAACGACTGGGTACGCAACATTTCCATTCGATTACCTTTGCTCTATTCCCAACATTCGTCCCATCGATTTCCAACATTCTGACCCAACCGATTACCCCGATACGGAACCGCATGATTACCGATGCGATTGTTAAATGCTTTATCCAATAAAGAAAATATCTGTTGCAAGGTCGCTTCTACATGGTCGGTTCATGATCGGTGATTCCTTGTTCCTGGTATTGTTGATCTGGATAGAATTGTTGTGGTGGTTGTGGAATGTATTGCCGCAAGTTGTTGTTGTTGGAAGATGATGAAGCTTGTTGTTGTGTATTCACTGTAGTTTGAGTCTTTGCAATGAGTGCCAATGAATCATGATTCTTTGCTAATCTTTCTTGCCGACTTCATTCGCTTCGGCTTGGTTTAGTTTCTGAGAAAATCATTCAGTTAATCAAAGTTCACCTGATGAAGGTCTTTTGTTTGGTTGACAATAGTGACATATCGTCCCCATTCTTACGGTAGATTATTCAGAACTTGATGTTTTGAGCGATAGTTCGGGTGTCGACTTGTTTCGATAAGCTCATTCATTAATGTGCAAAACCTTCCATAGTAGGATTCAATGGATTCTCCTGGAGTAGATGTGAACTTTTCCCATTCAGTTAGCAACTTGTTCTCCATGTCTTGATGACCAATTTCTGTTCCATGACAAAGTCGTCTAACACGTTCCCACATATCGAAAGCAGTTTCACAACTGTCTACCGCAGCAAAAATGTCTATTGGTAAACCCAGTTGGACAATATGAATTGCCATGTCATCTGCATCGACTTGTTTCTGATCCTCTGTAGTGTATTCAGATTCGTATTGAAGACGAGAAGATGGTGTGGTGGGAGGTGTTGCATCAGGATTTCCAGGGACATGGACTTGTCGAGGCTGGAAGGGTCCATCCTGAATGGATTTAATCATGAGTTTCCCATTAGGTTTAGTCTTGATGTAGCGGAGCATTCGACTTGTCCATTGAAGATAACCACCTTTTGCCAACATAGGAGGTCGGTTTTCGGCACCGGCTGCATGAATGTCTTGTTGAGTTGCCATTGATGAAGGTATGATCTGATAAAGTTGATGTAGGATCGATTCAACGATAAAGGAGTTGTGGTTGATGACGATTAAGCCCGGTTGAGGTGTTTCTGAAAGTCGGACTCGTAACCTTGGTTCTTAAAAAAATTTCGCCCAAAATTTGAAATTCACTATAAAAATCAATTCTAAGGTCGTATGAAAAATTTGAGTTATGACAATTTTGACGCCAAATTTGACCCAAAAAATTTGAATTTAGGCTCAAAAATTTGAATTTTTGACCAAAATTTTCACAGTTAAACCAAAATTTGAATCTCGTATAAAAATTGAACGTTTAGTCTCCTCAAAAATTTAAATTTTACTCAAGTTTTCCCGCCAAAAAACCTTTATGCGTAGAAAGAGCTTAGGCGTAGAAACAGAAAGTTACGAGTAAGAAATGGTTACGAGTAGGATCTTATGCGTAGGAAGCTTATGCGTAGGATTCCTTAGGCGTAGGATCTTAGGCGTAGGATCTTATGCGTAAGTTTAAAGTTACGAGTAGAAAAAGTTATGCGTAAGATTTAGCTTGCGTAGGAAAACTTAGGCGTAAGAAAAATGCTTATGCATAAAGTATTCTACGCGTAAGTCGAAACTTATGCAAGATTAGGTTTTGCCAAAAATCCTTTACATTATCACAGTGTAAGAGATATCCAAAAGTCGAAGTGTTCCACAAACTTATCCAAGTGAGGGAAGCAGCGAGTAACCGTTCTTTCGAAGATTCTTCACCAAAAGTTACGAGTAGAAAACTTATGAGTAGTTGACTTTCTTACGAGTAGAACTAGGGTTTTGACTTACTCGTAAAAAATTTCCAACGATTCAAACAAATTAAGATATCCTTAAAAACCCTCGAATAACACAAAAATGTTAACCTTTTTCACCCAAAGTGCTTAGAAAAGTTACGAGTAGAAAACTAGGGTTTTGACTTTTGGACTTCTACTCGTAAGAAATTTCCAATGATTCAAATGATGTCGCTAAACATGATATCCTTAAAAACACTCAAATAACCCAAAAATGTTGACCTTTTTCACCCAAAGTGCTTAGAAAAGTTACGAGTAGAAATGACCAATGAACCAAAATCGAGTTCAAAATGATTTAAAACACGAAGTTTGAACTTTTTGCAAAAACTAGAATCTTTAACACTATGTAAACCTTAGACCATAAGAATCTTGAAGATTTAAGTGCAAAAATTAAAGCTTTAAGCGTGACACTCTTGAGAACGAACTACACGTAACACCACAAAAAAAACTTCAACCAAAACACTCCTAAACCATTGTTAGGCGATTGATACCAATTGTAAATCCCCTTTTACCACTTATACCTTATCTTTATCACAAGTACCACACGAACCAAACACAAATACGTTATGCGTATGAATAAGAAGAAAGGAAAGAACTTGGTGACTTGAATGATAGAATTCGTATGTATGTTTAGAGAGATAAAGAGAAGAAAGATGAAAACAATAAGTTGTATATTGCTTCAAGGAAAAACACACACACACACACTCAAGCACACCCCTCAAATGACATACTTGAGGGGTATTTATAGTAAGAGAGATAATGCCCTAAGGCTTGGCCATGGGCCTTGTATGGGCTTCGTATGGATTGGATTGGACTTGGATTTGATATAAGGCTAGCTTATCTAAACTAATACCCATTTAGCTTAGTCCAATCCACGAGCCCGTTGACTATTCTATCACGATATCTAACACACGTTACAAAGTTCCTAAACATGAATGACCATCACTTCTAATAAAAACTATTAAGGCTAACACTGATGTCGTTGCAAGTCTTGTAGCTGTCTCTCATCTGCAGCTTCTCATTCCTCCCCTTCTCAAAGAATTGGATGACGCGTATAATAGCGTCTTTTCTAGCCTTATCATCGTTATTGCATTGCTTTTCAACGTACGTTCGCATATCAGTAGCGGAATGCGGGAGACGACAAGCCATATGTTGCGTAAATAGAATGTGAATTTTCAAGTTTAATTGTGTTTGAGAAATGTAAATTTTTTTGTGTAGATGGTGGTTTTATATTTATAGAGTTGTTGAAATGTTTTTGAATTTGAAATGTAAATGTTTTTGAAAAGAAAAGTAACCGTTGTAATCAAACGGTATGTATATGCATAATGCATCTATGTTTTCAACAGATACTTTAATATTTAACGTCGAAATTTAACACAATAAAAACACAAATAATATATTAAAGATTGTCAAAATTAAACACCAAACTTAAAAAAGGTTTTGATATAAACACAATATAAAGATTAATAAATTTAAAGTTTATTTTAAAATAAAGTTTATTTTCAAAATATAAATATTAAAATTTTGAGATTATTTCTGATGGCAAAATTAAAAATATAAATATTAAAATAAAGTTTATTTTAGAATAAAGTTTTATTTTAAAAGTTACATGCCGTGAATAAGTCTATATATAACATTGATATTGAAAGTAATGTTTCATTTTTCTAGTTGTCTTGTTAAAAATAATAAACTGTTTTTTCAAAATGAGTAATGGTTTCGTGCCATTTACAGACGTACCTCCATCAATTATTATTCATATCTTACAATCTATCCACAATTCAAGTCGTTGATAGGAACCATTTCAGGAGACATTAGAAAGTATACCAGTATACCATCATATTTAGTTCATTTTATTATGGGAAGTACTGCGAAGATGTTCTCCAACTTGAAGAACAAGATATAGTTGAAATAATTGGTGTTTCAGAACAAAATAAGATTTTTGATGGTTCGGGTTTGACTAAAGAAACTATAATAAAAAATCTTCATGAGAATATAATGCTTGACAAGGTTGAAGGCTTGTGCGATTGTTTAGAAGAATACAAAGGAAATGAAAGCATAAGCACATTGATTTGCAGCCATGAGTTTCATGCAGATTGTATTAGACGTTGGATGCTACACAAGAACATTTGTCCATTATGTAAAAGTATCGGACTGAATATCTAATACGAGTAGTATTATTTAATATCACAGTAATGTTAATTCTTATGTAATGTTAATTCTTGTTTTGAAATCTTAATTCTATGTATATTTTACTTCACTTATTCTTATAGTAAAATTAATAATGTAATGTACTGTTAAAAGTTTATCTTAAAAGGAATAACAAATATTACAAGAACAGACAACTAATGTTGTAAAATATCTTCAAACATGAAATTACAAATTAATATCTTCAGTTAATACACCGATAATTATAAATATTCATATAAAATATTCAACGACTTCTTATATGCCTGAATTTGGTCGTTTTTGATGAGAATATACACCTTCAAAGAAATATCTTCTTCAATCTGATCATGATAGATAATATGAGTAAACCATTTCTTATAGAAATGAAACATTACATCATTTCTTGCACCCCAAAATGAAATGAATGTTATCAACAAATGCTTTGTTAGAAAAAGCAAAGTTCAAAGTTAGTTGAAGAAAAACTTACAGGGTCCTGAAATATAATTATTGATAAACATTTTCTTCTTCAAGAACAAATACTTTCGGTAGAATATCTAGATTTCGATTTAAAAAATATAGAAATAAAAAAATCTTACAAAGATAATAAATTATCGATGATACGAAAAAATAGATTTTTAATATAAAAAAAAAAAAACATTCATATATTAAATTTTTTATTTTTTTTTTTTTATGTTTTTCTATGTGTGATTGATGGAATATTTATAGGCAAAAAACACAGTCATTTGTACAAACGAAAATAGAGAGCCCTTAAAAAATAAATAATATTTAAAGTACAACTGCTTACTTTATTCCATCATATTAAAATGTTTGTATGTTTTTCATATTAAAGGCTATGTACGTTATTTTTAAAGTACAAGTGCTCAGATATAGTGGTAGTTTTTATTTTTAACTTTTTATTTTGGACTTTTTTTCGTGAATAATATTTTTAACAATAAAAGAAAACAATTAATACTAGCTGCATAATTAATAATATTCTTAATAGTATTTTAAGAATAAAAATACTATTTTTAGTTAGTATTAATTTCTTTCTTAAAATACAAAAATTAATATGATATTTTTTTTATCTAATTCAATTTGAATTATCGTTAGAGTATACTTTATTAATTAACTACGTGAATTACACTATTTTAATTTAGTGTGATATTAACTTACTGTGATATTAAGTTACAGAGATATTAAGAAATAAAATATATTTTTCTTAATATCATATTTTCTAAAAAAAAATATAGAATATCACTTTATATTTAAAAACAAAATCAAATTTTAATATCAGAGTTAGTTGTCTTAAGAAATTTAATATTTTTGGTTGTTCTATGACAAAATATTAATATTCTTTTAATATCAGACTTAGTTGGCCTATGACGTATACATATTTTGCGTTTTACATTCATTAAGAAATTTGACTATCTGTGAAAACATACATGCATAGCACGCTATCATACATGTCAAATTTTATAATGTTGAAAAATATCTTCTCGAGACTCAAAATATTTAATTTTATAATAGAAAGTCAAAGAAATTAAAGTAATTTCCAACTTACATATATTTCAGATAATCTTTAAAGTTGATTTTGACTATACACAAGAAATTAATGAATATAACTATCATATTTCATAAATATAGTTATTTAAAATTTTATTTTTAACTTAATATTGTCTTAATATCAGAGTTATTTTTTCTTAATAAAGATATTTTCTTTAATATCAGATTTTCTGAAAAAAAATATTAGTTATCACTTTCTATTTAAAAACAAAATTAAATTTTAATATCAGAGTTTGTTGTCTTAATATCAGAGTTAGTTGTCTTAATATATGATATTATGTTAATATCATAGTTTTGAAACAAAATATTTAAAATCAAAATCAAAAAAATTTAATATTTGGATGCTCTATGACATATACATATTAATATTCTCTTAATATCAAAGTTAGTTGATCTATAACATGTATATTTGAGTAAAAGATAGATGCATAACACAGTGACATACATGTCAAATAGTGATGAAAAATTGCTCATCGAGACTTAAAATATCAATTTAAGTTAAAGTTTTACATTTAATTTTAATATATTTTTTTAAATAATGTTCCTTTTTTTAATTAAATTTTGTTTTAAAGTATAACTCTGATACTAATATATGATATTATTAATTAAATATCATAATTTTAATTGATTTTTATAAAATTTAAATGATCTATATTTTTTCAATAAAATTTGTTATTTTTATAATTTTTATAATTTGTTATTTTTATAATTTTTATAAGAAAGTCTTTTACTTTCTTTAGTCAAACACATACTCAAATTTCAGAGTTAGTTATTCTATTTTTATATGTCATAGAAAATTAAAGAAATTAAATATTTAATTTCTTTAAAGTTGATAATCTTTAAAATTGATTTTGACTAAACATTTAAATTATTAAATATAACACATTATTTTTAAATTAATGTTGCCTTAATATCAGAATTACTTTTCTTTATAATGTTGCCTTAATATCATTATAAAGAAAGTTGATAATCTTTAAAATTGATTTTGACTAAATATTTAAATTATTAAATATAACACATTATTTTTAAATTAATGTTGCCTTAATATCAGAATTACTTTTCTTTATAATGATATTTTTTAATATCAGATTTTTTGAAAAAAAATATAAATTATCACTTTCTATTTAAATTCAAAATCAAAATCAAATTTTAATATCATAGTTAGTTGTGTTAATATCAGATTTAGTTGTCTTAATATACGATTTTCTGTTAATATCATAATTTTGAATCAAAATATTTAAAATCAAAATCAAAGAAATTTAATATTTTTTAGATGTTTTATGACAAAATATTAATATTCTCTTAATTTCACAGTTAGTTGGCCTATGACGTATACATATTTGCGTATCTGTTTACATTCATTAAGTGATTTGACTATCTGTGAAAACATACATGGATAACACGCTATCATACATGTCAAATTTTATAATGTTGAAAATTATCTTCTCGAGACTCAAAATATTTACTTTTATGTCCCACTGACATATATGTCATAGAAAGTCAAAGAAATTAAAGTCTTTTCCAACTGACATATATTGTCAGATAATAGATGATTTTGACTATACACAAGAAATTAATGAATATAACTATCGTATTTCAGAAATATAGTTATTTCAAATATTAAATATAATACATATTATTTTTAACATTGTCTTAATATCAGAGTTAGTTGTCTTAATTTTGATTTTAACATATATTGATTTCAAAACTATAATATTAACAGAAATTTAATATTTTTGGATGTTCTATGACATATACATATTAATATTCTCTTAATATCAGAGTTAGTTGACCTATGAAATATTAATTAACATATTTATTAAGTAATTTGCAACTGACATATATATGAGATGTTAATTATAGTGATTATTTATATTTGTTACCATTGATTTTTTTTAAATTTCACATTTTTTAATATATGATATTGCCTTAATATCAGAGTTACTTGTTTTAATATATGTCTTTGTTTTAATTTCAGAGTGTCTTAAACAAAATATTAATATTCACATCCTATTTTTTAACTTTTTTTTATATAATTACATGTTATAATGAGATATATATATTAATATTGTCTTAATATCAGACTTAGTTTCGCCTTGACATACATGTCAAATAGTGATGAAAAATTCCTCCTCGAGACTTAAAATATCAATTTAAGTCAAAGTTTTACATTTAATTTTAATATAGTTTTTCAATAATGTTTTTGATTTTTTTAATTCATGTTGTTTTTAAGTATATTTTAATTTCAAATATGACAGTTAGTTGGTCTATTTTTTATTTAATATCACAGTGTGTTTGTTAATGTTAACGTTTCATATTTTGCCAAGTTATTGATTTACTATCAGTTTAGTTGTATGATATTGTATTACTACAAGAAAATCAGAGTGTATTAAATGAGTTATATTGATAGTATTCACGATAACTCTGATATTAATTGAATTTTTAATATCAGAGTTAGTTTAAAAGCTTTTTAATATTTTGACATTAAAGAAATTTTAATATATATATGTTCTAATTTAATATATTTTTGAGTATTTTTTGACGTTACTATTATTTTTTTAAACTGATATTTGAGCTATATTATTTAAAAAAATGTTATATCAATTTTGGAACATTTATTTTAATAAATATGTTTAAGTTAGAAGTTTATTTTCAAATATTTTACTATATAAATTATTTTTATGTTCTATGATATTAAATTTAATATCTCAGTAACTTAATATCACAGTAACTTAATATCACACTAAAATAAAAATAGTGTAATTCTTTCAAAAATCCTAGTAGCATTTTTTCAAACTGATATATGAGCTATCAATGTCATATACTATTTAAAATGATTTGACAATACAATATCACTTTATCTGTAATAATAAAAATATTAATTATATTATATAAGAAAATAAATTTTATTTCTTAATATCATATTAAAATTTATTTTCCACGTAAAATTTAACAAGAACAGACAACTAATCTTGAAAAATATCTTCAAACAAGAAATTACAAATTAATATCTTCAGTTAAGACACCGATAATTATAATCTTCATATAAAATCTTCAACGACTTCATATATGGCTGAATTTGGTAGTTTTTGATGAAGAACATACACCTTCAAAAAAATATCGTCTTCAATCTGATCATGATACATAATGTCGTTTCACAATATAAAAGTTGTACAATTGCGAGTAACCAAAACTGGATAATAACTCATCACCTTCAAATAACCAAAAGTCGATAATAATGTTATCGACAAATGCTTTGTTAAAGTGCATTTGATACGTATGTTATCAACAAATGCTTTGTTAGAAAAAGCAAAGTTGAAAAGTTACAAATACTTTCGGTAGAATATCTAGATTTCGATTTAAAAAATATAAAAATAAAAAAATCTTCCAAAGATAATAAATTATCGATGATACGAATAAATAGATTTTTAATATAAAAACAATCATTATATTAAAGTTCCAAAAAAACATTAAATGAAAATGAACAAAATTTTTGTTATGTTTTTCTATGTGTGATTGATGAAATATTTATAGGCAAAAAAGACAGTCATTTGTACAAACGAATATAGAGAGCAAAGAATAATATTTAAAATAAATAATATTTAAAGTACAACTGCTTACTTTATTTGTTCATATTAAAACACTTTTATGTTTTTCATATTAAAGTGTATGTACGTTATCAATGGCGATGGTAGATGAGCAAAGAATGACATTTCTTTTCGTGTTCGTCTTTCTTCAAAACAACCATATCCGAGAATGCCAAAAGAAATTTAAGTTACTGTGATATTAAATTAATTTTAAATACGATTCGAAATTTACATACTATTATAATATTTAAACTATGACATTTACATACTCTGATAATTATATAGAATAGTTATTATAAATAATTTTTATAATACTCTGATAATTATATAGAATAGTTATTATAATATTATCTGAAATTTGAATACTATGATATCATTTAAAAGTGTGAATTTGCCGTTCTAAAAAAAAAGATGAAATGTAAATTATTTAAATTTGTAGCTAAAAAAATATTTAAAAAGTCTAATATCACAATAAATCAAGTAAAACATTTTTACTAAAATAAAAAACAAAAAATTAATTTGATAATTATATTCATTAATGTCTTGTGTATTGTCAAAATCAACTTTAAAGATTATCACATAAAGTGATATTTTGTGTCTCGAGGAGGTATCTTTTACCACTATAAATGTAAACAAATATTCAAATATGTATACGTAGTAAGCCAACTAAAAGTCTGATATTTAAGACATTATTAATACGTATACGTCATAGAACATGGAAATATTAATTTTTCTTTGATTTTGGTTTTAAATATAACAACTAACTCTGATATTAAGATAATATCATAAATTAAGATAACTAAGTGTGATATTAAGATAATATCATAAATTAAACAAAGAAAATTTGATATTAAATACAATATTAATATCTTGTTTCAGTCATTCATTTTATAACAAATAACTCTCATATGGTTTAGAGTAATCTTTTTAATACTACTAATCGATATTATTGTAGTATATATAACTATTTTCCTATCTAATATAATTAATATTATTATGATTATAGATAAAGTGATATTGTATTGTCAAATCATTTTGAATAGTATCTGACATAGATAGCTCATATATCAGTTTGAAAAATGTGCTAGGAATTAAGTCAATATTAAAAAAGTTAATTTCATATTGAATAAATTCTATCTAAAATATAAAAATAAAATTTATTATTTTATGTTAATTTCATACATGCTGCTGGGAATTTAGAAAGAATTACATTTCAAAAAAAATAAATAAAATAAAAATAAAACATTAATTGTAGAATTTTTCTACAATAACAATTGATCTTCATATTCTTCATCTTCATTTCTTTTTTAAAATCTTCATCTTCATCTTCCATAATTGATCTTCAACTTCATGTTCTTTCGCTTACATTATAAGAGTAATAATTTTTCAAAATGTATAAATTCATGTAGTCTTCACATTCGAATCTGATGAAGAGATTAATACACTTATAATTATAAGAAAAGAATAAATTATAAGAATATACTAAATATTCCTATAATTTTTTTTATCACAATATAAATAAAAACATTAATAAAAAAGTGGAATGTGTCAAGCTCAATAGATTTAGAATAACTTAATATACTCTATACACCTATCTAACTTATCACATTCCTGCTTTTGTACCATGGCGACATTCGGTAAAATATCTAGGTTTCATACCATGGTACTAAAATGTATATAATAGATGTAGAAGAAAATTTAAAATGATGTTACACATTTTTTAATAGAGCTTCGACATCTATTACAAATTTCGGTAAAATATCTAAGTTTCTTATCAAATAAAAAACCATAGAATAACCTCCAGGATCGTAAATAATATATTGAAACATAAAAACGAAGCACATGATTGCACTAATATCACTTTTAGTTTTTGTAGAATGAAAGAAAGATTTTTGGTATTTCTTTCTAATGGAAGATTTAAATTTTATAGGCAGTAAATTGGTAAATGAAAAGGCTCTTTTATAGGAACAATAAATGAGTTTTTTATTTGATTTGATCGAATCTCGAGAAGAAATAATAAATGGCTTTTTATCTTTTTATTTTTAAACTAATCAAGTATTTTAACATAATTAAATTAAAACTGTGATATTTAATTAATCATTATGACATTAATATTAAAATAGTTGTGAAACTCAAACTTTTTAAAATAAAAGATATATTGATTAGCTTACATACAAAATAAGTCGAAAAATAACACATTCTTAAACATATACAAATCACAAACATAAAAAATCCTAAAAATTATAAACATCACGAGCAACTTCTTTGAGTATGTTGATAAGGTTTTTGGCACATTCATCCATCTCTTGACACTTAGCTTTGACAATAGCATTATGATTTTTCAAATTCTTAAAACTGGTTATCATTTTTTGATACTTTGCTTCAGCATCAACATTAAAATCTTTGTAAATCATAAAATCAGCTATCGCCTCTTCAAAAGTAGCTTCCAAAGTAGTGTTATCATCTTCGGTCCTCTTGAAGCGCGCTTTCATATCTTCATACTCAAATTCAAATTGTGGGAGTTGTTCAATCATTGTCTTCCTCTTAGAAATCAGCTCTTGTTTCTCACTCAAATTTCCTTCTATTTGGAAAGTCTTTCCTGGCTCACAAGAAATTACCATTCTATTGAAACGATCTATCATGTCTATCTCATCTTTCAATAAAGAATCCTGCAAATTAGCACAATTCGGAGTGCATGTACCTTCTGGACACAAAGAACACGACATTTCGAGTATACGTAAACGATTGTGATGATTGATAATGTAATTGATATAAATGTTACAAATATTATAGTGCATTCAAAAAGTTAAAATGAGGCTAATAAAATGGGCCTAAATTTATACAACTGTTTGATAGTGTATTTAAAGTTGTTCATGATTTTTGTTCAACTGTTTAACAACTAAAAAAATATCCCAGTATTTTTATATATGACAGTAGCTAAAAAATGAAAAAGTATACTCACTATATCTATTCAGAATATACGATATAAAGAGAATATTAAAAAAAAAAATTACAATTTTGATGCTTCCGTTATAATTTCCTTCTTGAATTTGTTAGCATCACTTAATAAAATGTTTACAGCATACAAATTTCTCAATGATGCCAACTCATCTTTGCTTCCATTTTGTTTAAATATAGATCTCCATTGTTTGTCCTCGCTTCCAGAATAGAACTCAAGGTGCCTCATAGTAAAAATGCCACAATCTGTTTTATTTTTCGATGTTTGCCATTGCATTTCAAGTCTTCGAGGAACACACTTTGAAATCTGTTCAACCTTTGAGTGCTTTGAAACTTTTAGATAATGACAAAACAATTTGAACTGCAAAAACAAAAAATAAAAATAAAAAAAATAAAAATATTAACCTTAAATTTGTTACATATATATAAAAATAATAATAAAGATATTACCAGATTTTGAGTTGTATTTCCATATATAGCACCACTTTCCTTTAGATTGTCAATAATCACAAATGACGGATTCAAGAGATTGAAGCAGTATACATAGAAATGATTTTGCCTACATACCGGGAAAAAAACCTGAAACAGAAAAAAGTAAAATATTAATAAAGAGTATAATAAAATTGAAATAAGTATATATTGTAATATTAAAATTAAGATATAAGAATAATTATATCTTAATTTTAATATTACAATATATACTTATTTAAAGTTCAACTAATTAATTACAGATAAAGTGCTGCTGCAGTAACAAATGTTACTGCTGCTGTAAGAAAATGTTGCTACTGCTGAAACTACTGCTAGTACAACTTCAACCAATGTTGGTTTAAACATTTTCACTTCTGAACCAACCACTAATTTATAACAACCACCACCACAATAAATTGCACTACAAAAAATCTCAACCTAAACCTAATATTTAATTTGTAAATTTAGTAATTACAAAATTATAGGAACTCAATTATTAACTACAGATAAAGCACAACTTCATATTGTCTTAAATATATGATTTAAAAGTACAACTACTTAATTACAAATATTACTGCTGTTGCAACAAATGTTCCTACTGTTGCAACAAACAAATGTTTTGTCATAGTAAATGATTTAAGAAAACAAAATTTTAACTTACCAGATTAACTGTTGATAGATTATTACAATTCAGAAAATTATTGCATGCAAAATTGATTGCATTCAAAAATTCTTCTTGTATCTTTTTATATGCAACTCCCTTTTTTCTCTTCGAGGTCCCTGAATTAAATTTGAAAATAAAAATATTATATTTTCTTAAAAAATATATAATCTTAGAAAAAAGAAGAACACATACCATTGCTTCAGTGTTAAGATATAATCTTAAACATGATCCAGGACTTCTATATTTTTCTTGAAAATTCAACACAATAGTCCAAATATCTATGATGTTTGAGGTAATCTGTTTTGTTTTATTAATCAGATCTTTAAAATAGCTCCGATTAACAACACAATAAAACTGATCCAAAAAATGCCCCTGTATAATAAATTTTAGTTAATAAATTTTGCATGATTGTATTATGATAATAATAACATTATTTAATAAATAAAATAAATAAATAAACAACTTACGCAATTTTTCTGTTGTTCTTTTTCTTTATTAACTCTATCACAGACTTGTCGTTCTTATTTAATTTACTTTTTATATCAACTTTTCTAACATTGAATGGTGACTTCAAAACTGTTGTTGGATTCTTTTGTCTAATATTCTTTGATTGTGTTTGTACATAAGTATCTACTTGTACAGAATCTTCATTATCAACTGTTTTGTTAAAAGTATTTCTTAAATTGTGAAGAGTTTCAGCTCCATCTATCATCTGCAAATTTAAAAATCAAAAAATAATTACAACAATATTTAAAATCCCAAAAAATAAACATGTGCAATCTACATTACTTATTATTATCTACCTGAATCTGTTGAATATGTTGGGATTCATTTGAATCATCTTCTTCAAAATCATCGTCATCAGATGACGAAGTTGACCGGAAAAAATTTATTGGCTCAGGACACTCAATTAAAGCCTATTATGAAATAAAAAAGAAAAAAAAGATAAACTTACATTAATAACATAATTTCTTTTACACGTATTAAAATTTGTGCTCATATAAAATACTTACTACGTACTTAATTCATTGAGTGCTTCAACAACAACCATAAGCTGAAATTATAATGTATGTTATTAAATATATATATATATATATATATATATATATATATATATATATATATATATATATATATATATATATATATATTTGAAATGTTAATAAAATTAGTTTAATGACAGTGTATGTTATTAAAATAAAAATAAAAAATAAACAAATAAAATAAAATACCATTTTGTTCGAATTTGAAGAAGCTTCATGAACATGATCATAATCAAACCGATCTGCAAGCTCATCTATCTCTGGTTTTTCATCTGTCAGAGAAAGTAACTTCGTATTATTCCCATCTGTTTCTGAACTTTGATGTTTCTGTAAATTTAAAAACATTTCTAACAAAAATGAATTGAAATTAAAAAAAAAAATTAAAAAAGATTGTTACCTTTGAATCTTCGGCTTCAAAATTCATTGCTTCTTCCTTGACCTTTTCAAATTCTGGATATTTTGATAAAGCTTTTGTCTTAAAATGTAATGCTCTCAAAACTCTCTTTTTGAATTTTGCATTTTGATCCGTTATGCACAACTTGAAAAAAACAACCATATGCAAAATCGAAAGATTAGTTATTCCAATAACTTTGAAAGTTTCTTATTTTCCTTGTTTAAGTAACAAAGCCCTACATCAGGTTCTTCGTAATACTTAAGGTCCTGAAAGATGATACCATCTGGAACTCTTCGAAAATATGGACGATCTCCAGATAAAACTCTTCTACAACAATCTACAAAATACGGTTGATGAACAAAGGATGTGAAATGAGTCAAACCAATATATGATTGATAACACTCATCAACTGTGATCTCATTCAGCATGTAGGCTTTTACGAAAATGCTTTGAATTTCTTTTATGATTTTTTTCTTCAGATTGCACTCTGTATTACTTTTGTAAATACAGAACATAAAATCTTTCCATTCTTGAAGTCCTAAAAAAGGAAGATCTTGATGCGAAATTGTGTCTTTTGAATTGTAATCTAACATCAGCGAGTATCTTAAAGATCCATTCACTTGCTCAACATCGACTTTAATAATTTTTTATATCCATAATGTCTTCTGAATCTGCATAATTTCAAAACTTGCTCCATATTCCTTGAATCTAACGAAAGCTTAAAGTCCAACAAAAGTATCCTTTCTTCGTTGAATCTCTGTTGAATATTCATACCTTCTCCTTTTATGATTTTCCTAACTTTTGCTTTCGTTCTTCTTCTTTCATATTCATCTGGATGTTCTTCCATCCACTCCTCTCATACTTTATCAATTTATGTCTATGTATATTGATCTCATGAAGCAAAAGCTTTGTAATGTATCTACTTCTCAACACATCCATCTGAATTCGACGATTTGGGTCATTTTCTACTAAAAGACATGTTTCCCAATTTTCATCTTGAGCCTCATAAAGTTCCATATGTGTCATCGCATATAAACCACAATTGACTTTATCTTGTCTAGTTCTCCATTTTAGTTGAATTATTTCAGCACTTGAATCCAGCAAAAAACGAATATTTGGATGGCTCTGATCAAGCAAATGGATGATAACACTTTTCTAAAAAGAATAAAAATGAATGAGAACAACACAAAAATATAATGAACATGAAAAAGTATAAAGTAAAATAAAAATCAAATCTTACCACATAATCAAAAACGTGCTTGTATTTTGCATCATATGAAGCACCTGAATTACTGTTGTCTAAAATAACAGCACGACCATTCCTTATGTTGAAAACTATTACATAATAGTGCTCATATGCAAGGATTGGAAAGAACACCTATTAAAAATGAAATTAAAATCAAATAAAAGATGACTATTATTATGTTAATATTAATGATAGATTACATTACCAGTTCGATTTTTTCCATTGACATATCTTTTTTATCATTATCAAACTGATCTTCAACATAGCGTTTAAACTTTAGACAATGTCCTTCTTTATCTTTTTCATATTCCTTAAGATCTTCTGGCTATTAAAAACAAAAACAAAATGCAAAAAGTTACAAACAAAACATATTTGTGTATAATGAAAGAAAAATTAAGATAAAAAAATATATATTAACTTACAATCATCACTGTTTTGAAGTAATGTCTAAAACTTTTTAAAGCATCCTTTGTTAAATTTTCTTCAAAATTGAGGATACTAACAAAGTTATCAATAACTTCGCGCTCAATCTCTGTTTCAGAAGCAAGACACTTGATATGAATTCTTAAAATTCCATTTACTTTCCCATAACTGAAAATCTCCTCCCTATAAAGTAACAAATAGAAATTATTATATACTAGCATATAGAAATTACATGTAAAAAATTAAAAATTAAAATTATGTATAGTTTCAAAAACTTACAAATCATTTTTCTCTGTATCGGATAGAATCATTTTCGGGAATAGTTTTTCAACCTGTGATTTGAATTCCATTATAGTCTCAACTCTTTTGTTCATATATGGAGATTCAAAAAGGATGCATGATTTTTTTCTTCGTTTTAGCTTCTCTTCATTTCCTTTGATATTCAAATCATGTTTTTGAAAACCCTAAAAGCGTATTAAAGTGCACTTATATAAGATATTATTTTTTACTACTATTTACTAATAAAATAAAAAAATTAATTAATTAGATACGAAATTGTACCTGAATGGCAAGATTATCGATTTGATTTCTCTCAAGATCAATAACAGAATCTTCCATACTAACATCAGTAGAAACAGCAGTAGAAAGTTTTTCATCAAAAGTAGAACTCTCAGAAATATTTACTTCAGAAGATGAAGTGTCTTTAGGTACTTCAGAAGATTGCTTGGGTTTGTATGAGATATTGTCGGCAATGTAATTCTCACTTTTGATGTTTAAAAGTTCCTCTTCAGCTTTGATACACTTCAAAACATCATCACCTGTAAATGTTCCATTCTTATCAAAATCATCATCTTCAGTATCTAACATCTCATCATCTTCACGTTTCTGTTCTTCAATTGGTTCTTCTTCCTGAAGGATACATTTGGTGGTGTCACTCGTGCCCTTACCAATTTGATTAACCGAATTGGTTTGGGCTTGCGTGACATCAAGAGATTCTTTTGGGAGTACATCACCACTGCTAGAACCCACTGGCCTGTCAGTTGATTACCTCAAAGTTAGCTGTATTTTGATCTTCTTTCTCAAGAGTTTCCTTCACTTTGACATACTTGTTGCTTTCATCAAAAGATTCATAAACATCAATGCCTTCTTCTAACTCTGTGATAGTTGCGCTTTTTTCTTTCTCGTTGTCTTTGTGATCATCAACTTCTTTCAAATGTTTGTTTGAAATTTCACTTTCTTCAAACTCACTTTCTCAGCAAGATCTTCATCCTCATTACCAGTAGAAAAATCATCATTAGGAACACTTTCTTTAACCACTTTATTAGTTTCTATGACATCATCTATCTGATCTCGGCCTAAGAGAGTCTTCGGATTCTCAATCTCATCTACTTGTAAGACATCTTTTTAGTTTCTAAACAATCACTGTAGAGAAACTGCACCAATTCGATGTTAACATTACCTTTGTCTTCTAACTCGACCTCGGCATCTTCATCCTCGCAAACATGATTCATCGCAATAGAAAATTATCATTAGGAATATTTTCTTCAGCAACACTTTCTTTAACCACTTTATTAGTTTCTATGACATCATCTATCTCAGACCGGCCAGAGTCTTCGATTTCCCAATCTCATCTACTTGTAAGACATCTTTCTTAGTTTCTAAACAATCACTGTGTATAGAAACTGCAGCCAATTCGATGTTAACATTACTTCCTTTGTCTTCTAACTCGACTGTCGGCATCTTCAACCTCAGGCAAACATGATTCATCAGCAGTAGAAAAATCATCATTAGGAATATTTTCTTCAGCAACACTTTCTTTAACCACTTTATTAGTTTCTATGATATCTATCTGCATCTCAGGCCTAACAGAGTCTTCGAATTTATCAATATCATCTACTTCTAAGACATCTTTCTTAGTTTCTAAACAATCGTAGAGAACTGCAGCCAATTCAATGTTAACATTATTTTCTTTGACAAGCCCTTCATCTTCTATTGCAAGGCTTTCAACTGGTATGTGTGACATTTCTTCATATGCTTTTGTGCTAGCATCATGCATTTCTGTATCAGCCAAATCTTGAACTTCTTCTGAAACTGCAGCATTTAACATCAAGAGTATGGGCATCACGAATAGAAACATCAATACTAGCAACATTTTCTTCAGCAGTATCTCAGAAATGCAAGAACACTCTTTAACCACTTTATCAGATACTACAAAGAAATCTTTCTTAGTTTGTACACAATCACTATTTTCTTTGACAAGCACTTCATCTTCTATATCACGCATTTCAACTTGTATGTGTGACAATTCTTCATATGCTTTTGTGCTTGATCATCCATTTCTGACGACCAATCTGAAATTCTTCGAAGCTACGCAGTAGGAAGATCAGAGTAGGAGCATCACCAATAGAAACATCAGATTAGCAACATTTTCTTCAATAGAACTCTCAGACATGCAAAGCACTTTCTTTAACCAATTTATCACTGCCTATAGAAACTGTAGCAAAATCCATGTTATCATTATATCCTTTGTGAACATTTTCGACACACACGATGTCAACTGAATTGCTTTTAACATTACGATCTTCATGTTCTTCCGAAGGAGTAAGCAATTCATTGGTTGTGTAATCATCTTCATTTTCTTTCAAATATTGTTTGGCGCTTCCTCGGCAAACTTGTTTCATCAGGAATAGAAAGATCCGCAGTAGGAGCATTTTCTTCAACAAAACTTTCTTCAACAACTTTTAAAGGTTGTACCACTTCACGTGAAATCATTTGAATATTACTTGTATTCTCTGATTCATCATGGATGTTATCATTAGTTTCTTTGGCACATCCTTCATTTGGTATCTGTTTCTTCAGAAATCCCACGTTAACTACACCTTCACTTCTCTCTTTTTCTGTTTCATCTTTTCCAATTAAAAGCGACAAAAGTACTTTCTTAAGATTAACAACTTCTTCATCTTTTGAAAGAATATCATCATGCAATGAAAATGTGATATACATCTTTTCAGATCAGAAATAGCTTCCTGAAAAATTAACAAATTAACATAATAAGTTATTCATTTCTTAAAAAAAAAGTTATGTAATAAGTTTCTTATTAAAATATGTATCTCAAGTAATGATCCGACCGCTTTTGCTTTGAAGTTTCAAAGTTGCTAATCTGAATCTCATGATGTCGCTTTAAAGTAATAGTATAAGATATTTCAGTTTGGAACAAAATAACATAAGAAAAATTTAAAGTTCTTGAACAATTTAATACCTCTTGAACATCAACATGATTCAAGTTGTTATCTTCTGATAATTCAGTCGCATGAAAAGGTTGGAACTGGTTATTCTGCGTTAAAAAATATATTATTAATAAATGACTAAATGAATATATTATTATAAATGAATGAATACCTCATTTCGATAATCAAAATTGAAGGAATTGTCATCATCATAAACTGAAGGGTCATTTGCAGCATCCAACAAAGATGAACTCCCAAAATTCTCAATCCTCATTGGAGTATGATTATTAAAAAAATGGTTTTCTTCAGATGATGATGAATTATCATTATCACTTTCAGCTTGTATAGGTTTTGAAGTTTCACAAATTTTGTTCTGATAAAAAGAAGAAAAAGAGTTATAACAATCAAATATTATGTTTTTTAAAAACAGATAATCAAACTTTTAAGATTACTTCATGCAAATTCATGTTGACATTGATCTCTTGACACTCTTTTATTCTCTAATAGTAAAACATCACTAGATTCAAAAATTGGTTGATCAATTTCATCATTAACTTCCTCACTGAAGAAAACCCGATCATCTTCAAAAAAAAAAACTTAATTTTTAAGTCTTATATGTTCACAGTCCACTTTCCTCAGAATTCTGTTAGCAATCTGTAAGACATCTTCATTCGATTTGGTTCTTTTAAAGCCATCTAATATACACAAATAATGAAAAAAAATAATTCAAATATTTGTTAAAAATAAAACTAAAATATATATAAAAATATATATATATATATATATATATATATATATATATATATATATATATATATATCCGAAGAAATGTTATTGGACCACAATATGTTTATTTGCGTAATTGTATCTAGATTAGGTGGATTTAGATCTAGAGATTCCATCATTAGACCACACCAATCAACTCTGATAATGTTATCATAATGATCAAAAAGTGATGGTAGAAATCTCATGTTTGATTCTCCTCCCGCACTTGAACAAATCATTGTAGTGACCAACAAAATAATGAAATTTAACTTGAAAACATCATTAACTGATCAGTGCCAGAATGAAGTCCTAGAGGTTTTTAGAAAAAGATCTATTGCCAGTTTCCACAATAAGTTTTCCATCTTCGTTAACATATTGTTTCCAAAAAGATTGAAGATTGAACTTCAATGTCTTGTAATTTAATCTTTTTACAAAATTAATTCTTAAATCTCCTTTTGGAAATACTAAAACCTCATGCACCAAGTCTCTTGTAATCTTTATTTCTTCTCCTTTAAAAACCAGCGATTTTTCTTTTTCATTGTAGCAACTTAAGATTTTCGAAGCTAGGTTTGATGGTATAAGAGCAATATTAAGATTTAAAATCTTTTTAAACCCCAATTCTGCTACAAAATCTTTGAGACAAGGAATTTTGATATGTGCTTTGCCTCATAGAAATTGAGAGGAGCGCTTTGTTCTGATGATCTGGTTGGATGTATTCTTCTGTAGTCAAGTAAACTTTACCCTTCTTTCTGAATGGTTTCTTTTCTTTACAAACAATTTCTTTCATCACAAATTTATTAGATGAAGTAGTCATTTTTAATGGTCCTGAAAAATTAAATGAAGTTTGATTAATTTTAAAAATAAATAAAAGAGTTTGCAACTGATTTTCAATTTAAAAAGTCAAAAAAAAAAAAAAAAAACGAAAAGAATAAACATACTCTTCTTGGTTGATTTCTTGTATTTGAGAACAGAGAGATCCTTTTCTGTATCTTCAAAAAACAAACTCGTCTTCTTCATCATGTTCTTCTGAATTAGAATTAAAAAAAATTCAATTATGTGATGGGTAGATTGATAGGTTCAAAGCTAATATAGTTTTATCATCTAACTGTTATGATGCAAAAATTATTGACGAATCCTAATTTTCACTTTTAAAAGAAAAAAACTATTGATATCATGCAAATTCTGACTATATAGTAACCAAGAATAAACTATCTAAACCAATATCATTTACTCAAAACACCCTAGAACAGAGTTACAAATGTACGGATCATTTGCTAGATATCAAATTAGTCGTTCAACAAAAAAATAGAAAGTAAATCACATACAGAATATAGATAAAATTTTCTACCTAATTAAGTCAACTATAATTAGTTGTAAAACTAAGTGTAAAAATATTTGTAAACTATAGATGTTCGGGGATACCGTTCGATTGGGTATTATTTGGAGGAATATGTCTGTTTTATAGTATTCTTGTATTCGAGAGGGACTGAGATTACATGATGGGAATACCAAACAACCTTACTTTAAGGAGCTACTAGGGAATACATTGACCAACCGAGAGTACATGACTGCGAATAACAAACAGCCTTACTTTGTTGCAGGATTGATCACTAGGGAATACATTGACCAACCGAGAGTACATGATTGCGAATACCAAACAGCCATAATAATTTTTTGTATATCAAAGACTATCTTACAGAGTCTAGAATCGCAAAAGTCTATCTTACAGCCATAATAATTTTGTGTATATCAAAGACTATCTTACAGAGTCTAGAATTGCAAAAGCTTTGAAAGAAAATTCTTAAAAATAAAAAAATAATACTATATCAAAGACTATCTTACAGAGTCTAGAATCGCAAAAGCATTAGCAAATTTGAACTTAAAATAAAGAAATTAAAAATATATAAATAACGCTATTTCAAAACTGTTCTAAATTTTTTTGACTTTTTTCAAAACTTTCAAACTTGACTTTAGTGAACTTTGATTCAATCTAAATAACTGAAAATGAATTTTTAAGCTAAAACAAGACCAAATGAATCTATTTTGACTACTTATGCAATTAAATTTATTAGTATGCAACTACATATAACTGTTATGATCCAAAAATTATTGACGAATCCTAATTTTATGATGAAAGTGACTGAGATAAAGTGTTTATCTTCTAAATCACATTAAGCTGCTTCTAATAAGCTAATTAAAATTCACTAAAACTGATTGAAAACTTAATCAAAGCTTAAAAGTAAGCTATAAGAAGCTTATCTAAACTTATAAGACATAATTTGAGTATATTTTTGAAAACATTTTCTGATATTAAATATTGATTTGTACTGCTAGTATTTGTTACTACTGCTAGGTTGTGTTTCACCACTGCTAGAACAAACAAATGATCTCGACGATATCACCTTAGATGTAAAACTAAGTCTAAAACTAAGTGTAAAAATATTTTTAAACTATAGATGCTCGGGTATACTGGTTGATTGTGTATAGTTTGGAGGAATATGTCTATTTTATAGTATGGTTGTATTCTGGAGGACTGATTCTGTGTTTTAGCTAAATTGATTATTATGCAACTACATCTAACTGTTATGATGCAAAAATTATTGACGAAACCTAATTTTCACTTTTAAAAGAAATAAACTATGGATATCATCCAACTTCTGACTATATAGTAACCAAAGAATAAACTATCTAAACCAATATCACTTACTCAAAACACCCTAGAATAGAGAATCATGACCATAACCAAACACTCCTTTATGATGAAAGTAACTAAGACAAAGTGTTTATAAACATAATTTGTATATTTTGATTTTTACGTGTATCATATAACAAATAGTTGGAAATCAAATCTAATCAATCTTACTAACACTTGTAAACATACACAATGCATTCTACTTAAATTAAACAACAAATATTCATTTTGCATTTTATTGTGATATTAATTAAACATCATGAATTGAATCTACAACCAAAGTTACAAAACTAAAAATATACGGATCATTTGCTAGATATCCAATAAGTCCTTCAACTAAAAAAAGAAAGTAAATCACACACAGAATATAGATAAAATTTTCTAGCTAATTAAGTCAACTATAATTCAAATAAAAATCATTAACATACCTTCAACTGCATAGTTTACCTTCTTCTTTTTTCGTCTATCTTCCTTGCATAAATATTGTGGTTCACCTAATATGTAATAAGAATTTTTAATTAAATAAAAATAAGTATATAATTATTTATAAAAAATCTAAATAATAACCTTCAGTAAGACGCTCTATACTCTTTTTTACGTTTCTTATTCTTCTGTACATCCAAAGTTACATCTAAAAAAAAAACACTATTAACATACAAATTTGTTTAATATCACAGTCAATAATGATCGATTTAAAAAGGAAAATCAAATGGAATATTAATAACAAACTGTTAAGATTTCAAAAAATAAAACTAACCTCCAGTTTTATTTTTAGTAGAACCAGAATAAAAGATTTTAACTGAAAAAAATAATAATCAAAAATATTAGAATAAACATTATAAGAACTTAAACTAAAATTATAACAAAACAGCATATGATTCGTTACATTTTTTAATCTTTGTTTTCTCAAGTATTCAATATGTAGTGGATGATCCATTGAATGCAATTTGATTTTTCTGAAATTTTAGTTTTGTGAAGCTATCAGAGTGTGTTTGATATTTTAGAAGAGAAGTGACTGTGATATTGGATCATGTTTTGGCTTATAACATTTACGCCTTAAAAACATTTGGGTTTAAAAAGAAATTGGGCTTAACAAATGGACTATTATTCGGGCTTTAAGCAAAAAGATGGATACCATTATTGACTTTTGTATAAAAAAGAGGCCCGTTTGTATTATTCAATTTCAAGGCTTCTAACAAAAATGGACAATTATTCAGGGCTTTAAGCAAAAAGATGGATATAGGGGTGTTCATGTGTTGGGTAATATCCTAATAAACTCATGAAAACTCAAACTCGAACCAACCAAAATAACCCAACCGAACTTGTAACCGAACCAAATTGCCAAAACCGAACTGAACCGGAATAAAGTTCGTTTTCGTTCGGTTATGGTTTTAGCAATCCAACCTAAAACCAACCAAAACCGAAATTAAATAAATTATTTTTTTTTCAAAATATATATATATATATATAAATGAATAAATTATTAAATTTAGGTAATTGGTTATTCGTTCGTTGAAATATTGGGGGTTCGTTTTCGGTTCGTTATACCCAAAAAAAATTAACCAACAAAACCGAACCAACAAACCATAACCGAACCGATGAACACCCCCTAGATGGATACCATTATCAGGGCTTTAAGTAAAAAAATTTGTTCATTTCTTTTGCATATTAAATCATTCTACCTAAAAATCTCTTTCGCTTTTGCTCGCACTCTAATTATTCAAAACCAAATACCAAAACCAAACAAAATGTGGTCAATCCAAATACGCTAAAATCCTGTTTGTATGTCAAACAGATGGAATGATTTAAACCAAAAATAATGGTTCTGGTCGGTTTTATTGGTCTGTCCAATCGATCAAATCAGATAGCTCAACCTTAAGTAGAATAAAGAAAAAAATGTAATCTTATTTTAACAAACTATATTTAGTTGTCAAACAGCTATATTTATAAAAAATAAGATTACTCAAAATCACATTTTTAATCTTTAAGTTTCTATAATATCCGTTGCAAAAAGTCTACAAGCACTCGATTAATCACCGATTACATGCTACTGAGCCACCGACCTTTCCAATTTGTGTAAATCACTCAAACAAGTCCCTCAACTGTCATAACGATGCTCAAACTTCCGAAAACTTGCAAATCTTGTGGAAAATACATTAATATCGTAATAAATTAGTTTTAATCACAGTTTATATTTATTTAAAAGATGCTTTTCAAGGAAAAGTTTGCTGGGAATATAAAAACTTAAGATAAAATACGAAAAGCTTGCAAAAAATGTCAATATGATTTATCACCGATCACTATTTTTGCAACACTGAACAAATGTAGTCACTTATAATCGTTGTTTATATCTATTACAAGATGTTTTTAAGAAAAATCTTCCGGGTTACCCAAACTTGCCGGAAATACACAAAACTTGTCAAAATGTCAATATGATTCACGATTTTTGCAAACCTTGATAATATCACATTATAAACAAAAATAAAACGTAAAAAACTTGAATATCACATAAAATAGAAAAAAAAAAAATTTGTTCGTTTTATCTTTCCATACTGACGGGTTAAAAAATCAACCACCCAATATATTAAACATAAATGAATGCATTTTCTCTCCTATAATTTTATTTCAATTCATAAAAACATAAACCCCAAAAATCAAATTCCAGATCCCAAAAAAAAAAAAAAAAATTGATGCGAAGAAAAAAAAGAAATCATAATTTGACAACAAATTCTGTTATTCAAATCGCAGAATTGTTAGGTATATTTGCTTAGTTTATCTTACAACCTTTTATGATATTATTATATAATATCAATAACTACTTAATACAGTTACTCTGATATTAAAAATATCCTTATTATGATAGTTATTCTGATATTAACACTGGTACTATTATTATATTTATATATATATATATATATATATATATACTTATTATTATTATTATTATTATTATATTATTATTATTATATATATTCTTATTATTATTATTATTTTGTTATTATTATTATTATTATTTTAATTTATTGTAATATTTTTGTTATTACAGTGTCCCATTTCTTTAACAAAACGCATAGTAATAGAAGGAAGAATAAGTTTAACTTTATTAATAAATTACTAAAATCTTATTATGAAAAAGATGATCCCCAAAGAAGAAAAAAAAATATAATACTTGTAAGTGCCACATTTTTGAATCATATGTTTTATTAAATTATGTGATTTACACATGTTAAAAATATAGTTAAATTCGTTATTATTTTTACAAAATGATATATCTATTAATATGAAGATGGTGAAGTTTTTAGTTGTTAGAAATAATTGTATTTAGTTGTTAGCAAAGCTCAATTATTC